>CM076850.1:29414316-30014316 GCA_039519185.1 Astragalus membranaceus | reverse complement strand
ATAGATTCAAAGGCAGATGTAGGAGGGAAGAAAGAGACTTATTGAGGAAGTTTTTTTTAAGGAACTTATTGATGAAGTTGCTGCTCAACTTGAAAAAGAAAAAGAAGCTACCCTTATTGAGGCTATTAGGATACGGGCTAGATAGAAGGAGGTATCGTTTTTTAACGTCTTCGGTCTTGCTTTGGGAGAAAATAGAATTTGGATTTATTTATATGATTTCAAAATGACAATGTACCCTTAATTTATCTTCTTTCTCATTAAAATATAGACATAAGTATTTGGAAGGTTTGATTTATCAAATATTCTAGAAGAAAAAAAAAAGAAGCGTATTGAGGAAACATACACCTTCGTTCAATTCAATCATTACAGAAATAACCAACCCAATTTCAGCTCACAGTGCTTCATGCACTTTATTGAAACACTAAATTTACAACTTATTAGCACGAAGGTTCCTAACACAGTTGTCTAACAAGGGTCAGACAACGTTTTTATTTCAACTGACAGAGGAGCAGTGGGTATCAAGTACAAGTCTTCTTTTCTTTTAACATTGAATCCAAATTGTTCAGTCATGTCTAAGTCCTCAGTTTTCATTCCACCGGGAAGACTCCAATCAAAGTGATACAACAACAATGCAAGAGTAACCTCCACATTTATTAAACCAAATGTGATTCCTGGGCACATTCTTCTTCCAGCACCAAAAGGAACGTACTCAAAATTACCCCCTTGAAATTCAATAGATTTATCAATAAATCTCTCTGGGTAAAACTTCTCTGGGTCAACCCAATAGTCTGGATCTCTTCCAAGTGCCCAAGCATTTACTATGACCTTGCTTTTGACTGGTATATGATATCCATCAATCTCACATGCTTCTCCACATTCTCTGGGAAGTAAAAGAGGACCTGGAGGGTGTAACCTTAAAGTCTCCTTAATAACTAATTTCAAATAATTGAGCTCATTTATGTGCTTTTCACCAGTAACTCCTTTCACATTGAATATTTCTCTCACCTCGTCTTGTGCATTTTTCATCACTCTTGGATTCTTTATCATCTCTGACATTGCCCAGGTTGCAGTAGTGGCCGATGTGTCACCGCCAGCACCAAGCATGTCCTAAAAAAAAATTCAAGGATATATATCAATAGTGATATTTAAAAGGGATTTATGGCCTATTTAAATAACTTCTAAAAAGTTGTTTTACATCTCTTAAAACTTAATAATCTAAAAACTTGTCTTGTTAACCTATTTTGTAAAACTATTTTATAAAAATTATTTCTTATTTTTCGTTTTCTTAAAACTAAAAAATAAAAACAAAAAATAGTTGTTTTGAAAAACAGTTTTTCAAAACAATTTCATAAAACAATTTTCAAAAAGTTAAAAAGAAAAACACATTCAAACATGTATTTATTGATTCCTTTCAATATTTCAATAGGACTATATTTTTAATAGCAAACATACTTATATTAAAAAAGAGAAGCCGAGCAAATGGAGTATCAAGGGTCTATATGATTCTCTTATTAAACATTGTTCTTAAATTTTAAACAAATTAAAATTTAAAGTTTTGTTTAGTTAATATATTTTACAAAAGTGTTTTACAAAATTATTTCTTATTTTCTTGTTTTTGAAACTATAAGACCAAAATAGATATAATACTATTTTTGTGGAATATTTTTTAAAATTAATTTATAAAACTATTTTAAAAATTAAAAAATCAAAACACAATCAAACATTAATATTTAAGTTCTACATCAAAGGAACCGAGAGCGTGAGCTTCAGCGGTTGAGGCTGATCCTCCCTTAACCAAAGGTCGGGGGTTCGATCCCCACCTTGGGTAACAGGGCTCGGAATCCACCCCAATGTTTCAGATTCGAATCTTAAATGTGGGTAGAAACTTTTTTGGGGCTGAATTAGACGGCAAAGCTGGGTACATGTAACCAGCCAGATTCCTCAGTGTGGAATAGTCACCGACAAAGCCCATAGATACTGCGTATCAAAAAGATGATAAAAAAAAAGTTATGCATCAAGGGATTTAATATCATTACCTGGATTATAGCCTTGATATTGTCGTCTGTTAAGCGAATATTTAGGTCACTGTCTTTACCATCCTGAAAATTTAAGAGAATATCTACCAAATCTTCCACTACTTCTTCACCTTGGCCATCTTTTCCCTTTGATTTAGCCTCTTTATGTTCACTGATGATTCTTTCTAGTATGTCATCAGTTTTTCTGTGCATCCTCTCAAGCTTAGGTCTTAAACCAGAAACACGTTGAAGCCATTTAGCAGAAGGAAACAATTCACTTATTTCAAAACCACCTGCAAATTCTTCTTTAGCAATTGTTGCAAATTGTTCCGCGACGAATTTGCATTTGTCGCCACACGCGGCCTTCGAAATCACACCAAACATTGATGAAAGTATAGCTTCAGTGATATTGACAGGTAATCCTTCCTTTGAACGAACCAATTTGATGAGATTGTTAAACTCTCCCTCTCTAATTGGTTGGAATGAATTGACACGTTTTTGGGTTAGAAGCTCTATTGTGCATAGTTTTCTTAGTTGTCTCCAGTAATTTCCATAAGGTGCAAAAATAATATTTGAGCATCCATATGACATTATATCTATGGCCATAATTTTAGGTCTAGAAGCAAAAATAACATCACGGGTTTTCATTATCTCTTCTGCATACTTTGGTGAGGAAACAACAATTACAAAGATCTCTCCAAGTTTTAGGTGCATCAAGGGTCCATATATTTTGGCCATGTCTGCTAATTTTCGATGTGGTGTACGTGTAACAAGATGGTGTATGTGTCCTATAATAGGTAACTTCCATGGCCCTGGTGGTATGTTTAGAGTTGACCCTCTTTTCTTTAGATGTTTCCCCATTCTCAGTACCACAAACATGAAGAGGGAAAAGGACATAATGAGGCCTAATAAGTCAACGATATGAGAATCCATAATGGGCTTGAATGCTATGTACTATAAGTGTTAAGGTTATTATTGATGGCTGATTGGGATGGAGAATCAAATACGTTTTATGAGAGTTTTGGTTCCAATAACATTTCTTGGCCTGTTATTTATACTAGTTTTCTGCTGATGCAAGTTGTATGTATTGCTCGCATCAACATCAATGAATTGTACGGATCGTAAGATGTAGTATAAAAATTCATTAACGGTTGAGAATTAATATTGAGGGATTCAATCTGAATCACTCATTGCATTTTACAAAATATCTTAAGGTCAATTTTAGTGGTTCACCGGTGAGTGATTTGATTTGCTCCCTCACCCTAAAAGCACCCATCAAAGAGTTCTTTTTAAAAAAATTTAGTCATTGACTTTTTTTTACCGTGTTGGTAGTGTGCAGTATCCACCGGATTTGTCAATTACTAATCTATGTCAGGGAAGTCGACTGGCCATGTGTACACGACTTTACTAGTCTGTGTGGTTCTTCTACTCTCCCAATAGAGTTTTTACCAGACTCAAGGTTTGAACTTAAGGCCTTGAGATGACAGTTACCACTCGAACCAACTATTTTTTTTATAAGCAAACATTTTATTGATAAGGGAGCACACAGGGTGCTCTAATCCGTACAATTATAGGGGGCTCGTTAAAACCAGGCCAAAACTCAATGGGAAAAAATCCAATTAGGAAAAAGAGTACCCCAAAAATAAAACTACGTGATATACATTTCATCACAGTCCACTACAAAGAGAGTCCACTACAAAGAGAAACGATCTAAAATTGAGGGAGAAAATTCAGCAAAAAACCACCCTACAAAGTAGCATCCCATTCAGTTACATAACCTGAATCTTGGTAACCATCCACTTTTCAAACCAATGTTGCTTCTACTGATGGGAAGGACGGCTGCACTCCAAATATAAAACCAGAAGAAAAATACCAATACAACAACATATAAATTCCTTTTTAGTGTTTCAAGCTATAAGATAAGTTTTATTAGGAGACAAACAAATCTTGTTGCTCATTCCTTTGCAAGGGCAGCAAGAAATTATGCTAGTTCCCACGTTCATTATTATATTTCATCTTGTATTACAAACATTATTGAAAGTGAAATGATATAAGTTTATTTGAGTAAAAAAAACCCAACTTTATATGTTCAAAACATCTGACTTTAAACTCGTGGGCAGCCAAGTTCCCTGACATAGATTAATCACCGACAAAGTCGATGAAAACTACACACCAATGACATGGCAACATAAAAAAACATCCGACTTTAGTCGTCTTTTCCGCATCATCGGTGATGTATAAAACAAACGAGACTGATTTAGGATACTAAGCCAAAAGCTTAGTAACAAATACTAAAGGGGTAGCAGAGTAATTTCCCCAATAATTAAAAAACACTCAACAGATATGATTTAATAAGCTTTAATAATTAATCATAACATTTATTTCTAAAAAACCCAAAGCTCACGAAGCAGGCCCACCGTCGCCGCCGCAACCGAACTCTGAGCAGAGAAGAACACCCACAGTCGCAACCCACCGTGAACAGGTTATTTCTTCTCTTTCCCCTCTTTCTCTTCATCGATTGAAACTTTTGTTTTCGTCTCCCTCTGTAGAGAAAACATGAGGGAGCTTTCAACGCGGGTAGTCATGGGTTTTCTTGTTGATGCTCAAAAGGTTTTGGATTTGGTGGTTGAGTTTACTTGTTTGTTGCGGTGATTAATGAATTATGTTGATGATTTGGGCCAATTTTTTTTAATTTTAGTAGTTAGTTGTACTGAACTTTAAATATGATACAGTGCATCAAAAGCTATTGAAATTCTTGAAGCATATGAAGGAACAATATTAGAAGATGATTATCATCCAGAAAATGAATGGTGTGAGCATGGGGAAATGGTCTTATATAAGGTCTTCCCTTTGTCTATTTTCTACACCTGTTTCTTGTTGAGTGCATAATTGCATAATGCCTCCTTACATTTGCATACTAGAAGATTTTGCTATAACATGATACGATTTGGATGATTGAACCTGTTTTGTACATTAACCACACATATGCACAACACTGGTTAGTAGCCACTAACCACAGAATTTCTTGACAATGGTTAGTGGCCACTAACTATAGAATAGTACAATTGTGGTTATTACTTGTTTTTGGAAATTGCATTTATGAGTTCAAAATGTATCATGCAGTGACAAAATGATGTACCAGTGCCAAAGGGATTATAGATTTAACCTGAGGAGAGATACAAGAAAGGATGAAAGTGACACAATTTCAGTAATTGAAGCCCTTAGATGAAAGTGACACAATTTCAGTAATTGAAGAGAGTTTTGTTGTGGAGAGATACAACGTCATGGGAAAGGCTTGTCGTTATAAATGGGAAAATTTGAATGGCATGATCCACAAATGCACAACAGCCGGATGGAAAAGATAGGAAAATTAGAACTTCTATGTATTTGAAATTGTAGATGAATGAAGAAATTGAACTTCTATGTAATTGCTTTGGCTAGTGTATGGAATTTATTTAAGATACTAATGAAGAAATTGAATTTCTAATGTACTATTCTAATGAAGAAATTGAATTTCTAATGAAGACGTTGAGATTTTTGCTATTAACCACTGTTGCACTATTCTGTGGTTAGTGGCCACTAACCACATTTATGCATATCTGTGGTTAGTGGCCACAAACCATTAGGGTACTAATTTGTGGTTATTGTCACTTACCACAAATGTGCATAACATTGGTAAGGATTATAATTTACTCTTAATCATAATATTCTAATGTACTATTCTAATGAAGAAATTGAATTTCTAATAAAGACGTTGAGATTTATGCTATTAACCACTGTTTAGGGGTGTCAAAAAAACCCGGACCCGCGGGTAAAACCCGTCACGGGTCCGAGGCGGGTAGTTAAACGGGTACCCGCGGGCCAAATAAACGAGTATTTTGACTACCCGTCAATAAACGGGGCGGGTCCGGGTAGCGGGGTACCCGGACCCGCGGGTACCCGTACCCGTTAGTAAATATAGTTGCCCTCATATATATACCAATATAAAAAGCAAAAACTTATTGTTGTTGATGTTTAAGTGGATGTTTATTCACATTTTGTTGTGTCTTTTATCCTAATATTTTGGATAATGTTTAGTTGTTATTTTTCAAGTTTCTATTATCATAATTTTAGTTTTTTTATCTCAATTCATTAACAATTATATATTAATAAATAGTTGATACGATAAATGCATATCAAAATGCGTAATTTTTTTATATAAATGAATCAAAAAAATAGTGTTAAAAAAACTAATTTTCTATAGTATTTCAAATTTTATTTTTAAAAGTTTTTTATTTATTAAATTACAAATACCCGCGGGTACCCGTTTAAAAAAATATCTGTTTAAAACCCGTTAAACGGGTACCCGCGCGGGTCCGAGACGAGTCCGGGTCCTATTTATAATAAACGGGTCGGGTCCGGGTAGTGAGATACCCGTGCCCGCCCCGCCCCGTTGACATTCCTACCACTGTTGCACTATTCTGTGGTTAGTGGCCAGTAACCACAGTTATGCATATTTGTGGTTAGTGGCCACTAACCATTAGGATACTAATTTGTGGTTATTGCCACTTACCACAAATGTGTATAACATTGGTAAGGATTATAATTTACTCTTAATCATAATATTCTAATGTACTATTCTAATGAAGAATTATAATTGAAATTGAGATTTCTGCTATTAACCACTATTCTGTTTCAATTACATAGAAGACATTGAGATTTCTGCTATTAACCATTGTTGCACTATTCTGTGGTTAGTGGCCACTAACCACAGTTATGCATATCTGTGGTTAGTAGCCACTAACCATTGGAATTTATAGAAGCTACTAGCTTGTTCTTACCCTTAGTACTAACCAGATTTGTGCACAACTGTGGTTAGTGGCCACTAACCACAGATTGTACAATAATGGTTATTAATTGCTATGTCCATAAATTAATATTATTAAACTTAATCAGAATCACATTATCAAACTAAATCAGAATCACATTATCAAACTTCTATGCACACAATGTGGCAATGGTATGTCAGTAAGCATATGTTTACACGCCATTGTATAATAGACATTACAATCTTAAGTATAAATGCATAAAAACTGTAAGAACACTTGTTTCCTCCTATTTTTATACAAGTTCTAAATCTCGGACAGCTTCTGAAGTTCAATTGCCCACTTGAGTTGCTGTTTCCAAATCAAATGTCTTTTCTCTGATTGGAACATCAACCTAATCTTGCTCTTGCATGGACTTTGACGTTGCTTTATCTTTTTAGCTGGAAATTCTACTTCATCTTCTTCATTTATAAATTCTACCAAAACTTCATTCTCAGTAAATTGATTATCTCATCTCTCAACATTTATAACTTTTGTTGTGTCCCGTTTCATCTCGTGAACAGGCTGCACACGGAATATACTATTAGGACAAATAATAGTTATTGAGAAGTAACATTGTTAGTAACCGTACTATTAGGACAAATATACCCCAATGGTTAGTGGCCACTAACCACAGAATTGCTTAACACCGGTTAGTGGCCACTAACCACAGGTTAGTATTAAAATGGTTAAAACTGAGACCAACACATTAACAGAGAAAAATTACACATGTTCATCAACTCCAAGCATTTTAAAATCTGTAGAAAGTGCTGAGACTGCTCCCACACTCACCTCATGAACCTGATGCACACAAGGATATCCCATTTACAATAAATATATCAGGATTAAAAGCTAGAAACTATAGTATTTTCAGCTTGGATATACCTTAAAATAGAATGCAACTGCTGTTAATATACATCCTGTAACCAATCCTGATCCAGACAATTAAATGAAACCAATAAAAAACAATAAGAATAAGCAAATGAAAGTTTGATGGAAAAAAATGTTTTGTGCTTTGAACTTACCAATAGTAAGGGCTTCCTTCCTGTTCTATCTATGAGGGATGCTCCAATACCTGTGACCACAATCTGCAAAAGTAAAAGTCATGATGAGTTAAAGTTTGTGGGAAACACTTATCAAAATTTCCAAGAAATGGAGGTTAAGTTAAAGCCAAGAACCTGAAGGCAAACATATAATATAGTCCCAAGGGTGGTGGAAAATCCTATGACATAAAATCCACATGACAAAATAAAAATCTGAGTGTTTCATTAAGTGTATTCAAGTTTTATAACATACTTTTAATGGAAATAATCGCGAATTGTTAATGAGAATTATATGTGTTGTAAATAAAAGTAAACTCCATTGATTCCCCCAAATTGCTGGCAGACCATAAGCCCTATTCCAATCTAATCATTGATATATCAAAGTTAGTTATCTTTTGTCCCTATCCAAAAGGAAAAGAAAGTAGATACACCAAAAGGAAAAGAAAGCAGATTTTAATCATAAGTCAGAGTGAAGAGAGGAGTAGTTACGGTGAGTGAGCGCAAATATCTTCCTTGGAACAAATCCAGCAGCTTCGGTTTCGCGAGCCGATCTAAAGTAGTTATATAATCCTGTGTGGAAGTGACAGATACACCAGCAAAATTTTTACACAACCCATGGAAGGGGAGACGTCGCCAGATGGACGCCGTGGTGCGGCGTCGGCGACGGTGAGAGAGAGAAAACGTGGTGGTTGCCGTCGTGAACCAGATGGTGTGCGCGAAGAAGGTCGTTGCAGGAAGTGATGGAATGCGTGGGAATGGAAGGCTACAAGATGTGTAAAATGACATAAATGCCCTCTTTAAGTGACAGCCCTTAGATCATATTTCATTAAAATAAGAGGTATCCAACGGCTTAGTGTGATTTAGTAAAAAATACTAAGGATTTGACTTAGTACCATAAACCACTGCCAAAACAAACTAGTAACGTGTACGAGGAGAATACTACGTGTATGATTATTATTGGTGGTTAACTTAGAGGGAGAAAATCAAATACTTACGTTTCTTTTTTTGAGATTTTGGTTTTAATAATATTCGTTTGGTGTAAAGGTAAATTATTGATCGTTGACTTTAAAGGAGAATCAAATACGTTTTCTTGAAATTTTGGGTTCCAATAATAATCATTTCAATTGGTGAAAAAAAATAATAATAATCATTTCATTGCTTATTATACTCTCCGGTCCACGATATAAAAGAAAAAAGTGAGTTTTTGTGGTACACAATATAAAAAATAAACACAATTTTTAAGGTGTATTAAATGATCAATCTCAAATTTACCTTTATTTAAGTGGTATAGTTAACAATGTTGTCAATAATTAGAAGTGTAATTCATCATTAAATGAAAAAAGCAATTTTAAAAAGAAGATAAACTTTTACCCTTTTTAAATGATAATAGTTTATTTCAATGTCATTCTTTAGTTTGTATAATGTTGATTTTTTTTCCGTATATCGTCAACCGGAGGGAGTATTTATATTACTTTTGTGCCGATGCAAGTTGTATATTGCTCGAATCTTCATCAATGATTTTTCTTTTTAATTTTCATGCCCTCACGCCTTATTATAAAACTTGTTAGGCAGTGCGAAATTTGATCCTAAGCACGAGTGGAGATTGGTCTTTCGTTGAAAGCGTTGGACACTCTGTGGGTAGCCAGCGATGGTCCGATCCAAAAACAAATAAATTTGTTAGCCATTGTCTTTTTTTTAACAAGCATAATTATATTTAATATATGTAACTTGTGTTTTAAAAGAAAAAAAGTCCTCCATACAAAAGTTTCCTCTCAATTAAGAGGAGGGCAAACAACCCAAAATAACACGGTCAACAAAGGCTTTAGCATTTTTAATGTCAATATCTTAATTTGGTCAAAAAAAAATGTCAATATCTTAATTTTGGAACAACAACTAACTGGCACTTGACATTATTGCACTTCTTTTTTCCATGCCGGGCGTAAAAAAAAAATCTATATATTGCAAAGGAGACTTGTTAGACATTTGAGCTTTAGCATTAAATATAAATTTATTCCAGAAAATACCTATTATACTAATTACTTTATATTAATTTCACTAGTTATGACTATGTAAAATACTAATTAATTAATTTCTTTAATTATTACTAAGTAAAATACTAATTACTCCAAAAAATACCTATTATACTATCTACTTTATATAAAAGTTTCCAGAAAAATGTTAAATAAAAAATTTCTCAGACATTTTGATATATATTAATATTTTATAATCATAATATTATATAATATATTTACATTTCAAAAATTTACTAGAAATATAATAAATAAAAAATTTAGTCTACTAAATGAGTACAGCTTTTCTATTTTTTCATTAACTAATTTCACGGTTCATGACTATGTAACACACTAATTAGCAGTTCATTAACTATTTTTTTATTAACTAATTTTTTGCATTGTTATTTTTTCATTAACAATTATATATAATTATAATGCGTTTCAAAAATTATGAAATAAAAAATATCCTAGGCATTCTAATATTAAATTATCATAATATTTAATTTAAATTTACATTTTAAAAAATACTAGAAATATAACAAACACAAATGTATTCTACAAAAAGAGTTACAATTTTGCAATTTCTTTCGTTAACTAATTTTACAAATTCAAGACTATGTAAAACACTAATTAATCCACGAGAAAAACAATAATTATTCTAACTACTATATATAGAAATTTTGCAGAAAGATTTTTAAACATAGTAATGTTCACAAAAATATAACATTCAAAAAATATAGTAATTCAAGATTTTTAAACATAGTAATTTTGCAGAAAGATTTTGCAGAAATATATATTTAAATTTCTTAATCATATTCTCGTTGCCATTCTAAAAATATATTGAATTTACATTGTAACATATTAAATATAACATTCAAATATAAAATATAGTATATAATGTTCACAAAAATTAGTCAATGGGACTAAACAGCATCTTCGAACTATAATGCTATATTTTAAAACAATCCATAAAAATATAATGTTTATCAATCATCAAAATAAGAAAAAGGATTTATAATACTCAAAATAATTGGCTAACAACATATAATTGGTTTATAATTATATGTTGTTAATCATATAATTATTAACCAATTATATGTTGTTAATAAGTCACATAAAAATATTTTCGGAATGGTATTATCTTCAAGAACGAGGAGCCTAATTTGGAATCTATTCTATCTCGTATTAAGTCATTAACGTGGAGTTGGTTTATTTACAGATTAGGTTGTAACTCTAATTTGTCTGTTATGTCTTGGGGGTTAAACCCTCTCCAATGCCTAAACAATGTGTAATCATTCAATGGTTTGGGTTCAAGCACCCCTAGTGCTTTGTTAAGGAAATTTTTGCTTATCTAAAAAAAACATAAAAGTATTTTCAAAAAGAGTCAGTCACAAAAAATATATAATTATATAATTGGTTAAAAATTACATTAAAAGTTCGGTTATGATGCATGCAAATATTCGGTTATGACTAATAGCAACTTGTTCTGTACCTAGCAGTAATTTAGTAGGCTGCTGTTGGTAGGTCCCTTGCCGTCCTGGCTGTATGTCAGTGAGCGCCCCGGGGGGGGAACCTGCAAAGCCACTCCGACGCTCAAGTCAGTATAGAGAGTATATGAGTGAAGGTACTAGGGATTAGAGATTGAACCTTTCTTAGGGCAAAGTTTGCCTGTATTTATAGGAAATCGTGTCCGTTCGTGGGTCGTCGGATTGGTAGAGTTGATCTGAACCGTCCAAGCATGTTGGGCTTGTGTGTTGTGGATATGGGCTGATTTGGTTGGGCTGATCCATACCGCTTACTAAACGCACCCCCTGGTTTTGCTAATGGACCTCTTGGTCCAGTCCAGAACAATTGCCCCCCAAGCTGAGATTATTCCGAAGGATGGTCTTGGCTTGAAGGATTTGCCAGGTTTCGTGAAGTCGTGTGGGCCGTCGTCCTGACTATTTTTTATAAATAGATGGGCCTTTGTCTTGTGGTCCACACTTGAAATTTTGTGGAGGAACAGGGATCAAGCTGTCTTGGAGCGCCTACTTAAGGAGGAGAAGGGAGGTAGGGTTTGCTTGCTTCATCATCTCTTCTTGTCGGTAAGTGTTGATTTTTGTTTTCTTTTGCGTTGTTGGCGGATCCCTCATGGGCGCCTAAGGCGCTTTGCCATGGTGTCATGGAGGCCGCCTCTTGGAGCAAGATCTGGCGCCCTCATGGGCGCCTTGACTGGTTGATCCGGTTGCTGCCTCTTGGCGCAGGATCTGGCGTCCTCATGGGCCCCGTGGGCGCCTTGTTGCGCTGGTCGGGTTGCTGCTTCTTGGCGCAGGATCTGGCGCCCTCATGGGCGCCTGGTTGCGCTGGTCGGGTTGCTGCCTCTTGGCGCAGGATCTGGCGCCCTCATGGGCGCCGTTGGCGCCTGGTTGTGCTGGTCGGGTTGCTGCCTCTTGGCGCAGGATCTGGCGCCCTCATGGGCGCCCTGTGCGCCTGGTTGTGCTGCGCAGGGGATTTCACCAAAAAAGGGGATCCGGCGCCCTCTTGGGCGCCCTGGGGCGCTGCTTGCGCCAGTTCTGAGATAGGGGATCCGGCGCCCTCTTGGGCGCCCTGGGCACTGCTAGCGCCAGTTTTCAGAGAGAGAGGATCCGGCGCCCTCGTGGGCGCCCTGGGTGCTGCCTGCGCCAGATTTCAGAGAGTGAGGATCCGGTGCCCTGGGTGGTGTTGCCAGCGCCAGCTTTTAGAGAGAGGGGATCCGACGCCCTCTTGGGCGCCCTCCTTCTAGCGTCAGGCCTTTGTTGTCTTGGCGCCCCGCCAGGTGCCCTCATAGGTGCTTCCTGTTTGGACCTTATCTTTGACGCTTTGTTTTATTTTGTTTATTGGTCCTGTCTCTTAGCCTGTTTTTTCTTTTCTATGATATTTCAGGGCTTGCTTGGTACCAAAGGATATTGCTTCTTCTGTTCTCACCACCATTTTCGCGACTTCCGCCGCTTCTCACTTACTAAGGTAACCTGGGTTGACCCATTACTTTTATTTCTAGCTTTCTTGTTTTCGAGCATGTCTAGTTTTGTGGAAGTCTCCATCCTCAGGAGAGGGGGTTGTCTACAAGTTCTTGTTGTTTGTCTCGTAACTAGTTGTTCTGCCCCCTGTCCTGCAGGTTGAGAGATGGCAAGGACGAAGGAGACAGCCCGGGTGAACGGGGGTACCCTGGTCCCGTCCCTACTGCGAGGCAGGCTGTGGAGGGAGAGGCGTCAGCGGTAGATGACGATATATTCCCCTCGGAGGGCGCGGGCGTCCCTTGTTTTATCGTTACCTCTTCTGATGATGACTCGCCCTTTGAGCACGAAGTGGAGGAGATTGGTGGTTTAAATTATGATTGGGTTGCTCGTACTGTTCGCTCCACCAGAAGTTTCTACCTTCCAGGGAAAGAGCCCCCCCGCTACTTGCATGACTTAGTGGGAGGCGACTGGCGGGTTGAAGCGGTCGATCCCAATGATAGAGTGTGCAGGGTACCTGATGACCGGAAATTCATGATGTTTCATGTAACGCCCAAATAATTTAATTAATTATTTAATTAAATTATTTAGGTATTTTATTAGTATAATTATATTTAATAATTAATAAAATGATGTTTTAATTAAATTAGGGGATGATGCTTAGTAATTAGCTGAGTAGTAGTCGGGGGTCCGTGATCCAAGAGGCCAAGGCTTAGGCGCATGAAGGAGAGTAGTTGGCTAGGGTTAGTCATGAGCGCATTCTTAGAGAAAAAGAAAGAAAGTTGCGAAGAGGAGAAGAGAGAAAGGAAGGGGACGACGCACACAAGGGGAAAGAAGAGAGGAGCTTTGTTGCGATGGTTCTTCGGAGTTTCGTGCAACGAGATACCGTGTTCGGCAAAATCCAAGGTAAGGGTGGGTTCTATCCTTATAATAGGGTATATGATGGGGACTATGTAGGAGATAGGACCATGTTGCCTCTTTGATCTTGTTGATGTTTTTTTAGTGATGTTTGAAAATATTATGATGATTTCGAATTGACGTTTGGGTGAATGATCATGGTGAAAATTGGTGTTTGGTGCAATTTTGGTGTTGTCTTGGTTGTTGAAAAAGGCGCCCTGTTGCTGGGCGCCATGTCCTGTGCGTGCCTGTGCTGTGTCTGTTTCCTGCTGGAGGCGCGCTGTTGCTGGGCGCCAAGCCAGTGTTGATTATGTTGCTGATTTTGGCGCCCTAGGCGCCCAGTCATGATGTCATGTTGTTGTTGTTGCTGGAAGTGGCGCCCTAGGCGCCCAGTGATGCTGCCTTGGTTGCTGGAGTAGGCGCCCAGTGCTGTGTTGCGTAATTCTGTGTTGCTGTGAAGGGCGCCCTAGGCGCCCAGTGGTGTCCTGGGTTGTTTCTGGATGTTGCTGTGTTGTGCCAGAATTTTCTTGTGTCGCTGGGAGAGGCGCCCTAGGCGCCCAGTAGTGTTTCAGTGTTGTTCCCTGTTGCTGAAAACTGGCGCCCTAGGCGCCCAGTGCTGTTGCTGTCTCAGGCGCCCTGTTACTCGGCGCCAAGCCTGATGTTGCTGTTGCTGTCTCAGGCCTCCTGTTGCTGGGCGCCAAGCCTGATGTTGCTGTTGTTGTCTTAGGCGCCCTGCTCCTGGGCGCCAAGTCTATTATGTTACCTGTTGTGCCAGGCGTGTAACGCCCCAAAAATAATTGGTTAATTATTTAATTAATTAAGGGGAATTAGTTGTGGAGAAATATTAGAAATAATAATATGGTGCTAATTAAATTAGGGAGTGGTAGAATTAATCGAGGAAGGGTGTGAATAAGGTCAATGTCCCAAAAGCTATTAGTTGGGCCTAGGGTTAAATGAATTAGAGAGAAGAATTAAAAGAAAGGAGCAGCCGAGAGTGAGGGAAGGAAAGAAACGTAAAACACAAAAAGAAAGAAGAAGAAATCGTGACAGAGAAAGAGAGAAGCGTGACCGAGAAAGAGAAGAGAAAAACCTAGAGAGAGAGAGAAGGAGAGAACGCGAGAGTGAGAAGGGAAAAAGGAAAGGAAGCACACGGCTGAAGGAGGGAGCAAAAACGCGAAGAAGAGGAAAGGAGAAGAGGGAAGGGACTCGCGAAGGGGAAGAGGGAAAGAAGAAGAGGTTCGCAAGTCTTCAAGGGCCAGTTCGTGTGTTGCGGTGGTTCTGATCGTGGTCACCTTCCCGTTAATCCGGAGCTCACGTTTTCGAGGTAAGGGTGGGTTTAACGGTTATAATGGGTTATGATGGTGGTTTATGTGTAGTTAGGTGTTGTGTATTTGCATGATTAAAGTGGATATGAAATTGAGTGATTGAGATGTGGATTATTGTGTGATTGAAATGTATGTTGAGTTGATGCCCTATATGTGTTTGTTGAAATGTGCAAGAGTTATGAGATGTGTGTAAGATTTGTATTGTATGCCGAATAATTGATAAAATGTGTAATTGAAGATATGAGAGTGAATTTGAGGTGTTTGAAATAATTATTGAATGATTGAGCATATGAAATTTGGAAGAAAATTGAGTTTGAAGGGCCCTAGGCGCCTTAGGCGTCATTGTTGTTGTCAATCTATGCTTTGTTGCTGCTGTCTGGGTGCCTGTTGCCAATTCTGTCAATTTGCGCCTCACTCGCGCCTAAGTCGCGCGCCGCGCGCGAATGTCACTGGGCATTTCTGCCAATTTGCGCCTCACTTGCGCCTAAGTCGCGCTCCACGCGCGAAGTCTCGGTTTTGTCTCAAATTTGTTTTTGACATATCTTTTGACTCGGGTGTCCGTTTTAAGTGCTTCAAAATGCGTTGGAAAGCTTATCCAGAGTCCTAACTGAATAATCTACTTTTAAGGCAAAATAAACCATTTATTGTTGCTGTCTTGCTGTTTTTAATTGTTATATGAGCTGCTGTTTATAAAAATAAATGTTGCTGTCTTGCTGTTTTTATTTAGTATATGAGCTGCTGTTTTATAAAAATAAATTTGTGCCGTTGTACAGAAAATGAGATGCTGTTTTTATGTTATAAAATGTGTTGTTTTGTTGTTGTTTTTATAAATAAAATGCTGCTGTTTTCACAATTTAAATTGCTGTTTCCTTAAATTAAAAGATGTTGTTTCTTGAGTTTAAAGGTGTGGTTTTCTTCAATTTGAAGATGCTGTTTTCTTAAGTTCATAGGTGCTGTTTTCTGGAATTTACAGGTGCCGTTTTCGTAAATTTAAAGGGGCTGTTTTCCTATTTTTTTTCCTTAGTGCTGTCACTGTATTTTAAGAGGTTGCTGTCTCGATTTTATGTGCTGTTTGGTCCCTATGGACGTTGACTTAGTCCTTTATTGGCAAAGTGGTCGCGTAATTAATTGAGATTGGTGTGGTTGATGTGACGCCTTAGAGCAACTAAATTGAGATGTGTCTGTGGTGGTGAATATTATTTGATGAGCTGAATAATTTTTGATGAGCTGAATATTTATTGATGAGCTGAAATATTTATTGGTGAGAAATTACGAGGTAGCTGTGATGCTACAACACGAGATAGTTGTTAATGTGGTATAGTATTAGTTACATGCTTTGTTGTGGTTATGTGACGAGGTAGCTGTGATGCTACAACACATGGTATTTTTATGAAATGATTTATAACGAGATATGGTGATATAGTATTTATTAATCGAATGCTTTGAGTTGGTGTAATTGATGCATGAGTCATGAGTCGCATTGTCATATGCATTCTTACGAGGTAGCTGTGATGCTACAACACGAGGTTTATTACGAGTTGCGCCCGTCGTGGCCTTTACGAGATCGATACCGCATGCATATTCCCGGAGGGGTTGCATTTCATACATTCCTTCATGGTCCATGTGTACATAACTATTGTGGTTGGCGTTTTGTGTCTAATAGAGATATGAATCTTGTGCTGTTGTGTGATAAGGTATATACGTGTTTGCCGTGTTGTGCCTGCTGCTTATGTACTGCTGTCATGTGCTTATTATTTCTGTTAAACTCACCCCTTCTGCTTGGAATGTTGCTCTTGTGTGGCAACACTGCAGGTGATCGTTAGCACTCGTGGAGGATTGCTAGGTGTAGTCTCCTTCTCGTTGGGTCTGTGTCAGCTCTGATGCGTAGCACCGGGGAGGGGTTTTAGGGGTCGTTTATGTTTTATTATGTTGTTTACTGCTGGAGACTGATGTCTTAACTATTCATGGGGATGTTTGCACGAGTTTGAGATTCCGCTGTTTAATGTTATTCTGAGATTAAGTGTTTTTGAGGATTTTAAATCATTTGTTATTTGTTTTTGGTGAGAAAAATGTAGCGCCCTTCTGAGGTGACTCTGATATTTGTTCATTTAATTATAAATTAGAAAGGGGGTGTTACAAGGCGCCCTGTTGCTGGGCGCCAAGTCTGTTCCTGATGTTGTGGTGCTAGGCGCCTTGCTCCTGGGCGTCATTTTCTGTATTACTGCTAGGCGCCCTTGTAGCGACCGAAGAATCCGGAGGAGGGATCCTTCGTTGCTTTTGAACAATGGAGCCGCCATCAATATTTATTTTTAGGAAAACATTGAAAAAAACCTATGTTTTTGGGTTCGGGGGTCGATTAAGTGCGGGGAAGGTACAAGCACCCCGCAACATCCTAAAAAGGTTACCTTTTAATTTAATGTGTAGAAAAATTAGTTTAAAGAAAACACTTTAATTTACCCCTTTTTGTTATTTGTAAAAAAAAACGGAAGAGAAGACTTAATAAAAATTTTAGTTTTTTGCGCTCGACAGGAATGGGCCCCTGCTCCTACGTATCTCCGGGTGCGATGGAGAAATCAAAGCTACGTAGTTCTTGGTTAAAAAAAGTTTGTGTGTTGGTTTTTTTTTTATTTATTGAAAACTTTGCGAAAACGGGAGACCGTTAACGGTGACCAAACAGATAAATCCAGAGTGGTCACCACTAACGACTTTATTCGAAAAAAGAAAGTATTCCCAGCGTCAAACGAGCTAAGCCCAGAGTGACTGTTGTAAATACCCGGTTTGTGATTTGAGCGCTTGTTCGTTTGAAAACGTGCTTACCGGGAAGCGTGATAAAAAGGAGTCAGAATTATGTTTGTACTTTATTAACTAAAAAAAGAAGTTTAGGCGGGTGTTTGCGATGATCAAACGAGTAACCTCAGAGTGATCACCGCTACTAATCCGCTGTGAAAAAGGAAGGTTAGTCCTAACGGTCAAACAAGCAAGGCTCAGAGTGACCACTATAGACAACCTATTTTTTGCGCGAATTCGATTTTTCGAAAGAAAGAAAAAAAGAACGGTTCGGAAGCATCACGTTGTGAATAAAAGCGGAGTAAGTGATAAAAGGTGGGTGCAAATAATAAAGGAGTTGTATTAAAAAGGGAGGTGTGAATAGCGTGACCAAATCGTTTTTTTTTTTGGTGAACT
Source organism: Astragalus membranaceus (assembly GCA_039519185.1). Taxonomy (NCBI): domain Eukaryota; kingdom Viridiplantae; phylum Streptophyta; class Magnoliopsida; order Fabales; family Fabaceae; genus Astragalus; species Astragalus membranaceus. The sequence continues at coordinate 29,996,025 of CM076850.1, read as the reverse complement.
AGGTTGTGTTTGAAAAGATGGGCTTGTAAAAAAAATGGATGGGTTTGCTGTTTTAAGAGAACGCGGGGTGCAAATAGCGTTTTGGTGCTTTTTTTTTTAAAAAAAAGTTGCCGGGGGTGTAAATAGCGTTTTGGCGCTTTTAAAAAAATGGTTGCCGTGGGTGCAAATAGCGTTTTGACGCTAAAAACGATTGATTGGTTTATTACCCTTTTTTACTATTCTACCCTAGAACGCGTGATTCTTGAAACGTTTTTTTTTCTAAAAAAAACCTAGACTAAACAAGTGGTATGAAGAAAAATTCTTTTGTTTTTTTTTTTTTGGTCCTAGTTACTATTTAATAAAAGGGTACCTTGTTTGTTGTTTATTTGGAAGAATGGTCATTTATTATATTTTTTTTTTAAAAAAGGGGTAGTGACATTAGTAACCATTTCTTTTAAGAAAATATTTTTTTTTTAAAAAAGGGTTTATTTTTAATCCGAAAATAAAAAAAAAGGAATACATTTTTTTTTCACTTTTTTTTAATCCGAAAAAAAAAGTAATTGTTTAAAAAAAAACAACACATTTTTTTTTCACTTTTTTAATCCGAAAATTAGTAATTATTTATTAAAAAAAAACACAACATTTTTTTTTTCTTTTCTTTTTTTAATCCGAAAATTAGTAACATTTTTTTTTATAAAAACAGCAATAAAAAAAGTTTTTTTTAGAGCAACATTTTAACAAAAAAAAAGCAACATTTTAGCATGAAAAAACAGCAACATAAAATTTTTACAGCAACATTTTAAACATAAAAAAAACAGTAACTATATCTACATAAAAAAAACAGCAACTAAAAATACAAAAAAAAAAAAAATAAACAGTAACAATAGAATCTAAATTACATTACAGCAACTACAAAACTAAAAAAAGGCAACAAATTCGAAATTACAGCAACTTTAAAAAAATAAAACAGCAATAACTAATTAAAATATTACATTGCAATACCTTAAACAAAATCCGGAAATGTTGAAGAGGAATTCTTCGGATTTCTCCAATACAACGAATCTAAACTAAAGAAAAAATTAAATTTCGGAAGGAGAAGGAAATAAAAAAATAGAAATTACAGTGAACAAGCCTCACTTTTTTTCTAAAAATCTACCCCCTTTTTTTTTTGCCTACGAAAACTTCTTCTTCTTCCCTTTTTTGAGAACCCCTTTTTTTCGAAAAAATGCTTTCCTCCTCCTCTAAAACCGTGGCCTTCAAAGTCATGGCCTCCCCCCTATTTATACAAAGAAAAAAAGCTCTTTTTTCTTCCTTCTTCGTTTTCTCTGACTTCAACCATGCCTTGTACAGTATTTTTTTCTGACTTGAGAAGGGTTTGATATGATGGAGGGGTGAAGGTTTGGAGGTAGTTGGTGAAGGGGAATGATGGTTTGTGTGTGAGAAGAGGAAATGGGGCGTGAGAGGAGGAGAGCCATGTGAGGGAGATGAGTGTGTGAGTGTGGGTGTGTAGGAGGGGGATTGGAGAAGTGATGAGTGAATGTGAGAGAAGAAAAAAAAGAAAGGGAAAGAGTGAGGAGAAGAGAGAGTGCCGTGAGTGTGAGAGAGGAAAGAGAAAGGGAAAGAGTGAAGTGTGTGAAGTGATTGAAGTGGAAGAGGTTTGGTGAAGGGAAAAAAAAAATAAAAAGTGGGTGTGAGAGAGGGGGGTTGGAGAAGTGATGAGTGAATGTGAGAGAAGAAAAAAAAGAAAGGGAAAGAGTGAGGAGAAGAGAGAGTGCCGTGAGTGTGAGAGAGGAAAGAGAAAGGGAAAAAGTGAAGTGTGTGAAGTGAGTGAAGTGGAAGAGGTTTGGTGAAGGGAAAAAAAAAATAAAAAGTGGGTGTCAGAGAGGGGGGGGGGGGGCGTAGGTTTGAGGGAGGAAAGAGAAAGGGAAAGAGTGAGGTTGAGTGTATTGGGAAGGGAAAAATGGGGAAGTGGGAAGTGTGGGGAAGTGGTATTGAGAGAAAAGAGGAGAGGTGGAGTGTGGAAGGGAGAAAGGTGGGGTTTGACCATGGGATAATAGGGGGTGGGGTCGAATATGGAGGGGTTTTGGGGGATGAATGTGGATGGATTTTTGGGTTAAGGGGGGATTGAATGTGGATGGCTTTTAGGGTAAAGGGGGAAGTCGAATTAGGGTTAGGAGGAGGGGAATTAGGGTTTTGTGATGAGTTGGGTTATGGGTTATGGGTTGTGGGTTAGTGGGTTTTTTTTTTGTTGGGTTGGGTCATGCGAATTGGGCTAGCCATTTTTGCTGGGTTGGGTTTCCATGACAGCACCTTATTTTTAATAGACCCCTCCCCACTTCCTTCTTGGCTTATTTTTATTTCTTCACTTCTAAATAAAATATTTTTGGTGATTAAAACCCATAGCAATAAAAACAAGAAAATAATACATGACATAAAAAAGATTATTATTTTATTTATTATTATTTTTTTTATAAAAAAAAAAAATCTCTCAATTATGATCGGACAAAATTAGGGTATTACAGCTGCCCCTCTTTATTTATATTTTGCTAGGAAATCGGAGGGGTTCCGAGTTTCTCGAGGAAAATAGAAATAAAGATAACAAGATGCTAATTTTGTCCAGACTGAGACTTTGGGTTCTTTTTTTTTTGAAAATTATGAAGGCAGGGTTGATTTAAACAGAAAGTGAATAGGGATCGCTGGGGATCTGAAGGATCGCTGGGGATCTGAAGGAGCACTGGGGCTCTGAAGAAGCACTGGGGCTCTGAAGGTCTAGTTCAGAATCAATGCTTGGCGCATCGACTCGCGTTCGACTGAGGGACCGTCGGGGTCTGAGGGGCATGCCTAAGCCTGAAGGACCAATGGGTCTGAAGGAGCGCTTCTAGCTATGGTACTAGAGATACGGTCTGGGGGTGGCCTTTTTCGAGCGGCCATTAGGGTTAATCAGGTCCGGAACTGATATAACCACGAAGGACGTGCACTGTGTTTTTTAGGCGGACACAGCTAGTCTGAAGGGCCTGGGGCCGGATGATCCGTCGGTTGCTCGATTAACGCGACGTGCGATCTGGATTGAAGGACCATTGTTGGTCTGAAGGAGCGCCTGGGCTCTGAAGGACCGCTGGGGGTCTGAAGAATTGGTGCTAGCGACACAAAATAAAATTATCTTAACAGACACTTGCAATGAATGATGCATGCGTGCATGTAGTTAAGTAATTGATGACATGATGGATGAAATGTGGAATGATTTTGTTTTTGGCTTTTACTCTTGGCTTTTTTTCTTTTTTCATTTTTCTTTTCTTGCTCTTTTGCTCTTTTTGCTCTTTAGCTCTTTATTGACTTTGCTGGCATCACCAAACTCGCATGACTCTTGACGTGGGATACGAGGGTTGCCTCAAGCAGTGGTGCCAAAGTGCGGGTTATTTAAGATTTGCTGAAGTGATTATGCGTTTGTCCTTTTTGCAAATTTGTGAGAGATCATCTCTTTTTTTTTGTGATTTTTAGGAATTTCGCAATGAATATAATGCTTGTGATCATGCACATGTTTCACAATTCAGTATTGTTTACCATGAACGTTATTTTTGCGATAATAGGGAAATGAGAGAATAAAGGAAGTGTTTAATATTCAAATGAAAACAAATGCGCAGAAAATCGCACTGTCTGAAAATTACAATGGGAGTTTAAACTACAAAAAGAAAGAGAAGAAAAAGATACAAGGAAAGCAGATCTTTTGATTGTTTGTGTCTTTGAAGTAATAACGCCAATCGCCCATTAACACAACTTTGAGCCTTCATCGTCCAACTTTTGGAGTCGTTGATTGCCTTTGTAGCTTGAAGTCCAACTTCTGACCCTAATTTTTGCCTGGATTGCTCTTTAGAGTTTTCAGTCCACCGGGTCGCTCTGATTTTTGCCTAGGCCGCCCTTTCGGGTTTTCGACCTAGCGAGCTTATTTTTGCTTGGCTCATCTTTCTTTTTTTTCCATATATTTCTTTAGGCATAGTACTTCTTGACTGCGTCCGAGTTCACTGGGAGTGGGAGGTCTTCACCGTCCATTTTTGTGAGAATTAATGCTCCTCCAGAGAATGCCTTCTTTACCACATAAGGTCCTTCATAGTTAGGGGTCCATTTTCCACGGGAATCCTTTTGGATAGGCAACATCTTCTTGAGCACGAGGTCTCCTTCTTGAAACTGGCGGGGGCGCACTTTGTTATCATAAGCCCTTTTCATTCTTTGTTGGTACAACTGCCCATGACACAAAGCAACTACCCTCTTTTCTTCTATGAGGTTCAACTGATCCAGACGAGCTTGAACCCATTCTGCTTCCTCCAATTTTGTTTCCATTAGCACTCGCAGGGAGGGTATTTCCACCTCGATGGGAAGAACTGCTTCCATCCCATATACTAGTGAGAATGGTGTTGCCCCTGTCGACGTGCGGATAGAGGTCCGATACCCGTGCAAAGCGAAGGGCAACATTTCATGCCAGTCCTTGAAGGTCACTACCATCTTTTGCACGATCTTCTTTATGTTCTTATTTGCTGCCTCAACTGCCCCATTCATCTTTGGACGGTATGGGGAGGAATTATGATGCTGGATTTTGAAGTCGTCACACAACTCTTTCATCATCTTATTGTTCAGGTTTGTCCCATTGTCCATGATGATCTTATTTGGAAGACCGTAGCGGCAAATTAAATCTCTCTTTATGAACCTGACAACCACTGACTTTGTTACACTGGCGTAAGAAGCGGCTTCGACCCATTTGGTGAAATAATCAATAGCGACAAGAATGAAACGATGTCCGTTTGATGCCTTGGGTTCGATGGGACCGATGACATCCATTCCCCACATTGAGAATGGCCATGGTGCTGTTAGGACATTCAGAGAGGCAGGTGGTACATGGATATTGTCGGCATAGATTTGACATTTGTGGCATTTTCTGACGTAGTTGAAGCAGTCAGTCTCCATTGACAACCAGTAGTAGCCAGCCCTTAGGATTTTTCTTGCCATGGTGTGCCCATTAGAATGGGTGCCGAACGAGCCTTCATGGACATCCTTCATAATTCTTTCTGCTTCTTCTTCTGCTACACATCTGAGGAGGACCATATCGTGATTTCTCTTGTAAAGCACCTCCCCATTTAAGAAGAAACCCATCGACAGCCTCCTAAGTGTCCTCTTATCATTCTCGGTGGCACCAGGAGGATATTCTCTGTTTGTAATATAGTGCTTGATATCGTAATACCAAGGTTTACTGTCAGGCTCTTCTTCGATTGCCACACAATGATGTGCCGGTAGGTCTCGATGTTGGATTCGGATGAATATCAGACTCTTGTCGTTATTGATGTTGAACATTGATGACAAAGTCGCCAAAGCATCGGCCAACTGATTTTCTTCGCGAGGGAGATGATGGAAAGTGATCTTTTCAAATTGTTCAACCATCTTTTGGATGTGATCATGATAAGGAATTAATTTGGAATCCCTGGTTTCCCAGTCACCTTTTGTCTGGTGGATGACTAAAGCTGAGTCCCCATATACATCGAGTCTTTTGACTTTCCATTCAAGGGCTGCTTTGATGCCTAGGACGCACGCTTCATATTCTGCAATGTTGTTGGTGCAGTAGAAACTCAGTCTAGCGGTAAACGGTATGAAGCGGTTATCAGGAGAGATCAGTACAGCTCCGACCCCGTGCCCGTATAAATTAGAAGCGCCGTCGAATAACATTCTCCACCTTTCGTTGTCCGGAGGATTCCCTTCTACGAATAGAGCCATTATATCTTCGTCTGGGAAATCGCACTGCATTGATTGGTAATCTTCGATGGGCTGGTGTGCCAAGTACTCAGCCAGTGCACTACCCTTGATTGCTTTTTGGGTGACATATAAAAGGTCGTATTCAGATAGCAGCATTTGCCAGCGAGCGATCCTCCCTGTGAAAGCGGGTTTTTAAAAAATATACTTGACTGGGTCCATTTTAGATACCAACCAAGTCGTGTGGCTCAGCATATACTGCCTCAAACGACGTGCAGCCCAGGCCAGAGCACAACACGTTCTTTCCAACAATGAGTATCTTGTTTCGCACTCGGTGAATTTCTTGCTTAGATAGTAGATGGCATGTTCCTTCTTTCCGGATTCATCATGTTGCCCCAGTACACAACCCATTGATTTGTCTAGCACTGTTATATACAGGATGAGAGGTCTACCCTGCACAGGCGGCATCAAAATTGGTGGATTTTGGAGGTACCTCTTGATCTTTTCAAAGGCTTCTTGGCAATTATCATTCCACTTTGTTTCTTGGTTTTTGCACAAAAGCTTGAAGATAGGCTCGCATGTAGATGTTAGCTGCGATATGAACCTAGAGATGTAGTTCAATCTTCCCAGGAAACCACGAACTTCTTTTTCAGTACTCGGTGCCGGCATTTCTAGTATTGCTCGCACTTTGGCTGGATCTACTTCTATTCCCCTCTGACTGACTATGAAACCCAACAGCTTTCCCGATCTTACACTGAAAGTGCATTTGGCAGGGTTTAATCTGAGTTTGAACTTCCTGAGACGTTCGAAGAGTTTTTGCAGATTGACGATATGCTCTTCTTCAGTCTTGGATTTTGCAATCATGTCATCCACGTAGACCTCTATTTCTTTGTGCATCATGTCGTGGAACAATGCGACCATCGCCCTCTGGTACGTTGCCCCAGCATTCTTCAAACCGAATGGCATTACTTTGTAACAGAAGGTTCCCCAGAGAGTGATGAAGGTGGTTTTCTCCATGTCTTCAGGGGCCATCTTAATTTGGTTGTATCCGGAATATCCATCCATGAAGGAGAACAGAGAGTGTTGTGCTGTGCTATCTACCAGGACATCAATGTGAGGCAAAGGGAAGTCATCTTTGGGGCTGGCTCTGTTCAAATCTCGATAGTCGACGCACATCCGAACCTTCCCGTCTTTCTTTGGAACTGGTACAATATTGGCCACCCATTGAGGGTACTTTGCTACCGCCAAAAACCCTGCGTCAAACTGCTTCTTAACCTCATCTCGGATTTTCAGTGACATCTCTGGTTTCATTCTTCTCAACTTCTGCTTTATCGGCGAGCATTCGGGCTTTACTGGTAATTTATGTTCGACTATGTTGGGGTCCAATCCAGGCATGTCTTGGTAGGTCCATGCAAAGATGTCAACATAATCGATCAAAAGTCTAATCAATTTCTCTCGCTCACTGTCTTTCAATGTGGTGCCAATGTTAACTTCTTTTTTGTCTTCTTCCGTGCCTAAGTTGATCGTTTCAGTTGATTCCTCGTGGGGTTCGATTATTTTTTCCTCTTGTTCCATCATTCTCATTAACTCTGGAGGGGTTTCCCAATTATCCTCAACATCTTCCTCAGTTTGATTGATGGGGTGATCAAAGTTACAATATGGATTATTGGCGTTGTTATTTTCAAAGACATTTTTTTCGGATCTGCATTAGTGTAAATTAACGGAATAAAAACGAAAGAAAGAAAATAAGAAGCGAATGTAACAAGAAAAGAAAAATGAGAGTTTATTGGGAACTGAAATAACGTTGCATTGATATTAATACTGAAAGGAAAACATGCGTGCCCGAATGAAATATCCTAAGGCCTTGGGCAGAGCCAGATGATTACATTATAGAAACATTACTTTGAACTAAAAACCACAGGAAAATCGACGATCTCCCAATTCTTGAGCCTTTTGTTTGCAGGACAAGGGCGTACAAGACTGACGACGCCTTCTTCGGTGTTTAGATCGTCCTCAACTGCGGCAACCTGATTGGGGTTCAACATTCCCGCACTCCGAAAGCTTTCCTTGATGTCGCAGATGGTGATCCTCTTCGTGTTTGGCACCCTGTCCTCGAGCCTGGCTAACCTCCGCTCCTTCTTTTCCTCCACAATTCTTTTCTTGTCAGTGCGATTGGGCCGATATCCTATCCCATGTCTATCTTTGTTCTCCTCTGGCTGTATTGGCGTCAGGATCCCCTGTCCGGTTTTTCCTAAGCCTCCTCCAGCTTGGTAGCCTTTTCCTAACATGAACTTAGCAACCATCACGGCAGTTTTGGATAGCTTGGGTTCTAACATAGCAGATGTATTGGCGATTTCCAATGCTTGGAAGGCACTCTCGAGAGACTCTTCAGCAGCCTCGATGTAACGAGTGGGAGCGGACTTATTTATCAGCATTTCTTCCTCACCGAAAATAACCACCAGCTTATTGTTGACTATGAACTTGAGCTTCTGATGTAAAGAAGAGGGAACTGCCCTTGCCGAGTGGATCCATGGCCTCCTCAAGAGACAACTGTAGGATGGGGCAATGTCCATTATTTGGAAGGTCACCACGAAGTGCTCCGGACCTACTTGCACAGGTAATTCCATTTCTCCGATGACTTCCCTTTTTGATCCGTCAAAGGCCCTGACTAATATGGAGCTTGGTTTCATGTATGAACAGTCCACATCTAATTTCTCCATGGTTGATCTGGGTAATACATTCAAAGATGAACCATTGTCAATAAGTACCCGTGCAAGAGAGTAATCTCCACACTTCACAGATATGTGTAGGGCCTTGTTGTGCCCCCTTCCTTCAGTTGGAATCTCATCATCAGTAAAGGTGAGATAATTATTTGCAACAAGGTTTCCGACGATCCCATCAAATTGGTCGACGGAGATGTCATGAGCGACATGGGCGTCATTCAATACTTTTGTTAATGCTGCACGATGGGCATCAGAACTGAGCAATAATGACAACAGAGATATCTTTGCGGGGGTTTGGTTCAGTTGATCAACCACCTTATACTCGCTTTGTCTCATAAGCTTCAGAAATTCACTGGCTTCTTGCTCGGATAGCGTCTTCTTTCCTGCATTTTTATCGGCGGGTTCCTGCTCTACGCTTTTGCCCTTACGGGCTCTTTCCTCACCTTCTTTTGTTCGGTTCTCATTAGGCCCTCCAGGGGTATAGAAACGTCCACTTCGAGTCATCCCACCGGTCCCTGAGATGTTAATGACATCTGGATTGGTCTGAACCTTCACATCGTAATTCCACGGGACTGCATTGGTGCTTTTAAAGGGGAAAGGGACTGGCACTTGAATAGTGATTGGTTTAGGCACAGCGGTGGTTAGCTTTGTGTCCTTTTTGTAGTGGATTTCCAGGGGTTTCCGGATACTCTTGCTCTGGTAGGGGTGTCAAAAAAACCCGGACCCGCGGGTACCCGCGGGTAAAACCCGTCACGGGTCCGGGGCAGGTAGTTAAACGGGTACCCGCGGGCCAAATAAACGGGTATTTTGACTACCCGTCAATAAACGGGGCGGGTCCGGGTTAGTAAATCCATCACACAACTATTTTCTTCCTTTTTTTTTATCATCTGTTGTTGTTGTTGTTTAAGTGGATGTTTATTCACATTTTGTTGTATCTTTTATCCTAATATTTTGGATACTGTTTAGTTGTTATTTTTCAAGTTTCTATTATCATAATTTTAGTTTTTTTATCTCAATTCATTAACAATTATATATTAATAAATAGTTGATACGATAAATGCATATCAAAATGCGTAATTTTTTTATATAAATGAATCAAAAAAATAGTGTTAAAAAAACTAATTTTCTATAGTATTTCAAATTTTATTTTTAAAAGTTTTTTATTTATTAATTTACAAATACCCACGGGTACCCGTTTAAAAAAATATCCGTTTAAAACCCGTTAAACGGGTACCCGCGCGGGTCCGGGACGGGTCCGGGGCCTATGTATAATAAACGGGGCGGGTCCGGGTAGTGAGATACCCGTGCCCGCCCCGCCCCGTTGACATTCCTATGCTCTGGTCAATGCTTGACTGGAGAATCGACACGCCTTCCTCTTTCTTTTGAAGACCTATTTGTATTATGTGTCGGTCTAACAAGTCTTGCAGGATTGGCTTGAATGCTTCACAGGCCCCGACACAAAGGGGATCAACACACGAACCCTTTCCGATACATCCTTTCACAATGACTCCGAAGTGACACAAATCAGCATGGATGAGGTCCAGGGGTGTGACAATGTCCTCCACCTTTCTGACCAATAATTGCTCCTCAACATTCTCAATGGCATTGACGGAGGGTTTCCCGTGCCCCGGCAGAGGGTTAGTGGCAACATTCGGACCGTCTTCTGCGAAGCTTAACCATTTAGATTCAATTAAGTCTTGTACTACATATTTCAATGCCTTGCAATTTTCTGTTGAATGGCCAACTGCCCCAGCGTGGAATCCACAGCTAGCCTCTGGGTCATAGCTCCTAGGGAAAGGAGGTTGAAGGGGTCTCATTGGACGGGGAGTGATCAAGTTGTGACTGATGAGGTGATTGAATAGGTCTGTGTATGACATGGGTATTGGGTCGAAATTGGCGGGCTTTCTTTCTTGGTAGTTTTGTGGTCTATAGCCTGAGTTGACTTGGTGAGGTGGGGCTTGTGGTGTTTGAGTAGGTATTTGTAAAGTCTGTCGGGGGTTGTTGTAGGGAGGCTTTCCTGATCCAGAGATGGCATTGGTTTCTCCGTCTTTCTTTTTAGGGAAACCTGGGAAGGGCCTTTTCTGATTGCTGGTTCCAGCGGAGCTATATGCAATCTTCCCGTTTCTCCATCCATTCTCTAATCTTTCTCCGATGACGATCATATCTGAAAAGTTTGAAGACACGCTCCCAATCAACCTGTCGTAGAAAGGTGATTGAAGAGTATCCATGAACATTGATACCATCTCTTTTTCTAACAAAGGTGGTACCACCTGTGCAGCCAAACCTCTCCAGCGTTGGGCATATTCTTTGAAGGACTCATTGTCTCTCTTCGTCATGCTCTGCAGCTGTGTTCTATCGGGAGCCATGTCAATGTTATATTTGTATTGCCTTAAAAATGCATCGGCTAGGTCTTTCCAGCATCTGATATGGGCACGTTCTAATTGCTTGTACCAGCTCGAAGCTGCCCCAGACAGACTATCTTGGAAGTAGTGGATGAGCAATTTGTCGTCGTGAGCAAACGCCGCCATTCTCCTGCACTACATGGTTAAGTGGCTTACAGGGCAAGTCGACCCTCTGTACTTGTCGAAGTCTGGCACCTTAAATTTTGGAGGGATGACCACGTTAGGGACGAGGCACAAGTCATAAGCATCTCTCGCACCAACATTGGATCCCTCGACTGCTCTCAACCTTTCCTCAAGCATTTGTAGTTTGTCTTGGGCTTGAGGGTTCTCCATAGAGTGATTGTGATGGAGCCCACTCATACCATAGTAAGGATGGATCATCGGAACTATGGCTGGGTTCACATTTGGGGTATGTGAATGAGTGGGATTCCTGAGGTTGGAACCCTGAGCCTGGGTGTCAACTATCGGCGGTGGAGGGCAGCCAAGTGGGAGTATTTGTGGTATGACGACGGGGGTCGGGTTTTGTACTTGTGGTGCCCCCGGATTACCATCGTGACCCGTTGGTGTAAGCTGTTGTTGGCCCGCGACTCCAGAGGGACCGCCTTCTGGACTAGCATTGACTGTCGGAGGTGTGTAACCTTGTGGAAGTCCATAAGGAGGCCATATGTAACCCTGGTCATTAGTCCCAGTGGGGGGCACAGTATGCGGGATCCCGAGTCCATTGGGAGGAGGGTTGGTAACTTGATTTTTCGTGTTCCCAGCGGAGACATCTTCACTTGTGTCTTTGTCCCTCAAAGCTTGTAAGACCTTTAAGATTTCAGCCATCTGTTCTTTCATCCCATCTATTTCTGCCCTAAGCTCTTGATTGCCTAGGTCTTGGGGTGGATTGCCTTGATCCGGGATATCTTGAGGCGGATTGTCCTGGTTTTCTTCCATGTTTCTGGCCTGAGAACGAGTCCAATAGCGATGTTGACGCACCAGCTTGTCTTTTACTCTCTGTTGGTGGGACACATGGTATGAGTATATGTATGAGTATATGAATGGATGAAAATGCGAATGATGCATGTGTGCATGAATCTTATTGTTTTAGGTCGGGAATTGCAAGCGCATCCTGATTTTGTCATAAGTATACAAATTAAAGTTCCACAATATTTTCAAGATAAAGGATCAGAATGTGAGACAAACAAACTTCATTGATAGAGGAAAGTACAACATTTTGGAAGTAAAACTTCGAAAAGAAAAGTACAATATTCATTAAATTTCACTCAAATACATATGGCTTTCATTTTTCCACTCCTCCCTCTTTTTCTACTAGTAGTGCTGCCAGCCTTCTCCCGGAGTTCGGCAATCACAACCTCGCAAAACTCCATAAATTCGGAAACTTGGATCGGGGTGTTAAACGGGTGCATTGCCGCGTTAGCCTCCTTTAGACGTTTGGGGATTCCTACGATAGCTCGATCAGCCAGCCATGCCAACTTTGAGAATCTGTCTTTCCAGTATAAGCTTTCATTCTTCAACTCTATGAAGACTTCATGGTTTTCTATCTTGCTGACCAACTCCACGAAGCGGTTCTCCCAATAGATGCTTTCTGTCTTCAGCTGGTGGTAGACCTCCTCTTGATATCTGATATGGTCGTTCAGCTCATCAGATTTTTCATGCTCCCTTCTTAAGGCTTGCTGGTATTCTCGGAGTATTTCTTCAATGGTATCTTTATCCTGCTTGATACTTTTCACTTGCTCTTCAAACTCGGCTGCCATCATCCGGGACTCTCTCTTTGATACCATTAGTAGGCTCTGTGCGGTCTTTTCAGCCATCATTGATTCTTCCCATAACTTTTTCCATTTGTATGTATCATCGATGGCTTGGTCCATTTTCAGGTTGCAACGTTTTATTTCCTCTTTCGCCCCTCTTAGGTACCTTTGAACCTCTAGTTTGTTCTTTTGTTCGATCTTGAGCTGCTTGCGGCTGTCTTCAATGGCCACTGACTTACTTGCATTCTCTTCCTCCAACTTCTGGTTCTTTAGAAGCACTTGCTCTAACTCTGCCTGTAAGCCCTTCTTTTCTTCCTCGGCTTTTGACAATGCCATTTTAAGCTTATCTAAATCTTCAACAGTGGGAAGGGTAGGTTCAGGTATTTCTTCCTCAACCCATAGTGCACTTTGGTAAGGCAATTGGGTGTCTTGGATCCTCTTTTGGAGCCATTGGCGAAAGGTGGTTTCCTTATCGCCACTCTTCTTAGTAAGCTCTTGTCCCTTGCGGACGACCATATCCCACGCTTGAGAAATCTTCCGGAGCATGTCAACCTCTTTTGGGCTTCCTTCATGGAGGTAAAAAGGGATTAACATGTCTTCGGTGGGCGGATTTCGCATGGGGTACCCCAGCTGTCTTAGAGTTAGAGAAGGATTGTAATTTATGCATCCTCTTGTCCCCATGAGCGGGACGTTTTGAAAGCTTCCGCATTGAAAAACTACTGTGGGCCTCTCTTTTCACCATGATGGGTGCCAACGAACCTTATATTCATGAAGGCCCCCCAGCACTTGCAACCATTCACCAGTGTTCATTGCCTTCACATCACACCCTCTGGCGTCTTCAATTGGGCCTTCTACCCTGACTTTGTTAACGAAAGCATGGGTGAGAAGCCAAACATACAAGGCGTGCAGGCAGCAAGATATCCTTTTTCCCCTTAGCTCACTATAATGAGTGAAAGTACAGTAAGTGTCTGCAAGCATGGCAGGAATCGGATCTTTGAAGGATAAGAAGACGCCAATAGCTGTTGTATCCACATATCTTTCAAGGCGTGGAAATAGGACAATGCCAAAGATAGTCAAAGCTAACACCTGCTTAAAAGGACCCCAATTTCTAGCGTCGGCGAAGAACTTCATTTGGCCTTCCAGATACTCTTGTGGGAATCCTGCAATGCCATTTCGATTTTTCTTCCGGAGCTTCAAGTTCTCTTTGCTGGTTTGTAACATTGAGGCGAGCTTCTCATCTGTGTAGTATTGTCCCTGATATTGGTAGGGTCCATTGTCTTGTTGGGGAAAGCCGAAGATCTGTGTATATTCTTCCAGAGTAGGTGCCATCTGGAAATTTTTGAAGGTGAAGCATCTTAATGAAGAGTCGTAGAACTGGCTCAAAGCGGCAATGGCATCCGTTTGCACGTCCAATTGTAGTAACATAATAATCTTCCCATACACTCTATCAAAAGACCTGCGCTCGATGGGCGGCAATCGACCAGCACATTCCCTTAGACTTGTCAGATTAGGCTGCTTCACTATAGGGTAGTTCAGAGTTTGGATTGCTTCACAGTTTGATCCCATATTGCCTTGCTTATGACAAAACTTTCGAACCTCTTACAATTCCCGGCAAACCTAAATGAGATGAATAGCATGCAATGTGAGGATTTTTTTGTATTTTTGTTGTGAAATAATGATGATGTATGATGAATTAAAGAAAGACGCTACATGCGTTAATAAAAGCATATTTTGGTGATTCAAATTTTGAGGAACATTAACCATGTCACATAAAATATACGTAAAGGAAAAAAAGAGTAAATGGTTTTCATTATTTGATTTTTTTTTTTTGAAAGATAAAAAGTTTTTGCGATGATGCAACAGGTAGGTGAATTGCTTTTGTGTCCTAAACAGGTTATGTCTTACATATAGGTCACGGTCTAGGGTCACTTATGTGATCAACCTCTCAGGTAGTTCTATTCACTTCCTCACAAAGGTTTCCAGAGCTAAAATCCCTTTCACGATATGACCCACAACGATAGCGAGCTACCTGGTGTGGGATGCCGCGAAAGAGCATACTCTGGTTGAGATTTTCATGAGAGTCAGACAGATAAATCCAGAATGACTGTCACTAATCATCTCCGCTCGTCCTAAGTTATTTTTCAGACCCGGGTATAGGGCCCCACTCAGAAGTGTGTGAATAAATAGGTGTAGGTGATGTGTGTGATATAAGCAACCTAAACTACCCAGACTGCAAAAGAGCAAACAGATAGCAATATAAAAGTCTCCTACCCTAAGGTTTGCAAGAAAACAAATAGCAGTATAAAAGTCTTCTACCCTAAGGTTCAATATGCGAATATAAAGACTAAGAGTAAATAAAGTACTAAACTAATAATTTACACATTTAACTAAATTAGGCTTGACCCTCTAAAAAAAAAGTCCCCAGCGGAGTCGCCAGTTGTAGCGACCGAAGAATCCGGAGGAGGGATCCTTCGTTGCTTTTGAACAATGGAGCCGCCATCAATATTTATTTTTAGGAAAACATTGAAAAAAACCTATGTTTTTGGGTTCGGGGGTCGATTAAGTGCGGGGAAGGTACAAGCACCCCGCAACATCCTAAAAAGGTTACCTTTTAATTTAATGTGTAGAAAAATTAGTTTAAAGAAAACACTTTAATTTACCCTTTTTTGTTATTTGTAAAAAAAAACGGAAGAGAAGACTTAATAAAAATTTTAGTTTTTTGCGCTCGACAGGAGTGGGCCCCTGCTCCTACGTATCTCCGGGTGCGATGGAGAAATCAAAGCTACGTAGTTCTTGGTTAAAAAAAGTTTGTGTGTTGGTTTTTTTTTTATTTATTGAAAACTTTGCGAAAACGGGAGACCGTTAACGGTGACCAAACAGATAAATCCAGAGTGGTCACCACTAACGACTTTATTCGAAAAAAGAAAGTATTCCCAGCGTCAAACGAGCTAAGCCCAGAGTGACTGTTGTAAATACCCGGTTTGTGATTTGAGCGCTTGTTCGTTTGAAAACGTGCTTACCGGGAAGCGTGATAAAAAGGAGTCAGAATTATGTTTGTACTTTATTAACTAAAAAAAGAAGTTTAGGCGGGTGTTTGCGATGATCAAACGAGTAACCTCAGAGTGATCACCGCTACTAATCCGCTGTGAAAAAGGAAGGTTAGTCCTAACGGTCAAACAAGCAAGGCTCAGAGTGATCACTATAGACAACCTATTTTTTGCGCGAATTCGATTTTTCGAAAGAAAGAAAAAAAGAACGGTTCGGAAGCATCACGTTGTGAATAAAAGCGGAGTAAGTGATAAAAGGTGGGTGCAAATAATAAAGGAGTTGTATTAAAAAGGGAGGTGTGAATAGCGTGACCAAATCGTTTTTTTTTTGGTGAACTAGGTTGTGTTTGAAAAGATGGGCTTGTAAAAAAAATGGATGGGTTTGCTGTTTTAAGAGAACGCGGGGTGCAAATAGCGTTTTGGTGCTTTTTTTTTTAAAAAAAAGTTGCCGGGGGTGTAAATAGCGTTTTGGCGCTTTTAAAAAAATGGTTGCCGTGGGTGCAAATAGCGTTTTGACGCTAAAAACGATTGATTGGTTTATTACCCTTTTTTACTATTCTACCCTAGAACGCGTGATTCTTGAAACGTTTTTTTTTCTAAAAAAAACCTAGACTAAACAAGTGGTATGAAGAAAAATTCTTTTGTTTTTTTTTTGTCCTAGTTACTATTTAATAAAAGGGTACCTTGTTTGTTGTTTATTTGGAAGAATGGTCATTTATTATATTTTTTTTTTTAAAAAAGGGGTAGTGACATTAGTAACCATTTCTTTTAAGAAAATATTTTTTTTTTTAAAAAAGGGTTTATTTTTAATCCGAAAATAAAAAAAAAGGAATACATTTTTTTTTCACTTTTTTTTAATCCGAAAATTAGTAATTATTTATTAAAAAAAAACACAACATTTTTTTTTCTTTTCTTTTTTTAATCCGAAAATTAGTAACATTTTTTTTTATAAAAACAGCAATAAAAAAAGTTTTTTTTAGAGCAACATTTTAACAAAAAAAAAAGCAACATTTTAACATGAAAAAACAGCAACATAAAATTTTTACAGCAACATTTTAAACATAAAAAAAACAGTAACTATATCTACATAAAAAAAACAGCAACTAAAAATACAAAAAAAAAAAAAAAAAAAAACAGTAACAATAGAATCTAAATTACATTACAGCAACTACAAAACTAAAAAAAGGCAACAAATTCGAAATTACAGCAACTTTAAAAAAATAAAACAGCAATAACTAATTAAAATATTACATTGCAATACCTTAAACAAAATCCGGAAATGTTGAAGAGGAAGTTTTCTTCTTCGGATTTCTCCAATACAACGAATCTAAACTAAAGAAAAAATTAAATTTCGGAAGGAGAAGGAAAGAAAAAAATAGAAATTACAGTGAACAAGCCTCACTTTTTTTCTAAAAATCTACCCCTTTTTTTTTTTGCCTACGAAAACTTCTTCTTCTTCCCTTTTTTGAGAACCCCTTTTTTTCGAAAAAATGCTTTCCTCCTCCTCTAAAACCGTGGCCTTCAAAGTCATGGCCTCCCCCCTATTTATACAAAGAAAAAAAGCTCTTTTTTCTTCCTTCTTCGTTTTCTCTGACTTCAACCATGCCTTGTACAGTATTTTTTTCTGACTTGAGAAGGGTTTGATATGATGGAGGGGTGAAGGTTTGGAGGTAGTTGGTGAAGGGGAATGATGGTTTGTGTGTGAGAAGAGGAAATGGGGCGTGAGAGGAGGAGAGCCATGTGAGGGAGATGAGTGTGTGAGTGTGGGTGTGTAGGAGGGGGATTGGAGAAGTGATGAGTGAATGTGAGAGAAGAAAAAAAAGAAAGGGAAAGAGTGAGGAGAAGAGAGAGTGCCGTGAGTGTGAGAGAGGAAAGAGAAAGGGAAAGAGTGAAGTGTGTGAAGTGATTGAAGTGGAAGAGGTTTGGTGAAGGGAAAAAAAAAATAAAAAGTGGGTGTGAGAGAGGGGGGTTGGAGAAGTGATGAGTGAATGTGAGAGAAGAAAAAAAAAGAAAGGGAAAGAGTGAGGAGAAGAGAGAGTGCCGTGAGTGTGAGAGAGGAAAGAGAAAGGGAAAGAGTGAAGTGTGTGAAGTGATTGAAGTGGAAGAGGTTTGGTGAAGGGGAAAAAAAAATAAAAAGTGGGTGTGAGAGAGGGGGGGGGCGTAGGTTTGAGGGAGGAAAGAGAAAGGGAAAGAGTGAGGTTGAGTGTATTGGGAAGGGAAAAATGGGGAAGTGGGAAGTGTGGGGAAGTGGTATTGAGAGAAAAGAGGAGAGGTGGAGTGTGGAAGGGAGAAAGGTGGGGTTTGACCATGGGATAATAGGGGGTGGGGTCGAATATGGAGGGGTTTTGGGGGATGAATGTGGATGGATTTTTGGGTTAAGGGGGGATTGAATGTGGATGGCTTTTAGGGTAAAGGGGGAAGTCGAATTAGGGTTAGGAGGAGGGGAATTAGGGTTTTGTGATGAGTTGGGTTATGGGTTATGGGTTGTGGGTTAGTGGGTTTTTTTTTTGTTGGGTTGGGTCATGCGAATTGGGCTAGCCATTTTTGCTGGGTTGGGTTTCCATGACAGCACCTTATTTTTAATAGACCCCTCCCCACTTCCTTCTTGGCTTATTTTTATTTCTTCACTTCTAAATAAAATATTTTTGGTGATTAAAACCCATAGCAATAAAAACAAGAAAATAATACATGACATAAAAAAGATTATTATTTTATTTATTATTATTTTTTTTATAAAAAAAAAAATCTCTCAATTATGATCGGACAAAATTAGGGTATTACAGCCCTGTTGCTGGGCGCCAAGTCTAATTCTGTTGCCATGGTGTTAGGCGCCCTGCTGCTGGGCGCCAAATCTGTTGTTGCCACTGTTGTCCTAGGCGCCCTATTGCTGGGCGCCATGTCTGATGTTGCTGCTGGTGTGCTAGGCGCCCTGCTCCTGGGCGCCATATCAGTTGGTGTTGCTGTTGTGCTAGGCGCTCTGCTCCTGGGCGCCAAGTCTGATGTTGTTGTTGTTGTCCAAGGCGCCCTGTTGTTGGGCGCCAGTTTCTGTTTTGTTGTTGCTGGCTAAGGCGCCCTGTTGCTGGGCGCCAGATCCTGTGTTGTTGGTGTTGTCTGTGGCGCCCTGTTGCTGGGTGCCAGTTTCAGTGCTGTTGCTGTTGTCTGTGGCGCCCTGTTGCTGGGCGCCAGATTCCGTGTCGCTTTTGGCGCCCTGTTGTTGGGCGCCAGACTCTGTGTTGCTGTTGCTGCCTGTGGCGCCCTGTTTCTGGGGGCCAGTTTCTGCGATGTTGTTGCGTGCTGTGGCGCCCTGTTTCTGGGCGCCAGTTTCTGTGGTGGTTGTTTCTGTTGTTGGCGCCCTGCTGCTGGGCGCCAGTTCCTGTCATGTTGTCGTTGTGTAAATTGGTGTCTCTAGTGTCGGTGTATGATTGTTGTTATAGGTGTTGGTGTGATTGGTGATGATTGGTGATTATTGGTGATTATTGGTGATGATATAACAGGTGATGACATAACAGGTGATGTGCCTATTTTTATGGGCTAAGCTGACAGGTGATGGGTCTATGACCATTTATTAATATTGGTGTTGTTGTGTGTCACATTGATGACCATTATTGTTGATTGTTTTGATGTGTTGTGCATGGTGTCACATGCATTTCATATGCATTATTTTGGTGATGACGGCTTCGGCCTTAGAGTTATAGGTGATGATGGTGATGCTCATACAGGTGATGATGCCCTTAGTGGCTACTTTATTGGTGATGATTGGTACCACATGCATATGCCCGTTGGTGTGGGTTGCATCTCATATACTTACTCATGATGTTAATGATGATTCTTGGTGATTTATTAATTGGTGTTGTGGTGAAGCGGTAGATATGGTTGTCGTACTCTAGCATATTGCCAATCATATATGCTATTATAATGTTAGATATCTCACCCCTTCTGTTTGAATGTTACCCCTATGTTGGTAACGTGCAGGTGATTGCGAGTGAAGGCAAGTCTTCCATCGCTAGTTGAGTCGGTGTCGTCGCTCTGATACGTAGCACTCGGGGGGATGAACGCTAGTTTTATTAGATGACTTTAATATTTAATTTCTGAAGTTTTATGGTGATGTTATAATTATTTAATTGAACCATGATTTGATTCCGCTGCTTGATGATGTTATGACGTGCTAGGTGTTGCACTGTTTTAATGGTGAAACTTTATTATTGACATGTGATGTTTAACGGTGTAAATTGGGATCCCTTGTGGGTGTATTGAAAACGTTTTCAAAACTCTGATTTTTTTTCAAAAAGTTTCTGGGTTGAAAATGGGTGTTACATTAGTGGTATCAGAGGAGTTTCTGTCTGTCCGGCCAAGTTGTCGAGTCATTGTGTCATTGACGACCAAGTATTGTCAATTAGTTCTAACTGTTGTCTATGATTGTAGTGATTAGTTGAGATGGCTGGAAGGAACGATGCTGCTATTGCTGCTGCGTTGGCTGCTATGGCTTAGGCCGTGGAGGGTCAACATAATGCTGGTGAGAATGCTGGGTCTCGGAGTTTGGCTACCTTTCAGAGAGAGAATCCGCCTACCTTCAAGGGCAAGTATGATCCCGATGGGGCTTTAGCTTGGTTGAAAGAGATGGAGAGGATCTTTCGTGTGATGGACTGCACTCCGGCACAGAAGGTCCGATATGGTACGCATATGCTGGCAAAGGAGGCCGATGACTGGTGGTTAGAGGCTAGGCAGAGATTGGAGACTGCAAACGAAGAGATCACTTGGGCTGTGTTCCGCAGGGAGTTTATGAGAAAGTATTATCTGGAGGATGTCCGAGGTAACAAAGAGATTGAGTTCCTGGAGCTGAAACAAGGGAATATGTCTGTGACTGAGTATGCTGCTAAGTTTGTGGAATTAGCAAAGTTTTATCCGCACTACAGTGAGACTACTGCTGAGTTTTCCAGGTGCATTAAGTTTGAGAATGGGCTGCGTCCTGAGATTAAGAAGGCGATTGGTTATCAGAAGGAAGGAGTCTGGTCTGTTATCCGCTAGTCAGTTGCGGAAGTTGATGAAGGAAGGAGTTCAGTTGTTCTCGCTGATGGCATCGTTGTCTGCTGAGAATCAAGCTATCATTGAAGAGTTGCAGGTGGTGCGCGAATTTCCTGATGTTTTCAGTGATGAGATTCCAAGTGTACCGCCAGAGAGGGAAGTTGAGTTCTCCATTGATCTTGCACCTGGTACCAAACCTGTTTCTATGGCACCGTACAGGATGTCCGCATCCGAATTGTCTGAGTTGAAGAAGCAACTTGAGGATCTGCTCGAGAAGAAGTTTGTGAGGCCGAGTGTATCGCCGTGGGGAGCTCCTGTGCTGTTAGTTAAGAAGAAGGATGGTAGTATGAGGCTCTGTGTGGATTATCGGTAGTTGAATAAGGTAACAATTAAGAACAAGTATCCGCTTCCGAGGATAGACGATTTGATGGATCAGTTAGTGGGTGCTCAAGTATTCAGTAAGATTGATTTGAGGTCGGGTTATCATCAGATCAAGGTGAAGGACGAAGATATTCAGAAAACGGCTTTCAGAACCCGTTATGGTCATTATGAGTATTCAGTGATGCCGTTTGGTGTTACCAACGCACCAAGAGTATTTATGGAATACATGAATCGTATATTTCATACTTACTTAGATTGGTTTGGGGTGGTGTTCATTGACGACATTCTGATTTACTCTAAATCGGAGGAAGAGCATGTAGAGCATCTGAGGTTAGTATTGGAGGTACTGAAGGAAAAGAAACTGTATGCGAAATTGTCAAAGTGTGAATTCTGGTTGAAGGAAGTGAGTTTTCTCGGTCATGTCGTTTCTGGTAATGGTATTGCGGTGGATCCGTCGAAAGTAGAAGCAGTGTTGAATTGAGAGGCTCCGAAGTCGGCAACTGAAATTAGAAGCTTTTTGGGATTGGCCGGCTATTATAGAAGATTCATTGAAGGTTTTTCTAAGTTGGCACTTCCGTTAACTCAGTTAACCTGCAAAGGAAAGGCTTTTGTTTGGGACGCCCGTTGTGAAGAAAGTTTCATGGAATTGAAGAAGAGATTGACAACGTCTCCTGTCTTGACGTTGCCTAATCCGGAAGGGTCGTTTGTGGTGTATTGTGAAGCTTCATGGGGTTCCTAAGAGTATTGTTTCGGATAGAGATCCGAGGCTCACTTCAGATTTCTGGAAGAGTTTACAAGAGAAGTTGGGATCTAAGTGGAGGTTGAGTTCGGCATATCATCCTCAGACAGATGGTCAGTCGGAGAGGACAATTCAGTCATTAGAAGATTTGTTGAGGGCTTGTGTTTTAGAACAAGGAGGTTCGTGGGATTCCTACCTTCCACTGATAGAGTTCACGTATAACAACAGTTACCATTCTAGTATTGGAATGGCACCTTATGAAGCATTATATGGTCGGAAGTGTAGAACCCCGCTGTGTTGGTATGAGTCCGGAGAGAGTGTGGTGCTTGGACCGGAGATTGTTCGAGAGACAACTGAAAAGGTGAAGTTGATTTGTGAGAAGATGAAGGCTTCACAGAGTCGACAGAAGAGTTATCACGACAAGCGGAGGAAAGATTTAGAGTTTCAGGCGGGTGAGCATGTATTTTTGAGAGTCACTCCAGTGACCGGTGTTGGACGTGCTTTGAAGTCGAAGAAGCTCACTCCTCGTTTTATTGGTCCTTATCAGATTTCAGAGAGAGTCGGGAATGTTGCATATAGAGTGGCTTTACCGCCTAATCTTTCAAATTTGCATGACGTGTTTCATGTGTCGCAACTTCGGAAGTATATTTCAGATCCATCCCATGTAATCCGCATGGATGATGTGGAGGTACGGGATAATCTCACAGTGGAGACGATGCCTGTACGGATCGAAGGTCATGAGGAGAAAGTTTTAAGGGGCAAGGAGATTGCGTTGGTGAAAGTAGTCTGGCTAGGAGCTGCTGGAGAGAGCATGACGTGGGAGCTGGAGAGCAAGATGCGGGAATCCTATCCCGAGCTGTTTGAATCAGGTAAATTTTGAGGACGAAATATTCTAAGTGGGGGAGAGTTGTAACGCCCAAATAATTTAATTAAATTATTTAGGTATTTTATTAATATAGTTATATTTAATAATTAAAAAAATGATGTTTTATTTAAATTAGGGGATGATGCTTAGTAATTAGCTGAGTAGTAGTCGGGGGCCCGTGATCCAAGAGCCCAAGGCTTAGGCGCATGAAGGAGAGTAGTTGGCTAGGGTTAGTCATGAGCGCATTCTTAGAGAAAAAGAAAGTTGCGAAGAGGAGAAGAGACAAAAGGAAGGGGACGACGCGCACAAGGGGAAAGAAGAGAGGAGCTTTGTTGCGGTGGTTCTTCGGAGTTTCGTGCAAGGAGATACCGTGTTCGGCAAAATCCAAGGTAAGGGTGGGTTCTATCCTTATAATAGGGTATATGATGGGGACTATGTAAGAGATAGGACCATGTTGCCTCTTTGATCTTGTTGATGTTATTTTAGTGATGTTTGAATATAATATGATGATTTCGAATTGACGTTTGGGTGAATGATCGTGGTGAAAATTGGTGTTTGGTGTTTGGTGCAATTTTGGTGTTGTCTTGGTTGCTGAAAGAGGCGCCCTGTTGCTGGGCGCCATGTCCTGTGCGTGCCTGTGCTGTGTCTGTTTCCTTCTGGAGGCGCCCTGTTGCTGGGCGCCAAGCCAGTGTTGATTATGTTGCTGATTTTGGCGCCCAAGGCGCCCAGTCATGATGTCCTGCTGTTGTTGTTGCTGGAAGTGGCGCCCTAGCCGCCCAGTGATGCTGCCTTGATTGCTGGAGTTGGCGCCCTAGGCGCCCAGTGCTGTGTTGCGTAATTATGTGTTGCTGTGAAGGGCGCCCTAGGCGCCCAGTGGTGTCCTGGGTTGTTTCTGGATGTTGCTGTGTTGTGCCAGAATTTTCTTGTGTCGCTGGGAGAGGCGCCCTAGGCGCCCAGTAGTGTTTCAGTGTTGTTCCCTGTTGCTGAAAACTGGCGCCCTAGGCGCCCAGTGCTGTTGCTGTCTCAGGCGCCCTGTTGCTGGGCGCCAAGCCTAATGTTGCTGTTGCTGTCTCAGGCGCCCTGTTGCTGGGCGCCAAGCCTGATGTTGCTGTTGTTGTCTTAGGTGCCCTCCTCCTGGGCGCCAAGTCTGTTATGTTGCCTGTTGTGCCAGGCGCCCTCTTGCTGGGCGCCAAGTCTGTTCCTGATGTTGTGGTGCAAGGCGCCTTGCTCCTGGGCGCCATTTTCTGTGTTGCTGCTAGGCGCCCTGTTGCTGGGTGCCAAGTCTAATTCTGTTGCCATGGTGTTAGGCGCCCTGTGTAACACCCCTTTCTACCCGTCAATTTGTTTATAAAAATCAGAGTTTGAAAAGAAATCTCGTTCACGGGAAATGTTACACGTACTCAAAACAAACGTCTAACTCAAATTAATACGTCCACGTAGCACATCACAATATCAAAAACTCAAACCTCATGGTTAACGTCGCTTATAAAACTTCTCATAACACAAACAACTACGCAGCGGAAATTTGTAAAACATAACCAAATAGTCCACATGGACAAAATAAACAAAAATCATTAATAAAGGCCGAGTTCATTATCCCCCCTGAGTGCTACGTATCAGAGCATGACGACTCGACTCGAAAAGTGAAGCTAATACCTTCACTGGGAATCACCTGCACGTTACCAACACGAGGGCAACATTCAAACAGGAAAGGGTGAGCATCATTTCAGTCTATATAATAGAAAACATGATAAGCACTAATCATAGGCTACGCACTAGAATAATCAGCATCCAAGACACAGAACATCCACAACACAGTCATCATTCACACCATGTACAAACTCATCTCATGTCATATAGATTTATGAAATGCAACCCACTCGCGGGTATATGCATGAAGGTACCTTTTCACAAAACGTCGCTTAGCCACTCAGGCCTCATCATCACTTAGCCACTCAGGCCTCAAAACATCACTGGGTTTTATGCATATGGGCATGAGACTCTATGACATGCACCACTCACTTCACAAAATCACACAATTACTCAGATCATAGTCAACAATGTGACCCATCACTTACCTGTTTGCTCGCACGGAGCACAGCACCTGCCAAACTCATAATCATCACACAACATCACTAGGCCACTTAGACCTTAACCTCACTTAGCCACTCAGGCCCCATTTGACACTTACACATAAACACCATCTAACTCAAACATTAGCCACTGAGGGCAAAAACGTCATTTGACTAGCCACCAAGGCATCCTCGTCATTTACACATCATTATCATTAACTTTGGCCACTAGGGGCAAAACAGTCATTTGACACTACCGTGTTTAAAACTGTTGTTTATACACCAAAAGGGATTTTAAAAGAGTTCCACGTCATTTTCCAATGTCACTGGGACGGTCACCGGGGACAGCCACTTGGGCGCCCACAAACAGTCAGAAATTAATAATTTTCCATTTTAAAAATTGAACACAAAAATGGACAGCGGAAAAAGCTTCACGACACTTTTTGAATCGTTCGAAACGGACGTCGGAGTCAAAAGTTATAATAAAAAGAAGTTTGGGAAAAATTAGACGTCGTTCTGAAAATTGGCGCCTTAGGCGCCCAGGCAACACAGGCACCCGGCGCCCAGGCGCGCACAACACAAAGCAACACAGCGCCACAGGCGCCCAGCGCCCAGGCGCGCGCCACACTCACACACGCACGCAACAGCGCCACAGGCGCTCAGCGCCCAGGCGCGCACAACGCACACACAACACGCAACACGGGCGCCAGCGCCCAGGCGCGCCCCCACGCGCAACAACAACACAGAACAGGCGCCCAGCGCCCAGCATAGGCGCCCAGCGCCCAGAAACCAGCAACAACGCCCAGAATTTTTCCAAAACACCTTTCAACACCAAAAATTGTTTTCTCCGCAATTCCAAATCATGAACACTCAACATTTTTCCAGCCACTAAAATATACACTTAATTTAATTAATTTCTCCAAAAAATTCAATTGATCAATGTCTTACCTATCCCCTTGGCGCCCTAGGCGCCTATACACCATCATCCCACTTTGCGAACAACACAAGCAACAATTCAACACAATTTCAGTTTCAAGCCCATAATTCGAATGTCACCATTCACTAACACAACGCATACATGTCAAGGATTTCAATCTCATGATCACTCCCACTTCGCATACACACATACATATGATGGCCATTACCAACAAGCATCAAGAAAGCATCAAGAAAGCATCAAGAATCATGCATACATTAGTTTCGCATACCTCTACATATGAAATCCAATATCAACAATGCATCAAGAATCATGCATACATTAGTTTCGCATACATCTACATATGAAATCCAATATCAACAATGCATCAAGAACTCTATTCTAATCCTAGATCTAGGACCCATCATATAAACTATTAGATAGAGTGATAGAGCTCCCCTAACCTCGAAATTGAAGAACGGAGGCTCCGGAGATAATCACGTACAGGATCACAGCAACAAGGTCACGTTCTTGCTCGTTCTTGGTTGCAACCTCTCTCCTCTTCCTCTTCTCTCCTACGGCGCTTCTCCTAGCTCTCTCTAACTCACGCTCTTCTTTCTTTCTTTTGGTTTTTTCGCAAAAAGCCACAAACCCTAGCCCCCTACGACAAAACCCCCTTCGCATATGATAAGAATGGTGGGCTTGGGCTTCTCACTTAGGCCCAAGTCCATTAGGGTTGGCACCTCCATTTCCTAATGCTTCCTACGCAGATTAGCACAAATTCTAATTAACTGAGTTACATCAAATAATTTAATTTAAATCCCCAATTATTTAATTAAATAAATTAATTAAATAATTTTAGGGTGTTACAACTCTCCCCCACTTAGAATATTTCGTCCTCGAAATTTACCTGATCAAACAACTCTGGGTAGGACTCTCGCATCTTGCTCTCTAGCTCCCAAGTCATACTCTCGCCGGCAGCTCCTAGCCAGACCACTTTCACTAATGCAATCTCTTTGCCTCTAAGCGCCTTCACTTCACGATCCTCAATCCTTACGGGCATCGTCTCCACAGTGAGATTATCCCGCACCTCTACATCGTCCACTTGGATCACATGAGATGGATCCGAAACATACTTCCGAAGTTGCGACACGTGAAACACGTCGTGCAAGTTCGAAAGATTTGGCGGTAAAGCCACTCTATAAGCCACATTTCCAATTCTCTCGGATATCTGATAAGGACCAACAAATCGAGGAGTGAGCTTCTTCGATTTCAACGCCCGACCAACACCGGTAATAGGAGAAACCCTCAGGAACACATGTTCACCCTCCTGAAACTCTAGATCCTTCCTCCGCTTGTCATGATAACTCTTCTGACGACTCTGCGAAGTCTTCATCTTCTCACGGATCATCTTGATCTTCTCCGTAGTCTCCCGGACAATCTCTGGTCCCAAAACTACACTCTCTCCCGAATCATACCAACATAATGGCGTTCTACACTTTCGACCATACAATGCTTCAAACGGTGCCATCCCGATACTGGAATGGTGACTGTTGTTATAGGTAAACTCAATCAACGCAAGATATGAATCCCATGAACCCCGCTGTTCCAACACACAAGCCCTCAACAAATCCTCCAACGACTGAATTGTTCTCTCTGACTGACCATCGGTCTGGGGATGATACGCCGAACTCATTTTTAACTTAGAACCCAATTCTTTCTGCAAACTCTTCCAAAACTCGGAAGTGAACCTCGGATCCCTATCTGACACAATACTCTTCGGAACACCGTGCAGCCTCACAATCTCTTTGACATATACCTCTGCCAACCTCGACACCGGATAAGTGATATTAATAGGAATAAAGTGAGCAGACTTCGTTAACCTATCAATGATCACCCAAATAGCGTCATGACCCTTAGCTGTATTCGGTAACCCCGTCACAAAATCCATTGCTATGCTATCCCATTTCCACTCTGGTATTTCCAACGGTTGCATTAGCCCTGCAGGCTTCTGATGCTCTACCTTAGATTTCTGACAGGTCAAACAGGCATACACAAATTGCGCCACATCTCTCTTCATACCATACCACCAAAACATCTTTTTCAGATCTTGATACATCTTCGTTGCTCCAGGATGGATACTCAACTTGCTACGATGACCTTCCTCTAAAATTGCCTTTTTCATCTCTTCATCGTCAGGAACACAGATCCTACCCCGGAACCTCAACACACCACTGGAATCCAATTTGAATTCTTCATCTTCAGATTGACCAACCCCATTAATTAAATCCACTAACTTAACATCTGACTTCTGAGCCTCTCTGATGCTGCCCAGGAATTCATTGTCGATCTTTAGCATTCCCAGCTTGACACTGCGAGGTGTCATCTTACAAACCAAACTCAAATCTCTGAATTCTTCAATTAACTCTAATTCCTTCACCATCATAGCCGACATATGCAAGGACTTTCTGCTTAAAGCATCAGCCACGACGTTAGCCTTGCCGGGATGATAATTCAAACCGAAGTCATAATCCTTCAAGAGTTCCAACCACCGACGCTGTCTCATATTCAACTCTTTTTGATCGAACAGATATTTTAGACTCTTATGATCACTGAACACTTCGAACCTTGAACCATAAAGGTAGTGCCTCCAAATCTTGAGCACAAAAACCACAGCAGCCAACTCTAAATCGTGCGTAGGGTAATTTTTCTCATGAACCCGCAGTTGCCTCGACGCATACGCAACGACCTTCCCATTCTGCATCAACACACCACCGAGACCCATCTTCGATGCGTCACAATACACAACGAACGGTTCCTCTGGATTAGGCAACGTCAAAACAGGCGACGTCGTCAATCTCTTTTTCAGTTCCATAAAACTCTCCTCGCATCGAGCATCCCAAACAAAAACTTTACCCTTGCAAGTCAACTGAGTCAATGGGAGGGCCAACTTGGAAAAACCCTCGATGAACCTCCTGTAGTACCCAGCCAAACCCAAAAAGCTTCTAATCTCCGTTACGGACTTCGGAGACTCCCACTCCAACACTGCTTCTACTTTTGTCGGATCAACCGCAAAACCATTACCAGAAATCACGTGCCCAAGGAAACTCACCTCTTTCAGCCAGAACTCACACTTCGATAACTTGGCGTACAACTTTTTCTCTTTTAAAATTTCCAACACTGACTTCAGATGCTCAGCATGCTCTTCATCTGACTTAGAATAAACTAGAATATCATCTATGAAGATTACCACAAACCGATCTAGGTAGTCATGGAAAATACGGTTCATATATTCCATAAATACACCAGGAGCATTGGTCACACCGAACGGCATCACTGAATACTCATAATGCCCATACCTCGTTCTGAACGCCGTTTTCTGAACATCCTCATCCTTTACTTTAATCTGATGATATCCGGACCTCAAATCAATTTTGCTGAAAACACGAGCACCTACTAATTGATCCATCAGATCGTCGATCCTCGGAAGCGGATACTTATTCTTGATAGTTACCTTATTCAACTGACGATAGTCCACACATAACCTCATGCTCCCATCTTTCTTCTTCACTAACAATACCGGAGCTCCCCACGGTGATACACTCGGTCTTACAAACTTTTTCTCAAGCAATTCTTCAAGTTGCGTCTTCAACTCAGACAATTCCGACGCCGACATTCTGTACGGTGCCATAGACACAGGCCTCGTACCAGGTACAAGATCAATCGAAAACTCAACTTCTCTTTCCGGTGGCACACCCGGGATTTCATCAGGAAATACTTCAGGAAATTCGCGTACTACCTTCAGCTCTTCAATAACAGCCTGACTCTCAGCAGACAACGAAGCCATCAACGCAAATAACTGAACTCCTTCTTTCTTCAATTTCTTCAACTGATCAGCAGACACCAAAACCGAACTTTCTTCACCGAAACTAACCGACTTGCTACGACAGTTGATATGAACGTGATTATTCTCTAACCAGTCCATGCCTAAGATTACATCCAGACCTCTCAACGGCAAACAGACAAAATTCACAATAAAGTCCCTGCCGAAGATCGACACGGGACACTGAGAACACACCTGGGACGTAATCACCGACCCCTTCGCAGGAGTATCGACAACCATATCCCCACACATAGCAGATAAAACAAGACCCAATCTTTTACAGCAATCAACAGAAATAAAACAATGGGTAGCACCAGTATCAATAAGAGATTTCAGAGAAGTACCATTAATAAAACACGTACCTCTAATCAGACCATCATCATCCTCAGGCTCCTCTCCTGCCAATGCAAATACTTTCCCAGTAGACCTTTCCTTTTTCGGCTTTGTACACTTCGTACTGATATGCCCAGACTCACCACAGTTGAAACACACCACATCCTTGACCTTACAATCGGCTGCCATATGACCCTTTTTACCGCAACGGTAGCAATTCCTATCATCCGACCTGCACGTAGTACTCTTGTGGCCAGGCTTGCCACACTTATAACAGACAATGCTAGCAGGGGCATCTCCCCCACTAGGACCCTTACCTCCAGCAGCCTTCTGATAACTCTTACCCGCAGGAACCTCATACGGCTTGCTTCGACTCTGAAACTTGCCCTTTCTCTCAGAAGTAGCTTTGTAGCGAGCAGTACTGTCTTCCTCGAAAATTCTGCAACTGTCAACCAGATCTGCGAACACACGAATCTTCTGATAACCAATGGCCTGTTTAATATCAGGCCTCAACCCATTCTCAAATTTGATGCATTTAGAAAATTCAGCTGTAGCCTCACTGTAATGTGGATAAAATTTGGCTAGCTCCACAAATTTTGCCGCATAGGCAGTCACAGACATACCACCCTGCTTCAGCTCCAAAAACTCTATCTCTTTCTTCCCGCGGACGTCTTCAGGAAAATACTTTCTCAGAAATTCCCTGCTGAAAACCTCCCAAGTAATCTCTTCCTGCACAGCCTCTAACCTCTGCCTAGTAGCCAACCACCAGTCGTCGGCCTCCTCGGCTAACATGTGGGTACCAAAGCGGACCTTCTGCTCAACAGTACAGTCCATCACCCTGAAAATCCTCTCGATCTCCTTCAGCCAAGCCATAGCGCCATCTGGATCATATTTGCCCTTAAAGGTGGGCGGATTCTCCCTCTGGAAGGTAGTCAGACTCCTAAAACCAGCATTATCACCAACATTTTGCTGACCCTGCACAGCCTGAGCCATAGCTTGCAATGCAGCCGCAAGAGCAGCGTCGTTTCTTCCAGCCATTACGAACTATCACTGCAGCACAAACTAAAGATTTAGAACTAATCTAATGTCATAAGACACTATGACAGGACAACATTGGCCGGACAGACCGAACTGCTCTGATACCACTAATGTAACACCCCTTTCTACCCGTCAATTTGTTTATAAAAATCAGAGTTTGAAAAGAAATCTCGTTCACGGGAAATGTTACACGTACTCAAAACAAACGTCTAACTCAAATTAATACGTCCACGTAGCACATCACAATATCAAAAACTCAAACCTCATGGTTAACGTCGCTTATAAAACTTCTCATAACACAAACAACTACGCAGCGGAAATTTGTAAAACATAACCAAATAGTCCACATGGACAAAATAAACAAAAATCATTAATAAAGGCCGAGTTCATTATCCCCCCTGAGTGCTACGTATCAGAGCATGACGACTCGACTCGAAAAGTGAAGCTAATACCTTCACTGGGAATCACCTGCACGTTACCAACACGAGGGCAACATTCAAACAGGAAAGGGTGAGCATCATTTCAGTCTATATAATAGAAAACATGATAAGCACTAATCATAGGCTACGCACTAGAATAATCAGCATCCAAGACACAGAACATCCACAACACAGTCATCATTCACACCATGTACAAACTCATCTCATGTCATATAGATTTATGAAATGCAACCCACTCGCGGGTATATGCATGAAGGTACCTTTTCACAAAACGTCGCTTAGCCACTCAGGCCTCATCATCACTTAGCCACTCAGGCCTCAAAACATCACTGGGTTTTATGCATATGGGCATGAGACTCTATGACATGCACCACTCACTTCACAAAATCACACAATTACTCAGATCATAGTCAACAATGTGACCCATCACTTACCTGTTTGCTCGCACGGAGCACAGCACCTGCCAAACTCATAATCATCACACAACATCACTAGGCCACTTAGACCTTAACCTCACTTAGCCACTCAGGCCCCATTTGACACTTACACATAAACACCATCTAACTCAAACATTAGCCACTGAGGGCAAAAACGTCATTTGACTAGCCACCAAGGCATCCTCGTCATTTACACATCATTATCATTAACTTTGGCCACTAGGGGCAAAACAGTCATTTGACACTACCGTGTTTAAAACTGTTGTTTATACACCAAAAGGGATTTTAAAAGAGTTCCACGTCATTTTCCAATGTCACTGGGACGGTCACCGGGGACAGCCACTTGGGCGCCCACAAACAGTCAGAAATTAATAATTTTCCATTTTAAAAATTGAACACAAAAATGGACAGCGGAAAAAGCTTCACGACACTTTTTGAATCGTTCGAAACGGACGTCGGAGTCAAAAGTTATAATAAAAAGAAGTTTGGGAAAAATTAGACGTCGTTCTGAAAATTGGCGCCTTAGGCGCCCAGGCAACACAGGCACCCGGCGCCCAGGCGCGCACAACACAAAGCAACACAGCGCCACAGGCGCCCAGCGCCCAGGCGCGCGCCACACTCACACACGCACGCAACAGCGCCACAGGCGCTCAGCGCCCAGGCGCGCACAACGCACACACAACACGCAACACGGGCGCCAGCGCCCAGGCGCGCCCCCACGCGCAACAACAACACAGAACAGGCGCCCAGCGCCCAGCATAGGCGCCCAGCGCCCAGAAACCAGCAACAACGCCCAGAATTTTTCCAAAACACCTTTCAACACCAAAAATTGTTTTCTCCGCAATTCCAAATCATGAACACTCAACATTTTTCCAGCCACTAAAATATACACTTAATTTAATTAATTTCTCCAAAAAATTCAATTGATCAATGTCTTACCTATCCCCTTGGCGCCCTAGGCGCCTATACACCATCATCCCACTTTGCGAACAACACAAGCAACAATTCAACACAATTTCAGTTTCAAGCCCATAATTCGAATGTCACCATTCACTAACACAACGCATACATGTCAAGGATTTCAATCTCATGATCACTCCCACTTCGCATACACACATACATATGATGGCCATTACCAACAAGCATCAAGAAAGCATCAAGAAAGCATCAAGAATCATGCATACATTAGTTTCGCATACCTCTACATATGAAATCCAATATCAACAATGCATCAAGAATCATGCATACATTAGTTTCGCATACATCTACATATGAAATCCAATATCAACAATGCATCAAGAACTCTATTCTAATCCTAGATCTAGGACCCATCATATAAACTATTAGATAGAGTGATAGAGCTCCCCTAACCTCGAAATTGAAGAACGGAGGCTCCGGAGATAATCACGTACAGGATCACAGCAACAAGGTCACGTTCTTGCTCGTTCTTGGTTGCAACCTCTCTCCTCTTCCTCTTCTCTCCTACGGCGCTTCTCCTAGCTCTCTCTAACTCACGCTCTTCTTTCTTTCTTTTGGTTTTTTCGCAAAAAGCCACAAACCCTAGCCCCCTACGACAAAACCCCCTTCGCATATGATAAGAATGGTGGGCTTGGGCTTCTCACTTAGGCCCAAGTCCATTAGGGTTGGCACCTCCATTTCCTAATGCTTCCTACGCAGATTAGCACAAATTCTAATTAACTGAGTTACATCAAATAATTTAATTTAAATCCCCAATTATTTAATTAAATAAATTAATTAAATAATTTTAGGGTGTTACACCCTGCTGCTGGGCGCCAATTCTGTTGGTGCCACTGTTGTCCTGGGCGCCATGTCAGTTGGTGTTGCTGTTGTGCTAGGCGCCCTGCTCCTGGGAGCCAAGTCTGATGTTGTTGCTGTTGTCCAAGGCACCCTGTTGCTGGGCGCCAGTTTCTGTTTTGTTGTTGCTGGCTAAGGCGCCCTGTTGCTGGGCCCGCCAGATCCTGTGTTGCTGGTGTTGTCTGTGGCGCCCTATTGCTGGGCGCCAGTTTCAGTGCTGTTGCTGTTGTCTGTGGCGCCCTGTTGCTGGGCGCCAGATTCTGTGTCGCTGTTGCCTGTTGTTGGCGCCCTGTTGCTGGGAGCCAGACTCTGTGTTGCTGTTGCTGCCTGTGGCGCCCTGTTGCTGGGCGCCAGTTTCTGCGATGTTGTTGCCTGCTGTGGCTCCCTGTTGCTGGGCGCCAGTTTCTGTGGTGGCTGTTTCTGTTGTTGGCGCCCAGCTGCTGGGCGCCAGTTCCTGTCATGTTGCCGTTGTGTAAATTGGTGTCTCTGGTGTCGGTGTATGATTATTGTTATAGGTGTTGGTGTGATTGGTGATGATTGGGGATTATTGGTGATTATTGGTGATGATATAACAGGTGATGACATAACAGGTGATGTGCCTATTTTTATGGGCTAAGGTGACAGGTGATGGGTCTATGACCATTTATTAATATTGGTGTTGTTGTGTGTCACATTGATGACCATTATTGTTGATTGTTTTGATGTGTTGTGCATGGTGTCGCATGCATTCCATATGCATTATTTTGGTGATGACGGCTTCGGCCTTAGAGCTATAGGTGATGATGGTGATGCTCATACAGGTGATGATGCCCTTAGTGGCTACTTTATTGGTGATGATTGGTACCACATGCATATGCCCGTTGGTGTGGGTTGCATCTCATATACTTACTCATGATGTTAATGATGATTCTTGGTGATTTATTAATTGGTGTTGTAGTGAAGCGGTTGATATGGTTGTCGTACTCTAGCATATTGCTTATCATATATGCTATTATAATGTTAGATATCTCACCCATTCTGTTTGAATGTTACCCCTATGTTGGTAACGTGCAGGTGATTGCGAGTGAAGGCAAGTCTTCCATCGCTAGTTGAGTCGGTGTCGTCGCTCTGATACGTAGCACTCGGGGGGATGAACGCTAGTTTTATTAGATGACTTTAATATTTAATTTCTGAAGTTTTATGGTGATGTTATAATTATTTAATTGAACAATGATTTGATTCCGCTGCTTGATGATGTTATGACGTGCTAGGTGTTGCACAGTTTTAATGGTGAAACTTTATTATTGACATGTGATGTTTAACGGTGTAAATTGGCATCCCTTGTGGGTGTATTGAAAACGTTTTGAAAACTCTGATTTTTTTGTCAAAAATTTTCTGGGTAGAAAAGGGGTGTTACATTTCACAGCGTGATCTATAAGGTGCGGGTTTCTCCCATCTTCACGCCGTTTCAACTAGAGGTCTTAAACCACTTCCAGATAGCTCCATCTCAGCTCCACCCTAACTCATGGTGCTTCGTGAAGTGCTTCGAACTGGTGATGAGAGCCCTACAAAGGAAGTGCACCTTGAGGGTCTTCTTGACTATTTTCGAGGTACAACGTCGTCGAGAGTCTTCCGGCGGCATCATTCGTTACGAGTTCATACACTTGAAATGTCGGGCCAACTATGCTTTCTTTCAGGTGTATTCTGACAATCAGCATGACTGGAAAATTTAAGTATATTTACCTCGTCCCCTCTAGCCCGAAAGCTATTGATAGCATGTGCTTTTTTGATGAGCAAGGGTGTTTCATCCGAGATAAGTTTCATTTCGGGTGGTGTAATGCTGATGCTGATCGCACCTCTCGGTATTATCGCGTCCTCTCGTCTGAGTTATCAGTTTCCCAGCTGAGGACTTTGGATATGCTTAAGAGGATCGTCAGCCGCTTGTCCACTACGCCTAAAAAGATTTTATGTGGCGAACTATCCAAGGCCTCAACGATTCCCGAGGCAGTTGATCTCTTAGGTCGCTTATTTGGTTTGGTTTGCCTTTATTTTCCCCATTTAACACTTTGCTTTTGTTGCTGATTTGTTTCATTGTTGTTTTGTAGATAAGATGGCCGCTCCACTCTCTTTCGACGAATTGGCCTCTTGGGCTGGGAGGAAGAAACCTCTAGGTTTCGAAGCTGATGAGGCGAGTAGTCCGGTTCCTGCAGTGTCTGCTCCTGTCCGTCCCTCCATGGGGCCTCGTTTGAGCATGGGGGCGCCAAGTCGGGCTTCCAAAGATCTCTCTGGGGCACCAATTGGTTCTACCAACCTGGGGGGCCAAAGCCATTCCAAACGCAAGACAATTCGTATTCAGCGCTCTCCTCCTGCTGATGGTTCTTTCCCTTCCAGGCGCTCCTCCCCTGAGGACACAGAGGAGGCTGAAATTAGCTTTACTGCGCAGGAGCGTGACCACCTCTGGGAGCACCCTTTCGAACTTGCCATGCATATGGTCAAGGATGGGGAGAGTTTGCATGCCAAGTGGGGAGCTGAGAGGGAAAGCGGACCTCATTCAGGCGATTCTCTTGATCTATTTTTTTAAGTTTTTGACATATCTGTAATTTGGCTTCTTGATCCATGTTGTGTTGTTTTATTCTCTATGTAGGTTTGAGGGAGTAGAGAGATCAGCTTGCGTTGGATAAGAATCGACTCCAAGAAGATCTTCGCGAAGCTTTGGAATCCGTTCGCCGGGCCAAAGAGGCCGCTCGTCACTACCAGGCAGACCGGGCAGAGGTCGTTGCTGAGACGGATGAGCACAAGAGGAGGGTGGAGGAGCTTCAATCTGAACTGGAAGGTATGAAGAAACTGAAGGAGGAGGCCGAGGCCAAAGTGCAGGTGGTGGCCGGGCAGGCTATAGACTTTTCTTATGCTGCCTACGATAAGGCGATCGGTCATGTTCAGTGTTTGTATCCGCAAGCCATTCTCGAGTCGAGCGTCCTTCAATTTGATCATGATGTTTGAGACGGGAAGATCGTTAAGTACCACTCCAACGGGGTTGACTTTGATGTCGTTGCCCCCTGATTATCTCTTAGTTGCTTGATTGTGTAATTTTTCTTTGACTCGTCGAATCTCGCTATGTGTTTTGTTTAATGGATGTATTACACTTTACCTCAATAGGGTTGACCTCGATGTCATTGTTTGCTAATATCTATGTTATCTTTTGAAACGTCTATCTGTCATCGTTATATGGCTTGTTTCTTACGTTCACAACTAATAGTATTGGATGGCCTCGGGCGTACTTTCTTGTCTTGCGCACCTGAACATATTATTTCGTATCGCCTCGTGGCAAAGCGTTGTATTTTGACGTTGGTGCCTTGCTTGGCGCCCCGATGGGCGCTGGTCTGTCACATGGCGCCCTGCCAGGCGCCCTCATGGGCGCTGGCCTGTTACTTGGCGCCCTGCCAGGCGCCCTCATGGGCGCTGGTGTAACTCCCCAAAATTAATTAAATATTTATTGATTTATTTATTTAATTAATTATATTAGTTTTATGTGATAGATATAATAATAGAAATGTAAGTTAATTATTTTAGTGTGTTAGTGCATATTAGGATTGGAAATAACTAAGTGGAGGGAACTAGCCCAATAGGGTATGCGAATAGGGCTAAGGAAAATAGCCCATGATGGGTGATGAGTCTACTTAAGGGAATTAGGTTAGGGTTTCTCTCATAATTAGAAACAAAACACAATTAGAAAGTGAGAAGAGAAGAGGAGAGGGCGACGACTAGAGAGAAAAGAAGGGAAGA
Organism: Astragalus membranaceus; assembly: GCA_039519185.1. NCBI lineage: Eukaryota > Viridiplantae > Streptophyta > Magnoliopsida > Fabales > Fabaceae > Astragalus > Astragalus membranaceus. The sequence continues at coordinate 29,958,687 of CM076850.1, read as the reverse complement.
AGGCGTGAATCCACAAGGCACAAGAGAGAGAGAGAGGCGTAGCACAAGGAGAGAGAAGGAAAGCTAGATTTCGTGGTGCTTCCTAAGGCTAGGGTTTCGATTCTAAAAGCTAAGGTAAGGGTGAGGTTCATGCTTTATAAGGGTTGGTATGAATGAAGGGTTGTATGTGGGTTAGGGTTTGGTAGTCATCATATGTGTATCATGTTTATTATGTGTTTGATAAAATGCTTTGAATGCTGTATTGGTTGATTTTGTCATGTAATTGATGTTCCCATGCCCTAATACTATGTTTGATGATTGCATGTGGGGGTTAGGGTATGATGATTTATCACATGTATGATTATATGTTTGTATTGCCTTGTTGAACCAATTGTTGATGACTGAACCTATTTGTTGATGTTTGAGATCACTTGTTGATGTTTGAATATGTTGTGGAGGTTGGAAATCAATTTGGTTTTTTTTTTTAATTCGCAAAGAAAACTGGGTATAGGTTCGGTTATACAGTAACTGGGAACAATCTAGTGGCCCAAAAATTATGTGGTTTACCTTTTCAGAAACTAGACTTAATGATTGTTAGTTTGGCGCTAGTTTGGTTGCATTTGGAGTTGTATAGCTCGATTTATAGGTGTCACAAGTTAGGTTAAAATTCTGGAAACAATCTGGATATAGGTTCGGTATTTCGTGTATAACATTTTCGTTTGAACTCCTTTTTGAATGATTCTTGATTCATTGAAAACTACACTCAATTTGTTTCGGGTTAGGCTCAAGTCCCATGTCATTTGACTGAGTTTTGATAATTTTAAAGGTGTCACAAGCTAGGTCATGGTGGCTGTCCTGTTTTCTGAACCTTGTTGCTTATTTACTGAAACTGTACGAATTGGACCATTATTTTGCAAAATAAAAATTATAGTCAGGAACTAGACATTCTTAGCTTTCCATAGAGGGGTCCATTGCTAAGTTTCGATACCGTTTGATAGGTTAATTAGTTCACCGAAGTAGAGGTATGTTTGCTGGAAATTGTTATTGCTGTTGCTGGAAATTATTATTGCTGTTGCTGAAAAATTATTATTGTTGTTGCTGAAAGAAATCATTGTTGCTGGTTCTGAAAACTGTTTCCGAAAATTGTTGCTGGTTCTAAAAACTGTTTCCGAAAATTGTTGCTGGTTCTGAAAACTGTTCCCGAAAATTGCTGTTACTGTTTTCGAAAATAACTGTTATTGCTCCTATATTTGGGCACTATTCCTATTTTTGCGAGTCGTTCCTATTTTTGCGAGTTGTTCCTATTTTTTGTGGGTTGCTCTTTGGCGCCTTAGCGCCTAGTATTGTTCCCTAGTGTTGTTGCCTTGTTGGTGGCCTTAGCGCCCTGTTGTCTTGTTGATTCGTTGTTGTTGCCTTGTTGGTGGCCTTAGCGCCCTGTTGTCTTGTTGATTTGTTGTCGTAGGCCGGTGGCCAATGTTGGATTGCCTCTTTAAGGCATGGATTTGTTGTCATAGGCCGGTGGCCATTGTTGATTTTGTGTTGTGGGTCTATGGCCAGTGTTGAGTCTTGTGTCATTGTGTGCTAAGATATGTTGCTTGTTGTTGATTGTCTGTCTTGCATCATTGTGTCGCATGCATATCATTTGCATATGGGGTAGTTGGCCCCGGAGCTAGTCTCTACCACGTTGGATTGCCTCTTTTGGCATGGATTTTTGCGATGATAAGCGCAACAACAACCACAAACGGAGTTTCTACGACCACGAGATGTCCCGAACGTTCCCAAACTCGAGTCCTATGCACTAACAATGCCCAAATTCGACCCAAAGCTACCAAACCTTCTTCCTAATGCTTGAAAAACACAGTGTTTGTTCTGAACTACCTCAAACTAGCTACCAATCCATCAAGCAAGTCACATTCAGCTCCTAGGATACATTTTTGGCTATTTTGAGCTTGAGGCTCTACAATGGTGAAATGAGATGGATGAGAGTGTTGGTTCTGAAACTGGTATCACTAGGTAGAGGAGGAGATCTTTAGTATTCAAGGTATCCTGGGCATCATATCATCACTGTGTTTGAATGGTGAAATCAGATGAAACAAGCATCAACACCTCATGGAGTTATCTCCTCTCCAAGCTCTTTCTCTCTTTCTCTCTCTCTCCCTCTCTCTCGCTCGACTTCTCCCTTTCTTTCTTTCTTCAGATTTTCTGTTTTTGTTTCTAAAATTCTGAAATGTCCAGCATATGTGTGTGTGTGTGTTGTTGACTAAGTGAGCTGAAGATTAACTGGGCCGGAAATGAATATTTTGCCCTTAAGTGATTCATACTCCACAATCTCACTTAAATCTATCTTAATCCACTTCTAATCACTTAATCAAACAATAATTATTCAATAATCAAGTAATGCATATGTGTGTGTTTTGTGAAAGATGGGCCAGCTGAAAGTCACTTATGGGGTGGAAAAGACGAAAATACCCTTGTGCTCCTATTCTCACTTAAAATCCCAATTAACTCACCAATCAATCAACAATTCAAGTACTTAATATATTTTAGCACACAAGCACAACATAATTCACTTAATCAATGAAACCATATCATAATTAATCAATTATGCTAATTAATTATCTAGTGACCTCTTGATAATTTCGATAAATGAAATTAGCGAAATAGGGGATGTTACAATTTGCGTGGGATCTTAGCCAGCTTCCTCAGCTCTTCTTCCTGCAGCTGTAAGTGTTCTCCCTGCAGGTAAGCAATAATATTGGTCATCCAGCTTTGAGGCTCGATCTCTGTTGAGAGAACCTGAATTTTATTTACGCTGGGTTCAAAAAGTGTTTCCTGGATCACCGAATGGTTGTTTCCAGGGTTTCTTTGTACTGACGAGTTTGGCCAGGATGTCCGCTCTGCCATTTTGTTCCCTGGGGACATGTGTTAGCTCAAAGGAATTGAATTTGGATGTAAGTTCTTGTACCTTATCAAATTATTTGTCGAGAAGCTCATCTTTGGAACTGAATACCTTTGTGACTTGTCCGGTTATGAGCAGAGAGTCACTTCGGGCCTTCAGGTGATTTACTCCCAGATCTGCAGCAAGTGTCATGCCAGCAATGAGTGCCTCGCACTCTTCCTGATTGTTGCTGGCTTTGAAGTTGAACCGAAGCGATTGGTCGAGAAGAATATCGTTCGGGCCTTCTAGGGTCACTCCAGCTCCACTTCCTCTTAGATTGGATGAACCATCTACGGACAGAGTCCACACAAATTCGACTGAAGGCTTGGTTTCTAGATTGGCCTCAACAAGCTCGACTATAAAGTCAGCCAATTCCTGAGCCTTGATTGGCCCTCTTGGCAAATACTTGATATCAATTTCGAACAACTCTACCAACCAAAAGTCCATTCTCCCTGCTAGATCGGGCTTCGAGAGCACTTGGCAAATTGGAAGATCTGTTTTGATTACTATCGGGTGACTCTGAAAATAGTGTCTGAGTTTCCTTGCTTCTAAGATAACAGTATACGCCGCTTTCTCAATCTTTTGATACCTCTGCTCTGGGCCCCTCCACATTCGGATGATGTAGTAGACAGGAAGCTGGTCTTTTCCTTGCTCTTGTACTAAGACTGTACTGCATGCATCCCTCGAGACTGCTAGTTACAGGAGTAAGGGAACACCCTGCTTTGGGGATGTGAGGATCAGAGGTGCTGCAAGGTATTCTCTGAGTTCCTGGAGGGCCTTTTCACATTCTTCGGACCACTGGAAATTGGCATTCTTCTTAAGGATCTGGAACATGTGATGAGAGCACGAGTTCCCTAAGCATGTGGAAGGAATTCTATAAAGAAAAATATTCTGCTCCAACATTTTAGAAGCCAAAACACATTAATAAGAAGCAATCATGGAATAACTAATATTTCCTATTTTATTTTTAATTTTCGTATTTAATTTTAATTAAATAATTTTAGGTGGCTTTTGATCTTTCCTAAGTTAGTTTGTGGGTTTTAAAGGCTTGTAAAGTCATTATGATGACTAGTGGAGTTTTATTTTTATAATTATGTTTATTTACTAGGTATTGAATAATGTAAATGGACTTATCAATTTATTTGATAAATGCATGATAGTGGAAATTTATTTAGTTTATTTCAAGAGTCACTTTAGGTTTCCAAAGGTTGTGAGTTTAGCCTATAAATAGGGATCTTTTGTACTACACAAATCAGATTATGAATATGAATGAAAATTGAGTTTCCTCCATTTGTGAGAGCTTCCCTTGTGTTCTTGGGTTAAAGAACCAAATTGATCTTATCAAGGCAACTTGTGGTGATCAAAATCCATGACTTATCACTCACCTTCTCATCTATTTCTTGAGTGTGGCGTCAATATCCTTCTTTTAAGTCTCATCATCAACACGGTCTTTCCTAGTTTGCCATCAACATGGGTCTGATCTTGTCCGCTAACCGGCCAAGGAAGCGGGAGAGAGCCGCTATCTGACCGGCTAAGATCTAGAATTCTTCGGTCTTGGTGGGACTTCATGCGTCAATGATGGATCAACACTGTGAGAGGCTGGCTTCAAGGCCCTTGTGTGTTAGGACATATCCTAAGAATTCACCTGCTTGAACTCCAAACGAGCATTTGTCAGGGTTGAGCCGAAGGTCATGCTTCTTCAAGAGCTCGAATATCTTGGTCAGATTGTCAATATGAGTTGGATCAGTGGTGGACTTCACGACCATATCATCATCATATACTTCAATCGTTCTTCCGATCTCGCCTTCAAAGATCTGATCCATCAAGCGCTGGTATGTTGCTCCAGCGTTCTTGAGACCGAACGACATCACTTGGTAGCAGTAATTGGATCGGCCGGTCATGAATGCAGTTTTTTCTTCATCAATGTAGCTCATCCTGATTTGGTTGTAGTTGGAGTATGCGTCCATAAAGATGAGTAGCTTGTAATCAGAGGCGCCATTGACAAGTCCATCAATGCAAGGCAATGGATAGGAATCCTTCGGACACGCCTTGTTGAGATCAGTGTAATCCACACACATTCTCCACTTGCCGTTGGATTTCTTCACAATCACAGGATTAGCCAGCCAGGTTGGGTACTTTACTTCTCAGATGAATTCAGCCGCCATCAACTTATATGTCTCCTCCTTGATTGCCTTCGTCTTCTCATATCCCTGCTTTCTCTTTTTCTTCGACACAGGCTGAGCAAAAGGGTTTAGAGATGACCGATGATAGACAAAGTTCAGATCAATATCTGGCATGTCTTAGGGAGACCATGCAAATATGTGAACATTGTCTGATAAGAGCTTGATGAGCTGATTTTCAATCTTCGTTGATAGGCCGGTTCCAATTTTTTTTTCCTGATGCTGTGCTGGACCGATGATTACTTCTTTCAGATCGTCGACTGGCCTTGGTCTCTTCTCTTCTTTGGCTGCATTATACACTCTTGGATCCAGGTCAAGAAAACTACAATTAGAGCCTTTTACCTCGGGTTTTTTGATTGTCTTTACTTTGGCACTTTCGGCATAGCACCTGCGGGCCATCACCTGGTCTCCCCTTACTGTCCCGACACCTCCATTCGGTAGAGGACACTTGAGGCAGAGATGAGGGTATGATATTGCCGCCACGAGGGCATTAAGAGTCGGTCTGCCCACTATGATGTTGTAAGACGATGTTGCATCAATGATCATGTACCTGAGGACAACTGTCTTGGCCGATTCTCCTTCTCCGAATGTGGTTCTGAGGTCCATGTACCTGTGGACTTCAACTTCTTTGCCCGAAAACCCTACCAACGTACCAGGCTAATTTTTCAACAGCTCAACCAACAACTTAAGCTCTTGAAAGCACTTCCAGTACATTACATTGACGGAGCTTCCTCTGTCTACCAGGACTCGGGCGACCCTGTACCTGCTGGTTGTGATGTAAATCACTATCGGATCATTAGAGTGGGGTTGAATACCGTTGAAGTCTTCCACGTCGAAGGAGATCTGTGGGTACTCTGGAATGGATACATCAGACACTTTATTAGTGACAGACATGATGGAACGTGCGTACCTTCGCCTTGCCGATGAAGTGGATCCTCCTCCCGAGAAGCCTCCGAAGATGATGTTTACATCGCCTTTGTCTGCGATTTCGTGTTCGTCTTTTTGCGCAGTTTCCATTCGGGCTCCTCCCCTCTTCGCTGCTGGCTTCGGTTGTATGTTGCTGGCTCCTCTGTCAATAAAAACTTTTTAAGTTGTCCTCTCTAGATCAGTTGTTCAATCAGTTGCTTCAAAGTCCAGCAATCATCAGTGGTGTGTCCCTTTGTCCGGTGGAACTTGCAGTATGATTGTGGATACTTACCCATGGTACCGATGAAATGTGTCGGCCTCTGTATGGTTCCATCATTTAGGGCTTCGTGGAGGGCTTGGTGATAACTCTATTTTATATAGAGTTATTCATACAATTAAGCTTGAGTTATTGCTTATTTTCAAGAACATTTATATATATTTATAGCTTATTTATCAAGGAACAACATTCTAAATATTCAAATGGATAAAGGGCAATGATCTAGGCAAAATGCACAAATCTTGTTAGGTTTGATGTTTTTGTTCAGTGCAGCTACTGCAGGAGTGGAATTACTGCCAACACCAGGAGTGGAAACACTAGGAGTGGAAACACTGCCAACACCTGCTAAATTCTGCAGTTTATACCAAAACATCCAAAGACCATTTCAATGCTTCCACACTTGATTTGTGACGTCATGCCTAGTCACCTAGAGCTGAGCCACATGCAGAAGTCGGCGATACACATAAAAATCAAGTTGCAAGACTCAACTTATCTAAAAGACATGTGGCACTTCTCCAATGGACCTCATCTTTTGTTATGCATGCAAGCGACCAAACCTGTGCAGCTTGCTTGATTGGTTGTCTACAACTAACCATGTTTGGTCCCCTCATCTGATCTTTCACGCCAAAGGAAACCCCTTGCAAGAGGAAAGCTTTCAAGCCTATAAATAGAAGCCATATCTTCACTTATCCATCATCTTTTACATTTTTAAATCCTTCATCTTTCATTTGTAATTCTTCATTTTGTTTTCTGAAAGGATCGCTTAGTTTAGGTTTAGTTTATTTTCATTTCAAGTTTCTAAGGAGAGGAAGGTGAGGAAGTGCTTGACAACCATTCCATTCACTTCTACTTTGAAGAAATTCGTGTAAGAAATCTTTATTGTACTTCAACTTGGGAACGTAATGCAAAAGATCTTCTATTCAAGTAATCTCTACTCTTTTAAGTTCTTTTGCTTTATTATTCATTTACTTATGTTCTTTGCATATTCTTTGCTTTATAACATGAGTAACATGAGCTAAATTCCCTTAAGTTGAGATGTTCTAACCTTGTAATGAACTTCTAAATATGTTATTATGGTTTATGTAGTGTAAACACTTTAAACTCTTGCATAATACTTCTTTCAACTTATTCTGGAATTGATCACTTTAGAATAGGTAAAACTTGTAGCAGCAGACATGGGCTACATTTATGAACTCAAGACTTAATAGGGACAAGTATTTAATAAAGGAAACTTTGTTAAATACATGCTAAAACCTAGACATAGGATAGCATAGTCCTTAGGAAAATAAAATTACAAGAGTGAACCTATTTAGCAACTTGGATCATTGTTAGGAGGCAAGGGAGGAATTGACAAACCTTTCTTTACTGTAAAAAACAAAGATCATAAGAGCTTGTAATGAAACTCTAAAGAGAAGTGCTGAAAGGCACAAACTGATGCACCTACATCCAGTGTTCCCACACTACATACTCCATTAAAACACTTAGAAGTAAAGTACTTGGTGAAAACATCTCAACTACTTTTTCCACTGATTTCTCACACATTTTATTGCTTATTACTATTTTTACTTACTTTGAAAACTCCAAACCAAAAATACTGAATAGTGTAGACACACTAAGTGTACACTTTGAACTACAAAAATTTACAATACATAATCCCTGTGGGTTCGACCTTTCTTATCACTTTATTACTTGTGTGACTATGTATACTTGCATATATTAAAATAACCACACCAAGTTTTTGGCGCCGTTGCCGGGGATTATAGTAAAATTTTGTTGTTTAGATTGTTAATTTAGTGTTTTATTAGTACTACTGGTATTCTGTTTTCTGTGCAGAAACACTTAGTGCCGAAACACTCAGTGTGGAAACACTAATTTATGCCCAGAGATAGACCACCAGAATTTGATTGTGATCCAGAAATTGAGAGAAGATTTAGGAGATTGCTAAGACAACAAAGACAAAGACAACAAGACTGCAGAACAATGTCTCACCACAGTGAAAAGGCCTCAGTAAGAGGAGGACCTAATTCACATCAACAACCTAAAGGTGGACCAGATCACAGACAACAATTCATTCAAATGGGACCAATAGGTATGATTAATGATAGCGATAGACCTATGAGAGACTATGCTCAATATGACCAGCAGCACATACAAACTAGTATTGCTAGACCTCAAATTGATGCTGTTCATTTTGAATTTAAACCTATGATGTTTCAAATGTTGCAAACAATTGGTCAATTTGGTGGATCTCCACATGAAGATCCCCATGAGCATTTAAAGCAATTCATAGAAGTTTGTAGTAACTTTATCATTCCTGGTATTAGTGAGGATGCATTTAGGCTTAAGTTATTTCCATACTCTTTGAAAGATAGGGCTAAATCATGGCTAAATTCTATGGAGCCCAATTCTATTCATACATGGAATGAATTAGCTAAAAAATTCTTAAGCAAATATTTTCCTCCTATTAAAAATGCTAGGATGAGACATGATATTACATCTTTTAGACAAAAAGAATTTGAATCATTGTTTGAAGCATGGGAAAGATGGAAAGAGCTTTTAAGAAAATGTCCACATCATGGTTTACCTGTCATTATACAAATGGAAACTTTTTACAATGGTCTAGAACCACAAACCAGAGTGATGCTTGATGCATCAGCTGGTGGTGTTCTTTTGAATATGTCTTATAATGAAGCATGTGATCTTATTGACAAAATTGCTACAAATGGTTCAAGTTGGCCTACTGAGAGGGTAAGTGCTCAAAAGAGAACCTCTGGAGTACATGAGATTAATGATATATCAGCCCTATCTGCTCAAGTAGCCACTTTAACCAATCTGATCAAACAGTGCACTAGTGCACCTACATCTAGTGTAGCAACACCTAAAGAAAACACTGCAGCAGCTATAGAACAAGCCCCTCCAGGAACTACAAGTTGTGTGTATTGTGGAGGAGGCCATCTATATGAAGAATGTCCTAGCAACCCTGTCTCTGTCAATTATGTAGGTTACAATAAAAATAACAACCCTTACTCTAATACCTACAATCCAGGATGGAAGAACCACCCAAATTTTAGGTGGAACAATTCTAATGCACCTGCACAAAGTGCACCTGCACCAAGTACTCCTCCTGGATTCCTACCTCAAAGCCAACAAAGATCAAACCCACCTGCCAGTGCCAATTCTCTAGAAGAATTGCTTAGATCATTCATTAGTGAAACTAGAACTGCTAGGCAAGCTCATGATATATCAATTAAGAACCTAGAGAACCAAGTAGGGCAATTAGCAACTGCTTTGCAGCAAAGACCAGCAGGTACTTTGCCATCAAACACAGAAGCTTCACCCTCACAAAGGCAAGGTAAGGAGCAGGTCAAAGCCATATCTTTGAGAAGTGGCAAGGATCTAACAGAACCATATGAGCTTGAAGGTACAGAGAAGGGAGAAAAAAATAAAAATGAAAAAAATTCTCAAGATGCAGAAACACCTGGTGTTCCTACATCTCCTACTCCAAGGTTAGTACCAGAATACCCTCCTCCTCCTTTTCCTCAAAGATTGAAAAAAATACATGAGGAGAAGCAATTCAGTAAATTTTTAGATGTTTTAAAACAATTGCATATCAATGTTCCCTTGATAGAGGCACTTCAACAAATGCCAAACTATGCCAAATTCATGAAAGATGTTCTTTCTAAAAGGAGAAGATTGGGGGAATTTGAAACTGTTGTTATATCAAAAGAATGTAGTCTGATTTTACAAAACAAAATTCCAAGGAAGCTAAAGGATCCAGGTAGCTTTACAATCCCTTTTTCAATAGGTAAGTACTATACAGGAAGAGCATTATGTGATTTAGGTGCAAGCATCAATTTGATACCCAAATCTATCTTCACAAAGCTAGGGATTGGAAATGCTAAACCTACCACATTGACACTATCTTTGGCAGATAGATCAACTGCATATCCAGAAGGAATTATTGAGGATATATTGGTGCAAGTTGACAAATTTGTGTTTCCTGCAAATTTTGTTATACTTGATTTCATTGCAGATGAAGAAGTGCCAGTCATACTTGGAAGACCATTCTTGGCAACAGGGAAAACACTGATAGATGTGCAAAGAGGAGAGCTAACCATGAGAGTGAATGATCAAGAAGTAAAATTCAATGTCTTGAATGCTTTGAAGTATCCAGCAGAGGAGAGTGAAGAGTGTTCATCAATCTCACTTGATCATTTGGTAGAGAAGCAGTTCCACAAGCAGTATGATCACCTTGCCAATGCACTAGCACCTGATGTTTCTGCATTGCCTGCTGAGGAATTTATTGAAGAAAGCATATTGCCCAAGGAACAAGATACACCTAAGGTATGGGCTAGAACTTATGAATCTCTTAATTTAGAAGATCCCAACCTTAAAGAAAATGTACCTTCTGTTGAACAACCTCCTAAGCTAGAATTGAAAGAACTACCTAAGCATTTAAAATATGTTTTTCTAGGTGAGGATGATACTCTTCCTGTAATCATAGCATCTGACCTATCTTTAGAACAAGAGCTTGATTTAATTAACACCTTGAGAAAACATAGAAAAGCTATAGGTTGGCAAATGTCTGACATTAAAGGGATTAGCCCCTCAACATGCATGCATAGGATAATTTTAGAAGAAAAGTCTAAAAATAGCATAGAAGGGCAAAGAAGATTAAATCCAATAATGAAAGAGGTTGTTAAGAAGGAAATAATTAAATGGCTAGATGCTGGTATTATCTACCCTATTTCAGATAGTGCATGGGTTAGTCCTGTGCAATGTGTTCCTAAAAAGGGTGGAGTCACAGTTGTAGCCAATGAAAATAATGAATTATTCCCAACCAGAACTGTAACAGGGTGGAGAATCTGTATGGATTACAGAAAACTCAATAAGGCCACTAAGAAAGATCATTTCCCCTTACCCTTTATAGATCAAATGTTAGATAGGTTAGCAGGAAAGGAATTCTATTGTTTCTTAGATGGTTATTCAGGATACAATCAAATAGCAATTGAACCTAAGGATCAACAGAAAACCACCTTTACTTGTCCTTATGGCACTTTTGCCTTTAGAAGGATGCCTTTTGGACTTTGTAATGCTCTTGCTACCTTTCAAAGATGCATGATATCAATCTTTTCTGACTTCATTGAGCAATCAATGGAAGTCTTCATGGATGACTTTTCTGTTTTTGGAGAAACATTCTCATTGTGTCTTTCAAACTTAGAAGAAATTCTTCAAAGGTGTGAAGACACTAACCTAGTGCTTAATTGGGAAAAATGTCATTTCATGGTAAAAGAAGGCATTGTGCTTGGTCATATAATATCTAAAAAAGGTCTTGAAGTGGATAGGGCAAAGATAGAGGTAATTGAGAAACTACCACCTCCATCAACAATCAAAGGGATTAGAAGTTTTTTAGGTCATGCAGGATTCTATAGGAGATTTATCAAAGACTTTTCAAAAGTTTCAAAACCATTATGTGTGCTCTTGCAACATGATGTGCATTTTAACTTTGATGAAACTTGTATGGAATCATTTCAAAAATTAAAAAAAGCTTTAGTTACAGCACCAGTTGTAGTCACTCCTGACTGGAGTAAACCTTTTGAGCTTATGTGTGATGCTAGTGACTTTGCAGTAGGAGCAGTCCTAGGGCAAAGGTATAACAAAGTATTTCATACCATATACTATGCTAGCAAAACACTCATTGAAGCTCAAATGAACTACACTGTAACAGAAAAAGAACTATTAGCAGTGGTTTTTGCTTTTGAAAAATTTAGATCATACTTGGTTGGCACCAAAGTAATTGTGTACACTGACCATTCTACCATCAAGTATCTGATTTCTAAAAAAGATGCAAAACCTAGGCTAATAAGATGGGTTCTACTACTTCAAGAATTTGATCTTGAAATAAGAGATAAGAAAGGAGTAGAGAACCAAGTGGCTGATCATCTCTCTAGACTTGAAAGTAATAATGCAGGTACAATTGAAGAAATCAAGGAAAGTTTCCATGATGAGAAATTACTAGCAATTACCATGAATGCAGCCAGTGTTTCTGCACTGAGTGTGGCCACACCTCATGCTTCAACACCATGGTATGCAGACATAGTAAACTTCCTTGTAAGCAAAATTGTACCATGTGACATGAACTATCAACAGAAAAGAAGGTTCTTCCACATAGTAAAACAATACTATTGGGATGACCCTTACCTATTCAAGATATGTCCTGATCAAATCATGAGAAAGTGCATTACTGAAGAAGAACAGCAAGCAGTGCTCCTGCATTGTCATGCTGCACCATATGGAGGTCACTTTGGAAGCCAAAGAACAGTAAGGTACTTCAATCAGGTTATTTCTGGCCTACTCTAATTAAAGATACTTATTATATGGTCAAAACCTGTGATAAATGTCAAAGAAACGGTAATATATCTAATAGACATGAAATGCCTAGGACTAATATTCTAGAAATAGAACTTTTTGATGTTTGGGGCATCGATTTCATGGGTCCTTTTCCACCTTCTTTTGGCAATGAATACATTTTAGTGGCTGTAGACTATGTGTCTAAATGGGTTGAGGCTGTAGCACTGCCAAATAATGATGCCAAATCTGTTAGCAAATTTCTCCAAAGAAATATTTTTTCAAGATTTGGCACTCCAAGAGCAATCATCAATGATGAAGGCTCACATTTTTGCAACAAACTTATTGAAAATCTTCTTGCAAAATATGGAGTGAAACATAAGATTGCTACTGCCTATCACCCACAAACAAGTGGACAAGCTGAACTTTCAAATAGGGAAATAAAAAGAATGCTTGAGAAAATGGTTGGACCAAATAGAAAAGATTGGTCCTTACACTTAGATGAAGCATTATGGGCATATAGGACTGCATTTGAAACTCCATTAGGAATGTCCCCCTATAAGTAAGTTTATGGCAAGCCATGTCATCTCCCTGTTGAATTAGTGAACAAGTCATATTGGGCTATCAAAAAGTTGAATTTTGATCTCAAAAAGGCAGGAAAGCAAAGGTTTCTTGAGCTAAATGAATTAGAAGAATTTAGACATTTCTCCTATGAGAATGCAGAAATTTATAAAGCTAAAACCAAAGTATGGCATGACAAGAAAATCCAAAGGAGAGAACTTAAAGAAGGAGGAATGATTCTGTTGTACAATTCTAGGTTGAAACTCTTCCCTGGAAAACTGAGATCAAGATGGTCAGGACCATTCAAATTAGTTAAAATCTACCCCCATGGTGCAGTTGATCTATATGATGCAACCACTAATACCACTTTCAAAGTAAATGGACAAAGAGTGAAAATGTACTATGGAGAGCATGTAGAGAGAGACAAGATCACCACTCACTTTGCAAAACCTTAGACCAAGGTACAAGTCAGGCTGTAAGACTCTTAAAACAAGCGCTTGAGGGAGGCAACCCATCACTATATAGTTAATATTATTATTTTGTGCAATTTCATGTTTTGTTATTTTGCAGGAAAAACAGGACAACAGAGTAGCCAGTGTTTCCACACTTGGTGTTTCCACACTTGATGCAGCCACACTGCCTACTCTGGTGTTAGAAAAATTTAGAAGAAAACTGTTCACTTGACAAATCATCAACTTAGTGGAATCATCTCAGATCAAGGGTTAGAAAGTGGCGTGTTAAGTCTAAGTTTCCACGTGTTGGCTTGCATATTAGGCCACATAACCTAACGGCTATAACCCTCAACTACCAATCCCACTAACCCTTTCACATACCCTAAGTTTCAATTCTTTTCGTCCCTCTCACAAAACCGATCAAAATCCTCTCCACTCACAAACAGTTTTTCAGTCTCAAACGCTCAAATTCATAAATGGCTAAGAAACAAGCTGCCTCTAAGAACACGGGGAAAGCATCTGGTGTGGAAACTCATGCGAAAAAGGGAAAATCAGGAGCACTAGCATCAACGGAAGCAATCCCTGGATGTGAGCACTTTTGGAACATGAAGTTCCTACCTGAGCGTGGTTTCAACTTCGCAAAGGCTCATCATTCATTCCTCTCCACTGTCAACAACTTGCATTGGGAAAGATTTGTTCAAACCCGAGCCTACTACTTGGAGCAATTGATGCGAGAATTCTACTCGGGAATTCAGAATAACAGAGGAGGTACTGTATTTTTCTCCAAGGTTAGAGGTAAGAAAGTTTTCTTTGACCCTGCTGGAATCAATAAGCACTATGATCTCACATACACTGGTAAAGCATTTGAAGTAAAACTAGAGACTTATGGAAAGAAGCAAATGACTAAAATCAAAGAAAGAGTAGCAATAGAAGGATCTCAGTGGGAGAAATTCACAAATACTGAATTCAAACTTAAAACTGGTGATTTAATCCCTGAACTTGGTAGCTGGCATTTATTCATTGATACATCAATTCTCCCTACTTCACACACTTCTACATTATCTAAAGATAGGTTGATTCTTATTGATTCAATCCTATGTGAGGATAATGTAGACATAGGGAAATTGATAGCTAGAGAAATTGTAGAATGTCAAGCCAAGGAATCTGGATTCTTATATTTCCCATGCTTAATCACTGAACTGTGTCAAAAGCAAGGAGTTGTTGCTACTGATCTAGAAAAAGTCTATAGAAAAACCCCTCCTAGTGGTCTGTCTGCTGAAGTTAAGGAAAGAGTGAGGTCAGTGAGAATTAGAAGTACTGTAGAGCAGGAAGTGTCTGAACACCTGATGCAGAAACTCCAAGCTGTCTGGAAATTTTAAAGAGAACAGCATGAGTGGTTCAAATTAAAGTTGGATGACCCTGAAGCAGAACTAGAATCCCCAATTTTTCCTAATTGGGTGATTGATGAGGAAGAAGAAGTGGAGGAGGAAGAAGAAGAAGTAACTATTAAGAAAGAGAGGAGAGCAAAGAGAAAGAGAGATACTGAGAAAGAAAAGAAGGGAAAGAAACCAAGAGTGGAGGAAGAAATTGAAGAAGTGAGTGATGAAGATACTGAAGAAGATGAAGAGGCAAGGCAAGCTGTGAAGAATATTGAAAAGGATGCAGAGGAGGATGAATCTGAGTCACTGGAAGTTAGTGACAGTGATGATGATGGCAGTGATGATATGGAAGCTAGTGCTAGACGAAAGTATGAATTAAGGAAGAAATCTACAAATGAAGCCCAACCACCATCACCACCATCACAACAGCAATCAAACACCCCCTCACCACCATCACAAACCAACATTCCATCCCCCACCACCCACCATTCCCCCAGTCACACTTCAACACCAAAATCACCCACACCTCCACCAGAAAATACTCCCCAATCTGAAAATCCAAAACAAGATGCACAAGCAGATACAACCATCCCATCCCAGAAATCACCCACCCTACCAACAGAACCTATTGAGCCAACTAACATTGTTTCTGAGAAAGTTCAAATGCAGGTACTCATTGAAGAGCCTGAGAAAGAGAAAGGCAAAGCAGGTTCAGAGATGAAGATGCAGGCAGATACTGTCAAGGAGTCTGTTAGTGTTCCCACACCAACTGCAGAAGCTTCAAAGAAATCAACAGTCATGGCAACTAGTCCTGCAGCAACAATCTTTGCAGTTCTGAAGGCCTTAGTAGAGAAGAAACAGATGCTGGGATACACAAGAAGAACAATGAAGCCAGCTCCAACAAAGAAGATGTGGACAATGTCCTCTCTCTATGCTGAACAGGGTACAGGAGCAGAAACTGGTGACAAGGCAACAAAACAAATAAAGAAACTGCAGAACAAACTGAGAAGGTAGCAGAGCAACAACCAGAGGGAATTGAGCAACAAACAGAACACACTCCAGTGCAGAGTGGTGTACCTGCACCTGAAGTCCAAACACTGGCTACACCAGATGTTCCTGCAGAAGCTACACCTGAAGAGGCAGAAATGCTTGAGGCTACTGTAGATGATCCTGGTGTGCCTACCTCTGATGTGGCCACTGCTAAGAAGCCAAAGAAGACAAGAGCCAAGCATAGCCCTGCTGTGAGAGCCAGCCCCAGATTCCAAAACAAAGAGTAAAAGGATACTTTTTAATGTTTATTCCTAAAACTATATTTTGCTTTACTTTCAACTGTTTAAAATACTATGTGGTAGCTGTTGCTATGTGTTAAATACTTTTGTTTGTTTCTCCCAAATTTAGTACTCCCCTGTTTCCTAAACTTAGAGCAGTGAGGACACTGCTCATCTTTAAGTTGGGGGGGGGGGAGAGTGGAGAATAGTATATCTTTTGAACTAAATATGCACTATGTGAAAACTAATATATGCTATGAATGTCTTAGTAGTATATGTATGTGAATATGCAATATTAGTATGTGTGTTTAGATGTACTTAACAAAGCATGCAAATGACATGATCAAAAATGTTTTCAAAAAAATAGAAGAACTAAGTACATCATATGTATGTTTTAAAAACTTAAATAAATATGAAACATGATCAATTCATCTTTTTCTCAAAAATTGAAGAAGTGTATCAATAAGTTGAATTTGGAATGAAAAGCCTTGTTTTCTAAAAATGATCAGTTTTATAAATACTTTGACACAACAAAATTGAGTTTTGAAAAGAACCATGCTAGATCAAGAGCTATCTAAAGCCAAGGAAATTTTGGAAATTTGAGGTCAAAATTAGATTTTCATTAAAAATTTAGAAGAGCATAAAGACTTAAGTTTGGGGGAAATTCCATGAATACAAAGGCCAAAGTGTGACAGCTTGAAGAGTGCAAGCCACAAGTGTCAAAACCACTCAAAAATACCAAAAATATCCCAAAAATGAGCTACACTTGCCTGAGTCATATAAACTGAACCTGTCCCTTAAGTGCAATTTGGTTTGAAAAATATGAACAAAGTTCAAAGAGAAAAAGAAAAACAAACCAAGAAAAAGAAGAAAATGCATGTGGAGGTCAGTGAGGAGGGCAGTGTACGCTACCAAAAATACTCAAAGAATTCCAAGTGTGGCAACACTTAGTGTGGCAACACCATCTACATCAAAAGGCACCTACACTCAAAATAAGGTGAACCTACAATCCAAAAATGATGTTTTTGCACTCACTGCATTACATCATCAAAAATCAAACACCAAGAATAGAAATAAGGTATTGGCTCAACAAGTTGGAACACCAAAAGCCCTTTGTTGTGCTTAAGAGTCCCCTAAATACTTGAAGAAATTGTTAGTCTTGGCCATATTTTGAAAAATCTCTAAGAGTGACCAAAAGAGTTCCATCTTTTTCAAAAAGCTAAGGAAAAACTCTTTGTTCAGTTATGGAATCAATTAGAAACTCAATGGGCCACACACTCACACAAATGAGTTTTTATAACTCTGAATGTTTTAAAGCAAGGGCATGGAAGAAAAAGCACCAAAAGAGAAAGGCTCATTACAATAGACTTCAAACACTTCTTGAAAAACATGAGTTGAGATGTCTTCATAATTATATAAGTCTTGTGTTTTGTTTCTTGTCGTTGCTTGAGGACAAGCAACAATTTAAGTTTGGGGGTGTGATAGCTCTATTTTATATAGAGTTATTCATACTGTAACAGCCCGAAAATAGTAGATTAATTTTCTAGTTAATTAAATGAGGTTTAGGTGGTAGGAGATAATTAATTAATCGATTTAATTAATTATTTAGGGTTTTGAGAGTTAAATAAATAGAATTATTTAATTGGACCTAGGGTTAGATGGTGGTGGCGAGTTGAAGTGGATTAGGAGAAGCCCATGATTAGGTCATTAAGTGGAAGCCCATGTCCATTAAGCTAGGCGCCTATAAGATGCCAATCTTAGGGTTTGGTGATTCATTCCAACACTTTAGAAAAAATAGAGAGAGTGGGACGGCTTGGAGAGAGGAGAGGCGTGAAACCATAAGAGAGAGATGAAAGAAGAAGGGCGCAAAACCCTAGAGGAGAGAGAGAGGAAGATTTCGCATGCACCAAGGAGGGAGAGGAGGATCTTAGTTGCTGAATTTTGATGGTAGCTTGCTCACCAAGAGATAGGTGTTCTTCAATTATGAGGTAAGGGGGCTCTCGTTCATAGTTAATAATTTATAAACCACGAAATCATGGGGACTAGGTGTTAGGAGTAGTTGTTTAAATTGCTGTTGATGTTTATAATATCTATATGTGGCTGAAGTGTGATGGTTGTTTGTGTTGTTGAATTCACTATTTTGAGATGTTCTGACATAGGTTTAGTATTTCAGTGACTGAGAACGTTTTACTAATTGAAAAATTATGTGGTTTGTCATTTCGAGAACTTGATTGAATGCTTGTTAATTTGGCGTTGATTTGGTTGCATTTGGAGTTGTAAAACTTGAGTTATAGGTGAAACAAGTTAGGTTAAAATTCTGGGAACGATGTGGGTAGAGGTTCAGTATTTCGGTAACTGGGAACGTTGTGTTGACTGAAAAATTATGTGGTTTACTATTCTGGAAAATAGACTTAATGCTTGTTAATTTGACACTGGTTTGGTTGCGTTTAGAGTTGTGTAGCTCGAGATATGAATTTCACAAGTTAGGGTAAGATTCTGGAAACAATCTGGATATAGGTTCAGTAAATCTGTGGTCGTGAGTGGTCTATTCGTCTAAAAATTATGGGGTTTGTTTTGTTGGAAAGTAGACTTAATTTCCTACTGAATAGGCACTGATTTCGCTAAATTTCATTGAGAAATGAGGGAGAAGATTTGATTTCAAAATGACTAATAATTTTGTCCGAATTTTGTGGGATTTGTTGCTCCGAATTTTGTGGGGTTTGTTGCTCCGAATTTTGTGGGATTTTATGCTGCTGTTTATATTGCTGCTGCTACTCTATGTGCTGTCTTGGTCCCTATGGGTGTTGTTTAGTCCTTTGGTGACAATGTAGTCGCGTAATTAATTGTGCTTGGTGTGATTGGTGTGCTATCCTTAGAGCTGAAATTTTGGAGATGTATAATGGTGATGTATATAAAATGGTGAGATAAATTATTGGTGAGTTTATTGGTGAGTGCCCTCAAGGCAATGGTCTATGACCTTTCTTTTGATGTTGGTGAGCTGAATATTTGTTAGATGTTGGTGAGCAGAATACTTGTTAAATATTGGTGAGCTGAATTAATTATTGGTGAGCTGAATTACTTATTGGTGAGCTAAATAATTACTGGTGAGCTGAATTGATGTTGGTGAGTGTGATAACCGTGGTTATGGTGTTTTTGTGTGTGTATGTTGCATGGTCCTAGAGTCTCATGATCATGTGCATATTTTGGTGAGCAGAAGGCTTCGGCCTTATTATAATTATATTTGGTGTGCAGAGGCTTCGGCCTAATTTCGAAAATTGGTGAGCAGAGGCTTCGGCCTAGTTATTTTGGTGAGCAGAGGCTTCGGCCTATCTTGGTGAGTGCCCTCAAGGCAAGTTTTTGGTGTTGATGGATCCACATGCATATGCCCAGTGGAGTTTTGGGTTGCATCTCATACATTGCATACGCGTCCTGTGTTTGATTGCGTCTTCTTGAACTAATGGTGTAACTATATTCTGGGTGTAACTGTATTTGGTGTGACGGTACTTGGTGTAATAGTATTCGGCGTAACTGGATTTGGTGTAACTGTATTACTGGTGTAGTAGATTGATGGTATCCCTGGTGTGCCTATTATACTGTGTTTCTTGTTTTATCTATTATTATCTACGTAGTGAGACTCACCCTACTGCGTCGTGTTGCCTCGTATGTCGGCAACCTGCAGGTGACAGTGACTGAAGGTGGCTAGAGATTCTTCTTCTAGTATGGTCGAGTCGGCTCTGATACGTAGCACTCGGGAGGGTTGTCCTTGTGTCTTTCCTTATGTGTTATGTATATGCCTTTCTAAGTTGTAAACCTTTTGAAGTATGATTGCCAAGTGAAACCTTTTTATTTCCGCTGCATGTTTTTTGAAAAGAAGTTAGTTATAATTAAAGTACTCTGTTTGCGAAGTGGTTTTCCGGTTCGAAAAATGTGACACTCTTTTGGCACTAAAAACTCTGATATTTTTTAATAAACCGTTGGGTAGAAAAAGGGGTGTTACACATACAATTAAGCGTGAGTTATTGCTTATTTTCAAGAACATTTATATATATTTATAGCTTATTTATCAAGGAACAACATTCTAAATATTCAAATGGATAAAGGGCAATGATATAGGCAAAATGCACAAATCTTGTTAGGTTTGATGTTTTTGTTCAGTGCAGCTACTGCAGGAGTGGAATTACTGCCAACACCAGGAGTGGAAACACTAGGAGTGGAAACACTGCCAACACCTGCTAAATTCTGCAGTTTATACCAAAACATCCAAAGACCATTTCAATGCTTCCACACTTGATTTGTGACGTCATGCCTAGTCACCTAGAGCTGAGCCACTTGCAGAAGTCGGCGATACACATAAAAATCAAGTTGCAAGACTCAACTTATCTAAAAGACATGTGGCACTTCTCCAATGGACCTCATCTTTTGTTATGCATGCAAGCGACCAAACCTGTGCAGCTTGCTTGATTGGTTGTCTACAACTAACCATGTTTGGTCCCCTCAGCTGATCTTTCACGCCAAAGGAAATCCCTTGCAAGAGGAAAGCTTTCAAGCCTATAAATAGAAGCCATATCTTCACTTATCCATCATCTTTTACATTTTTAAATCCTTCATCTTTCAATTGTAATTCTTCATTTTGTTTTCTGAAAGGATCGCTTAGTTTAGGTTTAGTTTATTTTCATTTCAAGTTTCTAAGGAGAGGAAGGTGAGGAAGTGCTTGACAACCATTCCCTTCACTTCTACTTTGAAGAAATTCGTGTAAGAAATCTTTATTGTACTTCAACTTGGGAACGTAATGCAAAAGATCTTCTATTCAAGTAATCTCTACTCTTTTAAGTTCTTTTGCTTTATTATTCATTTACTTATGTTCTTTTCATATTCTTTACTTTATAACATGAGTAACATGAGCTAAATTCCCTTAAGTTGAGATGTTCTAACCTTGTAATGAACTTCTAAATATGTTATTATGGTTTATGTAGTGTAAACACTTTAAACTCTTGCATAATACTTCTTTCAACTTATTCTGGAATTGATCACTTTAGAATAGGTAAAATTTGTAGCAGCAGACATGGGCTACATTTATGAACTCAACAGTTAATAGGGACAAGTATTTAATAAAGGAAACTTTGTTAAATACATGCTAAAACCTAGAAATAGGATAGCATAGTCCTTAGGATAATAAAATTACAAGAGTGAACCTATTTAGCAACTTGGATCATTGTTAGGAGGCAAGGGAGGAATTGACAAACATTTCTTTACTGTAAAAAACAAAGATCATAAGAGCTTGTAATGAAACTCTAAAGAGAAGTGTTGAAAGGCACAAACTGATGCACCTACATCCAGTGTTCCCACACTACATACTCCATTAAAACACTTAGAAGTAAAGTACTTGGTAAAAACATCTCAACTACTTTTTCCACTGTTAAAAACTCCAAACCAAAAATACTGAATAGTGTAGACACACTAAGTGTACACTTTGAACTACAAAAATTTACAATACATAATCCCTGTGGGTTCGACCTTTCTTATCACTTTATTACTTGTGTGACTATGTATACTTGCCTATATTAAAATAACCACACCAAGTTTTTGGCGCCGTTGCCGGGGATTATAGTAAAATTTTGTTGTTTAGATTGTTAATTTAGTGTTTTATTAGTACTACTGGTATTCTGTTTTCTGTGCAGAAACACTTAGTGCAGAAACACTCAGTGTGGAAACACTAATTTATGCCCAGAGATAGACCACCAGAATTTGATTGTGATCCAGAAATTGAGAGAAGATTTAGGAGATTGCTAAGACAACAAGACTGCAGAACAATGTCTCACCACAGTGAAAATGCCTCAGTAAGAGGAGGACTAATTCACATCAACAACCTGAAGGTGGGCCAGATCACAGACAACAATTCATTCAAATGGGACCAATAGGTATGATTAATGATAGAGATAGACCTATGAGAGACTATGCTCAACATGACCAGCAGCACATACAAACTAGTATTGCTAGACCTCAAATTGATGCTGTTCATTTTGAATTTAAACCTATGATGTTTCAAATGTTGCAAACAATTGGTCAATTTGGTGGATCTCCACATGAAGATCCCCATGAGCATTTAAAGCAATTCATAGAAGTTTGTAGTAACTTTATCATTCCTGGTATTAGTGAGGATGCATTTAGGCTTAAGTTATTTCCATACTCTTTGAAAGATAGGGCTAAATCATGGCTAAATTCTATGGAGCCCAATTCTATTCATACATGGAATGAATTAGCTGAAAAATTCTTAAGAAAATATTTTCCTCCTATTAAAAATGCTAGGATGAGACATGATATTACATCTTTTAGACAAAAAGAATTTGAATCATTGTTTGAAGCATGGGAAAGATGGAAAGAGCTTTTAAGAAAATGTCCACATCATGGTTTACCTGTCATTATACAAATGGAAACTTTTTACAATGGTCTAGAACCACAAACCAGAGTGATGCTTGATGCATCAGCTGGTGGTGTTCTTTTGAATATGTCTTATAATGAAGCATGTGATCTTATTGACAAAATTGCTACAAATGGTTCAAGTTGGCCTAGTGAGAGGGTAAGTGCTCAAAAGAGAAACTCTGGAGTACATGAGATTAATGATATATCCGCCCTATCTGCTCAAGTAGCCACTTTAACCAATCTGATCAAACAGTGCACTAGTGCACCTACATCTAGTGTAGCACCACCTAAAGAAAACACTGCAGCAGCTATAGAACAAGCCCCTCCAGGAACTACAAGTTGTGTGTATTGTGGAGGAGGCCATTTATATGAAGAATGTCCTAGCAACCCTGTCTCTGTCAATTCTGTAGGTTACAATAAAAATAACAACCCTTACTCTAATACCTACAATCCAGGATGGAAGAACCACCCAAATTTTAGGTGGAACAATTCTAATGCACCTGCACAAAGTGCACCTGCACCAAGTACTCCTCCTGGATTCCTACCTCAAAGTCAACAAAGATCAAACCCACCTGCCAGTGCCAATTCTCTAGAAGAATTGCCTAGATCATTCATTAGTGAAACTAGAACTGCTAGGCAAGCTCATGATATATCAATTAAGAACCTAGAGAACCAAGTAGGGCAATTAGCAACTGCTTTGCAGCAAAGACCAGCAGGTACTTTGCCATCAAACACAGAAGCTTCACCCTCACAAAGGCAAGGTAAGGAGCAGGTCAAAGCCATATCTTTGAGAAGTGGCAAGGATCTAACAGAACCATATGAGCTTGAAGGTACAGAGAAGGGAGAAAAAAATAAAAATGAAAAAAATTCTCAAGATGCAGAAACACCTGGTGTTCCTACATCTCCTACTCCAAGGTTAGTACCAGAATACCCTCCTCCTCCTTTTCCTCAAAGATTGAAAAAAATACATGAGGAGAAGCAATTCAGTAAATTTTTAGATGTTTTAAAACAATTGCATATCAATGTTCCCTTGATAGAGGCACTTCAACAAATGCCAAACTATGCCAAATTCATGAAAGATGTGCTTTCTAAAAGGAGAAGATTAGGGGAATTTGAAACTGTTGTTATGTCAAAAGAATGTAGTCTGATTTTACAAAACAAAATTCCAAGGAAGCTAAAGGATCCAGGTAGCTTTACAATCCCTTTTTCAATAGGTAAGTACTATACAGGAAGAGCATTATGTGACATGATCATTCTGCACCATCGTTCTCTTTTAAAGAAGCCATCGGCGTTTTGAGATCGAGAGGATTTTCTGTTATGGCGTCGTTTCTGTTGGATTTAGTAATCCTCAACCTTAGATAACTTTTAATTTCAGCCTTAGATTATTTTTTTTAATCTAACAGCTAGCATTAACTAGCCGTTAGAGAGTTTGTTGTAGTTAAGTTGTTAAAAGTTTGTTACTACAAACTGAATTAGTTAAGTTTGTTTTTAATAACAAACTTAACAAAACCCTTGTATATAAATGAATGAAATAATACATTTACAGTTTACTTTTCATTCTATTCTACCTCTAATATTCTCTGATATTCCCTGTGACTGAGTGTTGAGTTTTTCTTTGAGTTCTTCATCTTGTTCCATCCTTGTTCACGGTTAGGCATACCTCACAAGGATCACAAACAAGCCAAGTTTGGGTTCTGTTTACATACAGTGAAGAAAGTAAGAAATTGCGAGAATAACAGAAGTTAGATGTGTGTTACCTGCAGTAAGGAATTTGGTAGTGTCTTCACAAGTGGTGAATTCCTTCAACGGGTTCAAGGCTCAGTTCAGCACACATACTAAAACAGATCCACATCAAGATTCGAATATAAGGAAGAAAATGAAGTATAAACACAAGGAGGTGATTGGATATCTTCGTTGCCTTTGATTCGACCATCGTGGTCCTATTTCCAGTTACCCGTACATGAAATCAAGAAGTACATAATACAAAGTCAGATTCGAAGTTTTAGGGTTCTACAAACAGTAAATCGAACCAAGGTTTTACAAGAGTTGTAAAACAGCAAACAAATCACAAGTGGTGATTTGTAAATCCTTCACTACTAGAAAAACAGTTTTTAGCGTCGGCCAAAAGCCCACGCTAACAGGCCAAAAGCCGACGCTAACAGTGAATTAGCGTCGGAGTAGCGTCGGCCACGTGTCGAGGCTAAAATGTTCGAAGGTAAATATAGCGTCCCGTAATTTTAGCCGACGCTACATTTAGCGTCGGCCAGGCCTACGCTAAAACCGACGCTATTGCAAAGGCCGACGCTACATAGTCAATCAAAAAAAGTCAACGAATTACCTAGCGTCGGCCTGGCCGACGCTAAAGTCAAAAAAAAAGTCAACTTTTTAACTAGCGTCGGATTGGCCGACGCTAACCTAAGTTTTTTTTTAAATAATTAATTATCCTACTCCAATGTTTCTCCACGCTGTAGAACTTCTCGATCTTAAACTATTACTAGGTCTGTATATATTAGTACCTTCCATTGTTGTTAAACAACAATAACTAATTCAATTACTACAATAACAGCTGAACCTGTTTCTTCTTCAAGCTAATGTGATGAATGTTGAAACCAAACAATAACACAGATAAAGAATCAAAGAATGATGTAACCAAAAAAAGAAAGAAAGATAAATGTTTGTGTTCTGTTACAAGTGCGTCTTATCAAGAAACTATACACATACTAATTTCGAACTGGAAGGAACTCACCATAGTTCACTATATTTATTGTCACACAATTACACAAATATATGAACCATACGTAAACGGTATAAACAGACAAACCGGAAATATCCTTGTTTCAATTAAATTAAAGTGTACTATTACATGCATTGATCAAAAAATAAAAGTGTACTATTATAGAAATCAATTGCTGCTAATCAAGATCTTGGGAGTGCCACCAAGAACTCAATTTTCCAAAATGTTGAATGAATTCCGGAAGCCTTAACCCCTTCAAATGCATGACGGACAGATCCCCGTATTATTTCTCCCCCTAAATACTCCTTTGTAATCAGACTAAGGTCAGGAAGAGACATATTTCTAACACTAATGTCAGAAATGGGATTTATGTGTAAGGTATGAGAACTTTCACCAATGGGATTTATGTGTAAGGCATGAGAACTCATACACCACTTGGGCATGCTTTACTTCGTTTAGTATGCCACCTCTGTTTTTGATCAAAGTATGCCACCTCTAATTTCAAGGTAAAGTGGTAAACTAAATTCCCTCCTCCCTTAGCCAACAAAACCTGTCTCCATATAGAATAATAGTTACTACCTTCACTAATGGGAGTTAGAATAGCAAAATTCAACAACTGAAATATGAGAAAGAGTGAACCAAAATCACTTAAATGGTCCAACCTGTGCAACAATTGAAATATGTATACATCTTATCAAGAAACAAGTACAACAAATACTTGTAACTGATCCAACCTATCAAGGAAAAAAAGAAGAGTTTTTATAAGAAGGACGAGGTTTAGGACTCATAAGGAAAGTTACAAAAATTAGAGATTGAAAAGTAAACAGATAAGATTTGCATCCTCTCTAACTATATATGAACTTTTCACAGAAGTAACTTTCAACTTTCTCTTCACTACATTTTTTTCCAAACAAAATAAATGAAAAAACAACAGAATGGATCAGATAAGGAGGACCAGCATAATGTATACCCGACTGAAAACAAAATGCATGAAATAATGTCTAGAATAGTTGCAACCATGTCCATTAGTTCAGCTACATTAGATTGAGCTATTACCACCATGTTTGGCAACAAAGCCATGTAAGTGATATCAAATGCTCCACAATGAGTTGGTCCATCTGCACCAACCAAACTGTGAAGATGGAGGAAAAAAAGTTCCCAATCTGAAGAGGTTTGTCATTTTAAAAGAAAACCGATTATATTTTCTACATCCCATTTTAAAACAATTCATGCTCCATGCCTGTGAGCCTGTCAATGAGCCAACTTCAAAGCACTTATTATCAAATTACCAATATAAAAGTGCAAGTATAATTTCGCTTAATGTACAAGGTAAATTGCAAGCATAACTATAACTTACAGTTGCTTAAGACAAAACCATATCAAATGTGAATAATAGGAGGCACAAAACCATATCAAATATGAATATTGCATTTACCATTATTTGAAGCAATATAGTTACTTGATGGTCATGCTGCTGCCCCAGTCCTAGCAATAAAGTTAGCAATAAGTCTGTGATAACAACATCAATTCCTCCATTATTATCTGAAACTGCATAAACATAAAGATTAGAATTGGAGAAGCAGCACACATATATAAGTTTGACACTTTAGGATTGGAGAAACCAAACATATCAGGCCCAGATCATAGGCACTTAAAAGATACATATAACTATTAGTATTGATTAGTTTATTGAGGAACTAAATTGAAAATAAAAACTATGACACGTCGAAAATTGAAAATAAAAAGTATGCAAAGATAGTAGATGTTATAGCTGCTCACCAGATCTTTGCCATCTGAGAAGTCAACTTTTGATGCTGGACAGTAACTTATGTTAAGTAGTGGACATTGTTGAAATTTAACCTGTGGACAGCCAGTGGAGTTGTTGGCTCAAATCATTTAAGTTATGTTAGCTTATGCCACATTATATATTTGTGCGTGTTATTTTGGCCTGAAACAGGACAGCCAGTGGAGTTGTTGGCTCAAATCATTTTCCAATTTTAATGACAAAACATGACTAAGAAGTAGCAGTGCATTTTGAGTACTGTTATTTTCGCTTCTCAGAACTTCACACACAGCAATTCTATATGGTAATATTGCTTAGAAACCTTTGTATATTTATTTGAATAAAGCAAATTTCAGTCTATAGAAGAACCAATCACCTATCTTACAATAATAAGTTTCATACCTGTGATAATGCGGCTGAGACAAACTCATTTACTAGTTGAGGGACATTGTAATCAAACAAATTGATATCATCCTTCAAGTAAAAAAAACACAAGTAGACTTAACACACATATTTTCAAACAAAAGCCAATTAGCTATATAGATAATTTACATAAACCACTTTGGATCACTCACCTGGTTACAAGTAATAACTGACTAATTCACACAATTTGCCTACAGGATACATAAGGAATAATTATAAGTAAGCTGTTAATGTTAGATGTAATCTGGAACACCACTCCAAGCTAATTCACACAATTTGCCTACAGGATACATAAGGAATAATGATAAGGTTTGCATCATTAATTTACCACCATGTTTGGCAACAAAGCCATGTAAGTGATATCAAATGCTCCACAATGAGTTGGTCCATCTGCACCAACCAAACTGTGAAGATGGAGGAAAAAAAGTTCCCAATCTGAAGAGGTTTGTGGTAGTATTCCCTTGAGCAATGCCTTCCCCTTGGCAGACCCAAAAGCATTTGATATTATTTCTCTGCAAATCAAAAGTAAACAAAGAAAAAAAACGATTATAACAACAAAACTGTCATGCTCTCCATGAGCTATACCTTCTATTCAATTAGCATATAATGGGAGAAACATTTACCTATTGTTGTAGGTGAAGATGTAAAAAGTGCTCGAATACAGGTTCTATGACACCCCCACTAACCAAATGAATGCAATTACCCAGACAACAAGTTTTTGCCTATTACAATCATATACATCTGCATCCATAAACAAAAAGGAATGAAGAGGAAAACATAACATAATTTTGAAAATCAGACTATGCAAGGTGTTCAGCAATAAGGGGAAAACCAATTCATACATTCTCCATGTTGTAAAACCTTTGAAAATACTTGAGACCATTTGGATCTGTTGAGAGAGGAAACAAAGAAGATTAGATTAATATCATTGGGTAAAATATAACAAGGTCAAGTTGAAGACCCATTTTTTTTCAGTATCGTCAAGGTTCTTCAATTCATAGATTTATGATGTAAAGCAATCAAAAACTCCATAATGAAAGAACTCAATTTGAAAGTAAAATACATGGTTGCAATTTCTTTCTGACATGAAGTATACAATCCCAATGTCCTGTGACAAACCAAATGTAATGGAAAAAAGCAAAAGTAAGAGATAGCAAAAATGTACCTCCTTCTTCAAGTAGGAAAACACATCCTTCATTATTTTCTCATACCTAGCCACGGTGAAAATGAGTTAGAAGAAAAAAAGGAGGACAAAATGCAATCTGAAAAAAAAAGGGAGAAGCAGAAACAAAAAAGAAGGAAAAAAGAAAGATTCGGAGAAAAAATTGGAGAGAATTACCGTGAGCCTTCAACAATCGCACCACCACCCGCGGTGGTCATTACCGTTGTAAGCTCCACCCTCCACCGCGAGCCTTCTCCTTCCACCGCTTCTAGACGCCGCACCCACACCACCCGCGGTGGTCATTACCGCTGTAAGATCCACCCTCCACCACGAGCCTTCTCCTTCCACCGCTTCCGGACGCCGCACCCCCACCACCGCAAGCCTTCTCCTTCTCCGACGACGATGAGGGAAAGAGAGGGAAAGAGACTGAGGAGTGAGGTCGATTGAGTGAGTGAGTGAGTGAAAGAGGGGGAAAGAGGGATTCACACCGACTGAGAGAAAGAGAAAACTAGGGATTCTGTTGATTGAGGGTAAAGAAGAGAGTTAGGGATTATGTTCAGCTTAGCCAAGATGTACCGTCGGCTTAGTCCGACGCTATAATTGATCTTGGTGTAATGTGGGCCTAGCCGACGCTAATTTCCATAGTAGCGTCCGCTACATCCGACGCTAATTTTTTTTTAAGAGCAAACAAATTTGTGGGGTAGTGTGGGTCAAACCGACTCTAGGCCGACGCTATTAGCGTGGGTGTCGTGGCCGACGCTAAAATATGGACGCTAAAAACCCATTTTCTAGTAGTGCTTGTTCAGTATTTCAACAAAGTAAATCATTCATACAAACAGAGAACATTGAAATATCCGTGAAAGAGAAGAGGGTTCTCGCAAAGAGTAAAATTAACAAACCAAAACAGAGGGTTTTGGAACAATACCTCCATTGGTGCTTAATCAAGCTTCAATCTGCGAAACATCAGTGGTGAAGAACGAACCCTAGCAGAGCTAGGTTTGAGAGAGAAGAAGAGGATACGAATGACGTAGCTGAAAGTGAAAGAGAAACAGTGACCAGAAGCTAGGGTTTTTGGTGTTTTGTTTAAGAAACCGGGTCAACCCGTAACCACAACAAGGATGCGCGCATTGCAACAGTGCAAACACAGTGGGTGCCGCACATACCCGTTTGCTTGTTTGGGTCTGATCAAGTAGATCAGGCTTGTGTAATTGGGCTGGTTATTCTTATATTTGCACCTCTGAAAGTACTATTTTGTAACCCTGCATTACAATTCATCAATTGGTCAGTTTTGAATAAAATGGTTCAAAATCTAACAGTTTCTAGATCTGCAGTTTGTTGCTGTTAAAGATCGTCCTGATCAGATGACGTTGTTTGCTCCGATCGATGAAGCAATGGCGGATTACATCGAAAACAGAAACCTAACGGATTACTGCACCGCCCTTCGCCGTCACCTCGTTCCTTACAAGATCTTGATTAGTGATTGGTTACGTTGACGGAAAGAACGTTGACGGATCTGGAAATTATATATCTGGAATTTGTGTTTCTGGTTATTTGTGTTTCATAGATTCTGGAATTTTAGATGAGCCAACAAGAGTTACTCACATTTATCTATTGTTCAACAGTTTTGAAATTAATAGAAGAAGAGACTGCAAAGAGGGTTCGGGTGGAGATTCAAAGGCAGATGTAGGAGGGAAGAAAGAGACTTATTGAGGAAGTTTTTTTTTAAGGAACTTACTGATGAAGTTGCTGCTCAACTTGAAAAAGAAAAAGAAGGTACTCTAATTGAGGCTATTAGGATACAGGCTAGATAGAAGGAGGTATCCTTTTTTAACGTCTTCGGTCTTGCTTTGGGAGAAAATAAAATTTGGATTTATTTATATGATTTCAAAATGACAATGTACCCTTAATTTATCTTCTTTCTCCTTCATTTTTCCTCCTCTTTTAAGTTTTATTCCCTCTATTTTCTCTTTTCATATTTAATTTTTTTTATGAATCTATCTACTCAATGGGGAAGCTTGTCTAAAATATTGAGGAGCACGATAACAACTAACTAAAATATTACTTCATTTGTCTTTTGTTTTATTCCAACTTAAACTATTAATTCATTTGTTTTAAATATAATAACACCCAAGTATTATTCCTTTATTTTTATTAAAATTTAATAAACATAATAAAAAATTAGAAAATCCTCTAGAGCCTTCTAGAGTCTTCACGTTCTTGCAAGTTGCCTCACTCTTTTTTTTGTTAATAGATAACATATAAATCCACCAAAAAACCAATACAACAAGTCCAAGCACATACATGCCAAATTCGTCTCACACAAACCATAACACTCCCCAAAAGTTCTCTAGCGCTCTCCGCTAGGGTTTGGTATTGCGGCGGCGCACCGTCACCGTTCCTAGATCTTCTAGGTGTTTGTTGCCGCCATGGTGTCTGTTGGTCTCGCTCCTTCTTCCTCCATGATGTTTTTCTCCCTTCCTTCTCTGTTGGTCTCGCTGCCTTGTTGCCGCCCATCCTCTCCTCTGCTCTTTTCATCACCCTCTCTTGCCTGTCCCCTCCACAACCACCGGATCCGTCGTAGCCTCCTTCATCTGACGCTGAGTCACCTCCCCCTCCACCTAAACCTCCAGATCCTCACCTAGGAAGGCTTTCTGTGACTTCCTTCACTACACCCTTCTCTCCTCCCTCGCCTATGTTCTGTTTCTTGAACCTATACCCATGGTGCTCCTTTGCTGCTTCTGACTTTGTTTGTGTTTGGTCTGTGTGGTTGCCATTTTTCATGGAAGTGAGCCTCTTTAGCCGTTTGACATTCATTTACGGGGAAATCTCAGGACTTTCTGCTCTTTCTCTGTGGTTCTTCTTTCTTAGTTGTGGTGGCTTGCTCCCAGTCCAGAGGTGGAGGATGGCATAAGTTCCTTGTTGGGTGGCTTGTTCAGTGCATTGTTCGCTTGCTGGGTGGTGGAGACAAGAGAGGGGTGTTTTGGTACTTTTGGTTGCTTGCCTTTGGAAACCCTACTAGGCTGGACTTTGATAGTGGCCTGATTCTCAGACTTTTACATTTCTAATGTTAGTTGTTAAGTTAATTATGTTAGTTTAGTAGGATCTAGGTTGGTTCAGGGCTACTCATATGTGTATTGTTATCTCTTGAGTTTCAACTATCCCTAATGTGGATTTCGTGTATTAACAATTACAAGTGGGTTTACCTGATGATGCTTCCATTGTAAGCTAGTCGGTTACATTTCGTGTAATGTTTCGGTGGCCTATGCCCGTTATCAATGAAATATTGCATATTTGACGAGAAAAAAAAGAACACTCCCACTTGACCAAAAAACACAGAACGCACCTTCCAAAGAACAAAGCGTGGAAGAAGAGAAAACGAGAAAGAAGAGAAATCAAGATCCAGAGATTTCTCCCTCCCCTAATCAATCTCAATCCCCAAACTCCAATCTCATTAAATTTGTGCAATTTTTGGAGCCGTCTTCTTTCATTAATAACGATTTGGAGACGTTCGAGGTCTCTATTTACTATACTTGATATTAGGGTTTTATGTTAAAAATATATATTTCTCCTGCTTTATATGCAATTTACACCGCTTTTCCCATTTGAATCACAAAATAAGTATTTGACTTAAATTAATCATATGGAAAAATAAATTATAGTCCCAGTAGTGTAGCTCAGTTGTTTAAAGCTAGGGATATCTTTCATCGGTATTCGATACCTAGGTTCGAAGTCTATATACATCATTCAGAATCCTTATTTCCCCTATATGTGGTCATTGTGCCAGCTCCTAAACTCAAAAAAAAAATTAAATTAGAGAAATGCTAAATACCCATTGTTTTGCACACTCTCCACAACACTCACTCTATGATTCGTTAAAATTTGTGGTCCCACTAAATTGATGGGTCTTATTTCAAAGTGGTGGGACCCACATGAATTTTAACAAATCATAGAGTGAGTATAATAGAGAGTGTGTAAAAGAGCGTTGCTAATTCTCATTAAAATATAGACATAAGTATTTGGAAGGTTTGATTTATCAAATATTCTAGAAGAAAAAAAAAGAATTGAGGAAACATACACCTTCGTTCAATTCAATCATTACAGAAATAACCTACCCAATTTCAGCTTACAGTGCTTCATGCACTTTATTGAAACACTAAATTTACAACTTATTAGCACGAAGGTTCCTAACACAGTTGTCTAACAAGGGTGAGACAACGTTTTTATTTCAAGTTTTCAACTGACAGAGGAGCAGTGGGTATCAAGTACAAGTCTTCTTTTCTTTTAACATTGAATCCAAATTGTTCAGTCATGTCTAAGTCCTCAGTTTTCATTCCACCGGGAAGACTCCAATCAAAGTGATACAACAACAATGCAATAGTAACCTCCACATTTATTAAACCAAATGTGATTCCTGGGCACATTCTTCTTCCAGCACCAAAAGGAACATACTCAAAATTACCCCCTTGAAATTCAATAGATTTATCAATGAATCTCTCTGGGTAAAACTTCTCTGGGTCAACCCAATAGTCTGGATCTCTTCCAAGTGCCCAAGCATTTACTATGACCTTGCTTTTGACTGGTATATGATATCCATCAATCTCACATGCTTCTCCACATTCTCTGGGAAGTAAAAGAGGACCTGGAGGGTGTAACCTTAAGGTCTCCTTAATAACTAATTTCAAATAACTGAGCTCATTTATGTGCTTTTCACCAATAACTCCTTTCACATTGAATATTTCTCTCACCTCGTCTTGTGCATTTTTCATCACTCTTGGATTCTTTATCATCTCTGACATTGCCCAGGTTGCAGTAGTGGCCGATGTGTCACCACCAGCACCAAGCATGTCCTAAAAAAAATTCAAGGATATCAATAGTGATATTTAAAAGAGACTTATGGCCTATTTAAATAACTTCTAAAAAGTTGTTTTACATCTCTTAAAATTTAATAATCTAAAAACTTGTGTTGTTAACCTATTTTGTAAAACTATTTTATAAAAATTATTTTTTACTTTCGTTTTCTTAAAACTAAAAAATAAAAACAAAAAATAGTTGTTTTGAAAAACAGTTTTTCAAAACAATTTCATAAAACAATTTTCAAAAAGTTAAAAAGAAAAACACATTCAAACATGTATTTATTGATTCCTTTCAATATTTCAATAGGACTATTTTTTTAATAGCAAACATACTTATATTAAAAAAGAGAAGCCGAGCAAATGGAGTATCAAGGGTCTATATGATTCTCTTATTAAACATTGTTCTTAAATTTTAAACAAATTAAAATTTAAAGTTTTGTTTAGTTAATATATTTTACAAAAGTGTTTTACAAAATTATTTCTTATTTTCTTGTTTTTGAAACTATAAGACCAAAATAGATATAATACTATTTTTGTGGAATATTTTTTAAAATTAATTTATAAAACTATTTTAAAAATTAAAAAATCAAAACACAATCAAACATTAATATTTAAGTTCTACATCAAAGGAACCGAGAGCGTGAGCTTCAGCGGTTGAGGCTGATCCTCCCTTAACCAAAGGTCGGGGGTTCGATCCCCACCTTGGGTAACAGGGCTCGGAATCCACCCCAATGTTTCAGATTCGAATCTTAAATGTGGGTAGAAACTTTTTTGGGGCTGAATTAGACGGCAAAGCTGGGTACATGTAACCAGCCAGATTCCTCAGTGTGGAATAGTCACCGACAAAGCCCATAGATACTGCGTATCAAAAAGATGATAAAAAAAAAGTTATGCATCAAGGGATTTAATATCATTACCTGGATTATAGCCTTGATATTGTCGTCTGTTAAGCGAATATTTAGGTCACTGTCTTTACCATCCTGAAAATTTAAGAGAATATCTACCAAATCTTCCACTACTTCTTCACCTTGGCCATCTTTTCCCTTTGATTTAGCCTCTTTATGTTCACTGATGATTCTTTCTAGTATGTCATCAGTTTTTCTGTGCATCCTCTCAAGCTTAGGTCTTAAACCAGAAACACGTTGAAGCCATTTAGCAGAAGGAAACAATTCACTTATTTCAAAACCACCTGCAAATTCTTCTTTAGCAATTGTTGCAAATTGTTCCGCGACGAATTTGCATTTGTCGCCACACGCGGCCTTCGAAATCACACCAAACATTGATGAAAGTATAGCTTCAGTGATATTGACAGGTAATCCTTCCTTTGAACGAACCAATTTGATGAGATTGTTAAACTCTCCCTCTCTAATTGGTTGGAATGAATTGACACGTTTTTGGGTTAGAAGCTCTATTGTGCATAGTTTTCTTAGTTGTCTCCAGTAATTTCCATAAGGTGCAAAAATAATATTTGAGCATCCATATGACATTATATCTATGGCCATAATTTTAGGTCTAGAAGCAAAAATAACATCACGGGTTTTCATTATCTCTTCTGCATACTTTGGTGAGGAAACAACAATTACAAAGATCTCTCCAAGTTTTAGGTGCATCAAGGGTCCATATATTTTGGCCATGTCTGCTAATTTTCGATGTGGTGTACGTGTAACAAGATGGTGTATGTGTCCTATAATAGGTAACTTCCATGGCCCTGGTGGTATGTTTAGAGTTGACCCTCTTTTCTTTAGATGTTTCCCCATTCTCAGTACCACAAACATGAAGAGGGAAAAGGACATAATGAGGCCTAATAAGTCAACGATATGAGAATCCATAATGGGCTTGAATGCTATGTACTATAAGTGTTAAGGTTATTATTGATGGCTGATTGGGATGGAGAATCAAATACGTTTTATGAGAGTTTTGGTTCCAATAACATTTCTTGGCCTGTTATTTATACTAGTTTTCTGCTGATGCAAGTTGTATGTATTGCTCGCATCAACATCAATGAATTGTACGGATCGTAAGATGTAGTATAAAAATTCATTAACGGTTGAGAATTAATATTGAGGGATTCAATCTGAATCACTCATTGCATTTTACAAAATATCTTAAGGTCAATTTTAGTGGTTCACCGGTGAGTGATTTGATTTGCTCCCTCACCCTAAAAGCACCCATCAAAGAGTTCTTTTTAAAAAATTTTAGTCATTGACTTTTTTTTACCGTGTTGGTAGTGTGCAGTATCCACCGGATTTGTCAATTACTAATCTATGTCAGGGAAGTCGACTGGCCATGTGTACACGACTTTACTAGTCTGTGTGGTTCTTCTACTCTCCCAATAGAGTTTTTACCAGACTCAAGGTTTGAACTTAAGGCCTTGAGATGACAGTTACCACTCGAACCAACTATTTTTTTTATAAGCAAACATTTTATTGATAAGGGAGCACACAGGGTGCTCTAATCCGTACAATTATAGGGGGCTCGTTAAAACCAGGCCAAAACTCAATGGGAAAAAATCCAATTAGGAAAAAGAGTACCCCAAAAATAAAACTACGTGATATACATTTCATCACAGTCCACTACAAAGAGAGTCCACTACAAAGAGAAACGATCTAAAATTGAGGGAGAAAATTCAGCAAAAAACCACCCTACAAAGTAGCATCCCATTCAGTTACATAACCTGAATCTTGGTAACCATCCACTTTTCAAACCAATGTTGCTTCTACTGATGGGAAGGACGGCTGCACTCCAAATATAAAACCAGAAGAAAAATACCAATACAACAACATATAAATTCCTTTTTAGTGTTTCAAGCTATAAGATAAGTTTTATTAGGAGACAAACAAATCTTGTTGCTCATTCCTTTGCAAGGGCAGCAAGAAACTATGCTAGTTCCCACGTTCATTATTATATTTCATCTTGTATTACAAACATTATTGAAAGTGAAATGATATAAGTTTATTTGAGTAAAAAAAACCCAACTTTATATGTTCAAAACATCTGACTTTAAACTCGTGGGCAGCCAAGTTCCCTGACATAGATTAATCACCGACAAAGTCGATGAAAACTACACACCAATGACATGGCAACATAAAAAAACATCCGACTTTAGTCGTCTTTTCCGCATCATCGGTGATGTATAAAACAAACTAGTAACGTGTACGAGGAGAATACTACGTGTATGATTATTATTGGTGGTTAACTTAGAGGGAGAAAATCAAATACTTACGTTTCTTTTTTTGAGATTTTGGTTTTAATAATATTCGTTTGGTGTAAAGGTAAATTATTGATCGTTGACTTTAAATGAGAATCAAATACGTTTTCTTGAAATTTTGGGTTCCAATAATAATCATTTCAATTGGTGAAAAAAAATAATAATAATCATTTCATTGCTTATTATACTCTCCGGTCCACGATATAAAAGAAAAAAGTGAGTTTTTGTGGTACACAATATAAAAAATAAACACAATTTTTAAGGTGTATTAAATGATCAATCTCAAATTTACCTTTATTTAAGTGGTATAGTTAACAATGTTGTCAATAATTAGAAGTGTAATTCATCATTAAATGAAAAAAGCAATTTTAAAAAGAAGATAAACTTTTACCCTTTTTAAATGATAATAGTTTATTTCAATGTCATTCTTTAGTTTGTATAATGTTGATTTTTTTTCCGTATATCGTCAACCGGAGGGAGTATTTATATTACTTTTGTGCCGATGCAAGTTGTATATTGCTCGAATCTTCATCAATGATTTTTCTTTTTAATTTTCATGCCCTCACGCCTTATTATAAAACTTGTTAGGCAGTGCGAAATTTGATCCTAAGCACGAGTGGAGATTGGTCTTTCGTTGAAAGCGTTGGACACTCTGTGGGTAGCCAGCGATGGTCCGATCCAAAAACAAATAAATTTGTTAGCCATTGTCTTTTTTTTAACAAGCATAATTATATTTAATATATGTAACTTGTGTTTTAAAAGAAAAAAAGTCCTCCATACAAAAGTTTCCTCTCAATTAAGAGGAGGGCAAACAACCCAAAATAACACGGTCAACAAAGGCTTTAGCATTTTTAATGTCAATATCTTAATTTGGTCAAAAAAAAATGTCAATATCTTAATTTTGGAACAACAACTAACTGGCACTTGACATTATTGCACTTCTTTTTTCCATGCCGGGCGTAAAAAAAAAATCTATATATTGCAAAGGAGACTTGTTAGACATTTGAGCTTTAGCATTAAATATAAATTTATTCCAGAAAATACCTATTATACTAATTACTTTATATTAATTTCACTAGTTATGACTATGTAAAATACTAATTAATTAATTTCTTTAATTATTACTAAGTAAAATACTAATTACTCCAAAAAATACCTATTATACTATCTACTTTATATAAAAGTTTCCAGAAAAATGTTAAATAAAAAATTTCTCAGACATTTTGATATATATTAATATTTTATAATCATAATATTATATAATATATTTACATTTCAAAAATTTACTAGAAATATAATAAATAAAAAATTTATTCTACTAAATGAGTACAGCTTTTCTATTTTTTCATTAACTAATTTCACGGTTCATGACTATGTAACACACTAATTAGCAGTTCATTAACTATTTTTTTATTAACTAATTTTTTGCATTGTTATTTTTTCATTAACAATTATATATAATTATAATGCGTTTCAAAAATTATGAAATAAAAAATATCCTAGGCATTCTAATATTAAATTATCATAATATTTAATTTAAATTTACATTTTAAAAAATACTAGAAATATAACAAACACAAATGTATTCTACAAAAAGAGTTACAATTTTGCAATTTCTTTCGTTAACTAATTTTACAAATTCAAGACTATGTAAAACACTAATTAATCCACGAGAAAAACAATAATTATTCTAACTACTATATATAGAAATTTTGCAGAAAGATTTTTAAACATAGTAATGTTCACAAAAATATAACATTCAAAAAATATAGTAATTCAAGATTTTTAAACATAGTAATTTTGCAGAAAGATTTTGCAGAAATATATATTTAAATTTCTTAATCATATTCTCGTTTCCATTCTAAAAATATATTGAATTTACATTGTAACATATTAAATATAACATTCAAATATAAAATATAGTAATGTTCACAAAAATTAGTCAATGGGACTAAACAGCATCTTCGAACTATAATTCTATATTTTAAAACAATCCATAAAAATATAATGTTTATCAATCATCAAAATAAGAAAAAGGATTTATAATACTCAAAATAATTGGCTAACAACATATAATTGGTTTATAATTATATGTTGTTAATCATATAATTATTAACCAATTATATGTTGTTAATAAGTCACATAAAAATATTTTCGGAATGGTATTATCTTCAAGAACGAGGAGCCTAATTTGGAATCTATTCTATCTCGTATTAAGTCATTAACGTGGAGTTGGTTTATTTACAGATTAGGTTGTAACTCTAATTTGTCTGTTATGTCTTGGGGGTTAAACCCTCTCCAATGCCTAAACAATGTGTAATCATTCAATGGTTTGGGTTCAAGCACCCCTAGTGCTTTGTTAAGGAAATTTTTGCTTATTAAAAAAAACATAAAAGTATTTTCAAAAAGAGTCAGTCACAAAAAATATATAATTATATAATTGGTTAAAAATTACATTAAAAGTTCGGTTATGATGCATGCAAATATTCGGTTATGACTAATAGCAACTTGTTCTGTACCTAGCAGTAATTTAGTAGGCTGCTGTTGGTAGGTCCCTTGCCGTCCTGGCTGTATGTCAGTGAGCGCCCCCGGGGGGGGGGGGGAACCTGCAAAGCCACTCCGACGCTCAAGTCAGTATAGAGAGTATATGAGTGAAGGTACTAGGGATTAGAGATTGAACCTTTCTTAGGGCAAAGTTTGCCTGTATTTATAGGAAATCGTGTCCATTCGTGGGTCGTCGGATTGGTAGAGTTGATCTGAACCGTCCAAGCATGTTGGGCTTGTGTGTTGTGGATATGGGCTGATTTGGTTGGGCTGATCCATACCGCTTACTAAACGCACCCCCTGGTTTTGCTAATGGACCTCTTGGTCCAGTCCAGAACAATTGCCCCCCAAGCTGAGATTATTCCGAAGGATGGTCTTGGCTTGAAGGATTTGCCAGGTTTCGTGAAGTCGTGTGGGCCGTCGTCCTGACTATTTTTTATAAATAGATGGGCCTTTGTCTTGTGGTCCACACTTGAAATTTTGTGGAGGAACAGGGATCAAGCTGTCTTGGAGCGCCTACTTAAGGAGGAGAAGGGAGGTAGGGTTTGCTTGCTTCATCATCTCTTCTTGTCGGTAAGTGTTGATTTTTGTTTTCTTTTGCGTTGTTGGCGGATCCCTCATGGGCGCCTAAGGCGCTTTGCCATGGTGTCATGGAGGCCGCCTCTTGGA
This sequence comes from Astragalus membranaceus, assembly GCA_039519185.1. Classification (NCBI taxonomy): domain Eukaryota; kingdom Viridiplantae; phylum Streptophyta; class Magnoliopsida; order Fabales; family Fabaceae; genus Astragalus; species Astragalus membranaceus. Next base: position 29,918,603 of record CM076850.1, on the reverse strand, counting down.
GCAAGATCTGGCGCCCTCATGGGCGCCTTGACTGGTTGATCCGGTTGCTGCCTCTTGGCGCAGGATCTGGCGTCCTCATGGGCCCCGTGGGCGCCTTGTTGCGCTGGTCGGGTTGCTGCTTCTTGGCGCAGGATCTGGCGCCCTCATGGGCGCCTGGTTGCGCTGGTCGGGTTGCTGCCTCTTGGCGCAGGATCTGGCGCCCTCATGGGCGCCGTTGGCGCCTGGTTGTGCTGGTCGGGTTGCTGCCTCTTGGCGCAGGATCTGGCGCCCTCATGGGCGCCCTGGGCGCCTGGTTGTGCTGCGCAGGGGATTTCACCAAAAAAGGGGATCCGGCGCCCTCTTGGGCGCCCTGGGGCGCTGCTTGCGCCAGTTCTGAGATAGGGGATCCGGCGCCCTCTTGGGCGCCCTGGGCACTGCTAGCGCCAGTTTTCAGAGAGAGAGGATCCGGCGCCCTCGTGGGCGCCCTGGGTGCTGCCTGCGCCAGATTTCAGAGAGTGAGGATCCGGTGCCCTGGGTGGTGTTGCCAGCGCCAGCTTTTAGAGAGAGGGGATCCGACGCCCTCTTGGGCGCCCTCCTTCTAGCGTCAGGCCTTTGTTGTCTTGGCGCCCCGCCAGGTGCCCTCATAGGTGCTGCCTGTTTGGACCTTATCTTTGACGCTTTGTTTTATTTTGTTTATTGGTCCTGTCTCTTAGCCTGTTTTTTCTTTTCTATGATATTTCAGGGCTTGCTTGGTACCAAAGGATATTGCTTCTTCTGTTCTCACCACCATTTTCGCGACTTCCGCCGCTTCTCACTTACTAAGGTAACCTGGGTTGACCCATTACTTTTATTTCTAGCTTTCTTGTTTTCGAGCATGTCTAGTTTTGTGGAAGTCTCCATCCTCAGGAGAGGGGGTTGTCTACAAGTTCTTGTTGTTTGTCTCGTAACTAGTTGTTCTGCCCCCTGTCCTGCAGGTTGAGAGATGGCAAGGACGAAGGAGACAGCCCGGGTGAACGGGGGTACCCTGGTCCCGTCCCTACTGCGAGGCAGGCTGTGGAGGGAGAGGCGTCAGCGGTAGATGACGATATATTCCCCTCGGAGGGCGCGGGCGTCCCTTGTTTTATCGTTACCTCTTCTGATGATGACTCGCCCTTTGAGCACGAAGTGGAGGAGATTGGTGGTTTAAATTATGATTGGGTTGCTCGTACTGTTCGCTCCACCAGAAGTTTCTACCTTCCAGGGAAAGAGCCCCCCCGCTACTTGCATGACTTAGTGGGAGGCGACTGGCGGGTTGAAGCGGTCGATCCCAATGATAGAGTGTGCAGGGTACCTGATGACCGGAAATTCATGATGTTTCATGTAACGCCCAAATAATTTAATTAATTATTTAATTAAATTATTTAGGTATTTTATTAGTATAATTATATTTAATAATTAATAAAATGATGTTTTATTTAAATTAGGGGATGATGCTTAGTAATTAGCTGAGTAGTAGTCGGGGGTCCGTGATCCAAGAGGCCAAGGCTTAGGCGCATGAAGGAGAGTAGTTGGCTAGGGTTAGTCATGAGCGCATTCTTAGAGAAAAAGAAAGAAAGTTGCGAAGAGGAGAAGAGAGAAAGGAAGGGGACGACGCACACAAGGGGAAAGAAGAGAGGAGCTTTGTTGCGATGGTTCTTCGGAGTTTCGTGCAACGAGATACCGTGTTCGGCAAAATCCAAGGTAAGGGTGGGTTCTATCCTTATAATAGGGTATATGATGGGGACTATGTAGGAGATAGGACCATGTTGCCTCTTTGATCTTGTTGATGTTTTTTTAGTGATGTTTGAAAATATTATGATGATTTCGAATTGACGTTTGGGTGAATGATCATGGTGAAAATTGGTGTTTGGTGCAATTTTGGTGTTGTCTTGGTTGTTGAAAAAGGCGCCCTGTTGCTGGGCGCCATGTCCTGTGCGTGCCTGTGCTGTGTCTGTTTCCTGCTGGAGGCGCCCTGTTGCTGGGCGCCAAGCCAGTGTTGATTATGTTGCTGATTTTGGCGCCCTAGGCGCCCAGTCATGATGTCATGTTGTTGTTGTTGCTGGAAGTGGCGCCCTAGGCGCCCAGTGATGCTGCCTTGGTTGCTGGAGTAGGCGCCCAGTGCTGTGTTGCGTAATTCTGTGTTGCTGTGAAGGGCGCCCTAGGCGCCCAGTGGTGTCCTGGGTTGTTTCTGGATGTTGCTGTGTTGTGCCAGAATTTTCTTGTGTCGCTGGGAGAGGCGCCCTAGGCGCCCAGTAGTGTTTCAGTGTTGTTCCCTGTTGCTGAAAACTGGCGCCCTAGGCGCCCAGTGCTGTTGCTGTCTCAGGCGCCCTGTTACTCGGCGCCAAGCCTGATGTTGCTGTTGCTGTCTCAGGCCTCCTGTTGCTGGGCGCCAAGCCTGATGTTGCTGTTGTTGTCTTAGGCGCCCTGCTCCTGGGCGCCAAGTCTGTTATGTTACCTGTTGTGCCAGGCGTGTAACGCCCCAAAAATAATTGGTTAATTATTTAATTAATTAAGGGGAATTAGTTGTGGAGAAATATTAGAAATAATAATATGGTGCTAATTAAATTAGGGAGTGGTAGAATTAATCGAGGAAGGGTGTGAATAAGGTCAATGTCCCAAAAGCTATTAGTTGGGCCTAGGGTTAAATGAATTAGAGAGAAGAATTAAAAGAAAGGAGCAGCCGAGAGTGAGGGAAGGAAAGAAACGTAAAACACAAAAAGAAAGAAGAAGAAATCGTGACAGAGAAAGAGAGAAGCGTGACCGAGAAAGAGAAGAGAAAAACCTAGAGAGAGAGAGAAGGAGAGAACGCGAGAGTGAGAAGGGAAAAAGGAAAGGAAGCACACGGCTGAAGGAGGGAGCAAAAACGCGAAGAAGAGGAAAGGAGAAGAGGGAAGGGACTCGCGAAGGGGAAGAGGGAAAGAAGAAGAGGTTCGCAAGTCTTCAAGGGCCAGTTCGTGTGTTGCGGTGGTTCTGATCGTGGTCACCTTCCCGTTAATCCGGAGCTCACGTTTGAGGTGTTTGAAATAATTATTGAATGATTGAGCATATGAAATTTGGAAGAAAATTGAGTTTGAAGGGCCCTAGGCGCCTTAGGCGTCATTGTTGTTGTCAATCTATGCTTTGTTGCTGCTGTCTGGGTGCCTGTTGCCAATTCTGTCAATTTGCGCCTCACTCGCGCCTAAGTCGCGCGCCGCGCGCGAATGTCACTGGGCATTTCTGCCAATTTGCGCCTCACTTGCGCCTAAGTCGCGCTCCACGCGCGAAGTCTCGGTTTTGTCTCAAATTTGTTTTTGACATATCTTTTGACTCGGGTGTCCGTTTTAAGTGCTTCAAAATGCGTTGGAAAGCTTATCCAGAGTCCTAACTGAATATTCTACTTTTAAGGCAAAATAAACCATTTATTGTTGCTGTCTTGCTGTTTTTAATTGTTATATGAGCTGCTGTTTATAAAAATAAATGTTGCTGTCTTGCTGTTTTTATTTAGTATATGAGCTGCTGTTTTATAAAAATAAATTTGTGCCGTTGTACAGAAAATGAGATGCTGTTTTTATGTTATAAAATGTGTTGTTTTGTTGTTGTTTTTATAAATAAAATGCTGCTGTTTTCACAATTTAAATTGCTGTTTCCTTAAATTAAAAGATGTTGTTTCTTGAGTTTAAAGGTGTGGTTTTCTTCAATTTGAAGATGCTGTTTTCTTAAGTTCATAGGTGCTGTTTTCTGGAATTTACAGGTGCCGTTTTCGTAAATTTAAAGGGGCTGTTTTCCTATTTTTTTTCCTTAGTGCTGTCACTGTATTTTAAGAGGTTGCTGTCTCGATTTTATGTGCTGTTTGGTCCCTATGGACGTTGACTTAGTCCTTTATTGGCAAAGTGGTCGCGTAATTAATTGAGATTGGTGTGGTTGATGTGACGCCTTAGAGCAACTAAATTGAGATGTGTCTGTGGTGGTGAATATTATTTGATGAGCTGAATAATTTTTGATGAGCTGAATATTTATTGATGAGCTGAAATATTTATTGGTGAGAAATTACGAGGTAGCTGTGATGCTACAACACGAGATAGTTGTTAATGTGGTATAGTATTAGTTACATGCTTTGTTGTGGTTATGTGACGAGGTAGCTGTGATGCTACAACACATGGTATTTTTATGAAATGATTTATAACGAGATATGGTGATATAGTATTTATTAATCGAATGCTTTGAGTTGGTGTAATTGATGCATGAGTCATGAGTCGCATTGTCATATGCATTCTTACGAGGTAGCTGTGATGCTACAACACGAGGTTTATTACGAGTTGCGCCCGTCGTGGCCTTTACGAGATCGATACCGCATGCATATTCCCGGAGGGGTTGCATTTCATACATTCCTTCATGGTCCATGTGTACATAACTATTGTGGTTGGCGTTTTGTGTCTAATAGAGATATGAATCTTGTGCTGTTGTGTGATAAGGTATATACGTGTTTGCCGTGTTGTGCCTGCTGCTTATGTACTGCTGTCATGTGCTTATTATTTCTGTTAAACTCACCCCTTCTGCTTGGAATGTTGCTCTTGTGTGGCAACACTGCAGGTGATCGTTAGCACTCGTGGAGGATTGCTAGGTGTAGTCTCCTTCTCGTTGGGTCTGTGTCAGCTCTGATGCGTAGCACCGGGGAGGGGTTTTAGGGGTCGTTTATGTTTTATTATGTTGTTTACTGCTGGAGACTGATGTCTTAACTATTAATGGGGATGTTTGCACGAGTTTGAGATTCCGCTGTTTAATGTTATTCTGAGATTAAGTGTTTTTGAGGATTTTAAATCATTTGTTATTTGTTTTTGGTGAGAAAAATGTAGCTCCCTTCTGAGGTGACTCTGATATTTGTTCATTTAATTATAAATTAGAAAGGGGGTGTTACAAGGCGCCCTGTTGCTGGGCGCCAAGTCTGTTCCTGATGTTGTGGTGCTAGGCGCCTTGCTCCTGGGCGTCATTTTCTGTATTACTGCTAGGCGCCCTTGTAGCGACCGAAGAATCCGGAGGAGGGATCCTTCGTTGCTTTTGAACAATGGAGCCGCCATCAATATTTATTTTTAGGAAAACATTGAAAAAAACCTATGTTTTTGGGTTCGGGGGTCGATTAAGTGCGGGGAAGGTACAAGCACCCCGCAACATCCTAAAAAGGTTACCTTTTAATTTAATGTGTAGAAAAATTAGTTTAAAGAAAACACTTTAATTTACCCCTTTTTGTTATTTGTAAAAAAAAACGGAAGAGAAGACTTAATAAAAATTTTAGTTTTTTGCGCTCGACAGGAGTGGGCCCCTGCTCCTACGTATCTCCGGGTGCGATGGAGAAATCAAAGCTACGTAGTTCTTGGTTAAAAAAAGTTTGTGTGTTGGTTTTTTTTTTATTTATTGAAAACTTTGCGAAAACGGGAGACCGTTAACGGTGACCAAACAGATAAATCCAGAGTGGTCACCACTAACGACTTTATTCGAAAAAAGAAAGTATTCCCAGCGTCAAACGAGCTAAGCCCAGAGTGACTGTTGTAAATACCCGGTTTGTGATTTGAGCGCTTGTTCGTTTGAAAACGTGCTTACCGGGAAGCGTGATAAAAAGGAGTCAGAATTATGTTTGTACTTTATTAACTAAAAAAAGAAGTTTAGGCGGGTGTTTGCGATGATCAAACGAGTAACCTCAGAGTGATCACCGCTACTAATCCGCTGTGAAAAAGGAAGGTTAGTCCTAACGGTCAAACAAGCAAGGCTCAGAGTGACCACTATAGACAACCTATTTTTTGCGCGAATTCGATTTTTCGAAAGAAAGAAAAAAAGAACGGTTCGGAAGCATCACGTTGTGAATAAAAGCGGAGTAAGTGATAAAAGGTGGGTGCAAATAATAAAGGAGTTGTATTAAAAAGGGAGGTGTGAATAGCGTGACCAAATCGTTTTTTTTTTTGGTGAACTAGGTTGTGTTTGAAAAGATGGGCTTGTAAAAAAAATGGATGGGTTTGCTGTTTTAAGAGAACGCGGGGTGCAAATAGCGTTTTGGTGCTTTTTTTTTTAAAAAAAAGTTGCCGGGGGTGTAAATAGCGTTTTGGCGCTTTTAAAAAAATGGTTGCCGTGGGTGCAAATAGCGTTTTGACGCTAAAAACGATTGATTGGTTTATTACCCTTTTTTACTATTCTACCCTAGAACGCGTGATTCTTGAAACGTTTTTTTTTCTAAAAAAAACCTAGACTAAACAAGTGGTATGAAGAAAAATTCTTTTGTTTTTTTTTTTTGTCCTAGTTACTATTTAATAAAAGGGTACCTTGTTTGTTGTTTATTTGGAAGAATGGTCATTTATTATATTTTTTTTTTAAAAAAGGGGTAGTGACATTAGTAACCATTTCTTTTAAGAAAATATTTTTTTTTTTAAAAAAGGGTTTATTTTTAATCCGAAAATAAAAAAAAAGGAATACATTTTTTTTTCACTTTTTTTTAATCCGAAAAAAAAAGTAATTGTTTAAAAAAAAACAACACATTTTTTTTTCACTTTTTTAATCCGAAAATTAGTAATTATTTATTAAAAAAAAACACAACATTTTTTTTTCTTTTCTTTTTTTAATCCGAAAATTAGTAACATTTTTTTTTATAAAAACAGCAATAAAAAAAGTTTTTTTTAGAGCAACATTTTAACAAAAAAAAAGCAACATTTTAACATGAAAAAACAGCAACATAAAATTTTTACAGCAACATTTTAAACATAAAAAAAACAGTAACTATATCTACATAAAAAAAACAGCAACTAAAAATACAAAAAAAAAAAAAAAAACAGTAACAATAGAATCTAAATTACATTACAGCAACTACAAAACTAAAAAAAGGCAACAAATTCGAAATTACAGCAACTTTAAAAAAATAAAACAGCAATAACTAATTAAAATATTACATTGCAATACCTTAAACAAAATCCGGAAATGTTGAAGAGGAAGTTTTCTTCTTCGGATTTCTCCAATACAACGAATCTAAACTAAAGAAAAAATTAAATTTCGGAAGGAGAAGGAAAGAAAAAAATAGAAATTACAGTGAACAAGCCTCACTTTTTTTCTAAAAATCTACCCCCTTTTTTTTTTGCCTACGAAAACTTCTTCTTCTTCCCTTTTTTGAGAACCCCTTTTTTTCGAAAAAATGCTTTCCTCCTCCTCTAAAACCGTGGCCTTCAAAGTCATGGCCTCCCCCCTATTTATACAAAGAAAAAAAGCTCTTTTTTCTTCCTTCTTCGTTTTCTCTGACTTCAACCATGCCTTGTACAGTATTTTTTTCTGACTTGAGAAGGGTTTGATATGATGGAGGGGTGAAGGTTTGGAGGTAGTTGGTGAAGGGGAATGATGGTTTGTGTGTGAGAAGAGGAAATGGGGCGTGAGAGGAGGAGAGCCATGTGAGGGAGATGAGTGTGTGAGTGTGGGTGTGTAGGAGGGGGATTGGAGAAGTGATGAGTGAATGTGAGAGAAGAAAAAAAAGAAAGGGAAAGAGTGAGGAGAAGAGAGAGTGCCGTGAGTGTGAGAGAGGAAAGAGAAAGGGAAAGAGTGAAGTGTGTGAAGTGATTGAAGTGGAAGAGGTTTGGTGAAGGGAAAAAAAAAATAAAAAGTGGGTGTGAGAGAGGGGGGTTGGAGAAGTGATGAGTGAATGTGAGAGAAGAAAAAAAAGAAAGGGAATGAGTGAGGAGAAGAGAGAGTGCCGTGAGTGTGAGAGAGGAAAGAGAAAGGGAAAAAGTGAAGTGTGTGAAGTGAGTGAAGTGGAAGAGGTTTGGTGAAGGGAAAAAAAAAATAAAAAGTGGGTGTCAGAGAGGGGGGGGGCGTAGGTTTGAGGGAGGAAAGAGAAAGGGAAAGAGTGAGGTTGAGTGTATTGGGAAGGGAAAAATGGGGAAGTGGGAAGTGTGGGGAAGTGGTATTGAGAGAAAAGAGGAGAGGTGGAGTGTGGAAGGGAGAAAGGTGGGGTTTGACCATGGGATAATAGGGGGTGGGGTCGAATATGGAGGGGTTTTGGGGGATGAATGTGGATGGATTTTTGGGTTAAGGGGGGATTGAATGTGGATGGCTTTTAGGGTAAAGGGGGAAGTCGAATTAGGGTTAGGAGGAGGGGAATTAGGGTTTTGTGATGAGTTGGGTTATGGGTTATGGGTTGTGGGTTAGTGGGTTTTTTTTTTGTTGGGTTGGGTCATGCGAATTGGGCTAGCCATTTTTGCTGGGTTGGGTTTCCATGACAGCACCTTATTTTTAATAGACCCCTCCCCACTTCCTTCTTGGCTTATTTTTATTTCTTCACTTCTAAATAAAATATTTTTGGTGATTAAAACCCATAGCAATAAAAACAAGAAAATAATACATGACATAAAAAAGATTATTATTTTATTTATTATTATTTTTTTTATAAAAAAAAAAAATCTCTCAATTATGATCGGACAAAATTAGGGTATTACAGCTGCCCCTCTTTATTTATATTTTGCTAGGAAATCGGAGGGGTTCCGAGTTTCTCGAGGAAAATAGAAATAAAGATAACAAGATGCTAATTTTGTCCAGACTGAGACTTTGGGTTCTTTTTTTTTTGAAAATTATGAAGGCAGGGTTGATTTAAACAGAAAGTGAATAGGGATCGCTGGGGATCTGAAGGATCGCTGGGGATCTGAAGGAGCACTGGGGCTCTGAAGAAGCACTGGGGCTCTGAAGGTCTAGTTCAGAATCAATGCTTGGCGCATCGACTCGCGTTCGACTGAGGGACCGTCGGGGTCTGAGGGGCATGCCTAAGCCTGAAGGACCACTGGGTCTGAAGGAGCGCTTCTAGCTATGGTACTAGAGATACGGTCTGGGGGTGGCCTTTTTCGAGCGGCCATTAGGGTTAATCAGGTCCGGAACTGATATAACCACGAAGGACGTGCACTGTGTTTTTTAGGCGGACACAGCTAGTCTGAAGGGCCTGGGGCCGGATGATCCGTCGGTTGCTCGATTAACGCGACGTGCGATCTGGATTGAAGGACCATTGTTGGTCTGAAGGAGCGCCTGGGCTCTGAAGGACCGCTGGGGGTCTGAAGAATTGGTGCTAGCGACACAAAATAAAATTATCTTAACAGACACTTGCAATGAATGATGCATGCGTGCATGTAGTTAAGTAATTGATGACATGATGGATGAAATGTGGAATGATTTTGTTTTTGGCTTTTACTCTTGGCTTTTTTTCTTTTTTCATTTTTCTTTTCTTGCTCTTTTGCTCTTTTTGCTCTTTAGCTCTTTATTGACTTTGCTGGCATCACCAAACTCGCATGACTCTTGACGTGGGATACGAGGGTTGCCTCAAGCAGTGGTGCCAAAGTGCGGGTTATTTAAGATTTGCTGAAGTGATTATGCGTTTGTCCTTTTTGCAAATTTGTGAGAGATCATCTCTTTTTTTTTGTGATTTTTAGGAATTTCGCAATGAATATAATGCTTGTGATCATGCACATGTTTCACAATTCAGTATTGTTTACCATGAACGTTATTTTTGCGATAATAGGGAAATGAGAGAATAAAGGAAGTGTTTAATATTCAAATGAAAACAAATGCGCAGAAAATCGCACTGTCTGAAAATTACAATGGGAGTTTAAACTACAAAAAGAAAGAGAAGAAAAAGATACAAGGAAAGCAGATCTTTTGATTGTTTGTGTCTTTGAAGTAATAACGCCAATCGCCCATTAACACAACTTTGAGCCTTCATCGTCCAACTTTTGGAGTCGTTGATTGCCTTTGTAGCTTGAAGTCCAACTTCTGACCCTAATTTTTGCCTGGATTGCTCTTTAGAGTTTTCAGTCCACCGGGTCGCTCTGATTTTTGCCTAGGCCGCCCTTTCGGGTTTTCGACCTAGCGAGCTTATTTTTGCTTGGCTCATCTTTCTTTTTTTTCCATATATTTCTTTAGGCATAGTACTTCTTGACTGCGTCCGAGTTCACTGGGAGTGGGAGGTCTTCACCGTCCATTTTTGTGAGAATTAATGCTCCTCCAGAGAATGCCTTCTTTACCACATAAGGTCCTTCATAGTTAGGGGTCCATTTTCCACGGGAATCCTTTTGGATAGGCAACATCTTCTTGAGCACGAGGTCTCCTTCTTGAAACTGGCGGGGGCGCACTTTGTTATCATAAGCCCTTTTCATTCTTTGTTGGTACAACTGCCCATGACACAAAGCAACTACCCTCTTTTCTTCTATGAGGTTCAACTGATCCAGACGAGCTTGAACCCATTCTGCTTCCTCCAATTTTGTTTCCATTAGCACTCGCAGGGAGGGTATTTCCACCTCGATGGGAAGAACTGCTTCCATCCCATATACTAGTGAGAATGGTGTTGCCCCTGTCGACGTGCGGATAGAGGTCCGATACCCGTGCAAAGCGAAGGGCAACATTTCATGCCAGTCCTTGAAGGTCACTACCATCTTTTGCACGATCTTCTTTATGTTCTTATTTGCTGCCTCAACTGCCCCATTCATCTTTGGACGGTATGGGGAGGAATTATGATGCTGGATTTTGAAGTCGTCACACAACTCTTTCATCATCTTATTGTTCAGGTTTGTCCCATTGTCCATGATGATCTTATTTGGAAGACCGTAGCGGCAAATTAAATCTCTCTTTATGAACCTGACAACCACTGACTTTGTTACACTGGCGTAAGAAGCGGCTTCGACCCATTTGGTGAAATAATCAATAGCGACAAGAATGAAACGATGTCCGTTTGATGCCTTGGGTTCGATGGGACCGATGACATCCATTCCCCACATTGAGAATGGCCATGGTGCTGTTAGGACATTCAGAGAGGCAGGTGGTACATGGATATTGTCGGCATAGATTTGACATTTGTGGCATTTTCTGACGTAGTTGAAGCAGTCAGTCTCCATTGACAACCAGTAGTAGCCAGCCCTTAGGATTTTTCTTGCCATGGTGTGCCCATTAGAATGGGTGCCGAACGAGCCTTCATGGACATCCTTCATAATTCTTTCTGCTTCTTCTTCTGCTACACATCTGAGGAGGACCATATCGTGATTTCTCTTGTAAAGCACCTCCCCATTTAAGAAGAAACCCATCGACAGCCTCCTAAGTGTCCTCTTATCATTCTCGGTGGCACCAGGAGGATATTCTCTGTTTGTAATATAGTGCTTGATATCGTAATACCAAGGTTTACTGTCAGGCTCTTCTTCGATTGCCACACAATGATGTGCCGGTAGGTCTCGATGTTGGATTCGGATGAATATCAGACTCTTGTCGTTATTGATGTTGAACATTGATGACAAAGTCGCCAAAGCATCGGCCAACTGATTTTCTTCGCGAGGGAGATGATGGAAAGTGATCTCTTCAAATTGTTCAACCATCTTTTGGATGTGATCATGATAAGGAATTAATTTGGAATCCCTGGTTTCCCAGTCACCTTTTGTCTGGTGGATGACTAAAGCTGAGTCCCCATATACATCGAGTCTTTTGACTTTCCATTCAAGGGCTGCTTTGATGCCTAGGACGCACGCTTCATATTCTGCAATGTTGTTGGTGCAGTAGAAACTCAGTCTAGCGGTAAACGGTATGAAGCGGTTATCAGGAGAGATCAGTACAGCTCCGACCCCGTGCCCGTATAAATTAGAAGCGCCGTCGAATAACATTCTCCACCTTTCGTTGTCCGGAGGATTCCCTTCTACGAATAGAGCCATTATATCTTCGTCTGGGAAATCGCACTGCATTGATTGGTAATCTTCGATGGGCTGGTGTGCCAAGTACTCAGCCAGTGCACTACCCTTGATTGCTTTTTGGGTGACATATAAAAGGTCGTATTCAGATAGCAGCATTTGCCAGCGAGCGATCCTCCCTGTGAAAGCGGGTTTTTCAAAAATATACTTGACTGGGTCCATTTTAGATACCAACCAAGTCGTGTGGCTCAGCATATACTGCCTCAAACGACGTGCAGCCCAGGCCAGAGCACAACACGTTCTTTCCAACAATGAGTATCTTGTTTCGCACTCGGTGAATTTCTTGCTTAGATAGTAGATGGCATGTTCCTTCTTTCCGGATTCATCATGTTGCCCCAGTACACAACCCATTGATTTGTCTAGCACTGTTATATACAGGATGAGAGGTCTACCCTGCACAGGCGGCATCAAAATTGGTGGATTTTGGAGGTACCTCTTGATCTTTTCAAAGGCTTCTTGGCAATTATCATTCCACTTTGTTTCTTGGTTTTTGCACAAAAGCTTGAAGATAGGCTCGCATGTAGATGTTAGCTGCGATATGAACCTAGAGATGTAGTTCAATCTTCCCAGGAAACCACGAACTTCTTTTTCAGTACTCGGTGCCGGCATTTCTAGTATTGCTCGCACTTTGGCTGGATCTACTTCTATTCCCCTCTGACTGACTATGAAACCCAACAGCTTTCCCGATCTTACACTGAAAGTGCATTTGGCAGGGTTTAATCTGAGTTTGAACTTCCTGAGACGTTCGAAGAGTTTTTGCAGATTGACGATATGCTCTTCTTCAGTCTTGGATTTTGCAATCATGTCATCCACGTAGACCTCTATTTCTTTGTGCATCATGTCGTGGAACAATGCGACCATCGCCCTCTGGTACGTTGCCCCAGCATTCTTCAAACCGAATGGCATTACTTTGTAACAGAAGGTTCCCCAGAGAGTGATGAAGGTGGTTTTCTCCATGTCTTCAGGGGCCATCTTAATTTGGTTGTATCCGGAATATCCATCCATGAAGGAGAACAGAGAGTGTTGTGCTGTGCTATCTACCAGGACATCAATGTGAGGCAAAGGGAAGTCATCTTTGGGGCTGGCTCTGTTCAAATCTCGATAGTCGACGCACATCCGAACCTTCCCGTCTTTCTTTGGAACTGGTACAATATTGGCCACCCATTGAGGGTACTTTGCTACCGCCAAAAACCCTGCGTCAAACTGCTTCTTAACCTCATCTCGGATTTTCAGTGACATCTCTGGTTTCATTCTTCTCAACTTCTGCTTTATCGGCGAGCATTCGGGCTTTACTGGTAATTTATGTTCGACTATGTTGGGGTCCAATCCAGGCATGTCTTGGTAGGTCCATGCAAAGATGTCAACATAATCGATCAAAAGTCTAATCAATTTCTCTCGCTCACTGTCTTTCAATGTGGTGCCAATGTTAACTTCTTTTTTGTCTTCTTCCGTGCCTAAGTTGATCGTTTCAGTTGATTCCTCGTGGGGTTCGATTATTTTTTCCTCTTGTTCCATCATTCTCATTAACTCTGGAGGGGTTTCCCAATTATCCTCAACATCTTCCTCAGTTTGATTGATGGGGTGATCAAAGTTACAATATGGATTATTGGCGTTGTTATTTTCAAAGACATTTTTTTCGGATCTGCATTAGTGTAAATTAACGGAATAAAAACGAAAGAAAGAAAATAAGAAGCGAATGTAACAAGAAAAGAAAAATGAGAGTTTATTGGGAACTGAAATAACGTTGCATTGATATTAATACTGAAAGGAAAACATGCGTGCCCGAATGAAATATCCTAAGGCCTTGGGCAGAGCCAGATGATTACATTATAGAAACATTACTTTGAACTAAAAACCACAGGAAAATCGACGATCTCCCAATTCTTGAGCCTTTTGTTTGCAGGACAAGGGCGTACAAGACTGACGACGCCTTCTTCGGTGTTTAGATCGTCCTCAACTGCGGCAACCTGATTGGGGTTCAACATTCCCGCACTCCGAAAGCTTTCCTTGATGTCGCAGATGGTGATCCTCTTCGTGTTTGGCACCCTGTCCTCGAGCCTGGCTAACCTCCGCTCCTTCTTTTCCTCCACAATTCTTTTCTTGTCAGTGCGATTGGGCCGATATCCTATCCCATGTCTATCTTTGTTCTCCTCTGGCTGTATTGGCGTCAGGATCCCCTGTCCGGTTTTTCCTAAGCCTCCTCCAGCTTGGTAGCCTTTTCCTAACATGAACTTAGCAACCATCACGGCAGTTTTGGATAGCTTGGGTTCTAACATAGCAGATGTATTGGCGATTTCCAATGCTTGGAAGGCACTCTCGAGAGACTCTTCAGCAGCCTCGATGTAACGAGTGGGAGCGGACTTATTTATCAGCATTTCTTCCTCACCGAAAATAACCACCAGCTTATTGTTGACTATGAACTTGAGCTTCTGATGTAAAGAAGAGGGAACTGCCCCTGCCGAGTGGATCCATGGCCTCCTCAAGAGACAACTGTAGGATGGGGCAATGTCCATTATCTGGAAGGTCACCACGAAGTGCTCCGGACCTACTTGCACAGGTAATTCCATTTCTCCGATGACTTCCCTTTTTGATCCGTCAAAGGCCCTGACTAATATGGAGCTTGGTTTCATGTATGAACAGTCCACATCTAATTTCTCCATGGTTGATCTGGGTAATACATTCAAAGATGAACCATTGTCAATAAGTACCCGTGCAAGAGAGTAATCTCCACACTTCACAGATATGTGTAGGGCCTTGTTGTGCCCCCTTCCTTCAGTTGGAATCTCATCATCAGTAAAGGTGAGATAATTATTTGCAACAAGGTTTCCGACGATCCCATCAAATTGGTCGACGGAGATGTCATGAGCGACATGGGCGTCATTCAATACTTTTGTTAATGCTGCACGATGGGCATCAGAACTGAGCAATAATGACAACAGAGATATCTTTGCGGGGGTTTGGTTCAGTTGATCAACCACCTTATACTCGCTTTGTCTCATAAGCTTCAGAAATTCACTGGCTTCTTGCTCGGATAGCGTCTTTTTTCCTGCATTTTTATCGGCGGGTTCCTGCTCTACGCTTTTGCCCTTACGGGCTCTTTCCTCACCTTCTTTTGTTCGGTTCTCATTAGGCCCTCCAGGGGTATAGAAACGTCCACTTCGAGTCATCCCACCGGTCCCTGAGATGTTAATGACATCTGGATTGGTCTGAACCTTCACATCGTAATTCCACGGGACTGCATTGGTGCTTTTAAAGGGGAAAGGGACTGGCACTTGAATAGTGATTGGTTTAGGCACAGCGGTGGTTAGCTTTGTGTCCTTTTTGTAGTGGATTTCCAGGGGTTTCCGGATACTCTTGCTCTGGTAGGGGTGTCAAAAAAACCCGGACCCGCGGGTACCCGCGGGTAAAACCCGTCACGGGTCCGGGGCAGGTAGTTAAACGGGTACCCGCGGGCCAAATAAACGGGTATTTTGACTACCCGTCAATAAACGGGGCGGGTCCGGGTTAGTAAATCCATCACACAACTATTTTCTTCCTTTTTTTTTTATCATCTGTTGTTGTTGTTGTTTAAGTGGATGTTTATTCACATTTTGTTGTATCTTTTATCCTAATATTTTGGATAATGTTTAGTTGTTATTTTTCAAGTTTCTATTATCATAATTTTAGTTTTTTTATCTCAATTCATTAACAATTATATATTAATAAATAGTTGATACGATAAATGCATATCAAAATGCGTAATTTTTTTATATAAATGAATCAAAAAAATAGTGTTAAAAAAACTAATTTTCTATAGTATTTCAAATTTTATTTTTAAAAGTTTTTTATTTATTAATTTACAAATACCCGCGGGTACCCGCGGGTACCCGTTTAAAAAAATATCCGTTTAAAACCCGTTAAACGGGTACCCGCGCGGGTCCGGGACGGGTCCGGGGCCTATGTATAATAAACGGGGCGGGTCCGGGTAGTGAGATACCCGTGCCCGCCCCGCCCCGTTGACATTCCTATGCTCTGGTCAATGCTTGACTGGAGAATCGACACGCCTTCCTCTTTCTTTTGAAGACCTATTTGTATTATGTGTCGGTCTAACAAGTCTTGCAGGATTGGCTTGAATGCTTCACAGGCCCCGACACAAAGGGGATCAACACACGAACCCTTTCCGATACATCCTTTCACAATGACTCCGAAGTGACACAAATCAGCATGGATGAGGTCCAGGGGTGTGACAATGTCCTCCACCTTTCTGACCAATAATTGCCCCTCAACATTCTCAATGGCATTGACGGAGGGTTTCCCGTGCCCCGGCAGAGGGTTAGTGGCAACATTCGGACCGTCTTCTGCGAAGCTTAACCATTTAGATTCAATTAAGTCTTGTACTACATATTTCAATGCCTTGCAATTTTCTGTTGAATGGCCAACTGCCCCAGCGTGGAATCCACAGCTAGCCTCTGGGTCATAGCTCCTAGGGAAAGGAGGTTGAAGGGGTCTCATTGGACGGGGAGTGATCAAGTTGTGGCTGATGAGGTGATTGAATAGGTCTGTGTATGACATGGGTATTGGGTCGAAATTGGCGGGCTTTCTTTCTTGGTAGTTTTGTGGTCTATAGCCTGAGTTGACTTGGTGAGGTGGGGCTTGTGGTGTTTGAGTAGGTATTTGTAAAGTCTGTCGGGGGTTGTTGTAGGGAGGCTTTCCTGATCCAGAGATGGCATTGGTTTCTCCGTCTTTCTTTTTAGGGAAACCTGGGAAGGGCCTTTTCTGATTGCTGGTTCCAGCGGAGCTATATGCAATCTTCCCGTTTCTCCATCCATTCTCTAATCTTTCTCCGATGACGATCATATCTGAAAAGTTTGAAGACACGCTCCCAATCAACCTGTCGTAGAAAGGTGATTGAAGAGTATCCATGAACATTGATACCATCTCTTTTTCTAACAAAGGTGGTACCACCTGTGCAGCCAAACCTCTCCAGCGTTGGGCATATTCTTTGAAGGACTCATTGTCTCTCTTCGTCATGCTCTGCAGCTGTGTTCTATCGGGAGCCATGTCAATGTTATATTTGTATTGCCTTAAAAATGCATCGGCTAGGTCTTTCCAGCATCTGATATGGGCACGTTCTAATTGCTTGTACCAGCTCGAAGCTGCCCCAGACAGACTATCTTGGAAGTAGTGGATGAGCAATTTGTCGTCGTGAGCAAACGCCGCCATTCTCCTGCAGTACATGGTTAAGTGGCTTACAGGGCAAGTCGACCCTCTGTACTTGTCGAAGTCTGGCACCTTAAATTTTGGAGGGATGACCACGTTAGGGACGAGGCACAAGTCATAAGCATCTCTCGCACCAACATTGGATCCCTCGACTGCTCTCAACCTTTCCTCAAGCATTTGTAGTTTGTCTTGGGCTTGAGGGTTCTCCATAGAGTGATTGTGATGGAGCCCACTCATACCATAGTAAGGATGGATCATCGGAACTATGGCTGGGTTCACATTTGGGGTATGTGAATGAGTGGGATTCCTGAGGTTGGAACCCTGAGCCTGGGTGTCAACTATCGGCGGTGGAGGGCAGCCAAGTGGGAGTATTTGTGGTATGACGACGGGGGTCGGGTTTTGTACTTGTGGTGCCCCCGGATTACCATCGTGACCCGTTGGTGTAAGCTGTTGTTGGCCCGCGACTCCAGAGGGACCGCCTTCTGGACTAGCATTGACTGTCGGAGGTGTGTAACCTTGTGGAAGTCCGTAAGGAGGCCATATGTAACCCTGGTCATTAGTCCCAGTGGGGGGCACAGTATGCGGGATCCCGAGTCCATTGGGAGGAGGGTTGGTAACTTGATTTTCCGTGTTCCCAGCGGAGACATCTTCACTTGTGTCTTTGTCCCTCAAAGCTTGTAAGACCTTTAAGATTTCAGCCATCTGTTCTTTCATCCCATCTATTTCTGCCCTAAGCTCTTGATTGCCTAGGTCTTGGGGTGGATTGCCTTGATCCGGGATATCTTGAGGCGGATTGTCCTGGTTTTCTTCCATGTTTCTGGCCTGAGAACGAGTCCAATAGCGATGTTGACGCACCAGCTTGTCTTTTACTCTCTGTTGGTGGGACACATGGTATGAGTATATGTATGAGTATATGAATGGATGAAAATGCGAATGATGCATGTGTGCATGAATCTTATTGTTTTAGGTCGGGAATTGCAAGCGCATCCTGATTTTGTCATAAGTATACAAATTAAAGTTCCACAATATTTTCAAGATAAAGGATCAGAATGTGAGACAAACAAACTTCATTGATAGAGGAAAGTACAACATTTTGGAAGTAAAACTTCGAAAAGAAAAGTACAATATTCATTAAATTTCACTCAAATACATATGGCTTTCATTTTTCCACTCCTCCCTCTTTTTCTACTAGTAGTGCTGCCAGCCTTCTCCCGGAGTTCGGCAATCACAACCTCGCAAAACTCCATAAATTCGGAAACTTGGATCGGGGTGTTAAACGGGTGCATTGCCGCGTTAGCCTCCTTTAGACGTTTGGGGATTCCTACGATAGCTCGATCAGCCAGCCATGCCAACTTTGAGAATCTGTCTTTCCAGTATAAGCTTTCATTCTTCAACTCTATGAAGACTTCATGGTTTTCTATCTTGCTGACCAACTCCACGAAGCGGTTCTCCCAATAGATGCTTTCTGTCTTCAGCTGGTGGTAGACCTCCTCTTGATATCTGATATGGTCGTTCAGCTCATCAGATTTTTCATGCTCCCTTCTTAAGGCTTGCTGGTATTCTCGGAGTATTTCTTCAATGGTATCTTTATCCTGCTTGATACTTTTCACTTGCTCTTCAAACTCGGCTGCCATCATCCGGGACTCTCTCTTTGATACCATTAGTAGGCTCTGTGCGGTCTTTTCAGCCATCATTGATTCTTCCCATAACTTTTTCCATTTGTATGTATCATCGATGGCTTGGTCCATTTTCAGGTTGCAACGTTTTATTTCCTCTTTCGCCCCTCTTAGGTACCTTTGAACCTCTAGTTTGTTCTTTTGTTCGATCTTGAGCTGCTTGCGGCTGTCTTCAATGGCCACTGACTTACTTGCATTCTCTTCCTCCAACTTCTGGTTCTTTAGGAGCACTTGCTCTAACTCTGCCTGTAAGCCCTTCTTTTCTTCCTCGGCTTTTGACAATGCCATTTTAAGCTTATCTAAATCTTCAACAGTGGGAAGGGTAGGTTCAGGTATTTCTTCCTCAACCCATAGTGCACTTTGGTAAGGCAATTGGGTGTCTTGGATCCTCTTTTGGAGCCATTGGCGAAAGGTGGTTTCCTTATCGCCACTCTTCTTAGTAAGCTCTTGTCCCTTGCGGACGACCATATCCCACGCTTGAGAAATCTTCCGGAGCATGTCAACCTCTTTTGGGCTTCCTTCATGGAGGTAAAAAGGGATTAACATGTCTTCGGTGGGCGGATTTCGCATGGGGTACCCCAGCTGTCTTAGAGTTAGAGAAGGATTGTAATTTATGCATCCTCTTGTCCCCATGAGCGGGACGTTTTGAAAGCTTCCGCATTGAAAAACTACTGTGGGCCTCTCTTTCCACCATGATGGGTGCCAACGAACCTTATATTCATGAAGGCCCCCCAGCACTTGCAACCATTCACCAGTGTTCATTGCCTTCACATCACACCCTCTGGCGTCTTCAATTGGGCCTTCTACCCTGACTTTGTTAACGAAAGCATGGGTGAGAAGCCAAACATACAAGGCGTGCAGGCAGCAAGATATCATTTTTCCCCTTAGCTCACTATAATGAGTGAAAGTACAGTAAGTGTCTGCAAGCATGGCAGGAATCGGATCTTTGAAGGATAAGAAGACGCCAATAGCTGTTGTATCCACATATCTTTCAAGGCGTGGAAATAGGACAATGCCAAAGATAGTCAAAGCTAACACCTGCTTAAAAGGACCCCAATTTCTAGCGTCGGCGAAGAACTTCATTTGGCCTTCCAGATACTCTTGTGGGAATCCTGCAATGCCATTTCGATTTTTCTTCCGGAGCTTCAAGTTCTCTTTGCTGGTTTGTAACATTGAGGCGAGCTTCTCATCTGTGTAGTATTGTCCCTGATATTGGTAGGGTCCATTGTCTTGTTGGGGAAAGCCGAAGATCTGTGTATATTCTTCCAGAGTAGGTGCCATCTGGAAATTTTTGAAGGTGAAGCATCTTAATGAAGAGTCGTAGAACTGGCTCAAAGCGGCAATGGCATCCGTTTGCACGTCCAATTGTAGTAACATAATAATCTTCCCATACACTCTATCAAAAGACCTGCGCTCGATGGGCGGCAATCGACCAGCACATTCCCTTAGACTTGTCAGATTAGGCTGCTTCACTGTAGGGTAGTTCAGAGTTTGGATTGCTTCACAGTTTGATCCCATATTGCCTTGCTTATGACAAAACTTTCGAACCTCTTACAATTCCCGGCAAACCTAAATGAGATGAATAGCATGCAATGTGAGGATTTTTTTGTATTTTTGTTGTGAAATAATGATGATGTATGATGAATTAAAGAAAGACGCTACATGCGTTAATAAAAGCATATTTTGGTGATTCAAATTTTGAGGAACATTAACCATGTCACATAAAATATACGTAAAGGAAAAAAAGAGTAAATGGTTTTCATTATTTGATTTTTTTTTTTTTTGAAAGATAAAAAGTTTTTGCGATGATGCAACAGGTAGGTGAATTGCTTTTGTGTCCTAAACAGGTTATGTCTTACATATAGGTCACGGTCTAGGGTCACTTATGTGATCAACCTCTCAGGTAGTTCTATTCACTTCCTCACAAAGGTTTCCAGAGCTAAAATCCCTTTCACGATATGACCCACAACGATAGCGAGCTACCTGGTGTGGGATGCCGCGAAAGAGCATACTCTGGTTGAGATTTTCATGAGAGTCAGACAGATAAATCCAGAATGACTGTCACTAATCATCTCCGCTCGTCCTAAGTTATTTTTCAGACCCGGGTATAGGGCCCCACTCAGAAGTGTGTGAATAAATAGGTGTAGGTGATGTGTGTGATATAAGCAACCTAAACTACCCAGACTGCAAAAGAGCAAACAGATAGCAATATAAAAGTCTCCTACCCTAAGGTTTGCAAGAAAACAAATAGCAGTATAAAAGTCTTCTACCCTAAGGTTCAATATGCGAATATAAAGACTAAGGGTAAATAAAGTACTAAACTAATAATTTACACATTTAACTAAATTAGGCTTGACCCTCTAAAAAAAAAGTCCCCAGCGGAGTCGCCAGCTGTAGCGACCGAAGAATCCGGAGGAGGGATCCTTCGTTGCTTTTGAACAATGGAGCCGCCATCAATATTTATTTTTAGGAAAACATTGAAAAAAACCTATGTTTTTGGGTTCGGGGGTCGATTAAGTGCGGGGAAGGTACAAGCACCCCGCAACATCCTAAAAAGGTTACCTTTTAATTTAATGTGTAGAAAAATTAGTTTAAAGAAAACACTTTAATTTACCCTTTTTTGTTATTTGTAAAAAAAAACGGAAGAGAAGACTTAATAAAAATTTTAGTTTTTTGCGCTCGACAGGAGTGGGCCCCTGCTCCTACGTATCTCCGGGTGCGATGGAGAAATCAAAGCTACGTAGTTCTTGGTTAAAAAAAGTTTGTGTGTTGGTTTTTTTTTTATTTATTGAAAACTTTGCGAAAACGGGAGACCGTTAACGGTGACCAAACAGATAAATCCAGAGTGGTCACCACTAACGACTTTATTCGAAAAAAGAAAGTATTCCCAGCGTCAAACGAGCTAAGCCCAGAGTGACTGTTGTAAATACCCGGTTTGTGATTTGAGCGCTTGTTCGTTTGAAAACGTGCTTACCGGGAAGCGTGATAAAAAGGAGTCAGAATTATGTTTGTACTTTATTAACTAAAAAAAGAAGTTTAGGCGGGTGTTTGCGATGATCAAACGAGTAACCTCAGAGTGATCACCGCTACTAATCCGCTGTGAAAAAGGAAGGTTAGTCCTAACGGTCAAACAAGCAAGGCTCAGAGTGACCACTATAGACAACCTATTTTTTGCGCGAATTCGATTTTTCGAAAGAAAGAAAAAAAGAACGGTTCGGAAGCATCACGTTGTGAATAAAAGCGGAGTAAGTGATAAAAGGTGGGTGCAAATAATAAAGGAGTTGTATTAAAAAGGGAGGTGTGAATAGCGTGACCAAATCGTTTTTTTTTTGGTGAACTAGGTTGTGTTTGAAAAGATGGGCTTGTAAAAAAAATGGATCGGTTTGCTGTTTTAAGAGAACGCGGGGTGCAAATAGCGTTTTGGTGCTTTTTTTTTTAAAAAAAAGTTGCCGGGGGTGTAAATAGCGTTTTGGCGCTTTTAAAAAAATGGTTGCCGTGGGTGCAAATAGCGTTTTGACGCTAAAAACGATTGATTGGTTTATTACCCTTTTTTACTATTCTACCCTAGAACGCGTGATTCTTGAAACGTTTTTTTTTCTAAAAAAAACCTAGACTAAACAAGTGGTATGAAGAAAAATTCTTTTGTTTTTTTTTTTTGTCCTAGTTACTATTTAATAAAAGGGTACCTTGTTTGTTGTTTATTTGGAAGAATGGTCATTTATTATATTTTTTTTTTTAAAAAAGGGGTAGTGACATTAGTAACCATTTCTTTTAAGAAAATATTTTTTTTTTAAAAAAGGGTTTATTTTTAATCCGAAAATAAAAAAAAAGGAATACATTTTTTTTTCACTTTTTTTTAATCCGAAAAAAAAAGTAATTGTTTAAAAAAAAACAACACATTTTTTTTTCACTTTTTTAATCCGAAAATTAGTAATTATTTATTAAAAAAAAACACAACATTTTTTTTTCTTTTCTTTTTTTAATCCGAAAATTAGTAACATTTTTTTTTATAAAAACAGCAATAAAAAAAGTTTTTTTTAGAGCAACATTTTAACAAAAAAAAAAGCAACATTTTAACATGAAAAAACAGCAACATAAAATTTTTACAGCAACATTTTAAACATAAAAAAAACAGTAACTATATCTACATAAAAAAAACAGCAACTAAAAATACAAAAAAAAAAAAAAAAAAACAGTAACAATAGAATCTAAATTACATTACAGCAACTACAAAACTAAAAAAAGGCAACAAATTCGAAATTACAGCAACTTTAAAAAAATAAAACAGCAATAACTAATTAAAATATTACATTGCAATACCTTAAACAAAATCCGGAAATGTTGAAGAGGAAGTTTTCTTCTTCGGATTTCTCCAATACAACGAATCTAAACTAAAGAAAAAATTAAATTTCGGAAGGAGAAGGAAAGAAAAAAATAGAAATTACAGTGAACAAGCCTCACTTTTTTTCTAAAAATCTACCCCTTTTTTTTTTGCCTACGAAAACTTCTTCTTCTTCCCTTTTTTGAGAACCCCTTTTTTTCGAAAAAATGCTTTCCTCCTCCTCTAAAACCGTGGCCTTCAAAGTCATGGCCTCCCCCCTATTTATACAAAGAAAAAAAGCTCTTTTTTCTTCCTTCTTCGTTTTCTCTGACTTCAACCATGCCTTGTACAGTATTTTTTTCTGACTTGAGAAGGGTTTGATATGATGGAGGGGTGAAGGTTTGGAGGTAGTTGGTGAAGGGGAATGATGGTTTGTGTGTGAGAAGAGGAAATGGGGCGTGAGAGGAGGAGAGCCATGTGAGGGAGATGAGTGTGTGAGTGTGGGTGTGTAGGAGGGGGATTGGAGAAGTGATGAGTGAATGTGAGAGAAGAAAAAAAAGAAAGGGAAAGAGTGAGGAGAAGAGAGAGTGCCGTGAGTGTGAGAGAGGAAAGAGAAAGGGAAAGAGTGAAGTGTGTGAAGTGATTGAAGTGGAAGAGGTTTGGTGAAGGGAAAAAAAAAATAAAAAGTGGGTGTGAGAGAGGGGGGTTGGAGAAGTGATGAGTGAATGTGAGAGAAGAAAAAAAAAGAAAGGGAAAGAGTGAGGAGAAGAGAGAGTGCCGTGAGTGTGAGAGAGGAAAGAGAAAGGGAAAGAGTGAAGTGTGTGAAGTGATTGAAGTGGAAGAGGTTTGGTGAAGGGAAAAAAAAATAAAAAGTGGGTGTGAGAGAGGGGGGGGCGTAGGTTTGAGGGAGGAAAGAGAAAGGGAAAGAGTGAGGTTGAGTGTATTGGGAAGGGAAAAATGGGGAAGTGGGAAGTGTGGGGAAGTGGTATTGAGAGAAAAGAGGAGAGGTGGAGTGTGGAAGGGAGAAAGGTGGGGTTTGACCATGGGATAATAGGGGGTGGGGTCGAATATGGAGGGGTTTTGGGGGATGAATGTGGATGGATTTTTGGGTTAAGGGGGGATTGAATGTGGATGGCTTTTAGGGTAAAGGGGGAAGTCGAATTAGGGTTAGGAGGAGGGGAATTAGGGTTTTGTGATGAGTTGGGTTATGGGTTATGGGTTGTGGGTTAGTGGGTTTTTTTTTTGTTGGGTTGGGTCATGCGAATTGGGCTAGCCATTTTTGCTGGGTTGGGTTTCCATGACAGCACCTTATTTTTAATAGACCCCTCCCCACTTCCTTCTTGGCTTATTTTTATTTCTTCACTTCTAAATAAAATATTTTTGGTGATTAAAACCCATAGCAATAAAAACAAGAAAATAATACATGACATAAAAAAGATTATTATTTTATTTATTATTATTTGTTTTGTAAAAAAAAAATCTCTCAATTATGATCGGACAAAATTAGGGTATTACAGCCCTGTTGCTGGGCGCCAAGTCTAATTCTGTTGCCATGGTGTTAGGCGCCCTGCTGCTGGGCGCCAAATCTGTTGTTGCCACTGTTGTCCTAGGCGCCCTGTTGCTGGGCGCCATGTCTGATGTTGCTGCTGGTGTGCTAGGCGCCCTGCTCCTGGGCGCCATATCAGTTGGTGTTGCTGTTGTGCTAGGCGCTCTGCTCCTGGGCGCCAAGTCTGATGTTGTTGTTGTTGTCCAAGGCGCCCTGTTGTTGGGCGCCAGTTTCTGTTTTGTTGTTGCTGGCTAAGGCGCCCTGTTGCTGGGCGCCAGATCCTGTGTTGTTGGTGTTGTCTGTGGCGCCCTGTTGCTGGGTGCCAGTTTCAGTGCTGTTGCTGTTGTCTGTGGCGCCCTGTTGCTGGGCGCCAGATTCCGTGTCGCTTTTGGCGCCCTGTTGTTGGGCGCCAGACTCTGTGTTGCTGTTGCTGCCTGTGGCGCCCTGTTTCTGGGGGCCAGTTTCTGCGATGTTGTTGCGTGCTGTGGCGCCCTGTTTCTGGGCGCCAGTTTCTGTGGTGGTTGTTTCTGTTGTTGGCGCCCTGCTGCTGGGCGCCAGTTCCTGTCATGTTGTCGTTGTGTAAATTGGTGTCTCTAGTGTCGGTGTATGATTGTTGTTATAGGTGTTGGTGTGATTGGTGATGATTGGTGATTATTGGTGATTATTGGTGATGATATAACAGGTGATGACATAACAGGTGATGTGCCTATTTTTATGGGCTAAGCTGACAGGTGATGGGTCTATGACCATTTATTAATATTGGTGTTGTTGTGTGTCACATTGATGACCATTATTGTTGATTGTTTTGATGTGTTGTGCATGGTGTCGCATGCATTTCATATGCATTATTTTGGTGATGACGGCTTCGGCCTTAGAGTTATAGGTGATGATGGTGATGCTCATACAGGTGATGATGCCCTTAGTGGCTACTTTATTGGTGATGATTGGTACCACATGCATATGCCCGTTGGTGTGGGTTGCATCTCATATACTTACTCATGATGTTAATGATGATTCTTGGTGATTTATTAATTGGTGTTGTGGTGAAGCGGTAGATATGGTTGTCGTACTCTAGCATATTGCCAATCATATATGCTATTATAATGTTAGATATCTCACCCCTTCTGTTTGAATGTTACCCCTATGTTGGTAACGTGCAGGTGATTGCGAGTGAAAGCAAGTCTTCCATCGCTAGTTGAGTCGGTGTCGTCGCTCTGATACGTAGCACTCGGGGGGATGAACGCTAGTTTTATTAGATGACTTTAATATTTAATTTCTGAAGTTTTATGGTGATGTTATAATTATTTAATTGAACCATGATTTGATTCCGCTGCTTGATGATGTTATGACGTGCTAGGTGTTGCACTGTTTTAATGGTGAAACTTTATTATTGACATGTGATGTTTAACGGTGTAAATTGGGATCCCTTGTGGGTGTATTGAAAACGTTTTCAAAACTCTGATTTTTTTTCAAAAAGTTTCTGGGTAGAAAATGGGTGTTACATTAGTGGTATCAGAGGAGTTTCTGTCTGTCCGGCCAAGTTGTCGAGTCATTGTGTCATTGACGACCAAGTATTGTCAATTAGTTCTAACTGTTGTCTATGATTGTAGTGATTAGTTGAGATGGCTGGAAGGAACGATGCTGCTATTGCTGCTGCGTTGGCTGCTATGGCTTAGGCCGTGGAGGGTCAACATAATGCTGGTGAGAATGCTGGGTCTCGGAGTTTGGCTACCTTTCAGAGAGAGAATCCGCCTACCTTCAAGGGCAAGTATGATCCCGATGGGGCTTTAGCTTGGTTGAAAGAGATTGAGAGGATCTTTCGTGTGATGGACTGCACTCCGGCACAGAAGGTCCGATATGGTACGCATATGCTGGCAAAGGAGGCCGATGACTGGTGGTTAGAGGCTAGGCAGAGATTGGAGACTGCAAACGAAGAGATCACTTGGGCTGTGTTCCGCAGGGAGTTTATGAGAAAGTATTATCTGGAGGATGTCCGAGGTAACAAAGAGATTGAGTTCCTGGAGCTGAAACAAGGGAATATGTCTGTGACTGAGTATGCTGCTAAGTTTATGGAATTAGCAAAGTTTTATCCGCACTACAGTGAGGCTACTGCTGAGTTTTCCAGGTGCATTAAGTTTGAGAATGGGCTGCGTCCTGAGATTAAGAAGGCGATTGGTTATCAGAAGGAAGGAGTCGGGTCTGTTATCCGCTAGTCAGTTGCGGAAGTTGATGAAGGAAGGAGTTCAGTTGTTCTCGCTGATGGCATCGTTGTCTGCTGAGAATCAAGCTATCATTGAAGAGTTGCAGGTGGTGCGCGAATTTCCTGATGTTTTCAGTGATGAGATTCCAAGTGTACCGCCAGAGAGGGAAGTTGAGTTCTCCATTGATCTTGCACCTGGTACCAAACCTGTTTCTATGGCACCGTACAGGATGTCCGCATCCGAATTGTCTGAGTTGAAGAAGCAACTTGAGGATCTGCTCGAGAAGAAGTTTGTGAGGCCGAGTGTATCGCCGTGGGGAGCTCCTGTGCTGTTAGTTAAGAAGAAGGATGGTAGTATGAGGCTCTGTGTGGATTATCGGCAGTTGAATAAGGTAACAATTAAGAACAAGTATCCGCTTCCGAGGATAGACGATTTGATGGATCAGTTAGTGGGTGCTCAAGTATTCAGTAAGATTGATTTGAGGTCGGGTTATCATCAGATCAAGGTGAAGGACGAAGATATTCAGAAAACGGCTTTCAGAACCCGTTATGGTCATTATGAGTATTCAGTGATGCCGTTTGGTGTTACCAACGCACCAAGAGTATTTATGGAATACATGAATCGTATATTTCATACTTACTTAGATTGGTTTGGGGTGGTGTTCATTGACGACATTCTGATTTACTCTAAATCGGAGGAAGAGCATGTAGAGCATCTGAGGTTAGTATTGGAGGTACTGAAGGAAAAGAAACTGTATGCGAAATTGTCAAAGTGTGAATTCTGGTGGAAGGAAGTGAGTTTTCTCGGTCATGTCGTTTCTGGTAATGGTATTGCGGTGGATCCGTCGAAAGTAGAAGCAGTGTTGAATTGAGAGGCTCCGAAGTCGGCAACTGAAATTAGAAGCTTTTTGGGATTGGCCGGCTATTATAGAAGATTCATTGAAGGTTTTTCTAAGTTGGCACTTCCGTTAACTCAGTTAACCTGCAAAGGAAAGGCTTTTGTTTGGGACGCCCGTTGTGAAGAAAGTTTCATGGAATTGAAGAAGAGATTGACAACGTCTCCTGTCTTGACGTTGCCTAATCCGGAAGGGTCGTTTGTGGTGTATTGTGAAGCTTCATGGGGTTCCTAAGAGTATTGTTTCGGATAGAGATCCGAGGCTCACTTCAGATTTCTGGAAGAGTTTACAAGAGAAGTTGGGATCTAAGTGGAGGTTGAGTTCGGCATATCATCCTCAGACAGATGGTCAGTCGGAGAGGACAATTCAGTCATTAGAAGATTTGTTGAGGGCTTGTGTTTTAGAACAAGGAGGTTCGTGGGATTCCTACCTTCCACTGATAGAGTTCACGTATAACAACAGTTACCATTCTAGTATTGGAATGGCACCTTATGAAGCATTATATGGTCGGAAGTGTAGAACCCCGCTGTGTTGGTATGAGTCCGGAGAGAGTGTGGTGCTTGGACCGGAGATTGTTCGAGAGACAGCTGAAAAGGTGAAGTTGATTTGTGAGAAGATGAAGGCTTCACAGAGTCGACAGAAGAGTTATCACGACAAGCGGAGGAAAGATTTAGAGTTTCAGGCGGGTGAGCATGTATTTTTGAGAGTCACTCCAGTGACCGGTGTTGGACGTGCTTTGAAGTCGAAGAAGCTCACTCCTCGTTTTATTGGTCCTTATCAGATTTCAGAGAGAGTCGGGAATGTTGCATATAGAGTGGCTTTACCGCCTAATCTTTCAAATTTGCATGACGTGTTTCATGTGTCGCAACTTCGGAAGTATATTTCAGATCCATCCCATGTAATCCGCATGGATGATGTGGAGGTACGGGATAATCTCACAGTGGAGACGATGCCTGTACGGATCGAAGGTCATGAGGAGAAAGTTTTAAGGGGCAAGGAGATTGCGTTGGTGAAAGTAGTCTGGCTAGGAGCTGCTGGAGAGAGCATGACGTGGGAGCTGGAGAGCAAGATGCGGGAATCCTATCCCGAGCTGTTTGAATCAGGTAAATTTTGAGGACGAAATATTCTAAGTGGGGGAGAGTTGTAACGCCCAAATAATTTAATTAAATTATTTAGGTATTTTATTAATATAGTTATATTTAATAATTAAAAAAATGATGTTTTATTTAAATTAGGGGATGATGCTTAGTAATTAGCTGAGTAGTAGTCGGGGGCCCGTGATCCAAGAGCCCAAGGCTTAGGCGCATGAAGGAGAGTAGTTGGCTAGGGTTAGTCATGAGCGCATTCTTAGAGAAAAAGAAAGTTGCGAAGAGGAGAAGAGACAAAAGGAAGGGGACGACGCGCACAAGGGGAAAGAAGAGAGGAGCTTTGTTGCGGTGGTTCTTCGGAGTTTCGTGCAAGGAGATACCGTGTTCGGCAAAATCCAAGGTAAGGGTGGGTTCTATCCTTATAATAGGGTATATGATGGGGACTATGTAAGAGATAGGACCATGTTGCCTCTTTGATCTTGTTGATGTTATTTTAGTGATGTTTGAATATAATATGATGATTTCGAATTGACGTTTGGGTGAATGATCGTGGTGAAAATTGGTGTTTGGTGTTTGGTGCAATTTTGGTGTTGTCTTGGTTGCTGAAAGAGGCGCCCTGTTGCTGGGCGCCATGTCCTGTGCGTGCCTGTGCTGTGTCTGTTTCCTTCTGGAGGCGCCCTGTTGCTGGGCGCCAAGCCAGTGTTGATTATGTTGCTGATTTTGGCGCCCAAGGCGCCCAGTCATGATGTCCTGCTGTTGTTGTTGCTGGAAGTGGCGCCCTAGCCGCCCAGTGATGCTGCCTTGATTGCTGGAGTTGGCGCCCTAGGCGCCCAGTGCTGTGTTGCGTAATTATGTGTTGCAGTGAAGGGCGCCCTAGGCGCCCAGTGGTGTCCTGGGTTGTTTCTGGATGTTGCTGTGTTGTGCCAGAATTTTCTTGTGTCGCTGGGAGAGGCGCCCTAGGCGCCCAGTAGTGTTTCAGTGTTGTTCCCTGTTGCTGAAAACTGGCGCCCTAGGCGCCCAGTGCTGTTGCTGTCTCAGGCGCCCTGTTGCTGGGCGCCAAGCCTAATGTTGCTGTTGCTGTCTCAGGCGCCCTGTTGCTGGGCGCCAAGCCTGATGTTGCTGTTGTTGTCTTAGGTGCCCTCCTCCTGGGCGCCAAGTCTGTTATGTTGCCTGTTGTGCCAGGCGCCCTCTTGCTGGGCGCCAAGTCTGTTCCTGATGTTGTGGTGCAAGGCGCCTTGCTCCTGGGCGCCATTTTCTGTGTTGCTGCTAGGCGCCCTGTTGCTGGGTGCCAAGTCTAATTCTGTTGCCATGGTGTTAGGCGCCCTGCTGCTGGGCGCCAATTCTGTTGGTGCCACTGTTGTCCTGGGCGCCATGTCAGTTGGTGTTGCTGTTGTGCTAGGCGCCCTGCTCCTGGGAGCCAAGTCTGATGTTGTTGCTGTTGTCCAAGGCACCCTGTTGCTGGGCGCCAGTTTCTGTTTTGTTGTTGCTGGCTAAGGCGCCCTGTTGCTGGGCCCGCCAGATCCTGTGTTGCTGGTGTTGTCTGTGGCGCCCTATTGCTGGGCGCCAGTTTCAGTGCTGTTGCTGTTGTCTGTGGCGCCCTGTTGCTGGGCGCCAGATTCTGTGTCGCTGTTGCCTGTTGTTGGCGCCCTGTTGCTGGGAGCCAGACTCTGTGTTGCTGTTGCTGCCTGTGGCGCCCTGTTGCTGGGCGCCAGTTTCTGCGATGTTGTTGCCTGCTGTGGCGCCCTGTTGCTGGGCGCCAGTTTCTGTGGTGGCTGTTTCTGTTGTTGGCGCCCAGCTGCTGGGCGCCAGTTCCTGTCATGTTGCCGTTGTGTAAATTGGTGTCTCTGGTGTCGGTGTATGATTATTGTTATAGGTGTTGGTGTGATTGGTGATGATTGGGGATTATTGGTGATTATTGGTGATGATATAACAGGTGATGACATAACAGGTGATGTGCCTATTTTTATGGGCTAAGGTGACAGGTGATGGGTCTATGACCATTTATTAATATTGGTGTTGTTGTGTGTCACATTGATGACCATTATTGTTGATTGTTTTGATGTGTTGTGCATGGTGTCGCATGCATTCCATATGCATTATTTTGGTGATGACGGCTTCGGCCTTAGAGCTATAGGTGATGATGGTGATGCTCATACAGGTGATGATGCCCTTAGTGGCTACTTTATTGGTGATGATTGGTACCACATGCATATGCCCGTTGGTGTGGGTTGCATCTCATATACTTACTCATGATGTTAATGATGATTCTTGGTGATTTATTAATTGGTGTTGTAGTGAAGCGGTTGATATGGTTGTCGTACTCTAGCATATTGCTTATCATATATGCTATTATAATGTTAGATATCTCACCCATTCTGTTTGAATGTTACCCCTATGTTGGTAACGTGCAGGTGATTGCGAGTGAAGGCAAGTCTTCCATCGCTAGTTGAGTCGGTGTCGTCGCTCTGATACGTAGCACTCGGGGGGATGAACGCTAGTTTTATTAGATGACTTTAATATTTAATTTCTGAAGTTTTATGGTGATGTTATAATTATTTAATTGAACAATGATTTGATTCCGCTGCTTGATGATGTTATGACGTGCTAGGTGTTGCACAGTTTTAATGGTGAAACTTTATTATTGACATGTGATGTTTAACGGTGTAAATTGGCATCCCTTGTGGGTGTATTGAAAACGTTTTGAAAACTCTGATTTTTTTGTCAAAAATTTTCTGGGTAGAAAAGGGGTGTTACATTTCACAGCGTGATCTATAAGGTGCGGGTTTCTCCCATCTTCACGCCGTTTCAACTAGAGGTCTTAAACCACTTCCAGATAGCTCCATCTCAGCTCCACCCTAACTCATGGTGCTTCGTGAAGTGCTTCGAACTGGTGATGAGAGCCCTACAAAGGAAGTGCACCTTGAGGGTCTTCTTGACTATTTTCGAGGTACAACGTCGTCGAGAGTCTTCCGGCGGCATCATTCGTTACGAGTTCATACACTTGAAATGTCGGGCCAACTATGCTTTCTTTCAGGTGTATTCTGACAATCAGCATGACTGGAAAATTTAAGTATATTTACCTCGTCCCCTCTAGCCCGAAAGCTATTGATAGCATGTGCTTTTTTGATGAGCAAGGGTGTTTCATCCGAGATAAGTTTCATTTCGGGTGGTGTAATGCTGATGCTGATCGCACCTCTCGGTATTATCGCGTCCTCTCGTCTGAGTTATCAGTTTCCCAGCTGAGGACTTTGGATATGCTTAAGAGGATCGTCAGCCGCTTGTCCACTACGCCTAAAAAGATTTTATGTGGCGAACTATCCAAGGCCTCAACGATTCCCGAGGCAGTTGATCTCTTAGGTCGCTTATTTGGTTTGGTTTGCCTTTATTTTCCCCATTTAACACTTTGCTTTTGTTGCTGATTTGTTTCATTGTTGTTTTGTAGATAAGATGGCCGCTCCACTCTCTTTCGACGAATTGGCCTCTTGGGCTGGGAGGAAGAAACCTCTAGGTTTCGAAGCTGATGAGGCGAGTAGTCCGGTTCCTGCAGTGTCTGCTCCTGTCCGTCCCTCCATGGGGCCTCGTTTGAGCATGGGGGCGCCAAGTCGGGCTTCCAAAGATCTCTCTGGGGCACCAATTGGTTCTACCAACCTGGGGGGCCAAAGCCATTCCAAACGCAAGACAATTCGTATTCAGCGCTCTCCTCCTGCTGATGGTTCTTTCCCTTCCAGGCGCTCCTCCCCTGAGGACACAGAGGAGGGTGAAATTAGCTTTACTGCGCAGGAGCGTGACCACCTCTGGGAGCACCCTTTCGAACTTGCCATGCATATGGTCAAGGATGGGGAGAGTTTGCATGCCAAGTGGGGAGCTGAGAGGGAAAGTGGACCTCATTCAGGCGATTCTCTTGATCTATTTTTTTAAGTTTTTGACATATCTGTAATTTGGCTTCTTGATCCATGTTGTGTTGTTTTATTCTCTATGTAGGTTTGAGGGAGTAGAGAGATCAGCTTGCGTTGGATAAGAATCGACTCCAAGAAGATCTTCGCGAAGCTTTGGAATCCGTTCGCCGGGCCAAAGAGGCCGCTCGTCACTACCAGGCAGACCGGGCAGAGGTCGTTGCTGAGACGGATGAGCACAAGAGGAGGGTGGAGGAGCTTCAATCTGAACTGGAAGGTATGAAGAAACTGAAGGAGGAGGCCGAGGCCAAAGTGCAGGTGGTGGCCGGGCAGGCTATAGACTTTTCTTATGCTGCCTACGATAAGGCGATCGGTCATGTTCAGTGTTTGTATCCGCAAGCCATTCTCGAGTCGAGCGTCCTTCAATTTGATCATGATGTTTGAGACGGGAAGATCGTTAAGTACCACTCCAACGGGGTTGACTTTGATGTCGTTGCCCCCTGATTATCTCTTAGTTGCTTGATTGTGTAATTTTTCTTTGACTCGTCGAATCTCGCTATGTGTTTTGTTTAATGGATGTATTACACTTTACCTCAATAGGGTTGACCTCGATGTCATTGTTTGCTAATATCTATATTATCTTTTGAAACGTCTATCTGTCATCGTTATATGGCTTGTTTCTTACGTTCACAACTAATAGTATTGGATGGCCTCGGGCGTACTTTCTTGTCTTGCGCACCTGAACATATTATTTCGTATCGCCTCGTGGCAAAGCGTTGTATTTTGACGTTGGTGCCTTGCTTGGCGCCCCGATGGGCGCTGGTCTGTCACATGGCGCCCTGCCAGGCGCCCTCATGGGCGCTGGCCTGTTACTTGGCGCCCTGCCAGGCGCCCTCATGGGCGCTGGTGTAACTCCCCAAAATTAATTAAATATTTATTGATTTATTTATTTAATTAATTATATTAGTTTTATGTGATAGATATAATAATAGAAATGTAAGTTAATTATTTTAGTGTGTTAGTGCATATTAGGATTGGAAATAACTAAGTGGAGGGAACTAGCCCAATAGGGTATGCGAATAGGGCTAAGGAAAATAGCCCATGATGGGTGATGAGTCTACTTAAGGGAATTAGGTTAGGGTTTCTCTCATAATTAGAAACAAAACACAATTAGAAAGTGAGAAGAGAAGAGGAGAGGGCGACGACTAGAGAGAAAAGAAGGGAAGAAGGCGTGAATCCACAAGGCACAAGAGAGAGAGAGAGGCGTAGCACAAGGAGAGAGAAGGAAAGCTAGATTTCGTGGTGCTTCCTAAGGCTAGGGTTTCGATTCTAAAAGCTAAGGTAAGGGTGAGGTTCATGCTTTATAAGGGTTGGTATGAATGAAGGGTTGTATGTGGGTTAGGGTTTGGTAGTCATCATATGTGTATCATGTTTATTATGTGTTTGATAAAATGCTTTGAATGCTGTATTGGTTGATTTTGTCATGTAATTGATGTTCCCATGCCCTAATACTATGTTTGATGATTGCATGTGGGGGTTAGGGTATGATGATTTATCACATGTATGATTATATGTTTGTATTGCCTTGTTGAACCAATTGTTGATGACTGAACCTATTTGTTGATGTTTGAGATCACTTGTTGATGTTTGAATATGTTGTGGAGGTTGGAAATCAATTTGGTTTTTTTTTTAATTCGCAAAGAAAACTGGGTATAGGTTCGGTTATACAGTAACTGGGAACAATCTAGTGGCCCAAAAATTATGTGGTTTACCTTTTCAGAAACTAGACTTAATGATTGTTAGTTTGGCACTAGTTTGGTTGCATTTGGAGTTGTATAGCTCGATTTATAGGTGTCACAAGTTAGGTTAAAATTCTGGAAACAATCTGGATATAGGTTCGGTATTTCGTGTATAACATTTTCGTTTGAACTCCTTTTTGAATGATTCTTGATTCATTGAAAATTACACTCAATTTGTTTCGGGTTAGGCTCAAGTCCCATGTCATTTGACTGAGTTTTGATAATTTTAAAGGTGTCACAAGCTAGGTCATGGTGGCTGTCCTGTTTTCTGAACCTTGTTGCTTAATTACTGAAACTGTACGAATTGGACCATTATTTTGCAAAATAAAAATTATAGTCAGGAACTAGACATTCTTAGCTTTCCATAGAGGGGTCCATTGCTAAGTTTCGATACCGTTTGATAGGTTAATTAGTTCACCGAAGTAGAGGTATGTTTGCTGGAAATTGTTATTGCTGTTGCTGGAAATTATTATTGCTGTTGCTGAAAAATTATTATTGTTGTTGCTGAAAGAAATCATTGTTGCTGGTTCTGAAAACTGTTTCCGAAAATTGTTGCTGGTTCTAAAAACTGTTTCCGAAAATTGTTGCTGGTTCTGAAAACTGTTCCCGAAAATTGCTGTTACTGTTTTCGAAAATAACTGTTATTGCTCCTATATTTGGGCACTAATCCTATTTTTGCGAGTCGTTCCTATTTTTGCGAGTTGTTCCTATTTTTTGTGGGTTGCTCTTTGGCGCCTTAGCGCCTAGTATTGTTCCCTAGTGTTGTTGCCTTGTTGGTGGCCTTAGCGCCCTGTTGTCTTGTTGATTCGTTGTTGTTGCCTTGTTGGTGGCCTTAGCGCCCTGTTGTCTTGTTGATTTGTTGTCGTAGGCCGGTGGCCAATGTTGGATTGCCTCTTTAAGGCATGGATTTGTTGTCATAGGCCGGTGGCCATTGTTGATTTTGTGTTGTGGGTCTATGGCCAGTGTTGAGTCTTGTGTCATTGTGTGCTAAGATATGTTGCTTGTTGTTGATTGTCTGTCTTGCATCATTGTGTCGCATGCATATCATTTGCATATGGGGTAGTTGGCCCCGGAGCTAGTCTCTACCACGTTGGATTGCCTCTTTTGGCATGGATTTTTGCGATGATAAGCGCAACAACAACCACAAACGGAGTTTCTACGACCACGAGATGTCCCGAACGTTCCCAAACTCGAGTCCTATGCACTAACAATGCCCAAATTCGACCCAAAGCTACCAAACCTTCTTCCTAATGCTTGAAAAACACAGTGTTGGTTCTGAACTACCTCAAACTAGCTACCAATCCATCAAGCAAGTCACATTCAGCTCCTAGGATACATTTTTGGCTATTTTGAGCTTGAGGCTCTACAATGGTGAAATGAGATGGATGAGAGTGTTGGTTCTGAAACTGGTATCACTAGGTAGAGGAGGAGATCTTTAGTATTCAAGGTATCCTGGGCATCATATCATCACTGTGTTTGAATGGTGAAATCAGATGAAACAAGCATCAACACCTCATGGAGTTATCTCCTCTCCAAGCTCTTTCTCTCTTTCTCTCTCTCTCCCTCTCTCTCGCTCGACTTCTCCCTTTCTTTCTTTCTTCAGATTTTCTGTTTTTGTTTCTAAAATTCTGAAATGTCCAGCATATGTGTGTGTGTGTTGTTGACTAAGTGAGCTGAAGATTAACTGGGCCGGAAATGAATATTTTGCCCTTAAGTGATTCATACTCCACAATCTCACTTAAATCTATCTTAATCCACTTCTAATCACTTAATCAAACAATAATTATTCAATAATCAAGTAATGCATATGTGTGTGTTTTGTGAAAGATGGGCCAGCTGAAAGTCACTTATGGGGTGGAAAAGACGAAAATACCCTTGTGCTCCTATTCTCACTTAAAATCCCAATTAACTCACCAATCAATCAACAATTCAAGTACTTAATATATTTTAGCACACAAGCACAACATAATTCACTTAATCAATGAAACCATATCATAATTAATCAATTATGCTAATTAATTATCTAGTGACCTCTTGATAATTTCGATAAATGAAATTAGCGAAATAGGGGATGTTACAATTTGCGTGGGATCTTAGCCAGCTTCCTCAGCTCTTCTTCCTGCAGCTGTAAGTGTTCTCCCTGCAGGTAAGCAATAATATTGGTCATCCAGCTTTGAGGCTCGATCTCTGTTGAGAGAACCTGAATTTTATTTACGCTGGGTTCAAAAAGTGTTTCCTGGATCACCGAATGGTTGTTTCCAGGGTTTCTTTGTACTGACGAGTTTGGCCAGGATGTCCGCTCTGCCATTTTGTTCCCTGGGGACATGTGTTAGCTCAAAGGAATTGAATTTGGATGTAAGTTCTTGTACCTTATCAAATTATTTGTCGAGAAGCTCATCTTTGGAACTGAATACCTTTGTGACTTGTCCGGTTATGAGCAGAGAGTCACTTCGGGCCTTCAGGTGATTTACTCCCAGATCTGCAGCAAGTGTCATGCCAGCAATGAGTGCCTCGCACTCTTCCTGATTGTTGCTGGCTTTGAAGTTGAACCGAAGCGATTGGTCGAGAAGAATATCGTTCGGGCCTTCTAGGGTCACTCCAGCTCCACTTCCTCTTAGATTGGATGAACCATCTACGGACAGAGTCCACACAAATTCGACTGAAGGCTTGGTTTCTAGATTGGCCTCAACAAGCTCGACTATAAAGTCAGCCAATTCCTGAGCCTTGATTGGCCCTCTTGGCAAATACTTGATATCAATTTCGAACAACTCTACCAACCAAAGGTCCATTCTCCCTGCTAGATCGGGCTTCGAGAGCACTTGGCAAATTGGAAGATCTGTTTTGATTACTATCGGGTGACTCTGAAAATAGTGTCTGAGTTTCCTTGCTTCTAAGATAACAGTATACGCCGCTTTCTCAATCTTTTGATACCTCTGCTCTGGGCCCCTCCACATTCGGATGATGTAGTAGACAGGAAGCTGGTCTTTTCCTTGCTCTTGTACTAAGACTGTACTGCATGCATCCCTCGAGACTGCTAGTTACAGGAGTAAGGGAACACCCTGCTTTGGGGATGTGAGGATCAGAGGTGCTGCAAGGTATTCTCTGAGTTCCTGGAGGGCCTTTTCACATTCTTCGGACCACTGGAAATTGGCATTCTTCTTAAGGATCTGGAACATGTGATGAGAGCACGAGTTCCCTAAGCATGTGGAAGGAATTCTATAAAGAAAAATATTCTGCTCCAACATTTTAGAAGCCAAAACACATCAATAAGAAGCAATCATGGAATAACTAATATTTCCTATTTTATTTTTAATTTTCGTATTTAATTTTAATTAAATAATTTTAGGTGGCTTTTGATCTTTCCTAAGTTAGTTTGTGGGTTTTAAAGGCTTGTAAAGTCATTATGATGACTAGTGGAGTTTTATTTTTATAATTATGTTTATTTACTAGGTATTGAATAATGTAAATGGACTTATCAATTTATTTGATAAATGCATGATAGTGGAAATTTATTTAGTTTATTTCAAGAGTCACTTTAGGTTTCCAAAGGTTGTGAGTTTAGCCTATAAATAGGGATCTTTTGTACTACACAAATCAGATTATGAATATGAATGAAAATTGAGTTTCCTCCATTTGTGAGAGCTTCCCTTGTGTTCTTGGGTTAAAGAACCAAATTGATCTTATCAAGGCAACTTGTGGTGATCAAAATCCATGACTTATCACTCACCTTCTCATCTATTTCTTGAGTGTGGCGTCAATATCCTTCTTTTAAGTCTCATCATCAACACGGTCTTTCCTAGTTTGCCATCAACATGGGTCTGATCTTGTCCGCTAACCGGCCAAGGAAGCGGGAGAGAGCCGCTATCTGACCGGCTAAGATCTAGAATTCTTCGGTCTTGGTGGGACTTCATGCGTCAATGATGGATCAACACTGTGAGAGGCTGGCTTCAAGGCCCTTGTGTGTTAGGACATATCCTAAGAATTCACCTGCTTGAACTCCAAACGAGCATTTGTCAGGGTTGAGCCGAAGGTCATGCTTCTTCAAGAGCTCGAATATCTTGGTCAGATTGTCAATATGAGTTGGATCAGTGGTGGACTTCACAACCATATCATCATCATATACTTCAATCGTTCTTCCGATCTCGCCTTCAAAGATCTGATCCATCAAGCGCTGGTATGTTGCTCCAGCGTTCTTGAGACCGAACGACATCACTTGGTAGCAGTAATTGGATCGGCCGGTCATGAATGCAGTTTTTTCTTCATCAATGTAGCTCATCCTGATTTGGTTGTAGTTGGAGTATGCGTCCATAAAGATGAGTAGCTTGTAATCAGAGGCGCCATTGACAAGTCCATCAATGCAAGGCAATGGATAGGAATCCTTCGGACACGCCTTGTTGAGATCAGTGTAATCCACACACATTCTCCACTTGCCGTTGGATTTCTTCACAATCACAGGATTAGCCAGCCAGGTTGGGTACTTTACTTCTCAGATGAATTCAGCCGCCATCAACTTATATGTCTCCTCCTTGATTGCCTTCGTCTTCTCATATCCCTGCTTTCTCTTTTTCTTCGACACAGGCTGAGCAAAAGGGTTTAGAGATGACCGATGATAGACAAAGTTCAGATCAATATCTGGCATGTCTTAGGGAGACCATGCAAATATGTGAACATTGTCTGATAAGAGCTTGATGAGCTGATTTTCAATCTTCGTTGATAGGCCGGTTCCAATTTTTTTTTCCTGATGCTGTGCTGGACCGATGATTACTTCTTTCAGATCGTCGACTGGCCTCGGTCTCTTCTCTTCTTTGGCTGCATTATACACTCTTGGATCCAGGTCAAGAAAACTACAATTAGAGCCTTTTACCTCGGGTTTTTTGATTGTCTTTACTTTGGCACTTTCGGCATAGCACCTGCGGGCCATCACCTGGTCTCCCCTTACTGTCCCGACACCTCCATTCGGTAGAGGACACTTGAGGCAGAGATGAGGGTATGATATTGCCGCCACGAGGGCATTAAGAGTCGGTCTGCCCACTATGATGTTGTAAGACGATGTTGCATCAATGATCATGTACCTGAGGACAACTGTCTTGGCCGATTCTCCTTCTCCGAATGTGGTTCTGAGGTCCATGTACCTGTGGACTTCAACTTCTTTGCCCGAAAACCCTACCAACGTACCAGGCTAATTTTTCAACAGCTCAACCAACAACTTAAGCTCTTGAAAGCACTTCCAGTACATTACATTGACGGAGCTTCCTCTGTCTACCAGGACTCGGGCGACCCTGTACCTGCTGGTTGTGATGTAAATCACTATCGGATCATTAGAGTGGGGTTGAATACCGTTGAAGTCTTCCACGTCGAAGGAGATCTGTGGGTACTCTGGAATGGATACATCAGACACTTTATTAGTGACAGACATGATGGAACGTGCGTACCTTCGCCTTGCCGATGAAGTGGATCCTCCTCCCGAGAAGCCTCCGAAGATGATGTTTACATCGCCTTTGTCTGCGATTTCGTGTTCGTCTTTTTGCGCAGTTTCCATTCGGGCTCCTCCCCTCTTCGCTGCTGGCTTCGGTTGTATGTTGCTGGCTCCTCTGTCAATAAAAACTTTTTAAGTTGTCCTCTCTAGATCAGTTGTTCAATCAGTTGCTTCAAAGTCCAGCAATCATCAGTGGTGTGTCCCTTTGTCCGGTGGAACTTGCAGTATGATTGTGGATACTTACCCATGGTACCGATGAAATGTGTCGGCCTCTGTATGGTTCCATCATTTAGGGCTTCGTGGAGGGCTTGGTGATAACTCTATTTTATATAGAGTTATTCATACAATTAAGCTTGAGTTATTGCTTATTTTCAAGAACATTTATATATATTTATAGCTTATTTATCAAGGAACAACATTCTAAATATTCAAATGGATAAAGGGCAATGATCTAGGCAAAATGCACAAATCTTGTTAGGTTTGATGTTTTTGTTCAGTGCAGCTACTGCAGGAGTGGAATTACTGCCAACACCAGGAGTGGAAACACTAGGAGTGGAAACACTGCCAACACCTGCTAAATTCTGCAGTTTATACCAAAACATCCAAAGACCATTTCAATGCTTCCACACTTGATTTGTGACGTCATGCCTAGTCACCTAGAGCTGAGCCACATGCAGAAGTCGGCGATACACATAAAAATCAAGTTGCAAGACTCAACTTATCTAAAAGACATGTGGCACTTCTCCAATGGACCTCATCTTTTGTTATGCATGCAAGCGACCAAACCTGTGCAGCTTGCTTGATTGGTTGTCTACAACTAACCATGTTTGGTCCCCTCATCTGATCTTTCACGCCAAAGGAAACCCCTTGCAAGAGGAAAGCTTTCAAGCCTATAAATAGAAGCCATATCTTCACTTATCCATCATCTTTTACATTTTTAAATCCTTCATCTTTCATTTGTAATTCTTCATTTTGTTTTCTGAAAGGATCGCTTAGTTTAGGTTTAGTTTATTTTCATTTCAAGTTTCTAAGGAGAGGAAGGTGAGGAAGTGCTTGACAACCATTCCATTCACTTCTACTTTGAAGAAATTCGTGTAAGAAATCTTTATTGTACTTCAACTTGGGAACGTAATGCAAAAGATCTTCTATTCAAGTAATCTCTACTCTTTTAAGTTCTTTTGCTTTATTATTCATTTACTTATGTTCTTTGCATATTCTTTGCTTTATAACATGAGTAACATGAGCTAAATTCCCTTAAGTTGAGATGTTCTAACCTTGTAATGAACTTCTAAATATGTTATTATGGTTTATGTAGTGTAAACACTTTAAACTCTTGCATAATACTTCTTTCAACTTATTCTGGAATTGATCACTTTAGAATAGGTAAAACTTGTAGCAGCAGACATGGGCTACATTTATGAACTCAAGAGTTAATAGGGACAAGTATTTAATAAAGGAAACTTTGTTAAATACATGCTAAAACCTAGACATAGGATAGCATAGTCCTTAGGAAAATAAAATTACAAGAGTGAACCTATTTAGCAACTTGGATCATTGTTAGGAGGCAAGGGAGGAATTGACAAACCTTTCTTTACTGTAAAAAACAAAGATCATAAGAGCTTGTAATGAAACTCTAAAGAGAAGTGCTGAAAGGCACAAACTGATGCACCTACATCCAGTGTTCCCACACTACATACTCCATTAAAACACTTAGAAGTAAAGTACTTGGTGAAAACATCTCAACTACTTTTTCCACTGATTTCTCACACATTTTATTGCTTATTACTATTTTTACTTACTTTGAAAACTCCAAACCAAAAATACTGAATAGTGTAGACACACTAAGTGTACACTTTGAACTACAAAAATTTACAATACATAATCCCTGTGGGTTCGACCTTTCTTATCACTTTATTACTTGTGTGACTATGTATACTTGCATATATTAAAATAACCACACCAAGTTTTTGGCGCCGTTGCCGGGGATTATAGTAAAATTTTGTTGTTTAGATTGTTAATTTAGTGTTTTATTAGTACTACTGGTATTCTGTTTTCTGTGCAGAAACACTTAGTGCCGAAACACTCAGTGTGGAAACACTAATTTATGCCCAGAGATAGACCACCAGAATTTGATTGTGATCCAGAAATTGAGAGAAGATTTAGGAGATTGCTAAGACAACAAAGACAAAGACAACAAGACTGCAGAACAATGTCTCACCACAGTGAAAAGGCCTCAGTAAGAGGAGGACCTAATTCACATCAACAACCTAAAGGTGGACCAGATCACAGACAACAATTCATTCAAATGGGACCAATAGGTATGATTAATGATAGCGATAGACCTATGAGAGACTATGCTCAATATGACCAGCAGCACATACAAACTAGTATTGCTAGACCTCAAATTGATGCTGTTCATTTTGAATTTAAACCTATGATGTTTCAAATGTTGCAAACAATTGGTCAATTTGGTGGATCTCCACATGAAGATCCCCATGAGCATTTAAAGCAATTCATAGAAGTTTGTAGTAACTTTATCATTCCTGGTATTAGTGAGGATGCATTTAGGCTTAAGTTATTTCCATACTCTTTGAAAGATAGGGCTAAATCATGGCTAAATTCTATGGAGCCCAATTCTATTCATACATGGAATGAATTAGCTAAAAAATTCTTAAGCAAATATTTTCCTCCTATTAAAAATGCTAGGATGAGACATGATATTACATCTTTTAGACAAAAAGAATTTGAATCATTGTTTGAAGCATGGGAAAGATGGAAAGAGCTTTTAAGAAAATGTCCACATCATGGTTTACCTGTCATTATACAAATGGAAACTTTTTACAATGGTCTAGAACCACAAACCAGAGTGATGCTTGATGCATCAGCTGGTGGTGTTCTTTTGAATATGTCTTATAATGAAGCATGTGATCTTATTGACAAAATTGCTACAAATGGTTCAAGTTGGCCTACTGAGAGGGTAAGTGCTCAAAAGAGAACCTCTGGAGTACATGAGATTAATGATATATCAGCCCTATCTGCTCAAGTAGCCACTTTAACCAATCTGATCAAACAGTGCACTAGTGCACCTACATCTAGTGTAGCAACACCTAAAGAAAACACTGCAGCAGCTATAGAACAAGCCCCTCCAGGAACTACAAGTTGTGTGTATTGTGGAGGAGGCCATCTATATGAAGAATGTCCTAGCAACCCTGTCTCTGTCAATTATGTAGGTTACAATAAAAATAACAACCCTTACTCTAATACCTACAATCCAGGATGGAAGAACCACCCAAATTTTAGGTGGAACAATTCTAATGCACCTGCACAAAGTGCACCTGCACCAAGTACTCCTCCTGGATTCCTACCTCAAAGCCAACAAAGATCAAACCCACCTGCCAGTGCCAATTCTCTAGAAGAATTGCTTAGATCATTCATTAGTGAAACTAGAACTGCTAGGCAAGCTCATGATATATCAATTAAGAACCTAGAGAACCAAGTAGGGCAATTAGCAACTGCTTTGCAGCAAAGACCAGCAGGTACTTTGCCATCAAACACAGAAGCTTCACCCTCACAAAGGCAAGGTAAGGAGCAGGTCAAAGCCATATCTTTGAGAAGTGGCAAGGATCTAACAGAACCATATGAGCTTGAAGGTACAGAGAAGGGAGAAAAAAATAAAAATGAAAAAAATTCTCAAGATGCAGAAACACCTGGTGTTCCTACATCTCCTACTCCAAGGTTAGTACCAGAATACCCTCCTCCTCCTTTTCCTCAAAGATTGAAAAAAATACATGAGGAGAAGCAATTCAGTAAATTTTTAGATGTTTTAAAACAATTGCATATCAATGTTCCCTTGATAGAGGCACTTCAACAAATGCCAAACTATGCCAAATTCATGAAAGATGTTCTTTCTAAAAGGAGAAGATTGGGGGAATTTGAAACTGTTGTTATATCAAAAGAATGTAGTCTGATTTTACAAAACAAAATTCCAAGGAAGCTAAAGGATCCAGGTAGCTTTACAATCCCTTTTTCAATAGGTAAGTACTATACAGGAAGAGCATTATGTGATTTAGGTGCAAGCATCAATTTGATGCCCAAATCTATCTTCACAAAGCTAGGGATTGGAAATGCTAAACCTACCACATTGACACTATCTTTGGCAGATAGATCAATTGCATATCCAGAAGGAATTATTGAGGATATATTGGTGCAAGTTGACAAATTTGTGTTTCCTGCAGATTTTGTTATACTTGATTTCATTGCAGATGAAGAAGTGCCAGTCATACTTGGAAGACCATTCTTGGCAACAGGGAAAACACTGATAGATGTGCAAAGAGGAGAGCTAACCATG
Organism: Astragalus membranaceus; assembly: GCA_039519185.1. Classification (NCBI taxonomy): domain Eukaryota; kingdom Viridiplantae; phylum Streptophyta; class Magnoliopsida; order Fabales; family Fabaceae; genus Astragalus; species Astragalus membranaceus. The sequence continues at coordinate 29,874,453 of CM076850.1, read as the reverse complement.
AGAGTGAATGATCAAGAAGTAAAATTCAATGTCTTGAATGCTTTGAAGTATCCAGCAGAGGAGAGTGAAGAGTGTTCATCAATCTCACTTGATCATTTGGTAGAGAAGCAGTTCCACAAGCAGTATGATCACCTTGCCAATGCACTAGCACCTGATGTTTCTGCATTGCCTGCTGAGGAATTTATTGAAGAAAGCATATTGCCCAAGGAACAAGATACACCTAAGGTATGGGCTAGAACTTATGAATCTCTTAATTTAGAAGATCCCAACCTTAAAGAAAATGTACCTTCTGTTGAACAACCTCCTAAGCTAGAATTGAAAGAACTACCTAAGCATTTAAAATATGTTTTTCTAGGTGAGGATGATACTCTTCCTGTAATCATAGCATCTGACCTATCTTTAGAACAAGAGCTTGATTTAATTAACACCTTGAGAAAACATAGAAAAGCTATAGGTTGGCAAATGTCTGACATTAAAGGGATTAGCCCCTCAACATGCATGCATAGGATAATTTTAGAAGAAAAGTCTAAAAATAGCATAGAAGGGCAAAGAAGATTAAATCCAATAATGAAAGAGGTTGTTAAGAAAGAAATAATTAAATGGCTAGATGCTGGTATTATCTACCCTATTTCAGATAGTGCATGGGTTAGTCCTGTGCAATGTGTTCCTAAAAAGGGTGGAGTCACAGTTGTAGCCAATGAAAATAATGAATTATTCCCAACCAGAACTGTAACAGGGTGGAGAATCTGTATGGATTACAGAAAACTCAATAAGGCCACTAAGAAAGATCATTTCCCCTTACCCTTTATAGATCAAATGTTAGATAGGTTAGCAGGAAAGGAATTCTATTGTTTCTTAGATGGTTATTCAGGATACAATCAAATAGCAATTGAACCTAAGGATCAACAGAAAACCACCTTTACTTGTCCTTATGGCACTTTTGCCTTTAGAAGGATGCCTTTTGGACTTTGTAATGCTCTTGCTACCTTTCAAAGATGCATGATATCAATCTTTTCTGACTTCATTGAGCAATCAATGGAAGTCTTCATGGATGACTTTTCTGTTTTTGGAGAAACATTCTCATTGTGTCTTTCAAACTTAGAAGAAATTCTTCAAAGGTGTGAAGACACTAACCTAGTGCTTAATTGGGAAAAATGTCATTTCATGGTAAAAGAAGGCATTGTGCTTGGTCATATAATATCTAAAAAAGGTCTTGAAGTGGATAGGGCAAAGATAGAGGTAATTGAGAAACTACCACCTCCATCAACAATCAAAGGGATTAGAAGTTTTTTAGGTCATGCAGGATTCTATAGGAGATTTATCAAAGACTTTTCAAAAGTTTCAAAACCATTATGTGTGCTCTTGCAACATGATGTGCATTTTAACTTTGATGAAACTTGTATGGAATCATTTCAAAAATTAAAAAAAGCTTTAGTTACAGCACCAGTTGTAGTCACTCCTGACTGGAGTAAACCTTTTGAGCTTATGTGTGATGCTAGTGACTTTGCAGTAGGAGCAGTCCTAGGGCAAAGGTATAACAAAGTATTTCATACCATATACTATGCTAGCAAAACACTCATTGAAGCTCAAATGAACTACACTGTAACAGAAAAAGAACTATTAGCAGTGGTTTTTGCTTTTGAAAAATTTAGATCATACTTGGTTGGCACCAAAGTAATTGTGTACACTGACCATTCTACCATCAAGTATCTGATTTCTAAAAAAGATGCAAAACCTAGGCTAATAAGATGGGTTCTACTACTTCAAGAATTTGATCTTGAAATAAGAGATAAGAAAGGAGTAGAGAACCAAGTGGCTGATCATCTCTCTAGACTTGAAAGTAATAATGCAGGTACAATTGAAGAAATCAAGGAAAGTTTCCATGATGAGAAATTACTAGCAATTACCATGAATGCAGCCAGTGTTTCTGCACTGAGTGTGGCCACACCTCATGCTTCAACACCATGGTATGCAGACATAGTAAACTTCCTTGTAAGCAAAATTGTACCATGTGACATGAACTATCAACAGAAAAGAAGGTTCTTCCACATAGTAAAACAATACTATTGGGATGACCCTTACCTATTCAAGATATGTCCTGATCAAATCATGAGAAAGTGCATTACTGAAGAAGAAGAACAGCAAGCAGTGCTCCTGCATTGTCATGCTGCACCATATGGAGGTCACTTTGGAAGCCAAAGAACAGTAAGGTACTTCAATCAGGTTATTTCTGGCCTACTCTAATTAAAGATACTTATTATATGGTCAAAACCTGTGATAAATGTCAAAGAAACGGTAATATATCTAATAGACATGAAATGCCTAGGACTAATATTCTAGAAATAGAACTTTTTGATGTTTGGGGCATCGATTTCATGGGTCCTTTTCCACCTTCTTTTGGCAATGAATACATTTTAGTGGCTGTAGACTATGTGTCTAAATGGGTTGAGGCTGTAGCACTGCCAAATAATGATGCCAAATCTGTTAGCAAATTTCTCCAAAGAAATATTTTTTCAAGATTTGGCACTCCAAGAGCAATCATCAATGATGAAGGCTCACATTTTTGCAACAAACTTATTGAAAATCTTCTTGCAAAATATGGAGTGAAACATAAGATTGCTACTGCCTATCACCCACAAACAAGTGGACAAGCTGAACTTTCAAATAGGGAAATAAAAAGAATGCTTGAGAAAATGGTTGGACCAAATAGAAAAGATTGGTCCTTACACTTAGATGAAGCATTATGGGCATATAGGACTGCATTTGAAACTCCATTAGGAATGTCCCCCTATAAGTAAGTTTATGGCAAGCCATGTCATCTCCCTGTTGAATTAGTGAACAAGTCATATTGGGCTATCAAAAAGTTGAATTTTGATCTCAAAAAGGCAGGAGAGCAAAGGTTTCTTGAGCTAAATGAATTAGAAGAATTTAGACATTTCTCCTATGAGAATGCAGAAATTTATAAAGCTAAAACCAAAGTATGGCATGACAAGAAAATCCAAAGGAGAGAACTTAAAGAAGGAGGAATGATTCTGTTGTACAATTCTAGGTTGAAACTCTTCCCTGGAAAACTGAGATCAAGATGGTCAGGACCATTCAAATTAGTTAAAATCTACCCCCATGGTGCAGTTGATCTATATGATGCAACCACTAATACCACTTTCAAAGTAAATGGACAAAGAGTGAAAATGTACTATGGAGAGCATGTAGAGAGAGACAAGATCACCACTCACTTTGCAAAACCTTAGACCAAGGTACAAGTCAGGCTGTAAGACTCTTAAAACAAGCGCTTGAGGGAGGCAACCCATCACTATATAGTTAATATTATTATTTTGTGCAATTTCATGTTTTGTTATTTTGCAGGAAAAACAGGACAACAGAGTAGCCAGTGTTTCCACACTTGGTGTTTCCACACTTGATGCAGCCACACTGCCTACTCTGGTGTTAGAAAAATTTAGAAGAAAACTGTTCACTTGACAAATCATCAACTTAGTGGAATCATCTCAGATCAAGGGTTAGAAAGTGGCGTGTTAAGTCTAAGTTTCCACGTGTTGGCTTGCATGTTAGGCCACATAACCTAACGGCTATAACCCTCAACTACCAATCCCACTAACCCTTTCACATACCCTAAGTTTCAATTCTTTTCGTCCCTCTCACAAAACCGATCAAAATCCTCTCCACTCACAAACAGTTTTTCAGTCTCAAACGCTCAAATTCATAAATGGCTAAGAAACAAGCTGCCTCTAAGAACACGGGGAAAGCATCTGGTGTGGAAACTCATGCGAAAAAGGGAAAATCAGGAGCACTAGCATCAACGGAAGCAATCCCTGGATGTGAGCACTTTTGGAACATGAAGTTCCTACCTGAGCGTGGTTTCAACTTCGCAAAGGCTCATCATTCATTCCTCTCCACTGTCAACAACTTGCATTGGGAAAGATTTGTTCAAACCCGAGCCTACTACTTGGAGCAATTGATGCGAGAATTCTACTCGGGAATTCAGAATAACAGAGGAGGTACTGTATTTTTCTCCAAGGTTAGAGGTAAGAAAGTTTTCTTTGACCCTGCTGGAATCAATAAGCACTATGATCTCACATACACTGGTAAAGCATTTGAAGTAAAACTAGAGACTTATGGAAAGAAGCAAATGACTAAAATCAAAGAAAGAGTAGCAATAGAAGGATCTCAGTGGGAGAAATTCACAAATACTGAATTCAAACTTAAAACTGGTGATTTAATCCCTGAACTTGGTAGCTGGCATTTATTCATTGATACATCAATTCTCCCTACTTCACACACTTCTACATTATCTAAAGATAGGTTGATTCTTATTGATTCAATCCTATGTGAGGATAATGTAGACATAGGGAAATTGATAGCTAGAGAAATTGTAGAATGTCAAGCCAAGGAATCTGGATTCTTATATTTCCCATGCTTAATCACTGAACTGTGTCAAAAGCAAGGAGTTGTTGCTACTGATCTAGAAAAAGTCTATAGAAAAACCCCTCCTAGTGGTCTGTCTGCTGAAGTTAAGGAAAGAGTGAGGTCAGTGAGAATTAGAAGTACTGTAGAGCAGGAAGTGTCTGAACACCTGATGCAGAAACTCCAAGCTGTCTGGAAATTTCAAAGAGAACAGCATGAGTGGTTCAAATTAAAGTTGGATGACCCTGAAGCAGAACTAGAATCCCCAATTTTTCCTAATTGGGTGATTGATGAGGAAGAAGAAGTGGAGGAGGAAGAAGAAGAAGTAACTGTTAAGAAAGAGAGGAGAGCAAAGAGAAAGAGAGATACTGAGAAAGAAAAGAAGGGAAAGAAACCAAGAGTGGAGGAAGAAATTGAAGAAGTGAGTGATGAAGATACTGAAGAAGATGAAGAGGCAAGGCAAGCTGTGAAGAATATTGAAAAGGATGCAGAGGAGGATGAATCTGAGTCACTGGAAGTTAGTGACAGTGATGATGATGGCAGTGATGATATGGAAGCTAGTGCTAGACGAAAGTATGAATTAAGGAAGAAATCTACAAATGAAGCCCAACCACCATCACCACCATCACAACAGCAATCAAACACCCCCTCACCACCATCACAAACCAACATTCCATCCCCCACCACCCACCATTCCCCCAGTCACACTTCAACACCAAAATCACCCACACCTCCACCAGAAAATACTCCCCAATCTGAAAATCCAAAACAAGATGCACAAGCAGATACAACCATCCCATCCCAGAAATCACCCACCCTACCAACAGAACCTATTGAGCCAACTAACATTGTTTCTGAGAAAGTTCAAATGCAGGTACTCATTGAAGAGCCTGAGAAAGAGAAAGGCAAAGCAGGTTCAGAGATGAAGATGCAGGCAGATACTGTCAAGGAGTCTGTTAGTGTTCCCACACCAACTGCAGAAGCTTCAAAGAAATCAACAGTCATGGCAACTATTCCTGCAGCAACAATCTTTGCAGTTCTGAAGGCCTTAGTAGAGAAGAAACAGATGCTGGGATACACAAGAAGAACAATGAAGCCAGCTCCAACAAAGAAGATGTGGACAATGTCCTCTCTCTATGCTGAACAGGGTACAGGAGCAGAAACTGGTGACAAGGCAACAAAACAAATAAAGAAACTGCAGAACAAACTGAGAAGGTAGCAGAGCAACAACCAGAGGGAATTGAGCAACAAACAGAACACACTCCAGTGCAGAGTGGTGTACCTGCACCTGAAGTCCAAACACTGGCTACACCAGATGTTCCTGCAGAAGCTACACCTGAAGAGGCAGAAATGCTTGAGGCTACTGTAGATGATCCTGGTGTGCCTACCTCTGATGTGGCCACTGCTAAGAAGCCAAAGAAGACAAGAGCCAAGCATAGCCCTGCTGTGAGAGCCAGCCCCAGATTCCAAAACAAAGAGTAAAAGGATACTTTTTAATGTTTATTCCTAAAACTATATTTTGCTTTACTTTCAACTGTTTAAAATACTATGTGGTAGCTGTTGCTATGTGTTAAATACTTTTGTTTGTTTCTCCCAAATTTAGTACTCCCCTGTTTCCTAAACTTAGAGCAGTGAGGACACTGCTCATCTTTAAGTTGGGGGGGGGGGGGAGAGTGGAGAATAGTATATCTTTTGAACTAAATATGCACTATGTGAAAACTAATATATGCTATGAATGTCTTAGTAGTATATGTATGTGAATATGCAATATTAGTATGTGTGTTTAGATGTACTTAACAAAGCATGCAAATGACATGATCAAAAATGTTTTCAAAAAAATAGAAGAACTAAGTACATCATATGTATGTTTTAAAAACTTAAATAAATATGAAACATGATCAATTCATCTTTTTCTCAAAAATTGAAGAAGTGTATCAATAAGTTGAATTTTGAATGAAAAGCCTTGTTTTCTAAAAATGATCAGTTTTATAAATACTTTGACACAACAAAATTGAGTTTTGAAAAGAACCATGCTAGATCAAGAGCTATCTAAAGCCAAGGAAATTTTGGAAATTTGAGGTCAAAATTAGATTTTCATTAAAAATTTAGAAGAGCATAAAGACTTAAGTTTGGGGGAAATTCCATGAATACAAAGGCCAAAGTGTGACAGCTTGAAGAGTGCAAGCCACAAGTGTCAAAACCACTCAAAAATACCAAAAATATCCCAAAAATGAGCTACACTTGCCTGAGTCATATAAACTGAACCTGTCCCTTAAGTGCAATTTGGTTTGAAAAATATGAACAAAGTTCAAAGAGAAAAAGAAAAACAAACCAAGAAAAAGAAGAAAATGCATGTGGAGGTCAGTGAGGAGGGCAGTGTACGCTACCAAAAATACTCAAAGAATTCCAAGTGTGGCAACACTTAGTGTGGCAACACCATCTACATCAAAAGGCACCTACACTCAAAATAAGGTGAACCTACAATCCAAAAATGATGTTTTTGCACTCACTGCATTACATCATCAAAAATCAAACACCAAGAATAGAAATAAGGTATTGGCTCAACAAGTTGGAACACCAAAAGCCCTTTGTTGTGCTTAAGAGTCCCCTAAATACTTGAAGAAATTGTTAGTCTTGGCCATATTTTGAAAAATCTCTAAGAGTGACCAAAAGAGTTCCATCTTTTTCAAAAAGCTAAGGAAAAACTCTTTGTTCAGTTATGGAATCAATTAGAAACTCAATGGGCCACACACTCACACAAATGAGTTTTTATAACTCTGAATGTTTTAAAGCAAGGGCATGGAAGAAAAAGCACCAAAAGAGAAAGGCTCATTACAATAGACTTCAAACACTTCTTGAAAAACATGAGTTGAGATGTCTTCATAATTATATAAGTCTTGTGTTTTGTTTCTTGTCGTTGCTTGAGGACAAGCAACAATTTAAGTTTGGGGGTGTGATAGCTCTATTTTATATAGAGTTATTCATACTGTAACAGCCCGAAAATAGTAGATTAATTTTCTAGTTAATTAAATGAGGTTTAGGTGGTAGGAGATAATTAATTAATCGATTTAATTAATTATTTAGGGTTTTGAGAGTTAAATAAATAGAATTATTTAATTGGACCTAGGGTTAGATGGTGGTGGCGAGTTGAAGTGGATTAGGAGAAGCCCATGATTAGGTCATTAAGTGGAAGCCCATGTCCATTAAGCTAGGCGCCTATAAGATGCCAATCTTAGGGTTTGGTGATTCATTCCAACACTTTAGAAAAAATAGAGAGAGTGGGACGGCTTGGAGAGAGGAGAGGCGTGAAACCATAAGAGAGAGATGAAAGAAGAAGGGCGCAAAACCCTAGAGGAGAGAGAGAGGAAGATTTCGCATGCACCAAGGAGGGAGAGGAGGATCTTAGTTGCTGAATTTTGATGGTAGCTTGCTCACCAAGAGATAGGTGTTCTTCAATTATGAGGTAAGGGGGCTCTCGTTCATAGTTAATAATTTATAAACCACGAAATCATGGGGACTAGGTGTTAGGAGTAGTTGTTTAAATTGCTGTTGATGTTTATAATATCTATATGTGGCTGAAGTGTGATGGTTGTTTGTGTTGTTGAATTCACTATTTTGAGATGTTCTGACATAGGTTTAGTATTTCAGTGACTGAGAACGTTTTACTAATTGAAAAATTATGTGGTTTGTCATTTCGAGAACTTGATTGAATGCTTGTTAATTTGGCGTTGATTTGGTTGCATTTGGAGTTGTAAAACTTGAGTTATAGGTGATACAAGTTAGGTTAAAATTCTGGGAACGATGTGGGTAGAGGTTCAGTATTTCGGTAACTGGGAACGTTGTGTTGACTGAAAAATTATGTGGTTTACTATTCTGGAAAATAGACTTAATGCTTGTTAATTTGGCACTGGTTTGGTTGCGTTTAGAGTTGTGTAGCTCGAGATATGAATTTCACAAGTTAGGGTAAGATTCTGGAAACAATCTGGATATAGGTTCAGTAAATCTGTGGTCGTGAGTGTTCTATTTGTCTAAAAATTATGGGGTTTGTTTTGTTGGAAAGTAGACTTAATTTCCTACTGAATAGGCACTGATTTCGCTAAATTTCATTGAGAAATGAGGGAGAAGATTTGATTTCAAAATGACTAATAATTCTGTCCGAATTTTGTGGGATTTGTTGCTCCGAATTTTGTTGGGTTTGTTGCTCCGAATTTTGTGGGATTTTATGCTGCTGTTTATATTGCTGCTGCTACTCTATGTGCTGTCTTGGTCCCTATGGGTGTTGTTTAGTCCTTTGGTGACAATGTAGTCGCGTAATTAATTGTGCTTGGTGTGATTGGTGTGCTATCCTTAGAGCTGAAATTTTGGAGATGTATAATGGTGATGTATATAAAATGGTGAGATAAATTATTGGTGAGTTTATTGGTGAGTGCCCTCAAGGCAATGGTCTATGACCTTTCTTTTGATGTTGGTGAGCTGAATATTTGTTAGATGTTGGTGAGCAGAATACTTGTTAAATATTGGTGAGCTGAATTAATTATTGGTGAGCTGAATTACTTATTGGTGAGCTAAATAATTACTGGTGAGCTGAATTGATGTTGGTGAGTGTGATAACCGTGGTTATGGTGTTTTTGTGTGTGTATGTTGCATGGTCCTAGAGTCTCATGATCATGTGCATATTTTGGTGAGCAGAAGGCTTCGGCCTTATTATAATTATATTTGGTGTGCAGAGGCTTCGGCCTAATTTCGAAAATTGGTGAGCAGAGGCTTCGGCCTAGTTATTTTGGTGAGCAGAGGCTTCGGCCTATCTTGGTGAGTGCCCTCAAGGCAAGTTTTTGGTGTTGATGGATCCACATGCATATGCCCAGTGGAGTTTTGGGTTGCATCTCATACATTGCATACGCGTCCTGTGTTTGATTGCGTCTTCTTGAACTAATGGTGTAACTATATTCTGGGTGTAACTGTATTTGGTGTGACGGTACTTGGTGTAATAGTATTCGGCGTAACTGGATTTGGTGTAACTGTATTACTGGTGTAGTAGATTGATGGTATCCCTGGTGTGCCTATTATACTGTGTTTCTTGTTTTATCTATTATTATCTACGTAGTGAGACTCACCCTACTGCGTCGTGTTGCCTCGTATGTCGGCAACCTGCAGGTGACAGTGACTGAAGGTGGCTAGAGATTCTTCTTCTAGTATGGTCGAGTCGGCTCTGATACGTAGCACTCGGGAGGGTTGTCCTTGTGTCTTTCCTTATGTGTTATGTATATGCCTTTCTAAGTTGTAAACCTTTTGAAGTATGATTGCCAAGTGAAACCTTTTTATTTCCGCTGCATGTTTTTTGAAAAGAAGTTAGTTATAATTAAAGTACTCTGTTTGCGAAGTGGTTTTCCGGTTCGAAAAATGTGACACTCTTTTGGCACGAAAAACTCTGATATTTTTTAATAAACCGTTGGGTAGAAAAAGGGGTGTTACATTAGTGGTATCAGAGCAATGGTTGGTCCGTCCGGCCAAGTCATCGAGTCGTTGTGTCGGTTAGCGACCAACTGTTGTCTTTTTAGTGCTAACCAATGTTTGCGTTGCAGGTACATCAAAAGTTGCCAATGGTAAGTGATCTAGTGGGGGAGACATCCCTACTAGTGTTATGTGTTTTGTGTATCCCTATGTGCTGTTGTCTGGTTTGTTTTTGACCTTCCCTGCTGTGTGAACTGTGTGTGATTGTTAGTGGGAGAGTGTTAGTTTCAGCGGGTAAATTTCGAGGGCGAAATTCTTTTTAGGGGGGAGAGTTGTAACAGCCCGAAAATAGTAGATTAATTTTCTAGTTAATTAAATGAGGTTTAGGTGGTAGGAGATAATTAATTAATCGATTTAATTAATTATTTAGGGTTTTGAGAGTTAAATAAATAGAATTATTTAATTGGACCTAGGGTTAGATGGTGGTGGCGAGTTGAAGTGGATTAGGAGAAGCCCATGATTAGGTCATTAAGTGGAAGCCCATGTCCATTAAGCTAGGCGCCTATAAGATGCCAATCTTAGGGTTTGGTGATTCATTCCAACACTTTAGAAAAAATAGAGAGAGTGGGACGGCTTGGAGAGAGGAGAGGCGTGAAACCATAAGAGAGAGATGAAAGAAGAAGGGCGCAAAACCCTAGAGGAGAGAGAGAGGAAGATTTCGCATGCACCAAGGAGGGAGAGGAGGATCTTAGTTGCTGAATTTTGATGGTAGCTTGCTCACCAAGAGATAGGTGTTCTTCAATTATGAGGTAAGGGGGCTCTCGTTCATAGTTAATAATTTATAAACCACGAAATCATGGGGACTAGGTGTTAGGAGTAGTTGTTTAAATTGCTGTTGATGTTTATAATATCTATATGTGGCTGAAGTGTGATGGTTGTTTGTGTTGTTGAATTCACTATTTTGAGATGTTCTGACATAGGTTTAGTATTTCAGTGACTGAGAACGTTTTACTAATTGAAAAATTATGTGGTTTGTCATTTCGAGAACTTGATTGAATGCTTGTTAATTTGGCGTTGATTTGGTTGCATTTGGAGTTGTAAAACTTGAGTTATAGGTGAAACAAGTTAGGTTAAAATTCTGGGAACGATGTGGGTAGAGGTTCAGTATTTCGGTAACTGGGAACGTTGTGTTGACTGAAAAATTATGTGGTTTACTATTCTGGAAAATAGACTTAATGCTTGTTAATTTGGCACTGGTTTGGTTGCGTTTAGAGTTGTGTAGCTCGAGATATGAATTTCACAAGTTAGGGTAAGATTCTGGAAACAATCTGGATATAGGTTCAGTAAATCTGTGGTCGTGAGTGTTCTATTCGTCTAAAAATTATGGGGTTTGTTTTGTTGGAAAGTAGACTTAATTTCCTACTGAATAGGCACTGATTTCGCTAAATTTCATTGAGAAATGAGGGAGAAGATTTGATTTCAAAATGACTAATAATTCTGTCCGAATTTTGTGGGATTTGTTGCTCCGAATTTTGTTGGGTTTGTTGCTCCGAATTTTGTGGGATTTTATGCTGCTGTTTATATTGCTGCTGCTACTCTATGTGCTGTCTTGGTCCCTATGGGTGTTGTTTAGTCCTTTGGTGACAATGTAGTCGCGTAATTAATTGTGCTTGGTGTGATTGGTGTGCTATCCTTAGAGCTGAAATTTTGGAGATGTATAATGGTGATGTATATAAAATGGTGAGATAAATTATTGGTGAGTTTATTGGTGAGTGCCCTCAAGGCAATGGTCTATGACCTTTCTTTTGATGTTGGTGAGCTGAATATTTGTTAGATGTTGGTGAGCAGAATACTTGTTAAATATTGGTGAGCTGAATTAATTATTGGTGAGCTGAATTACTTATTGGTGAGCTAAATAATTACTGGTGAGCTGAATTGATGTTGGTGAGTGTGATAACCGTGGTTATGGTGTTTTTGTGTGTGTATGTTGCATGGTCCTAGAGTCTCATGATCATGTGCATATTTTGGTGAGCAGAAGGCTTCGGCCTTATTATAATTATATTTGGTGTGCAGAGGCTTCGGCCTAATTTCGAAAATTGGTGAGCAGAGGCTTCGGCCTAGTTATTTTGGTGAGCAGAGGCTTCGGCCTATCTTGGTGAGTGCCCTCAAGGCAAGTTTTTGGTGTTGATGGATCCACATGCATATGCCCAGTGGAGTTTTGGGTTGCATCTCATACATTGCATACGCGTCCTGTGTTTGATTGCGTCTTCTTGAACTAATGGTGTAACTATATTCTGGGTGTAACTGTATTTGGTGTGACGGTACTTGGTGTAATAGTATTCGGCGTAACTGGATTTGGTGTAACTGTATTACTGGTGTAGTAGATTGATGGTATCCCTGGTGTGCCTATTATACTGTGTTTCTTGTTTTATCTATTATTATCTACGTAGTGAGACTCACCCTACTGCGTCGTGTTGCCTCGTATGTCGGCAACCTGCAGGTGACAGTGACTGAAGGTGGCTAGAGATTCTTCTTCTAGTATGGTCGAGTCGGCTCTGATACGTAGCACTCGGGAGGGTTGTCCTTGTGTCTTTCCTTATGTGTTATGTATATGCCTTTCTAAGTTGTAAACCTTTTGAAGTATGATTGCCAAGTGAAACCTTTTTATTTCCGCTGCATGTTTTTTGAAAAGAAGTTAGTTATAATTAAAGTACTCTGTTTGCGAAGTGGTTTTCCGGTTCGAAAAATGTGACACTCTTTTGGCACTAAAAACTCTGATATTTTTTAATAAACCGTTGGGTAGAAAAAGGGGTGTTACACATACAATTAAGCGTGAGTTATTGCTTATTTTCAAGAACATTTATATATATTTATAGCTTATTTATCAAGGAACAACATTCTAAATATTCAAATGGATAAAGGGCAATGATATAGGCAAAATGCACAAATCTTGTTAGGTTTGATGTTTTTGTTCAGTGCAGCTACTGCAGGAGTGGAATTACTGCCAACACCAGGAGTGGAAACACTAGGAGTGGAAACACTGCCAACACCTGCTAAATTCTGCAGTTTATACCAAAACATCCAAAGACCATTTCAATGCTTCCACACTTGATTTGTGACGTCATGCCTAGTCACCTAGAGCTGAGCCACTTGCAGAAGTCGGCGATACACATAAAAATCAAGTTGCAAGACTCAACTTATCTAAAAGACATGTGGCACTTCTCCAATGGACCTCATCTTTTGTTATGCATGCAAGCGACCAAACCTGTGCAGCTTGCTTGATTGGTTGTCTACAACTAACCATGTTTGGTCCCCTCAGCTGATCTTTCACGCCAAAGGAAATCCCTTGCAAGAGGAAAGCTTTCAAGCCTATAAATAGAAGCCATATCTTCACTTATCCATCATCTTTTACATTTTTAAATCCTTCATCTTTCAATTGTAATTCTTCATTTTGTTTTCTGAAAGGATCGCTTAGTTTAGGTTTAGTTTATTTTCATTTCAAGTTTCTAAGGAGAGGAAGGTGAGGAAGTGCTTGACAACCATTCCCTTCACTTCTACTTTGAAGAAATTCGTGTAAGAAATCTTTATTGTACTTCAACTTGGGAACGTAATGCAAAAGATCTTCTATTCAAGTAATCTCTACTCTTTTAAGTTCTTTTGCTTTATTATTCATTTACTTATGTTCTTTTCATATTCTTTACTTTATAACATGAGTAACATGAGCTAAATTCCCTTAAGTTGAGATGTTCTAACCTTGTAATGAACTTCTAAATATGTTATTATGGTTTATGTAGTGTAAACACTTTAAACTCTTGCATAATACTTCTTTCAACTTATTCTGGAATTGATCACTTTAGAATAGGTAAAATTTGTAGCAGCAGACATGGGCTACATTTATGAACTCAAGAGTTAATAGGGACAAGTATTTAATAAAGGAAACTTTGTTAAATACATGCTAAAACCTAGAAATAGGATAGCATAGTCCTTAGGATAATAAAATTACAAGAGTGAACCTATTTAGCAACTTGGATCATTGTTAGGAGGCAAGGGAGGAATTGACAAACATTTCTTTACTGTAAAAAACAAAGATCATAAGAGCTTGTAATGAAACTCTAAAGAGAAGTGTTGAAAGGCACAAACTGATGCACCTACATCCAGTGTTCCCACACTACATACTCCATTAAAACACTTAGAAGTAAAGTACTTGGTAAAAACATCTCAACTACTTTTTCCACTGTTAAAAACTCCAAACCAAAAATACTGAATAGTGTAGACACACTAAGTGTACACTTTGAACTACAAAAATTTACAATACATAATCCCTGTGGGTTCGACCTTTCTTATCACTTTATTACTTATGTGACTATGTATACTTGCCTATATTAAAATAACCACACCAAGTTTTTGGCGCCGTTGCCGGGGATTATAGTAAAATTTTGTTGTTTAGATTGTTAATTTAGTGTTTTATTAGTACTACTGGTATTCTGTTTTCTGTGCAGAAACACTTAGTGCAGAAACACTCAGTGTGGAAACACTAATTTATGCCCAGAGATAGACCACCAGAATTTGATTGTGATCCAGAAATTGAGAGAAGATTTAGGAGATTGCTAAGACAACAAGACTGCAGAACAATGTCTCACCACAGTGAAAATGCCTCAGTAAGAGGAGGACTAATTCACATCAACAACCTGAAGGTGGGCCAGATCACAGACAACAATTCATTCAAATGGGACCAATAGGTATGATTAATGATAGAGATAGACCTATGAGAGACTATGCTCAACATGACCAGCAGCACATACAAACTAGTATTGCTAGACCTCAAATTGATGCTGTTCATTTTGAATTTAAACCTATGATGTTTCAAATGTTGCAAACAATTGGTCAATTTGGTGGATCTCCACATGAAGATCCCCATGAGCATTTAAAGCAATTCATAGAAGTTTGTAGTAACTTTATCATTCCTGGTATTAGTGAGGATGCATTTAGGCTTAAGTTATTTCCATACTCTTTGAAAGATAGGGCTAAATCATGGCTAAATTCTATGGAGCCCAATTCTATTCATACATGGAATGAATTAGCTGAAAAATTCTTAAGAAAATATTTTCCTCCTATTAAAAATGCTAGGATGAGACATGATATTACATCTTTTAGACAAAAAGAATTTGAATCATTGTTTGAAGCATGGGAAAGATGGAAAGAGCTTTTAAGAAAATGTCCACATCATGGTTTACCTGTCATTATACAAATGGAAACTTTTTACAATGGTCTAGAACCACAAACCAGAGTGATGCTTGATGCATCAGCTGGTGGTGTTCTTTTGAATATGTCTTATAATGAAGCATGTGATCTTATTGACAAAATTGCTACAAATGGTTCAAGTTGGCCTAGTGAGAGGGTAAGTGCTCAAAAGAGAAACTCTGGAGTACATGAGATTAATGATATATCAGCCCTATCTGCTCAAGTAGCCACTTTAACCAATCTGATCAAACAGTGCACTAGTGCACCTACATCTAGTGTAGCAACACCTAAAGAAAACACTGCAGCAGCTATAGAACAAGCCCCTCCAGGAACTACAAGTTGTGTGTATTGTGGAGGAGGCCATTTATATGAAGAATGTCCTAGCAACCCTGTCTCTGTCAATTCTGTAGGTTACAATAAAAATAACAACCCTTACTCTAATACCTACAATCCAAGATGGAAGAACCACCCAAATTTTAGGTGGAACAATTCTAATGCACCTGCACAAAGTGCACCTGCACCAAGTACTCCTCCTGGATTCCTACCTCAAAGTCAACAAAGATCAAACCCACCTGCCAGTGCCAATTCTCTAGAAGAATTGCCTAGATCATTCATTAGTGAAACTAGAACTGCTAGGCAAGCTCATGATATATCAATTAAGAACCTAGAGAACCAAGTAGGGCAATTAGCAACTGCTTTGCAGCAAAGACCAGCAGGTACTTTGCCATCAAACACAGAAGCTTCACCCTCACAAAGGCAAGGTAAGGAGCAGGTCAAAGCCATATCTTTGAGAAGTGGCAAGGATCTAACAGAACCATATGAGCTTGAAGGTACAGAGAAGGGAGAAAAAAATAAAAATGAAAAAAATTCTCAAGATGCAGAAACACCTGGTGTTCCTACATCTCCTACTCCAAGGTTAGTACCAGAATACCCTCCTCCTCCTTTTCCTCAAAGATTGAAAAAAATACATGAGGAGAAGCAATTCAGTAAATTTTTAGATGTTTTAAAACAATTGCATATCAATGTTCCCTTGATAGAGGCACTTCAACAAATGCCAAACTATACCAAATTCATGAAAGATGTGCTTTCTAAAAGGAGAAGATTAGGGGAATTTGAAACTGTTGTTATGTCAAAAGAATGTAGTCTGATTTTACAAAACAAAATTCCAAGGAAGCTAAAGGATCCAGGTAGCTTTACAATCCCTTTTTCAATAGGTAAGTACTATACAGGAAGAGCATTATGTGACATGATCATTCTGCACCATCGTTCTCTTTTAAAGAAGCCAGCGGCGTTTTGAGATCGAGAGGATTTTCTGTTATGGCGTCGTTTCTGTTGGATTTAGTAATCCTCAACCTTAGATAACTTTTAATTTCAGCCTTAGATTATTTTTTTTAATCTAACAGCTAGCATTAACTAGCCGTTAGAGAGTTTGTTGTAGTTAAGTTGTTAAAAGTTTGTTACTACAAACTGAATTAGTTAAGTTTGTTTTTAATAACAAACTTAACAAAACCCTTGTATATAAATGAATGAAATAATACATTTACAGTTTACTTTTCATTCTATTCTACCTCTAATATTCTCTGATATTCCCTGTGACTGAGTGTTGAGTTTTTCTTTGAGTTCTTCATCTTGTTCCATCCTTGTTCACGGTTAGGCATACCTCACAAGGATCACAAACAAGCCAAGTTTGGGTTCTGTTTACATACAGTGAAGAAAGTAAGAAATTGCGAGAATAACAGAAGTTAGATGTGTGTTACCTGCAGTAAGGAATTTGGTAGTGTCTTCACAAGTGGTGAATTCCTTCAACGGGTTCAAGGCTCAGTTCAGCACACATACTAAAACAGATCCACATCAAGATTCGAATATAAGGAAGAAAATGAAGTATAAACACAAGGAGGTGATTGGATATCTTCGTTGCCTTTGATTCGACCATCGTGGTCCTATTTCCAGTTACCCGTACATGAAATCAAGAAGTACATAATACAAAGTCAGATTCGAAGTTTTAGGGTTCTACAAACAGTAAATCGAACCAAGGTTTTACAAGAGTTGTAAAACAGCAAACAAATCACAAGTGGTGATTTGTAAATCCTTCACTACTAGAAAAACAGTTTTTAGCGTCGGCCAAAAGCCCACGCTAACAGGCCAAAAGCCGACGCTAACAGTGAATTAGCGTCGGAGTAGCGTCGGCCACGTGTCGAGGCTAAAATGTTCGAAGGTAAATATAGCGTCCCGTAATTTTAGCCGACGCTACATTTAGCGTCGGCCAGGCCTACGCTAAAACCGACGCTATTGCAAAGGCCGACGCTACATAGTCAATCAAAAAAAGTCAACGAATTACCTAGCGTCGGCCTGGCCGACGCTAAAGTCAACAAAAAAAAGTCAACTTTTTAACTAGCGTCGGATTGGCCGACGCTAACCTAAGTTTTTTTTTAAATAATTAATTATCCTACTCCAATGTTTCTCCACGCTGTAGAACTTCTCGATCTTAAACTATTACTAGGTCTGTATATATTAGTACCTTCCATTGTTGTTAAACAACAATAACTAATTCAATTACTACAATAACAGCTGAACCTGTTTCTTCTTCAAGCTAATGTGATGAATGTTGAAACCAAACAATAACACAGATAAAGAATCAAAGAATGATGTAACCAAAAAAAGAAAGAAAGATAAATGTTTGTGTTCTGTTACAAGTGCATCTTATCAAGAAACTATACACATACTAATTTTGAACTGGAAGGAACTCACCATAGTTCACTATATTTATTGTCACACAATTACACAAATATATGAACCATACGTAAACGGTATAAACAGACAAACCGGAAATATCCTTGTTTCAATTAAATTAAAGTGTACTATTACATGCATTGATCAAAAAATAAAAGTGTACTATTATAGAAATCAATTGCTGCTAATCAAGATCTTGGGAGTGCCACCAAGAACTCAATTTTCCAAAATGTTGAATGAATTCCGGAAGCCTTAACCCCTTCAAATGCATGACGGACAGATCCCCGTATTATTTCTCCCCCTAAATACTCCTTTGTAATCAGACTAAGGTCAGGAAGAGACATATTTCTAACACTAATGTCAGAAATGGGATTTATGTGTAAGGTATGAGAACTTTCACCAATGGGATTTATGTGTAAGGCATGAGAACTCATACACCACTTGGGCATGCTTTACTTCGTTTAGTATGCCACCTCTGTTTTTGATCAAAGTATGCCACCTCTAATTTCAAGGTAAAGTGGTAAACTAAATTCCCTCCTCCCTTAGCCAACAAAACCTGTCTCCATATAGAATAATAGTTACTACCTTCACTAATGGGAGTTAGAATAGCAAAATTCAACAACTGAAATATGAGAAAGAGTGAACCAAAATCACTTAAATGGTCCAACCTGTGCAACAATTGAAATATGTATACATCTTATCAAGAAACAAGTACAACAAATACTTGTAACTGATCCAACCTATCAAGGAAAAAAAGAAGAGTTTTTATAAGAAGGACGAGGTTTAGGACTCATAAGGAAAGTTACAAAAATTAGAGATTGAAAAGTAAACAGATAAGATTTGCATCCTCTCTAACTATATATGAACTTTTCACAGAAGTAACTTTCAACTTTCTCTTCACTACATTTTTTTCCAAACAAAATAAATGAAAAAACAACAGAATGGATCAGATAAGGAGGACCAGCATAATGTATACCCGACTGAAAACAAAATGCATGAAATAATGTCTAGAATAGTTGCAACCATGTCCATTAGTTCAGCTACATTAGATTGAGCTATTACCACCATGTTTGGCAACAAAGCCATGTAAGTGATATCAAATGCTCCACAATGAGTTGGTCCATCTGCACCAACCAAACTGTGAAGATGGAGGAAAAAAAGTTCCCAATCTGAAGAGGTTTGTCATTTTAAAAGAAAACCGATTATATTTTCTACATCCCATTTTAAAACAATTCATGCTCCATGCCTGTGAGCCTGTCAATGAGCCAACTTCAAAGCACTTATTATCAAATTACCAATATAAAAGTGCAAGTATAATTTCGCTTAATGTACAAGGTAAATTGCAAGCATAACTATAACTTACAGTTGCTTAAGACAAAACCATATCAAATGTGAATAATAGGAGGCACAAAACCATATCAAATATGAATATTGCATTTACCATTATTTGAAGCAATATAGTTACTTGATGGTCATGCTGCTGCCCCAGTCCTAGCAATAAAGTTAGCAATAAGTCTGTGATAACAACATCAATTCCTCCATTATTATCTGAAACTGCATAAACATAAAGATTAGAATTGGAGAAGCAGCACACATATATAAGTTTGACACTTTAGGATTGGAGAAACCAAACATATCAGGCCCAGATCATAGGCACTTAAAAGATACATATAACTATTAGTATTGATTAGTTTATTGAGGAACTAAATTGAAAATAAAAACTATGACACGTCGAAAATTGAAAATAAAAAGTATGCATAGATAGTAGATGTTATAGCTGCTCACCAGATCTTTGCCATCTGAGAAGTCAACTTTTGATGCTGGACAGTAACTTATGTTAAGTAGTGGACATTGTTGAAATTTAACCTGTGGACAGCCAGTGGAGTTGTTGGCTCAAATCATTTAACTTATGTTAGCTTATGCCACATTATATATTTGTGCGTGTTATTTTGGCCTGAAACAGGACAGCCAGTGGAGTTGTTGGCTCAAATCATTTTCCAATTTTAATGACAAAACATGACTAAGAAGTAGCAGTGCATTTTGAGTACTGTTATTTTCGCTTCTCAGAACTTCACACACAGCAATTCTATATGGTAATATTGCTTAGAAACCTTTGTATATTTATTTGAATAAAGCAAATTTCAGTCTATAGAAGAACCAATCACCTATCTTACAATAATAAGTTTCATACCTGTGATAATGCGGCTGAGACAAACTCATTTACTCGTTGAGGGACATTGTAATCAAACAAATTGATATCATCCTTCAAGTAAAAAAACACAAGTAGACTTAACACACATATTTTCAAACAAAAGCCAATTAGCTATATAGATAATTTACATAAACCACTTTGGATCACTCACCTGGTTACAAGTAATAACTGACTAATTCACACAATTTGCCTACAGGATACATAAGGAATAATTATAAGTAAGCTGTTAATGTTAGATGTAATCTGGAACACCACTCCAAGCTAATTCACACAATTTGCCTACAGGATACATAAGGAATAATTATAAGGTTTGCATCATTAATTTACGACCATGTTTGGCAACAAAGCCATGTAAGTGATATCAAATGCTCCACAATGAGTTGGTCCATCTGCACCAACCAAACTGTGAAGATGGAGGAAAAAAAGTTCCCAATCTGAAGAGGTTTGTGGTAGTATTCCCTTGAGCAATGCCTTCCCCTTGGCAGACCCAAAAGCATTTGATATTATTTCTCTGCAAATCAAAAGTAAACAAAGAAAAAAAACGATTATAACAACAAAACTGTCATGCTCTCCATGAGCTATACCTTCTATTCAATTAGCATATAATGGGAGAAACATTTACCTATTGTTGTAGGTGAAGATGTAAAAAGTGCTCGAATACAGGTTCTATGACACCCCCACTAACCAAATGAATGCAATTACCCAGACAACAAGTTTTTGCCTATTACAATCATATACATCTGCATCCATAAACAAAAAGGAATGAAGAGGAAAACATAACATAATTTTGAAAATCAGACTATGCAAGGTGTTCAGCAATAAGGGGAAAACCAATTCATACATTCTCCATGTTGTAAAACCTTTGAAAATACTTGAGACCATTTGGATCTGTTGAGAGAGGAAACAAAGAAGATTAGATTAATATCATTGGGTAAAATATAACAAGGTCAAGTTGAAGACCCATTTTTTTTCAGTATCGTCAAGGTTCTTCAATTCATAGATTTATGATGTAAAGCAATCAAAAACTCCATAATGAAAGAACTCAATTTGAAAGTAAAATACATGGTTGCAATTTCTTTCTGACATGAAGTATACAATCCCAATGTCCTGTGACAAACCAAATGTAATGGAAAAAAGCAAAAGTAAGAGATAGCAAAAATGTACCTCCTTCTTCAAGTAGGAAAACACATCCTTCATTATTTTCTCATACCTAGCCATGGTGAAAATGAGTTAGAAGAAAAAAAGGAGGACAAAATGCAATCTGAAAAAAAAAGGGAGAAGCAGAAACAAAAAAGAAGGAAAAAAGAAAGATTCGGAGAAAAAATTGGAGAGAATTACCGTGAGCCTTCAACAATCGCACCACCACCCGCGGTGGTCATTACCGTTGTAAGCTCCACCCTCCACCGCGAGCCTTCTCCTTCCACCGCTTCTAGACGCCGCACCCACACCACCCGCGGTGGTCATTACCGCTGTAAGATCCACCCTCCACCACGAGCCTTCTCCTTCCACCGCTTCCGGACGCCGCACCCCCACCACCGCAAGCCTTCTCCTTCTCCGACGACGATGAGGGAAAGAGAGGGAAAGAGACTGAGGAGTGAGGTCGATTGAGTGAGTGAGTGAGTGAAAGAGGGGGAAAGAGGGATTCACACCGACTGAGAGAAAGAGAAAACTAGGGATTCTGTTGATTGAGGGTAAAGAAGAGAGTTAGGGATTATGTTCAGCTTAGCCAAGATGTACCGTCGGCTTAGTCCGACGCTATAATTGATCTTGGTGTAATGTGGGCCTAGCCGACGCTAATTTCCATAGTAGCGTCCGCTACATCCGACGCTAATTTTTTTTTAAGAGCAAACAAATTTGTGGGGTAGTGTGGGTCAAACCGACTCTAGGCCGACGCTATTAGCGTGGGTGTCGTGGCCGACGCTAAAATATGGACGCTAAAAACCCATTTTCTAGTAGTGCTTGTTCAGTATTTCAACAAAGTAAATCATTCATACAAACAGAGAACATTGAAATATCCGTGAAAGAGAAGAGGGTTCTCGCAAAGAGTAAAATTAACAAACCAAAACAGAGGGTTTTGGAACAATACCTCCATTGGTGCTTAATCAAGCTTCAATCTGCGAAACATCAGTGGTGAAGAACGAACCCTAGCAGAGCTAGGTTTGAGAGAGAAGAAGAGGATACGAATGACGTAGCTGAAAGTGAAAGAGAAACAGTGACCAGAAGCTAGGGTTTTTGGTGTTTTGTTTAAGAAACCGGGTCAACCCGTAACCACAACAAGGATGCGCGCATTGCAACAGTGCAAACACAGTGGGTGCCGCACATACCCGTTTGCTTGTTTGGGTCTGATCAAGTAGATCAGGCTTGTGTAATTGGGCTGGTTATTCTTATATTTGCACCTCTGAAAGTACTATTTTGTAACCCTGCATTACAATTCATCAATTGGTCAGTTTTGAATAAAATGGTTCAAAATCTAACAGTTTCTAGATCTGCAGTTTGTTGCTGTTAAAGATCGTCCTGATCAGATGACGTTGTTTGCTCCGATCGATGAAGCAATGGCGGATTACATCGAAAACAGAAACCTAACGGATTACTGCACCGCCCTTCGCCGTCACCTCGTTCCTTACAAGATCTTGATTAGTGATTGGTTACGTTGACGGAAAGAACGTTGACGGATCTGGAAATTATATATCTGGAATTTGTGTTTCTGGTTATTTGTGTTTCATAGATTCTGGAATTTTAGATGAGCCAACAAGAGTTACTCACATTTATCTATTGTTCAACAGTTTTGAAATTAATAGAAGAAGAGACTGCAAAGAGGGTTCGGGTGGAGATTCAAAGGCAGATGTAGGAGGGAAGAAAGAGACTTATTGAGGAAGTTTTTTTTAAGGAACTTACTGATGAAGTTGCTGCTCAACTTGAAAAAGAAAAAGAAGGTACTCTAATTGAGGCTATTAGGATACAGGCTAGATAGAAGGAGGTATCCTTTTTTAACGTCTTCGGTCTTGCTTTGGGAGAAAATAAAATTTGGATTTATTTATAGGATTTCAAAATGACAATGTACCCTTAATTTATCTTCTTTCTCCTTCATTTTTCCTCCTCTTTTAAGTTTTATTCCCTCTATTTTCTCTTTTCATATTTAATTTTTTTTATGAATCTATCTACTCAATGGGGAAGCTTGTCTAAAATATTGAGGAGCACGATAACAACTAACTAAAATATTACTTCATTTGTCTTTTGTTTTATTCCAACTTAAACTATTAATTCATTTGTTTTAAATATAATAACACCCAAGTATTATTCCTTTATTTTTATTAAAATTTAATAAACATAATAAAAAATTAGAAAATCCTCTAGAGCCTTCTAGAGTCTTCACGTTCTTGCAAGTTGCCTCACTCTTTTTTTTGTTAATAGATAACATATAAATCCACCAAAAAACCAATACAACAAGTCCAAGCACATACATGCCAAATTCGTCTCACACAAACCATAACACTCCCCAAAAGTTCTCTAGCGCTCTCCGCTAGGGTTTGGTATTGCGGCGGCGCACCGTCACCGTTCCTAGATCTTCTAGGTGTTTGTTGCCGCCATGGTGTCTGTTGGTCTCGCTCCTTCTTCCTCCATGATGTTTTTCTCCCTTCCTTCTCTGTTGGTCTCGCTGCCTTGTTGCCGCCCATCCTCTCCTCTGCTCTTTTCATCACCCTCTCTTGCCTGTCCCCTCCACAACCACCGGATCCGTCGTAGCCTCCTTCATCTGACGCTGAGTCACCTACCCCTCCACCTAAACCTCCAGATCCTCACCTAGGAAGGCTTTCTGTGACTTCCTTCACTACACCCTTCTCTCCTCCCTCGCCTATGTTCTGTTTCTTGAACCTATACCCATGGTGCTCCTTTGCTGCTTCTGACTTTGTTTGTGTTTGGTCTGTGTGGTTGCCATTTTTCATGGAAGTGAGCCTCTTTAGCCGTTTGACATTCATTTACGGGGAAATCTCAGGACTTTCTGCTCTTTCTCTGTGGTTCTTCTTTCTTAGTTGTGGTGGCTTGCTCCCAGTCCAGAGGTGGAGGATGGCATAAGTTCCTTGTTGGGTGGCTTGTTCAGTGCATTGTTCGCTTGCTGGGTGGTGGAGACAAGAGAGGGGTGTTTTGGTACTTTTGGTTGCTTGCCTTTGGAAACCCTACTAGGCTGGACTTTGATAGTGGCCTGATTCTCAGACTTTTACATTTCTAATGTTAGTTGTTAAGTTAATTATGTTAGTTTAGTAGGATCTAGGTTGGTTCAGGGCTACTCATATGTGTATTGTTATCTCTTGAGTTTCAACTATCCCTAATGTGGATTTCGTGTATTAACAATTACAAGTGGGTTTACCTGATGATGCTTCCATTGTAAGCTAGTCGGTTACATTTCGTGTAATGTTTCGGTGGCCTATGCCCGTTATCAATGAAATATTGCATATTTGACGAGAAAAAAAAGAACACTCCCACTTGACCAAAAAACACAGAACGCACCTTCCAAAGAACAAAGCGTGGAAGAAGAGAAAACGAGAAAGAAGAGAAATCAAGATCCAGAGATTTCTCCCTCCCCTAATCAATCTCAATCCCCAAACTCCAATCTCATTAAATTTGTGCAATTTTTGGAGCCGTCTTCTTTCATTAATAACGATTTGGAGACGTTCGAGGTCTCTATTTACTATACTTGATATTAGGGTTTTATGTTAAAAATATATATTTCTCCTGCTTTATATGCAATTTACACCGCTTTTCCCATTTGAATCACAAAATAAGTATTTGCCTTAAATTAATCATATGGAAAAATAAATTATAGTCCTAGTAGTGTAGCTCAGTTGTTTAAAGCTAGGGATATCTTTCATCGGTATTCGATACCTAGGTTCGAAGTCTATATACATCATTCAGAATCCTTATTTCCCCTATATGTGGTCATTGTGCCAGCTCCTAAACTCAAAAAAAAAATTAAATTAGAGAAATGCTAAATACCCATTGTTTTGCACACTCTCCACAACACTCACTCTATGATTCGTTAAAATTTGTGGTCCCACTAAATTGATGGGTCTTATTTCAAAGTGGTGGGACCCACATGAATTTTAACAAATCATAGAGTGAGTATAATAGAGAGTGTGTAAAAGAGTGTTGCTAATTCTCATTAAAATATAGACATAAGTATTTGGAAGGTTTGATTTATCAAATATTCTAGAAGAAAAAAAAAGAATTGAGGAAACATACACCTTCGTTCAATTCAATCATTACAGAAATAACCTACCCAATTTCAGCTTACAGTGCTTCATGCACTTTATTGAAACACTAAATTTACAACTTATTAGCACGAAGGTTCCTAACACAGTTGTCTAACAAGGGTGAGACAACGTTTTTATTTCAAGTTTTCAACTGACAGAGGAGCAGTGGGTATCAAGTACAAGTCTTCTTTTCTTTTAACATTGAATCCAAATTGTTCAGTCATGTCTAAGTCCTCAGTTTTCATTCCACCGGGAAGATTCCAATCAAAGTGATACAACAACAATGCAATAGTAACCTCCACATTTATTAAACCAAATGTGATTCCTGGGCACATTCTTCTTCCAGCACCAAAAGGAACATACTCAAAATTACCCCCTTGAAATTCAATAGATTTATCAATGAATCTCTCTGGGTAAAACTTCTCTGGGTCAACCCAATAGTCTGGATCTCTTCCAAGTGCCCAAGCATTTACTATGACCTTGCTTTTGACTGGTATATGATATCCATCAATCTCACATGCTTCTCCACATTCTCTGGGAAGTAAAAGAGGACCTGGAGGGTGTAACCTTAAGGTCTCCTTAATAACTAATTTCAAATAACTGAGCTCATTTATGTGCTTTTCACCAATAACTCCTTTCACATTGAATATTTCTCTCACCTCGTCTTGTGCATTTTTCATCACTCTTGGATTCTTTATCATCTCTGACATTGCCCAGGTTGCAGTAGTGGCCGATGTGTCACCACCAGCACCAAGCATGTCCTAAAAAAAATTCAAGGATATCAATAGTGATATTTAAAAGAGACTTATGGCCTATTTAAATAACTTCTAAAAAGTTGTTTTACATCTCTTAAAATTTAATAATCTAAAAACTTGTGTTGTTAACCTATTTTGTAAAACTATTTTATAAAAATTATTTTTTACTTTCGTTTTCTTAAAACTAAAAAATAAAAACAAAAAATAGTTGTTTTGAAAAACAGTTTTTCAAAACAATTTCATAAAACAATTTTCAAAAAGTTAAAAAGAAAAACACATTCAAACATGTATTTATTGATTCCTTTCAATATTTCAATAGGACTATTTTTTTAATAGCAAACATACTTATATTAAAAAAGAGAAGCCGAGCAAATGGAGTATCAAGGGTCTATATGATTCTCTTATTAAACATTGTTCTTAAATTTTAAACAAATTAAAATTTAAAGTTTTGTTTAGTTAATATATATTACAAAAGTGTTTTACAAAATTATTTCTTATTTTCTTGTTTTTGAAACTATAAGACCAAAATTGATATAATACTATTTTTGTGGAATATTTTTTAAAATTAATTTATAAAACTATTTTAAAAATTAAAAAATCAAAACACAATCAAACATTAATATTTAAGTTCTACATCAAAGGAACCGAGAGCGTGGGGTTCAGCGGTTGAGGCTGATCCTCCCTTAACCAAAGGTCGGGGGTTCGATCCCCACCTTGGGTAACAGGGCTCGGATTCCACCCCAATGTTTCAGATTCGAATCTTAAATGTGGGTAGAAACTTTTTTGGGGATGAATTAGACGGCAAAGCTGGGTACATGTAACCAGCCAGATTCCTCAGTGTGGAATAGTCACCGACAAAGCCCATAGATACTGCGTATCAAATAGATGATAAAAAAAAAGTTATGCATCAAGGGATTTATTATCATTACCTGGATTATAGCCTTGATATTGTCGTCTGTTAAGCGAATATTTAGGTCACTGTTTTTACCATCCTGGAAATTTAAGAGAATATCTACTAAATCTTCCACTACTTCTTCACCTTGGCCATCTTTTTCCTTTGATTTGGCCTCTTTATGTTCACTGATGATTCTTTCTAGTATGTCATCAGTTTTTCTATGCATCCTCTCAAGCTTAGGTCTTAAACCAGAAACACGTTGAAGCCATTTAGCAGAAGGAAACAATTCACTTATTTCAAAACCACCTGCAAATTCTTCTTTAGCAATTGTTGCAAATTGTTCCGCAACGAATTTGCATTTGTCGCCACACGCGGCCTTCGAAATCACACCAAACATTGATGAAAGTATAGCTTCAGTGATATTGACAGGTAATCCTTCCTTTGAACGAACCAATTTGATGAGATTGTTAAACTCTCCCTCTCTAATTGGTTGGAATGAATTGACACGTTTTTGGGTTAGAAGCTCTATTGTGCATAGTTTTCTTAGTTGTCTCCAGTAATTTCCATAAGGTGCAAAAATAATATTTGAGCATCCATATGACATTATATCTATGGCCATAATTTTAGGTCTAGAAGCAAAAATAACATCACGGGTTTTCATTATCTCTTCTGCATATTTTGGTGAGGAAACAACAATTACAAAGATCTCTCCAAGTTTTAGGTGCATCAAGGGTCCATATATTTTGGCCATGTCTGCTAATTTTCGATGTGGTGTACGTGTAACAAGATGGTGTATGTGTCCTATAATAGGTAACTTCCATGGCCCTGGTGGTATGTTTAGAGTTGACCCTCTTTTCTTTAGATGTTTCCCCATTCTCAGTACCACAAACATGAAGAGGGAAAAGGACATAATGAGGCCTAATAAGTCAACGATATGAGAATCCATAATGGGCTTGAATGCTATGTACTATAAGTGTTAAGGTTATTATTGATGGCTGATTGGGATGGAGAATCAAATACGTTTTATGAGAGTTTTGGTTCCAATAACGTTTCTTGGCCTGTTATTTATACTAGTTTTCTGCTGATGCAAGTTGTATGTATTGCTCGCATCAACATCAATGAATTGTACGGATCGTAAGATGTAGTATAAAAATTCATTAACGGTTGAGAATTAATATTGATGGATTCAATCTGAATCACTCATTGCATTTTACAAAATATCTTAAGGTCAATTTTAGTGGTTCACCGGTGAGTGATTTGATTTGCTCCCTCACCCTAGAAGCACCCATCAAGGAGTTCTTTTTAAATATTTTTAGTCATTGACTTTTTTTTACCGTGTTGGTAGTGTGCAGTATCCACCGGATTTGTCAATTACTAATCTATGTCATGGAAGTCGACTGGCCATGTGTACACGACTTTGCTAGTCTGTGTGGTTCTTCTACTCTCCCAATAGAGTTTTTACCAGACTCAAGGTTTGAACTTAAGGCCTTGAGATGACACTTACCACTCGAACCAACTATTTTTTTATAAGCAAACATTTTATTGATAAGGGAGCACACAGGGTGCGCTAATCCGTACAATTATAGGGGGCTCGTTAAAACCAGGCCAAAACTCAATAGGGAAAAAATCCAATTAGGAAAAAGTGTACCCCAATAATAAAACTACGTGATATACATTTCATCATAGTCCACTACAAAGAGAAACGATCTAAAATTGAGGGAGAAAATTCTGCAAAAAACCACCCTACAAAGTAGCATCCCATTCAGTTACATAACCTGAATCTTGGTAACCATCCACTTTTCAAACCAATGTTGCTTCTACTGATGGGAAGGACGGCTGCACTCCAAATATAAAACCAGAAGAAAAATACCAATACAACAACATATAAATTCCCTTTTAGTGTTTCAAGCTATAAGATAAGTTTTATTAGGAGACAAACAAATCTTGTTGCTCATTCCTTTGCAAGGGCAGCAAGAAACTATGCTAATTCCCACGTTCATTATTATATTTCATCTTGTATTACCAACATTATTGAAAGTGAAATAATATAAGTTTATTTGAGTAAAAAAAACCCAACTTTATATGTTCAAAACATCTGACTTTAAACTCGTGGGCAGCCAAGCTCCCTGGCATAGATTAGTCACCGACAAAGTCGATGAAAACTACACACCAATGACATGACAACATAAAAAAAACATCCGACTTTAGTCGTCTTTTCCGCATCATCGGTGATGTATAAAACAAACTAGTAACGTGTACGAGGAGAATACTACGTGTATGATTATTATTGGTGGTTAACTTAGAGGGAGAAAATCAAATACTTACGTTTCTTTTTTTGAGATTTTGGTTTTAATAATATTCGTTTGGTGTAAAGGTAAATTATTGATCGTTGACTTTAAAGGAGAATCAAATACGTTTTCTTGAAATTTTGGGTTCCAATAATAATCATTTCAATTGGTGAAAAAAAATAATAATAATCATTTCATTGCTTATTATACTCTCCGGTCCACGATATAAAAGAAAAAAGTGAGTTTTGGTGGTACACAATATAAAAAATAAACACAATTTTTAAGGTGTATTAAATGATCAATCTCAAATTTACCTTTATTTACGTGGTATAGTTAACAATGTTGTCACTAATTAGAACTGTAATTCATCATTAAATGAAAAAAGCAATTTTGAAAAGAAGATAAACTTTTACCCTTTTTAAATGATAATAGTTTATTTCAATCTCATTCTTTAGTTTGTATAATGTTGATTTTTTTTCGTATATCGTGAACCGGAGGGAGTATTTATATTACTTTTGTGCCAATGCAAGTTGTATATTGCTTGAATCTTCATCAATGATTTTTCTTTTTAATTTTCATGCCCTCACGCCTTATTATAAAACTTGTTAGGCAGTGCGAAATTTGATCCTAAGCACGAGCGGAGACTGGTCTTTCATTGAAAGCGTTGGACACTCCGTGGGTAGCCAGCGATGGTCCGATCCAAAAACAAATAAAATTTGTTAGCCATTGACTTTTTTTTAACAAGCATAATTATATTTAATATATGTAACTTGTGTTTTAAAAGAAAAAAAGTCCTCCATACAAAAGTTTCCTCTCAATTAAGTGGAGGGCAAACAACACAAAATAACACGGTCAACAAAGGCTTTAGCATTTTTAATGTCAATATCTTAATTTGGTTAAAAAAATGTCAATATCTTAATTTTGGAACAACAACTAACTGGCACTTGACATTATTGCACTTCTTTTTTCCATCCCCGGCGTAAAAAAAAATCTATATATTGCAAAGGAGACTTGTTAGACATTTGAGCTTTAGCATTAAATATAAATTTATTCCAGAAAATACCTATTATACTAATTACTTTATATTAATTTCACTAGTTATGACTATGTAAAATACTAATTAATTAATTTCACTAATTATTACTATGTAAAATACTAATTACTCCAAAAAATACCTATTATATGCTAACTACTTTATATAAAAGTTTTCCAGAAAAAATGTTAAATAAAAAATTTCTCAGACATTTTAATATATATTAATATTTTATAATCATAATATTATATAATATATTTACATTTCAAAACTTTACTAGAAATATAATAAATAAAAAATGTATTCTACTAAATGAGTACAGCTTTTCTATTTTTTTCATTAACTAATTTCACAGTTCATGACTATGTAACACACTAATTAGCAGTTCATTAACTATTTTTTTATTAACTAATTTTTGCATTGTTATTTTTTCATTAACAATTATATATAATGCGTTTCAAAAAATATGAAATAAAAAATATCCTAGGCATTCTAATATTAAATTATCATAATATTTAATTTAAATTTACATTTTAAAAAATACTAGAAATATAACAAACACAAATGTATTCTACAAAAAAAGTTACAATTTTGCAATTTCTTTCGTTAACTAATTTTACAAATTCAAGACTATGTAAAACACTAATTAATCCACCAGAAAAACAAGAATTATTCTAACTACTATATATAGAAATTTTGCAGAAAGATTTTTAAACAAAAAATCTCGTTGCCATTCTAATATATATTAAAATTTCTTAATCATAATCTCGTTGCCATTCTAAAAATATATTGAATTTACATTGTAACATATTAAATATAACATTCAAATATAAAATATAGTAATGTTCACAAAAATTAGTCAATGCGACTAAACAGCATCTTCGAACAATAATGCTATATTTTAAAACAATCCATAAAAAATATAATGTATATCAATAAACAAAATAAGAAAAAGGATTTATAATACTCAAAATAATTGGCTAACAACATATAATTGGTTTATAATTATATGTTGTTAATCATATAATTATTAACCAATTATATGGTGTTAATAAGTCACATAAAAATATTTTCGGAATGGTATTATCTTCAAGAACGAGAAGCCTAATTTGGAATCAATTCTATCTCGTATTAAGTCCTTAACGTGGAGTTGGTTTATTTACAGATTAGGTTGTAACTCTAATTTGTCTGTTATGTCTTGGGGGTTAAACCCTCTCCAATGCCTAAACAATGTGTAATCTTTCAATGGTTTGGGTTCAAGCACCCCTAGTGCTTTGTTAATGAAATTTTTGCTTATCTAAAAAAACATAAAAGTATTTTCAAAAAGAGTCGGTCACAAAAAATATATAATTGGTTAAAAATTACATTAAAAGTTCGGTTATGATGCATGCAAATATTCGGTTATGACTAATAGCAACTAAATATTTAACTATCCATTATACAATGAAGGAAAATGTTTTTGATGTTATGATTGGGTATTTAGAAGTTAAGCATGTAATATCAGTTATGAAATATAAAAAATAATTGTGGCCTGTGTTTTGGGTGACCTTTTGTTCTGTACCTAGCAGCTTTTTGGTCGGCTGCTGTTGGTAGGTCTCTAGCTGCCCTGGCAGGAGGTCAGTGAACGCCCTGGGAGGGGGGGTACTTGCAAGCCACTCCGACGCTCAAGTCTGTATATCGAATATATGAGTGAAGGTACTAAGGATTAGAGATTGAACATTTTTTAGGGAAAAGTTTGCCTGTATTTATAGGTAATCGTGCCCTCTCGTGGATCGTTGGATGGGTAGAGTCGATCTTGACCGTCCAATCATGTTGGGCTCGCATGAGGTGGATATGGGCTGAAACGGTTGGGCGGATCCATATTACTTGCTAAGCGCACCTCCTGGTTTTGCTAAGGGGACCCCTTGGTCCACTCCAGAACAGTTGCCCCCCAAGCCGAGATTATTCTGGTGAATGGTCTTGGCTTGACGGAGATTTGTCGGCTCGTCGGATTTGTGAAGTGGCCAGGGATACTGCCTCTGTGATAGCTGCGTTTCAGGGCTTTCTCCTTCACCTGCTTGACCTACTAATAAATAGGTGGATGAAAATTTTGCTGAGGGGTGAAGAAAAAGCCCTCGTGGGGCGCCTGCTTGGAGGGGAAAGTCGGATCCTCGAAGCACTTATTTGGAGAGGAGACAGACGATCGGATCCTCTTGCTCTGACACCTTTTCTCCTTGGTAAGCTTCCCTTTCGTTGATGGTGCCCCATGCGCCTTGTAACTAGAGATTTGCAAATGGAGGGTCACTACAAGAAAAACCTGTTTTAGCTACCAACATTTACGACGGAGCTTAATCCGTTAGTAGTTTGCCACAGATTTGCGACGGTATGTATAAAAAGTAAGAAGCGGGAGATTTCTCGCTAGCGTTTGCGACGGATTAGAAAACGGCCGCAAATTTGCGACGGAGATTCCGTGGGAAAGCCATCGCAAACCATCAAATTTCATTTATCCAACCTTTGAACCCTCGTACCCTCATTTCAACCCAAACTCTCACGTCTCTCTCAGTCGCGTTCTCTTTTTCTCATCTTTCACTCTTCGCCTTCGCCTCTCCCTCTTTCTCATCTTTCCGCCTCCGCCCCCACCGGCATCCGCCCCTGCCGTTACTCAGCCTGTCCTTCGCAGCTCACGACCACCATTTCGTCTCCCCCTCTTCAACCGCAGTTCTTCTCCATCACTGAAAAGCAGAATCGCTCCTCCCCACCGCCAATCCGAACCATAACCAAAAAATGGCTTCTTATTCTTCCTCAAGGGTACGTTTTCTTCTTCTATTATACTTTGATTCTACACAAAACCCCTAATTTTTGATTAACTCGAAACCCTAACCCCCTATTCCTAATTTGTCAGCTTCAATCCAAACCCTATTCCTAATTTGTCAGCTTCAATCCAGAACGACGGTCTTCTCTCCGCCGGAGACTCCGCCGCTGATGTCGAGTTTGGCTTTTCTCGACCTGATTTTCGACAAAGCCCTCTCGTTGGTGCTGTTGAGTTGTACGAACGCCGCGTGTTCCTTTGTTACAAGAACCCTCGATTTTGGCCACCGCGTATCGAAGCTGCTGAGTTTGATCGTTTGCCTAGGTTGCTCTATGCTGCTGTTATGGCTAGGAAGAATCAAATGAAGAAAGAGGTACTTTACTTTGGCACCCCCCTCTTTTGTTTTCTATGTTGATGATTTTGTGATTTTTTTGGGAGTTTGTTGTGATTTATTGGTTGTTAGCTTATAAAAATCTAAGCTTTTGGGATATTTTTTGTGGGTCGATGAATCATGAATGAATGATCCACTAGACATTGTTTGGTGTCAAAAAATTTTGTTAGTGAGATTTTAAGCTAAATTAATGACGTGTTAAGTGATAATTGAATGTATTGTGAAAATGTTATGTGTCTTGTTTGTTTCTTTGCTAGAACATTGTTTCATTTTTGTGATATAACATTCTGTGTATTATTTTAAATATTGAAATATACCATTATGCCATTATTTAGTGTTTACCATATTGATTATTTAGCTATATCTTATATTATACAGGTATGTACATGTTACCCTGGAGGATGTGCCTTTATTGCTTCATCAGCATATTGCAAAAGAAGAGATTATAGACTCATTATGGAGGTAATTTTCACACACACACACACGTGTATATATATATATATATATATATATATATATATATATAGGTTTCTGTTATGAAAAGTTTTATATATATATAGGTCCCAGGAGCTTATGCTGACTTGTGTTCTGTTAATTCTTTGAAAATTTCCATCAGGGGTCAGATGGGTTTATCAGAAACTGAACAAATAGAAAAGCAGGAACAAAGGCTTTTGCTGAATGGCATAGGAAATTTAGAAGAAAGCCATACTGCAAATGGATCAAATGGATCTGGAAACAATTTCGTGAGCTGCTGCCAATCAAATGGAATGAGTTGCTGCCAACAAAATGGAGATACTTCCTTTTGTCAGAGTCAAGTGTCAGTGGAAAAGAGAAAGGAACCTGATGTCATTGAAACTGAGGCAAAGCTCTCAGCTGATAACAAGAGCAGCGAAGCTGTGATTTCTCAAATAAATAGTGGCAAAGGAGCTTCGCGCAAGTTTCATTCTATGACAACATGGCTTGATGGATGGGAGAAAGAAGATACTTATGCTGCACTTGCTGTTGTATGTGCTGCTGTATCGGTCGCCATTGCTTATAACTGCTACAAACAATTGAGCTAAGAGGAATCAACATTGGCAGTGTTATTTGGTACGTCAGGTAATATATTTTAATATTAACTTCATGTTTTCTGATGCTAATGCTGTTTATTTAGTTAAATTCTTACCGGACATGCAGGTAAACGACGAGTGGGAGCTCAATTGTTAATATTGATGTGTGCTTTACTGCTTGCAAAATATTATTGGTTGAGGAACTTATGTACATATAAGAAACCTTAGCCTCAGAATATTAAGTATTATTAGATTGTTTAGGAAGAATTTGATTTTAGTGGGCAACCAGAGGGAGAGTACATGCGCTGGCGAGGGCTTGGAGTTGCTGCGCACACATGGGAGTAGCTCGCTTGTAGTGGCGACGTTGTTCTAGTGATGCCATTATTGTTTATGCAGAGAGGAGATATCCAAGTACAAGGAGCTTGATCCATCAGATCGTTTACTACTGCTAAAAGCACATTGTGAAGTTCGAGCTGATGTATTACGACTTCCTGTTTAGTTTCTCCAATTTTTTGTTTCTTTAGTACATGCGATACTTTTGCATTCTTCTGACTAGATAATTCTCCCATAGCATTGTTTGTGTTCCTGCCCCTTTTTTACCTAATCTCTTAATTTTTATTTTCCAATTTTGTGTGATTGAGATTGTTTTGTTTGCTTGCTTTTTTATGTTCACCAACATGATGCGGTTTCATATATTAATGATGCTTTAAAAGAAGGAACCCAAATTTCCTCTTTTCGTAAAGATGCCTTTGGTAGAGATGAAACTTGCACAACCTATTGGTAACTCTTTTGAATACGTTCCCTATTGTAGGTATGATGCAAGTGCCAAAGGACATAGTCATAGACTGTACAAGGAAACAATCACATCAGAATCATGTTCAAGTCCTAAAGTCAATGGATGTTTTTCGCTTCCCTCCGTCAACTTTCAATGGGAAACACTTGCTTCCAATCTTGAAGAGTTTTTGAATGTAGCTGTAAGATCAAGTTAACCGTGTCATTTGTCTCTTCCTTTATTTACCTGGATTTGAAATCTCAATTAATTGTCCTTGCCATGCTTTGTACTTTATTGTTCACTCGTTTGTGTTACTGGCTGTGTTAGGAGAGTGGCTCATGTCAGTGGAGCTGGTGGGGTTGTTTGTGATTTGGAATATGTGATTGTGCCTTTGTGTTGCAAGTTAGAAATATTCTCTATTGACATAAAATTCTAGTTGTGTTTTTTATTAATTCTGTCAAGTTGATTGGCTATGCAGCTAGTTTATGAATATTCTCAGATTATGCATCTATGTTTCTTTCTATGATGGCTTGTTCTATGATTACTTCAACTGCAACTTGTCAAATGCAATGCTTTTCAACTTCTTTTATTTCTATTTATGTAGGCCATGTTATGATTTAAGTAATTTAATGCGCAGAAATTGAGG
Organism: Astragalus membranaceus; assembly: GCA_039519185.1. NCBI lineage: Eukaryota > Viridiplantae > Streptophyta > Magnoliopsida > Fabales > Fabaceae > Astragalus > Astragalus membranaceus. The sequence continues at coordinate 29,838,537 of CM076850.1, read as the reverse complement.
AGAGGAAATGAGATATTTGTGGTTAGATTTATGTCTTTTATGTTAGTTGAGTGCCCAGTATGGTGAGCTTATTATTAGTATTTTCTTTCTTGTTTTTAATTCTTCTGGTTCTGTGCATCAGTAGTTCATATTTTCTTTTTAATTATGGAAATTAGAAGTTATCAATGTGATTAAAGTTGTCTGCTTCTATCCTTGTGCATATGCAGAAGTTGGATCCTTAAAATTCTTAAGACTTGATGACTCCAACATTTCTGCGCCCTGGCTATTATATCTTCAATTACACCTTTGTGACTGTGTGCTATTTTAATGGATTGATACAAGGCAAATGAGTAATCAAAGGGAAAGTCTATTGTTATGAATGCATATGAGTATATTTCTGTCTATATCACAAGTGAATGATGCTTAGAGAAGTTAATGTAATACCTCAACACATAATTTGGAGGTACATTCTCTCCTAAGGACAATATATTAAATATGTTGATTTCTAAAGAGTTTCTTCCTCCCTTTTATGGATTAATTAATACATGCATATTGGCTGTAGGAGTTTGGGCTCGAAGATGATATGGAGAAGAGACCTTCACATTTGAATGGTGACAGTTCAAGCTACTGCAAGAATGGTGGTTGGTGCTTTGACTCTAAGACTTTGATTTATTCTAATTTTGTTAATAGGTGTACTTTGACTTTAGTGGTTTAATGTTTGTGCTTGATCAAGTTATTATTTGCACATTAGCAACTGTTATGTGCTCCGATTATTTTAATGCAAGTCTTCTTCTTTGAATATATTAAATAGTATTTTGGAGGTATAATTTAACTTTTTTTTTATTTTATTTTTTAAATTTCCGACGGATTTGCGACGGCTTTGCGACGAAAAGTTGTCAGAGTTTGCGACGACTTTGCCACGGAGATATGCGACGGACTTGCGACGAGTTTGCGACAGATTATTTGCGACGGGGAGTTTCATCGCAAACGCTTTCCGACGAGCTGTTTTGCGACGACAATTCGTCTGTCGCAAAGTCCGTCGCAAATTCATATTTGCCACGGAAAAATGGTCATTTGCGACGGAAATTGCCGTCGCAAATGAGCGATTTTCTTGTAGTGGGTGGCGCCCTCAGGGGCGCCTTGTGCTGGGCGTTTTGCAAAAGGGGAGTACCGCCCTCGTGGGCGCCTTGTGCTCGATAATTTGCGCAAGAGAAACTGACGCCCTCGTGGGTGCCTCGTGCTCAATGATTTGCACAAGAGAGATTGGCGCCCTCGTGGGCGCCTTGCACTTGATGAATCACCCATCGAGGTGAGAGGCGCCCTCGGGGTGCCACGTGCTCGATGATTTGTACAAGAGAGGTTGGCGCCCTCGTGGGTGCCTTGCACTTGATGAATCGCACACCAGGGAGAGTGGCGCCCTCATGGGGGCCACGTGCTCGATGGTTTGCACAAGAGAGATTGGCGCCCTTGTGGGTGCCTTGCACTTGGTGAATCGCACACCTAGGGGAGAGTGGCGCCCTCGTGGGTGCCACGTGCTCGATGATTTGCACAAGAGAGGTTGGCGCCCTCGTGGGTGCCTTGCACTTGATGAATCACCCATCGGGGAGAGTGGCGCCCTCGTGGGTGCCACGTGCTCGATGGTTTGCACAAGAGAGATTGGCGCCCTTGTGGGTGCCTTGCAATTGGTGAATCGCACACCTAGGGGGGAGTGGCGCCCTCGTGGGTGCCACGTGCTCGATGATTTGTACAAGAGAGGTTGGCGCCCTCGTGGGTGCCTTGCACTTGATGAATCGCACACCGGGGAGAGTGGCGCCCTCATGGGTACCACGTGCTCGATGGTTTGCACAAGAGAGATTGGCGCCCTTGTGGGTGCCTTGCACTTATCGCACACCTAGGGGAGAGTGGCGCCCTCGTGGGTGCCACGTGCTCGATGATTTGCACAAGAGAGGTTGGCGCCCTCGTGGGTGCCTTGCACTTGATGAATCACCCATCGGGGAGAGTGGCGCCCTCGTGGGTGCCACGTGCTTGATGATTTGCGCAAGAGAGATTGGCGCCCTCGTGGGTGCCTTGTACTTGATGATTGGCGAGAAGGGAACTGGCGCCCTCATGGGCGCCTTGTGTCGGGCGACTTGTGATGTCTGACTTGGCGCCCTGCCGGGTGCCCCTTGGGCATCGGTTTCGACCTTAGATTTGGCTTTGTACTTCCTTCGTTGTTGTTCGTTTTGTCGCTTGTTTTGACTTGCTCTTTGATTTGATATTTTCAGGCTTCTTGCCATCAAGGGGACTTGTCTTTTTCCCGATTGTTCGCCCGACCTTGCTGCTTCTCTATCACTTGGTAATTGTCGTGACACTTAGTTTCTTTTCTTAGCCTCTTGGCTTTCGAGCTCGTCTCGTTTCTTTGAAGCCTCCCACCTCGGGATAGGGTGTTGTTTGTCTGGTACTTAACTGTTTGTGTTGCCCCCTGTCCAGCAGGTTGGGAGATGGTAAGGATGATGGAGACAGCATTGACACATGGGGTGTCGACCTCATTCCGGTAGTCCTTTTTAGGTGATCTCTTGGAACTTTTAACTTATTCTTTGAGGTGGTCTTTTAACCTTGTTGTACTATGTAGGGGTGAATGAAGAGGGGAATCAGTTTATCTTGGATAAGAACCGGCTTCAGGTGGACCTACATGGAATGTTGGAAACCGCTTGCCAAAGTGCCGGAGTGCTAAGTCATCCCGATGTTGCCGCCTTGTGTCAAAGTGCTCTTGCCAGGCGCCCTCCTGGGTTCTAGGTGGGGGGACTGTCAGATATCATCCCAATAGTGTTGACTTCGATGTCCTTGCCCCCTGACCATTTCTCTTTGGTTGATTTGCTTTTCACCTGTACTTTTTCTTTTATTCGCTGGATGGCTGGATTTTGCCTTATAGGATTTTGCTGTTTCGATGATGACTTCTATGCCATACATGATTTTATCTTTATTCACCTTTTCTTTTGGCTCGTTGAATTGTGCAATATCTCTTTGTCGTGACCGTGACTCATCTCCTGGTGTTGGCGCCTCCCTGGGCGCCTTGAGCCAAAGTGCTAAGTTCTGCTCGCCTTGATGGACGCTTGTTTGTTCCTAAGAGTTGATACCCTCCTGGGTGCTCTTGCGTGTTATTCCCTGCTTGCGTGTGCTCGATGGCTTTTCGTGGAGCAGATTTTGCAAGACAAGGTTCGGTGCTCCTGTGGGTGCCTTACTGCATAGTGCTGAGTACCCCGTTGTGAAGGATTTGCTTTCAGACTGCCCCCTTGCCAGGCGCCCCTCTGCTGGGCGCTACTTGCTCCTGCCAGGCGCCCTCATGGGCACTGGTAGCTTCGGCCAGGCGCCCTCATGGGCGCCCTCCTGGTTCTGCCAGGCGCCCTCATGGGTGCTGGTTGCTTCTGCCAGGCGCCCTCATGGGCGCCCTCCTGGTCCTGCCAGGCGCCCTCATGGGCGCTGGTTGCTTCTGCCAGGCGCCCTCATGGGCGCCCTCCTTGTCCTGCCAGGCGCCCTCATGGGCGCTGTTTTCCTCTGCCAGGCGCCCCCATGGCGCCCCTTGCTCCTGCCAGGCGCACTCATGGGCGCTGGTTGCTACCTTACAGGCGCCCTCATGGGCGCCCTCTTTGCCAGGCGCCCTCTTGGGTGCCGACTTGTATAGACGTGTGCTTGGCACTTTTCTTTATTTTTTGCCGCTCATCTTGTCTTTTAGCCTGCTTTTCTTGCGTGGTGCCGAGGGGAATTGCTTCTCTTGTCCTTATCATTACCTCGTTGACATTTCCACGAGTTTTACCGCTTCTAAATTACTAGCAAGGTGATTTGGGCTGTTCTTTAGCTTATATTTCTAGCGTTTTTGTGTTTGAGCACGTCTTGTTTTGTTGACGTCCCCCACCTTAGGGGAGGGGGTGTTCGGGCATGTCTTGTTTTGTTGAAGTCCCCAACCTCAGGGGAGGGGGTCGTCTACAAGTTTTCCTGGCTGTCTTGTAACAACCTGTTCTGCCCCCTGTCCTCTTCTGATGATGTTCTGCTTTTTGAGCATGAGGTGGTGGAGATTCTTCTATGCTGCCTACGACAAAGTGATTGGCCACGTTCGTTGTTTATATCCGGAAGCCGTTCTAGAGTCGAGCATCCTTTGATTTGATCATGAGGTCTTTGTAAGGCTTGATTCTCATTCCTATGACTAGCATGCGCGAGGTGGGCCCGGGCGCCAATCCTTGCTTGGTGCATCTGAATGTATAATCTCATATCACCTCGTGGCAATGTTAACTCTGACAGGAGTTTATCAGAATCGATCCGAATTTAACTCACCCATCAGAGGTTGCGACCTTTTCGATATGCCGCTTTGCGCCTTATGGACTCTAACAGGAGTTTATCAGAATCCATCCAAATTTAACTCACCCATTAGAGGTTGCGACATTTGCGATGCCGCTTCTCCCATCTAGGGACACTGACAGGAGTTTATCAGAATCGATCCGAATTTAACTCACCCATCAGAGGTTGCGACGTCTCTTGATAGCCGCTTCACGCCTCGTGGCAAAGTTCGATATCGATCCCAAGTGGTGCCTCTGGTGGATATTGACCTGGTTCCACCGTTGCCCCCTGAAGTCGAGATTATCCTAGGGTATGGTCTTGACTTGACATTGTCGTTTAGGATGCCCTCGTAGGCTAGGTTGCCCTTATGGCTCGTGCCGTCGTCGGGTCTGCTAATTTTGTTAGAAGGTCACAGCAATTATCCTGCTTGTCTATTGGTATTTTTCGCTGACTTGCCTTGATCGAGGTGATTGATGGTGAGTATGGGTGAGCAACACCACATTTTCTTTTCCTCTTTGCTCACGTGCTCGTGCACTATGTTTTTTTGCTCATGTGCTCGTGCACCATTTGATTTTCTCACGAGCTTGTGAGTGCCGTCAGCTTGTTCCCCTTCCTGGGTGCGGAGACGTATGAATTGGCTTTCGAGCTTAACATGAGAAATGTAGCTAAGCTTCTTAGATTTCCAACGCATGCTCACACGCCTCCATCGGGTAAGCATGGATGAAGTTACGGACTACAGGCTGGAACCCCTTCCTGCGTGCCGGGTGACAAGGTGCAACGTCCGGAAGTTGGCGCCCTCCTCAAGGGCGCCTTGAGCCAAAGTGCAACATCCTAATGTTTGCGCCCTCCTGGGCGCCCTGCGCCATGACGCCGCTTTCTGATGCTGGCGCCCTCCTGGGCGCCTTGTGCCATGTATCCTGATTTTGGCGCCCTCCTCGGCGCCTTGTGCCAAAATGCTGCTTCTTGATGTTAGCGCCCTCCTCCTGGGCGCTTTTCCTGGGTGCGGAGACGTCTGAATTGGATTTTGAGCTTAACATGAGAGTTGTAGCTCTTCTTTTTAGCTTTCCAACCCATGCTCACACGCCTCCATCGGGCAAGCATGGACGAAGTCATGGACTGAGTAAAAATGCAACATCCTAAAGTTGGCGCCCTCCTCCTGGGCGCCTTGGGCCAAGATGGTGTGCCCTGATGCAGGCGCCCTCGTGGGCGCCTAGTGCCAAAACGCCGCTTTCGGATGCTGTTGGCGCCCTCATGGGCGCCCTTCTCGGGTGCGGAGACGTCCGAATTGGATTTTGAGCTCAACATGAGAATTGTAGCTCTTCCTCTTAGCTTTCTCGTGGTCTCATACCTTGGATCCCTGCCGGGTGGGTGCCGTGAACTTGGCTGCTTTGCTTTAGGAAGATGAGACCCAACATACCATGTAGGGAGGGACTGCCTGGATCGTAGGGGGAAACCTCAACATTAACCTAAAGCCAAGATCATCTCTCCAAGTATGGGAGTCGAGGGTGTCAGACTTGTCTTGTAACACCCTAAATATTTAATTAATTTATTTAATTAAGTATTTAGGAATTTATTTTAATTTAGTGGATATAATTTAATTAATTAAAATTATATTAATTTTATGTTGGTGGTATTAGGAAAAGGAGGCGCCACTTGAATGAACTTGGGCTTAAGTGAAAAGCCCAAGCCCATGATCCATGTAATATGCGAAGTTGTTAGGTCTTGTGGGATTAGGGTTTTAGCTAGCATTTGCGAATTGGAGAGAAGAGAAAAGAGAGAGTGAGAGCGCCGTGGAGAGAGGAGAAGGAAGAGAAGAAGTCGCAAGCTCAAGGAGGAAGAAGGACGTGATTTTGTTGCTGTGGTTTTGTTCGTGATTGTCTCTAGGGCTTCCGTTCTTCAAATCCAAGGTAAGGGGAGTTCTATCTTTCTATATAATAGATGTTCATGATAGGTTGTAAGTTAGGGTTACCCTAGATCTATTCATGTTCTTGACTTGTGTGTAATTTCATGTTTGGTTAGTGATATATATGTGATCTCCATGAGTTGTGGCTGAAAAATCCCTTTGGTTGAATGTTATGGGCGCCTAGGGCGCCATATGTTTGATTTTGTGTTGCTGGATTTTGTGCAGGATTTGGCGCCCCATGGCTGGGCGCATGTTCCATTGGGTGTGCGTGTGTGTTGTATGCGCATAGGGGTATTTTGGGTGAAACTTCGAATTCTGGGCATATTTTACCGTTCCATCTTTTGCATTTGCGTGCCCAAATTCAATTTTAAATATTTTGGCTCGAGTGGTTTTATTTTTGCACGTGTCATTCTGGAGTTGTCTCGGTGGGTATTGCTTGTGTGCGCATATGGGGTGTTTTGGGTGAAACTTTGAATTCTGGTCATATTTTACCGTGCCATCTTTTGTATTTGCGTGCCCAAATTCAATTTCAAACATTTTGGCTCGAGTGGTTTTATTTTTGCACGTGCCATTTTGGAGTTATCTCGGTGGGTGTTGCTTATGTGCACCAGTGTGTGTGTGTGTGTGTGTGTGTGTTGCGTTGCGCTGGGCGCCAGGTGCCAGGCGCTGGGCGCCAAGGCGCCAGTGTGCGTGTGTGCTGTGTTGCGTGTGTGTTGTGTTGCTGGGCGCCAGGTGCCAGGCGCTGGGCGCCAAGGGCGCCATTTTCAGGATGTTCCCAATTTTTTTATAAAAACTATTTTCGCTATATCTTTTGACTCGGGCATCCGTTTTAAACGTTTCAAAAAGTGTCGGGAAGCTTTTTCGATTGTCTACCTGTGTGTCTTATTTTTAAAATAAAAACTTATTATTTTCTGGTAGTTTCTGGGCGCCCAAGTGGCTGTCCCCGGTGGTCATTACGGTGACGTTGTAAAGCCGTATTGAGTTCTTTAAAAATCCTTTTTGCCTATAACCAACAGTTTTAACGTTTTAGTGTCAAAATGGGTGATTATGACGATGATGCTCTGAGTGGCTAGTTAAATGACGTTTTGCCCTTAGTGGCCAATATTGTTGATGATGATGTGTAAATGACGATGATGCCCTTAGTGGCTAGTTAAATGACATTTTTGCCCTTAGTGGCTATTGTTTGATTGATGACGTTGATGATAATAAGCGACGATGATAATAAGCGACGATGAAATATAGCGACGTTGTTGTGTGTAATTATAAATTGACAGGTGCTGTGCCTCTTATTTGGCAAATTGGTAAGTGACGGGTCAGATAGTTGACTGTGATTGTGTGTTTGTGTGTGGTGCATGTCATAGTGTCTCATGTATTCCATGTGCATGAACCCAGCGACGATGAGGCCATAAAGGCTAAGCGACGATGAGGCCATAAAGGCTAAGCGACGATGATGAAAGGTACCTCATGCATATGCCCGCGAGTGGGTTGCATTTCATATAGTCACATGACATTGTGATGAGTTGTTGTATTGACGTAATTGATGACTGTGATGTGGTTACTCTAGTGCTGTGACTTTGACTTATTGCTTATCATGTGATTTATTATATGGATTGAAATGGACTCACCCTTCTGTTTGAATGTTACCCCTATGCGGTAACGTGCAGGTGATCACGAGTGAAGACCTAGGTATCTTCACTAATTTGAGTCGGGTCGTCATGCTCTGATACGTAGCACTCAGGGGGGAAACGAACTCGATGTTTTAAGACTATTTTAGTTGTTATATGTTATTTGATGGTTTCTCTTTGTTTTTATTTTCCGCTACGTAGTTGGTTTTTATTGATGTTAAGGTTGCGGTGACAATGACTGATATTTGAGGTTTTCCCCATTGGGGGCGTGCTACGTATTGCACAATTATTGATGTTGAACTGTTTTATTGAAGTACAATGTTTTATTCGAAGTATGTGTAACATTCCTTGCGATGAAAACGATTTTGAAACTCTGATTTTTACAAACAAATTAACGGGTAGAAAAGGGGTGTTACATGTCTCGCTCCACTCCTGACTTTGGAGTTGGACCTTTTTTTTTCCTTGATATTCTGCTTTTGTGCTCAACGACAAAATTCATAACTAGGCCTAGCCTTAGGTTCGAGTACTGATGCTCTGCTCCTTATTCGGAGTCGCGAGTTTCATCCTCTTTTTCATTCCGGTATTGGGCGAGCTTCCCCTCGTGGATCAGCTCTTCAATGTCATCCCTGAGGGTGCTGCATTAGCTGGTATTGTGCCCATAACAAGTCAAATCAGCCTTCATGCTGCCAACCTTGGCCTCCTCTTGGCAGGCCATGTTGTCTTTTCGGCTTGGGAGGCAGTGAAACGAGCTGTGAACATTCTCGCCAGCTGACCCCATAAGGATATGGAGTTCGACCTTAGCTCTTGAAACCACTCTAGTGCGGCATTTTCGAGAGTGTGGGGGAAGATTTTACAGTGAACAAGCTCCCTTGCGCCTCGATAGCGCATCATCAGGGAGAAGTGTGCCAGATGGCGGTCTGGGTCTCCGGCTCCGTCATGCATCTTGAGAGTTGGCAGCTTCTCCAAGGCCCTTGGGATTCGGCATCCATCCACCCTTCGAGTGAAGGGTCCTTCTTCCGAAAACCTTCTTGAGTTTCAGGGGGAGGTGTCTTCTTAGTAAAACTCTTGATGACGACGTCGGTCGGGGGATCTCCTCGATGGTTATCCCCGGTGGTGTCTTCGGTGTCACCGTTGTTGGAGGAAGGGTTCCCCTGCAAGGTGCCCTCGTGGGCGCTGTCTGATGGTGCCCTGGTGCCCTACCTGGCGCCCTCATGGGCGCTGCCTCATGATGTCATGGCGCCCTGCCAGGCGCCCTCCTAGGTGCTAGGCGCTCTCATGGGCGCTGTCTGATGCTGCCCTGGTGCCCTACCTGGCGCCCTCATGGGCGCTGCCTGATGTTGTCATGCCCCCTGCCAGGCGCCCTCATGGGCGCTGGCTGCTTCCTTGCCAGGCGCCCTTATGGGCACTGGTTGCCCTTCGTTGGCGCCCTGCCAGGCGCCCTCATGGGCGTTGGGATGGGCATGTCTTACCACTCTGCTGGTCTTCCTGATGCAGCATAGCTTGAGTGCGATTGACCAGGAGATCCAAAAGCTGACTCACATTCGAAGGCTGGGCAGCCTGATTGGTACCCTTGTCAGGTAGGGTTACGACGTTGCCCTCAGGAATACCCTCTGGTCGGGGTGTGGGTATGGCGATGCTCTGAACCCGGGGTCTGCCTCTGGGAGCCATGGAGCAGCAAAAGAAAAGTTCGAGTAGTGATGATGTGAAAGATAGAAACCTCCCACTGTGGTCGCCAATGTTCTGTTCCTAGCAGCTTTTTGGTCGGCTGCTGTTGGTAGGTGTCTAGCTGCCCTGGCAAGAGGTCAGTGAGCGCCTCGGGGGGGGGGGGGGGGTACCTGCAAGCCACTCCGACGCTCAAGTCAGTATATCGAATATATGAGTGAAGGTACTAAGGATTAGAGATTGAACCTTTTTTAGGGCAAAGTTTGCCTGTATTTATAGGTAATCGTGCCCTCTCGTGGATCGTTCAATGGGTAGAGTCGATCTTGACCGTCCAAGCATGTTGGGCTCGCAGGAGGTGGATATGGACTGAATCGGTTGGGCTGATCCATATTACTTGCTAAGCGCACCTCCTGGTTTTGCTAATGGGACCCCTTGGTCCACTCCAGAACACCTTTCAATTCATTTTTTTCCTTTCTTTGTTCATAGCATCTTTAACCATTTTCACCTTCTATCGCATTTTGGTTTAAGTACCTGCTACCATAAGTGTACTACTGAGAGCAGTGAGAACAAGTAAGTAGATCCCTTTATTTCTAATTAATTTCATTGACTATTAGATCTACATATTCACTTTCTCTTCTAGGATGAAACAACCGGCCAATTGTTCTTAGTTTTCTCAACAAACTATCCATCACCACTAAAAGATGCACTATCGTAGTAAGAAATTCAATAATTAAAAGGGTATCAACTTATATAATTTTTGACAAACTCTTTTTTTTTGACAAATTCTTATTTATTTAAAAAATTGAACTTTTCACTTATTTATTATTTAGAATACTTTTTCAGAAAATTACCTACATGCTATTATTGGAAGAAAAATTGCAAAATTAATCGAGGGAATTATAAAGAATGCAAAATATATATCATGAGGAATTTGGCATATCCAAAAAATAAAGAAAGATTGGATGTCGTTGAAAATATATTCAGGAGTTCTTTTTTGAATGTAAATCTCATTTGGTTCATCATATAGCTCATTATTTTTAATTTCACAGAGCAATAATTATTAGAAAAAAAAAGATTTTTAATGAATCTGAAACGCATTTGGTCATTTGTCACAAAAAAAAAACCCATTTGGTCATTAGATTAGATGTATATCACTTGGTCATTAATTTAAATGTACATCACATGCATGGTCATTAAATTTTTTTATGATGTTGAATCAGTTTTTTATTTGAATTATTTTTATCACAGTTGATGCTGGAACCTGCACAACGGTGGCTCTCCTCCACGTACGGTGGTTGATGGCTTCACGTCTCCACATCGGGAGGTGTCCCTGCAAAGATACTTTGATGCCTAAGTTAGTATTAGGGCCTTAGATATAAGGAGAGGATATCAACTGAGTTTTTTTTCCAGCTGAATAGCTTCTATCAAACCTGGGGGTGAGGACCCCTATTTATAGATATACCGTCCAGGGTTGTTGGGGGCCGAAGGAGCTAACCCTAGCCACTGGAAGTTTCCGCTTGTTGCGAAGGAAGTCACTGCGAGATCAGTTAATGCGGTTATGGTGAGATCTTCGGCCATAATGGAGTCGTTGTTTGTTTAGCACGTTTGGGGGGAATTAGGGTTTGGTTCTGACCCCTATCCAGGTATGAGTCCAGTTTCGAGGTACTACTCGAGGTAGAACTCGGAGATCGTCCCAGTGACTCGGTCATGATGTCCTGTAGATCGGGATATCCTTGAGAGATTGTCCCTATCCTACCCGGTAGAAGTGGTCGGTCCCAGTTCATCAAAGGGCTTCCGAGGGAGCTCAGCACTAGATTAGGTCGGAGCTAATCGTGACTGTAACACAAGTCCCCTAGACTTTTTATTTTGCTTGGCAATGGAAGTTTAAAGAATGTCTTGAACTGTCCCTTACCGAGCCAAGCTGCTGGGTAAGTGGGATCGTTTGTGCATCTCAAGGAAGATTCTTAACATACCTAATTAAATGCTTGAGTGTCTTGATATGACGTTTCGGGTGACGTGTGATGTCTTGGGTCTCGTCAGGCACGAATCCTGGAATTTGACGTGACGCAACCCTTCTTACTTTGGCCGATCAGGTGCGTTTGTCCCTTGTTGCAATCTGGATTGTTGGATCTTGTGATGAAGATAGGCGTCCCTTGATCTTCAACGGCTCGGGTTGCCCCACTACAAAAAAACTGATTTTTCCTGCCAGGACTTTCCGGCGGATTTTAGGACTTACCGACAGATTTTTTCCGCCAAAACATTTTCGGCGGATTTGTTGGAATTTCCGGCGGATTTTTAAGTATTTCCGGTGGATTTGGGTCTACAAATTTTTTTTAAAAAAAAAAACAGCCGGTAAGGTCATTTCCGGCGGATAGTTAAAAGAACTGCCAATTTTGAATTTCGAAAATCCGCCGGAAATGCGTAAAAATCCGCCGGAAATGACAACCCGCCTAAAATCCGTCGGAAACGCCATTTCCGGTGGATTGTTTTGAAAAAAGCGGGGGATTTGATTTTTGAAAATCCGCCAGAAATCCTTGAAAATCCACCGGAAATCCCTTGACCCCCTAAAATCCACCGAATTTGATTTCCCACACCCCTCCCTACTCAAAAACACTCTTTCTCCCTCTCAAACCCCTCACACCCCCCTCACACCCACCAAAAACACACCCAGCCGAAACCCTCTCCCTCTCCCTCACCCTCTTCGACTTCTCCCTCTCCCAAACCCACTCAATCTTTGATTTTAACCTTCAAACTCATTTTCGGAACATAAGGTACACGATTTCTAACCCTCATTTACTTGCATTTTGCTTGATTTGCTGTGTTTTATCGTTTTTTCACTTCTGCATTTTCACGAAGCATTCGGTTGACGACAACCGAATGCTCTTGGGGACGAAGCAAAATGTTGAGGTCAACCGAATACGTTCGGTTGAGTTCAATCGAATCATACTGATACTCATTGTGTTTGGAGACTAGAGTTGCCTTCTTCCTTTTATTTTGTTTTGGAAGTTTGCCCTTGTATTCGTGGTGTCAACAACATGCGTTATGGCAACATCCTTACTAATACGCATGCCATCTGCCAAGCATATGGGGCTGTTGAGAGTGTGGAAGCCTCGTTAACATACTATCAGACCGGGAGCTTCAAGGTCGCCAGGATTATGCCGGCGGCTCCCTCTGATGGGAGTGGGAGTGACAGTGATACTATGAGTGATGCTGGATCCAGCTCTGTTGTTACCCAGTTGTAGTTTTTTACTGTTATGTTGTTTATCAATAATTGTAATTGAACGTCACTGATTTAGTAATGAATAAATATTGGGTTGATTATTTTTTGGTTTACAGTACCGTTTAAATTAAACAACAATTTTATTATTAAAAAGCGTCACCGTACATAAAACTCAAAATACACAAAAACGATAAAATGACAGAAACTACTGAGCTGGTGGAGCTAAACGACTAAGGATCTCAGCGACGGTCCGTGTGGTTTCCACGTACAAATGCAGATAACCCTTCCATTTAAATAGGACAAAAATGGACATCATTTCTTGGACGTCATCATCTACTTGACATCCATTGTAGACCAGTGCACACGTCCATCAGCGAATGTTATGTTGTGTTTAAGCCTACACTGCATTGTGTCTCGCCCCTCGAAACAGACACCATCAACTTTGTTGGTGGTGATGCCCTGATGGTGAATGATAGTGAGGGAAGAATTCTCTGAGTCTTGTGTTAGGGGCATTTTTTTGTGTTTATACGATTTGGTGGAGAAGAAGCAGAGAAGGGGTTAGGGTTTTTGTGAAGTAGAAGGGAAAGCTGAAGCCCAATTTATAATAGGCGTGGGGAAACATTAGCCGTTGATCAAAATTTTAGATCACAAATTGAGCCGTTTATTTTCTATCCGTTGGGTCACAATTTCCAAAGGAAATGCCATCCACTCCTTTTCTTGACACGTTTGACTGGTTGTGAGCCGTTGGCTAAAAGTGTCGGTGGAATCTGAGCCGTTCAATTTTTTTTTAATAACCCGTAACCGGCGGATTTTTTGGATTTTCTGGCGGATTTTTTTTCCTCCGCAACATTTCTGGCAGATTTTTAGGTATTTTCGGCGGATAGTTAAAAGAACCGCCAATTTTGAATTTCGAAAATCCGCCGGAAATGGCGACCCGACTAAAATCCGCCGGAAACGTCATTTTCGGCGGATTTTTTGAAAAAAGCGGGGGATTTGATTTTTGGAAATCCGCCGTAAATCCTTGAAAATCCGCCGGAAATCCCTTGTCCGGCGGATTCTTCCTTTTGACCGTTTGACTTCGTTTCTTCTATATAAATCCCTTCTCCATTCTCCACTTCTTCTTCACACCTCTACCGATACTCTCCTTCTCTCTACTAAATCTCTTCTTGAAATTCCTCTCTTCTTCCCTACGAATTCTCTTCTTCTCTCTACTGAATCTCTTCCTCTCTTTGGCAAATTTCTTCGAACTAAGGTATGTTTGTAACATGAGTTAATAGTTTCAGTTTTTGAATTATTTTATAATATGAGTTTGTTACTAGTTGTGGTGTTGTTTGTTTAGGTATTGTTTGAGTTTGCGTTCCTCTTTTTTCCTCTTTGTTTGAGTTGGGGATACGCTTCAAGTCAGAGCCTTCTCTTCACTACAGTTAGTTATCAAAGTAAAGTAATTAATATATCAATATATATATGGATTTTTTGTTTTTAGTGTCTAAAAATATTTTACCAACTTTTGGTCATCGTAAAATTTGGATTTTTTCTTTTAGTCCTTGGTGACTTTTAATAACGCGTATTGTCGATGATTTGAATACATGTTCCTGTGTCTCATTGTCGTGTCTTAGAAGTTGGTTTTCTTAAATCACATTTTTGGTACAATATTAAAATTAATAAAATATTAATTACTTCACTATTTATAGTAAAATTTTGTTACAAATTTTGTTTGCAATAATAATACAATATAATTTATATTGAAAAAACTTATTTCTTAAGTTCACTTATAAATTTTATTAACAGATATTGTCTTATAAAAATTGAAATTTAAAATTAAATTTGCAATTATTATTTATAATGTTTAAATTATTAATGTATATCATTATCTAAAAATTCATTGTGTTGCTGGTAATTGATAGTTTATTGATATATCAAAATAAAGTAATTAATATATCAATATATATCAAAATATAAAGTAATTGATAGTTTATTTGATAGTTTATTTCATTTACGTTGTAGTGTAGTACATAGATCTTGAAATTATGGATCGTAGTTGGATGTATGATCGATTGTTTCCTAGAAGATCCAGTTTAAAACGACGTTTTGTAGAAGGAGTAGAAGAGTTTATTTTTTGTGCTAAGTGTCATGAAGAATTTGCGCGACAAGGCGGTATTAGATGTCCGTGCTTGAAATGTTCCTTTCGATTTATAAAAAATGAAGAAGAAGTTAGACTTGATTTGTACAATAATGGGTTTAGGCCAAATTATTGGATATGGAGTCGTCACTGGGAAGTAGGACCAGGGGTAGCTGCAGTTCCTGCGGTTAATGTTCCGGTTGAAGTAGTAGCTCCCACATCAAGTAGTTATCCAGCGACTACGACATCTGAAGGCCAAATTATACAACCGTTACATGTATTTGAGTGAGACAAATTAACCATTATTTGAAGGATCTAAAGACTCAAAATTATCAATGTGTGTTCGGTTGTTGGGTTTTAAGTCTCAATTTAATGTTGCCGAGGTGTGCATGGAATATATGACCAAAATGATGTTGGATGCAACCCCCATTAGAAGGCTTTTGCCGCAAAGTTATTATGAAGCGAAAAGACTGGTATCGAAGCTTGGCTTAAAATCTAAAAGAATTGATTGTTGTGTGTCTGGTTGCATGCTCTATTATAACAATGAGTTTGACATAAATGATGGAGAGTTATCGGAATGCAAGTTGTGTGGAGAGCCACGCTATCGTGTCAGTAGGAAAGTGATGAGCAGAGGCAAACCGGTTCCACGAAAAGCAATGTTCTATGTGCCGCTTATACCAAGGCTACAGAGGATGTTTTCTTCAATGGAGACCGCGGGTAAAATGACGTGGCACCATCAAAATAGAAATAATTCTGCTGAGTTACGTCACCCATCTGGCGAATGAACCGTACGGATCAAGAGTCCTAAATCCCCTATTCAAATAAAATCAAACCACCACACATCAAACTATCTTCCATTTTCAAAATAGGGGATTAAGTCGGCCGTACGGCCGGGTTAGTCATCATTTTAGGACAAATGAACTGATCACTCAGGAGTCCTAAAATCCCTAAATAAAACACACCAACAAACAAAGTTTTCTACCAAGAACTACGTGTGATTTGATTCTCTACCAAGAGATACTTAGGAGCAGAGGGCGGCCGACCTCTGTCAATTGCACTAATAAAAAACCGTTTTTAGTCTTTTCCTAAATAATCCTTTTCTTAAATTCAAATAAAATATCGAGTTTCTTCTTTCTCCTTAATTCACAATAAAAGGGTAAAAATAAACATTTTCAAAATTAATATTCTTTCCTACAACTAGTTAGCAGGTAACCTTCATTAGGAAGGATGTCGTGGGGTGCTAATACCTTCCCCACGCATAACCGACTCCCGAACCCTAATCTGGTCTCAAGGACCCTTATCCATTCCAATGTTTGCCCTTGTAATAAAACTTTGGTGGCGGCTTCATTTTTGAACCTTCGAGGAATCCTCACCCGGATTTTTCGGTCGCTACAGCTGGCAACTCCACTGGGGACATTTAGAGAGTCAAACCTAGTCTAATTAGTTGTAGGATTAGTTGCTAATTTAATGTGTATTTTTACCCTCCCCCCTCTGTCCTTTATTTTCATTGCATGTTATTCTTTTGTGATATGAAAACCCTAGGATAGAAGACCACTTTTCTGTATGTATGTTTGTTTGTTTTGCAGCTTGGGGGGTATTCTTGATATTTTGCTCCTTCACGCACTCCACTATCACATTTTTGCACACACGTGAGAATAGTCCTATACCCGGACTGGAGAATAACCTTAGTTAGAACGAGACTGCGTAGTGATTACGAAAGTCTCACCTAGAGTTTGGTCCCTCTTGAGAATGCTGGCACTCCTAATAGCTTGCCTATTGTTGTTGATCAGTGTTCTTAATTGGGGTCGTTGGCTCTAGGAACCTTATGTAGGATGTAACACCCAAAAAATTAATTAAATATTTATTAGTGTATTTATTTGATTAATTATATTAGAATTGTGTGTTAAATATAATAATAAAATAGACGTGTGGTATTGTGTGTGGGTTGGTCCATAGAGGGGTTAGAAAATAATTAAGTGAGGTGGATAAGCCCACCATGGTATTCAAATTAGTTAGTAAGAAGAAAAATCCCAAAGGAGTGGTAAGTCATGAGAAGGGTTTAGTGATTAGGGTTTCATTGAAGATTAGCGCATTTTAGAAAAAAGAAAAGAAGAGAAACGACTTGGAGAGTGAGGGAGCGGCTGAACTAGTGGAAAAGAAAGGAGAAGAGGCGTGAACCAAGAACAAGAGAGAGAGAAGGAAAAAGCTAGGGCTCCAAAGTTATAAGGCTAAAGGGATTTCGAATTCTTCTAAAAGGTAAGGGCGGGGTTCCTTTATCTAATGGGTTTATATGATGGGGTTGTGTGGGGGTAAGCATTATATTGCCATAGGTCAGAATTTTATGTTGCTTTATGATGATTGGAATTAGATTGCCATATAATGAATTGTTGTTAAAATTCATGAGTGCATGCCCAATGTTTGGATAATGATTTTTATGATGTTTTAATTAGTGAAAAAAATTGGAGATGACCATGATAATTAGATGATCATGTTGGTGATCGATTTTGGTGTTATATGATTGCATACATGCTGTTTGTGTTATGGATTTTGGTGATTAAACTTGGTAAAATTCAAAAGAGTGGTTCCTAGGCGCCTTAGGCGCCAATGTTGAGAAATTTGTGTTGCAGATTTTGGGGTCCCTATCCATGGGCACCATGCCCTTTTTATTTTTGTATGCTGTTGTTGCTGTTTTAACACTTGGTTTTCCCCTAGAAACCATTCCTTGCGAAATTTTGTTGGTTTTGGCGCTGCCCATGTAGGCGCCTTCCTGGGCGCCAGGTTCCCTGTGGCTGAGCGCTAGTTTCTGCGCCATGTTGCCTGTCTTGTTTTCTGTTGCAGTTTTTGGTTCCCTATGCCTAGGCGCCAAGCCATTTGTGTTTCCCTTGATGTTTTAGCCTCTGTCTTGGTGTGGAATACCTTGCCTAATTATACTAAGTTGTTTCCAGTATGGCTCCATGTTGTTCCAGTGCTGTTTGGGAAGGCGCCCAAGGCGCCCATGCACATGTTCCCCTTGCTTGTGTCGCTGGTTCTGGCGCCCCATGCGCCCAGAACTTGTTGCTATATCGTATGTTGTGGGTTGGACCTTGCTCCTGGGCACTTTGTGCACTGTTGTGACATTTTGGTGGGTGCCCTGTCACTGGGAGCCAAATCCTGCGCTGTGTTGCCAATTCTGTTCCTTGCGCCAGCTTCTGTGTTCCCTGCTAGGCGCCCAGTGCCTGGGCGCCACTTTCAGGATGTCTTAGTTTTTCCTAAATTGTTTTCGAAATAACTTTTGACTCAGAGGTCCGATTGAGACGATTCAAAATGTTTTGGAAAGCTTATTCAGAGGCCTAACTGAATATTCTAATTTGAGGCAAAGTGGTCTATTTTTTTGATGTTTTCTGGGCGCCTCAAGTGGCTGTCCCCGGTGGTTGTTATCGTTGGCGTAGTAAAACTATTTTGATGTTTAAAGCCCTTTTTGATGTACATTTAGTATCGTGAGATGATGTAAACTATTTTTGGTGTACTTTTGGTATTGTGGACTGGTGTAACTATTGTTGTGGCTGATTTGATGGATATTTTGTTGTTGTGGTGTAATTAATAAATTACTGATTTTGTTGGACTGCCTCTATTTATTGGCATGGATATGTTGTCGATGTTGTGTGGTGATGATGTTCCTTTTGTCGATGTCGGTGCCTTAGTGCCCGTAGTGGTTGTTGTGTCGTTTGAGTAGGCTGCGTGCCAAGGCAGAGTGCCAGTTTGTTGTAGGCTGCGTGCCAAGACTGAGTGCCGGTTTGTTGTAGGCTGCGTGCCAAGGATGAGTGCCGAGTTGTTGTTGAGTAGGCTGCGTGCCAAGGCTGAGTGCCGGTTTGGTGTAGGCTGCGTGCCAAGGCTGAGTGCCGGTTTATTGTAGGCTGCGTGCCAAGGCTGAGTGCCGGTTTGTCGTAGGCTACGTGCCGTAGGCTGAGTGCCGAGTTGTCGTGGATATCGTTATTGTCGTCATTGATTGAGTAGGCTGCGTGCCGAGGCTGAGTGCCGGTTGTGATTGAGTACCCGAGTGGCGAATTGTTGATGTTATTATTGTTGCCGTTGTTGTGTGTCGCTGTTGCCGTTATTGTCAAGGTGTGGGTCGTTGTGGATGATATTAACTGTTGTGATGTGATAATTAGGATGACCTGACTGATTATATAAAGCTTTTCATATTATCCATTATGTAGAGTGATATCTCACCCCTTCTGTTTGAATGTTACCTCTATGTTGGTAACGTGCAGGTGATAGCGCATGAAGGCTGAGTACCTTCATATGGTTTGGTGTCTTCCGCTCTGATATGTAGCACTCGGGGGGACGCTCTTTATGCTATTTTCATTGTTTATCATTGTTGAGTTTTCAAACTATGTTTTTATGACTAGTCATGTTGCGAACCGCTTGAGGTTATTGCCGTTGAGTTTAACTCATTGTTTTTCCGCTGCATTTTTAATGAAAGTTAATTACTCTTGAAGTATGATTTTGTTGGCGATTTCTCACTTGAAAATTGTAGCACTCAAAAGTGTTTTTGAAACTTTGATTTATTTGATAATTTGCCGGGTAGATTTTGGGTGTTACATTAGTTGTATCAGAGCAATGGTTGGTCCGTCCGGCCAAGTTGTCGAGTCGTTGTGTCGTTTAACGACCAACTGTTGTTTTTGTTCTAACTGTGATTTGTGTTGTAGCAATTATCTTGAGATGGCTAGAAGGGACGATGCTGCGATTGCTGCTGCCTTGGCTGCTATGGCTCAGGCTGTGGAGAACCAGCAGGGTGTTGGTGAGAATGCTGGAACTAGGAGTTTGACGACCTTCCAGAGAGAGAATCCGCCGGTGTTCAAAGGCAAGTACGATCCCGATGGAGCTTTGGCATGGCTGAAAGAAATGGAGCGCATCTTTCGAGTGATGGACTGCTCGGTGGCGCAGAAGGTCCGGTATGGTACTCATATGCTAGCTGAGGAAGCCGACGATTGGTGGTTAGAGACGAGGCAGACGTTGGAGACTGCTAATGAAGAGATTACCTGGGAAGTGTTCAGCAGAGAGTTTACCCGCAAGTATTATCTGGAAGATGTCTGAGGGAAGAAAGAGATTGAGTTTCTGGAGCTGAAACAAGGGAGTATGTCCGTATCTGAGTATGCGGCTAAGTTTGTGGAATTATCGAAGTTCTATCCGCATTACACTGGGACTACAGCTGAGTTTTCCAAGTGTATCAAGTTCGAGAATGGTTTGAGGGCTGAGATCAAGAAAGCGATCGGATATCAGAAGATCTGTGTCTTTGCTGACTTGATTGATAGTTGTAGGATTTTTGAGGAGGATAGTAATGCTCATCGCAAGATTTTGAGTGCGAAGAAGAACAAGCATCAAGATCGTAGCAAGCCGTATGACCCTCCTGCTGGGAGGGGTGAGCCAAGAGTTGTTGATGGCAAGAAGACAAGTGGGGGAGACGCTCCTACTGGGATAGTATGTTTCAAGTGCGGAAAGGTTGGTCATAAGAGTTTCGCGTGCAAGATTGGGGAGAGGAAGTGTTTCCGCTGTGGTAAGATCGGGCATGAGGCGCTTGCGTGTGAGCAGGAAGAGATGACTTGTTTCAACTGTGGAGAACGAGGGCATATGAGTGGTCAGTGTTAGAAGCCGAAGAAGGAGCGAGCTAGCGGCTGAGTGTTCACGTTGACAGGTAAAAATTTCGAGGACGAAATTCTTTTAAGTGGGGGAGAGTTGTAACACCCCAAAAATTAATTAAATATTTATTAGTGTATTTATTTGATTAATTATATTAGAATTGTGTGTTAAATATAATAATAAAATAGACGTGTGGTATTATGTGTGGGTTGGTCCATAGAGGGGTTAGAAAATAATTAAGTAAGGTGGATAAGCCCACCATGGTATTCAAATTAGTTAGTAAGAAGAAAAAGCCCAAAGGAGTGGTAAGTCATGAGAAGGGTTTAGTGATTAGGGTTTCATTGAAGATTAGCGCATTTTAGAAAAAAGAAAAGAAGAGAAACGACTTAGAGAGTGAGGGAGCGGCTGAACTAGTGGAAAAGAAAGGAGAAGAGGCGTGAACCAAGAACAAGAGAGAGAGAGAAGGAAAAAGCTAGGGCTCCAAGGTTATAAGGCTAAAGGGATTTCGAATTCTTCTAAAAGGTAAGGGTGGGGTTCCTTTATCTAATGGGTTTATATGATGGGGTTGTGTGGGGGTAAGCATTATATTGCCATAGGTCAGAATTTTATGTTGCTTTATGATGATTGGAATTTGATTGCCATATAATGAATTGTTGTTAAAATTCATGAGTGCATGCCCAATGTTTGGATAATGATTTTTATGATGTTTTAATTGGTGAAAAAAATTGGAGATGACCATGATAATTAGATGATCATGTTGGTGATCGATTTTGGTGTTATATGATTGCATACATGCTGTTTGTGTTATGGATTTTGGTGATTAAACTTGGTAAAATTCAAAAGAGTGGTTCCTAGGCGCCTTAGGCGCCAATGTTGAGAAATTTGTGTTGCAGATTTTGGGGTCCCTATCCATGGGCACCATGCCCTTTTTATTTTGGTATGCTGTTGTTGCTGTTTTAACACTTGGTTTTCGCCTAGAAACCATTCCTTGCGAAATTTTGTTGGTTTTGGCGCTGCCCATGTAGGCGCCTTCCTGGGCGCCAGGTTCCCTGTGGCTGGGCGCCAGTTTCTGCGCCATGTTGCCTGTCTTGTTTTCTGTTGCAGTTTTTGGTTCCCTATGCCTAGGCGCCAAGCCATTTGTGTTTCCCTTGATGTTTTAGCCTCTATCTTGGTGTGGAATACCTTGCCTAATTATACTAAGTTGTTCCAGTATGGCTCCATGTTGATCCAGTGCTGTTTGGGAAGGCGCCCTAGGCGCCCTAGGCGCCCATGCACATGTTCCCCTTGCTTGTGTCGCTGGTTCTGGCGCCCCATGCGCCCAGAACTTGTTGCTATGTCGTATGTTGTGGGTTGGACCTTGCTCCTGGGCACTTTGTGCACTGTTGTGACATTTTGGTGGGTGCCCTGTCCCTGGGCGCCAAATCCTGCGCTGTGTTGCCAATTCTCTTCCCTGCGCCAGCTTCTGTGTTCCCTGCTAGGCGCCCAGTGCCTGGGCGCCACTTTCAGGATGTCTTAGTTTTTCCTAAATTGTTTTCGAAATAACTTTTGACTCGGAGGTCCGATTGAGACGATTCAAAATGTTTTGGAAAGCTTATTCAGAGGCCTAACTGAATATTCTAATTTGAGGCAAAGTGGTCTATTTTTCTGATGTTTTCTGGGCACCTCAAGTGGCTGTCCCCGGTGGTTGTTATCGTTGGCGTAGTAAAACTATTTTGATGTTTAAAGCCCTTTTTGATGTACTTTTAGTATCGTGAGCTGGTGTAAACTTTTTTTGGTGTACTTTTGGTGTTGTGGACTGGTGTAACTATTGGTGTGGCTGATTTGATGGATATTTTGTTGTTGTGGTGTAATTAATAAATTACTGATTTTGTTGGACTGTCTTTATTTATTGGCATGGATATGTTGTTGATGTTGTGTGGTAATGATGTTCCTTTTGTCGATGTCGGTGCCTTAGTGCCCGTAGTGGTTGTTGTGTCGTTTGAGTAGGCTGCGTGCCAAGGCTGAGTGCCCGTTTGTTGTACGCTGCGTGCCAAGGCTGAGTGCCGAGTTGTTGTTGAGTAGGCTGCGTGCCAAGGCTGAATGCCGGTTTGTTGTAGGCTGCGTGCCAAGGCTGAGTGCCGGTTTGTTGTAGGATGCGTGCCAAGGATGAGTGCCGGTTTGTGGTAGGTTGCGTGCCGTAGGCTGAGTGCCGAGTTGTCGTGGATATCGTTATAGTCGTCATTAATTGAGTAGGCTGCGTGCCGAGGCTGAGTGCCGGTTGTGATTGAGTACCCGAGTGGCGAATTGTTGATGTTATTATTGTTGCCGTTGTTGTGTGTCGCTGTTGCCGTTATTGTCATGGTGTGGGTCGTTGTGGATGATATTAACTGTTGTGATGTGACAATTAGGATGACCTGACTGATTATATAATGCTTTTCATATTATCCATTATGTAGAGTGATATCTCACCCCTTCGGTTTGAATGTTACCTCTATGTGGGTAACGTGCAGGTGATAGCGCATGAAGGATGAGTACCTTCATATGGTCTGGTGTCTTCCGCTCTGATACGTAGCACTCGGGGGGACGCTCTTTATGCTATTTTCATTGTTTATCATTGTTGAGTTTTCAAACTATGTTTTTATGACTAGTCATGTTGCGAACCGCTTGAGGTTATTGTCGTTGAGTTTAACTCATTGTTTTTCCGCTGCATTTTTAATGAAAGTTAATTACTCTTGAAGTATGATTTCGTTGGCGATTTCTCACTTGAAAATTGTAGCACTCAAAAGTGTTTTTGAAACTCTGATTTATTTAATAATTTGCCGGGTAGATTTTGGGTGTTACATAGGACTCTTTAGAGATACCCTTTGAAAGGTTCACATAACAGACAAGCCCTAGACCTATTCTCTAAGGAACCCTCGTAGGACACAAAGGAGCCTCATACCCCTGCATTCAAACAAACACTGGTACATTTTTCCGGTCTTGTAAAAAAAAAAATTTCAAAAATCATATGTTGTTTTGGCAAATTACTTTTTAGCATACCTCATTCATTTTTACCTTTCCCTTTTGCATGGCATTAAAAATTTAATTATTGCACATTAACATTTCATTCTTCATGCATTTCTATGACCGCTAGGGAATTGTGAGACTTTCCTTCTGACGAGATGGATCAAACATTTTGCATTAATAAATCTTAAGTTTCTTTCAGTTTTGCGTCAAACAGAAACTTACAATTTCCCCGGCGTGACACGAAATCATTCATTTGCATTTCATGCACATTCATTCGTTCATTCATGTACTTACGAAAAAAGAAAAAAATTGAAAAAATAAACAGACAGTAAAAGGGCAAGCTGGTTCATCAACATCGCTATCGGACTCGTTCTCAAACAAGAAAAATGGCCGAAGAGGATAATGAGGCTCTGAGAGAAGACACTGCAAAGCTGAAGGATCAAATGAGCGAGATGATGGTATTGAAAGATCAAATGACCGAGATGATGGCTGAAAGTTCAAATGTATGAATTCGTGAAACTCCTCGAGAGAAGAAATGTAGATGAAGGTGTTTCGGCAGGGAATACTGAGAACAATGCTACAAGTCTCCCCCTCCTCCCAGTTCCGAGACTCCATACACCGCTGGAGTGAACCTGCGGAGCTACCAATGGCTCCCTTACGGTCTTCCAGCTGGTTACGTTCCTCCTACCATGGAAGCCAATCCAGAGGAAGGACCTTCGGGAGTCGCTGGACCTTCAGCTCAAAATACCAATGCAGAAATACCGCGAGTTCACTTCTCAAGTCCTGCGACTGCACCACAGGTCATTCCACTGGGTTATACTCCGTCACTAGTAGTAATTCATCACGCTCCTATACCGAACTCCGCTGCAATGCCAATGGTTCCTCCCCACTACAACATGAGAGGACCCCCTCATAACTACTCAATGGAGGACTCTCAGCCCGAGGACAAATATCAGATACTAGAAGAGCGCCTGAGAGAAATTGAAGGATCCAATGTCGGCGCAAGGGATGCATATGATCTGTGTCTCTTCCCTAATGTGATTATCCCACCAAAGTTCAAAGTGCCTGACTTTAACAAATACAGAGGGGTAACTTTTCCCGCTAGCCATATGAGTATGTATTGTAGAAGAATGGCCGCATTTACACACGACGACAAACTGCTCGTCCATTACTTTCAGGACAGCTTGACTGGGGCAGCCTCAAGCTGGTACATGCGGTTGGAACGCACCCACATTCGATGTTGGAAAGATCTGGCTGACGCTTTCTTAAAGCAGTACAAATACAACATCGATATGGCTCTTGATAGAGCACAGTTGCAGAATATGGTGAAAAGAAACAACGAATCATTCAAGGAGTATGCCCAGCGTTGGAGAGGATTGGCAGCGCAGGTAGCACCGCCTCTACTAGAGAAAGAGATGGTATCCATGTTCATAGATATGTTGCAATCATCCTTCTATGACAGATTAATTGGGAGCGTATCCTCTAACTTCTTAGACATGATCACCATAGGGGAAAGGTTGGAAAACGGAATGAGAAACGGGAAAATTTCTTACGGTTCGGCCGAAACTAATAACCCAAAGAAGCTTTTCGCAGGATTTGTTAGAAATCAAGAAGGGGAAACCAATTCCATAACAGGATCTTTGAAAGCCTCTTACACTTCCAAAAACCATCCTCATGCCCTGCACTTCTCTACCCAAACCACTAAAAGACATAAGCCACCAAACTACCCAGAAAGGAGACATGTACAGTTTGATCCAATTCCCGCATCTTACTCAGATCTGTTCGACCACCTCACTAGTCACAACCTAATATCCCCCCGCCCGATGAGGCCCATTGAACCTGCTTTCCCGAGAGGCTATGACCCGAATGCCACTTGCGAATTTCACGCAGGCGCAATTGGGCTTTGAGTAGAAAACTGCAAGGCACTGCCAGGGGCATGAGAAGTCATCCGTCAATGCTTTTGAAGGCGATCAAAGGGCTAAAACCAGCATCATCAACCTTGCGCGCCTTTGTCCTACAACTGAAGCACTTATGAATTGGGAGATTGTTGATTTTCTTGTGATTTTTGGTTCAAAGTAATGTTACGTAATGCAAATCCTATGGCTCCGCCCAAAGCCTTAGGACATTTCAATAAGGGCACGCATGTTTCTTTCCGGTATCAATATTAATAAAATAGCATTTTGAATTCTCCAATAAATTCCTTCTTTACTCATTTGCTCGCTTTACTTTTTCTTTTATCCTTCTTCAATTTCTACTCTTGTAGACCTAAATAACTTATCCTTGAAAATAACAACGTCGGTAACTCATGCATATCTTTGATCGCCCCATTAATCAAACCAAGGAAGATGTTGAAGATAACTGGGAAACTCTTCCAGAGGTAATGAGGATAAAGGAACAAAAGGATAAAGTGACCCAGCCTCGCGTGGAATCAAACGAAATGATTAACTTGGGCACAGAAGAAGATAAAAAGGTGTTAAAATTAACATTACACCCAAAGGATAGCAAATCAAGAAAGTCCGCTTACATCGCCTTGTCTGACATAAGACGCCCACTGGTGTAACAAATCTGTGATTGTCGAGAAATTTGGTCTGCCGTTACGGCTTTCCTAAAAAGATCATCACGGACAATGGTGAAAGGACTATGTAAGGACACCAAGTCGAGCATCATGATCCCTTCCCATACCGCCCAAAAAAAACAAATGGGGCAGTTGCGACAACAAACAAAGAATATCAGGGATGATAGTGACACTTCACCTTACATGGAGATCAGATCTCGTTCATACTTTAACAGGGGCAACCCCGTACGATGGGAGTAGTACTTCCATTAAACCTCACCAAGCAAAAGAACGGTTGTCTTATGTCATATCGGAAAAGAACAAAGAAAACTTAACAAAAGAAGGTCTATCCTCAACAATTTTAAGGAGACTTGGTGCCCAAGAAAGTCATACCCAAAATGATTCACGCAGGAGATGGACCTCGAACTATAAAGGACCTCACGTGGTAAAGAAATCATTCTCTGCAAGAGCCTTAATTCTCACAAAAATGGATAGGGAAGGCCTCCCACTCCCGGTGAATACTGCCTAAAAAAGGGAGTATAGAAAAATGAGAAAGATGAGCCAAGCAAAAATAAGCTCGTTAGGTTGAAAACCCGGAAGGGCGGCCTAGGCAAAAGTTAGAGCGACCCGGTGGATTGAAAATCCAAAAGGGACAATCCAGGCAAGAGTTAGGGTCAGGAAGTTGGACTAAACAACATTGAGGCAATCAACACTTCCAAAAGTCGAGTGATGAGTGATCAAGGTCATGAGCATGGGTGGCCGGCATCGTTACTTCAAGGACACCAACTACCGAGAAGTCTGCTTAGTATTTCATCTTTCTTATTCTTTCAATGAAATTCCTAACGTAATCTTAAGTCGGTGTGCCTTCTGCACATTTGGCCTCCATTGTCAATATCAAACACTTTCCTTTGTTTTTACTTCCGTCTATCTTTGAAATGATGTTGTGTGATAATTGATACTGGATTGTGAAACATGTGACATAATCAAAAGCATTACAATCATTACGAAATTTCCGAGAATCACAGAAGAGATATAGTCTTTCATTAAAATACCTATGAGGGAGAAAGGAACCGCAGGAATCGAGAAATAAATGCGTGAACATCTCAAATGATAAGTCCCAGTCATGCGCAATAGACTTAGCAGTACGAATGCACTTGATAGACTCATGCCGGAAGTCCTGCGAGTTGAAGGACCAGCAAAAGGAGAGGCCCAAAAAGAAAAAACAAGACCAAAAAAGGCAAAAAGAAAAGCCAAAAGAAAAAATAATACACATTGCATTCACATACGTTGTTTGCCAACCTCCATGTTCCACCAACTTCAACTCACATCATCTGCCACGTTTCATTCATCCCATAGGACACCTACCATTTCACATACCTATATTGCACGCATGCATCATTCGTCGCATTTTTAGACATGCCAAATATAGATAGCTTTTCCCTTCTCAGGTAAATGCATTCTTTAGGTATGTCCTAGGCAAGTACGCCATGTGTCAATCCCAATAGTTTGTTCCCTCAAAGTCAATGCTCCAAGCACTGGTCTCATATCACAATTCAGAGTCTCGGACCCCCAGCAGTCCCTCGCAGTCCCAGCACTATCTTAATTTAGACCTCTAATGGTCATTCATTCCAGATCGCACATGGCGTTATCGAGCAACCGACGGATCATCCGACCCCAGGTCCATCAGTTCAGTTCGACCTAGTATGTCAAAGAAATGACTTGGAACACTACCTTCAAGATCACTATGTCGCCACTGAGCGCGATGGATCGCCCGACCCCAGGTCCTTCAGACTAGCTGTGTCAGCCTAAGACATGGCGGACGTCCTTGGAGGTGAGCAAATTAGGTCAACGACCTGATCTTGCCCCTCCGGCCGCTCGAAAAAGGCTACCCCCGAGCATACCATTTTACTAGTACCATTGCTAGTTTGTGCTCTTTTGGACCCCCAGTGGTCCTTCAAAGCCCCAGTGCACCTTCGGACCCCAAATGGTCCTTCAGGGTTTAGGCAACCCCTTGGAGCCCCAGTGCTCCCTTAGAGCCCAAATGCTCTTTTAGAGCCCCAGTGCTCCTCCAGATCCCCAGTGATCATTTCTTTATTGTTCTCGGTTAACACGCCAAGTGTTAATCGCCCCTTTTTTTTCCCTAACTCATCTTCCCCCTAAACGGACAAAATTAGTGTCTATTCTATCTTTATTTTTATTTCTACTACGAAAATCGGAAAACCATTCACCTTTTCTAGTAAAATATAAATAAAGAGGGGCAGCTCTTATACCCCAATTTTGTCCACTCTCTTTCCCTATATGGTCTTTTTACTTAGTCTGCGTGTCCTAAGTCCCAAGGAATATCATTAGGAAAACGGTATTGCGAACACTGTCTTAATTTGGACCTGTTTGTCCAATTGGGCCTAGGTCCAGCATTTTGGACCTGATTTGGTAGTTCTCTAATTGGGCCTATACTTGACATCTTTGGGCCAGTTTTTTTATAAGTGGGCCTGTGTCTAATGTTTTGGGCCATTTATCTATTTGGGCCTACATCTAGCTTGTTGGGCGATTTTTTAATAAGTGGGCTTATGTGTAATATTTTGGGCCCAATTTAGTCCTTCAACTCAAAAGCCATAAAAATGATAATAAATTCAAAAAACAAAAAATATATATTACAAAAATAATATTTAATTTACAATAATCCAAAAATCCAAAAAAAATACAAAATGATAATCCAAAAATACCAAAAAAATCAGAAAAAACGAAAATACAAAAAATAGCATCAACAGCAGATCCATGGGCTGATTCTTGTTGCCCAAGAGTCCAATACCTGAAATAGGAAACAAATCAAATTAGAATCAGGAAATTAAAAGCTAAACCTAAAATTTGCCTATAAAAATAAGCCTGAATCACAGAGAAAAGGAGACACGAAATACACAAATTCAGAACCAAAAGATTAGGGTTTTCACATTGAAACCCTAATCGCAAAACACTAAAAATCCAGAAACAGAAGGGGACAGCAGCCATAGCAGTAAGGAAACAAAGAACAGTAGTAGCAGGCATAGCAACAACGGGCAAACAAGGGAAGCAGCAACATAAATAGTAGTTAAAAGGGCGAGTATAACAAGCTAGAGTAACGGTTTGTCCGATTTTTGTTGCATTACTCTGTTTTAAAATATGTGTAGTTTAAGTTATGAGTTTTCTTAACAAGTCATAATTCGGTTTTTATGTAATTAGTCATATAACTGAAGCATGTGAAAATAAAGGATTATGGTTAGTATTCTGTTAAAAAATAGTAATTAGTATTAGTTAGAAATTAGGGATCAAAATATGAAGAGATAATTAATCAGAAAAATAAAAAATGGGAAACACAAAAAATAAGAAGGAACAGAATGGAAAAGAAAAGGGAACCGTACCTGCTCCAACCACCGTGACGGTGGTCGTCTCCTCAAAACGCACCGCCGTCAGCCTTCGTCCTCCCGTCAGCCCTCGTCCTCCCAGAGAAACAAAAAACAAAAAAAATAGAGGATCAGAACCCGAAAGAAGAAGAAGAGAACCGTAAAAACAAAAATAGCGAAACCCACCTCCTTACAGTCCGACCACCGTAGACGGTGGTCGTTGGCCGTGAACTGTCGCGAACCTCCCCATAACTCCCACCACCGTCGTTTTCCAAACTAGAACCACTGTCGAAACACCCTGCTCATGTTCACACCACCACGTGATTCGCTGTCACCGGCGCACCAACGCCTTGGCCAGAACCGTTCTGTCGCCGTCGACCTTCGACGAGCTCCTCACCGCCACCACTGTCCTCTCTCTTGCCGAAACCCCTCTCTCTTCCTTTTGTTCTCTCTCTCCGGCAAACGACCTTCTCTCCGACGAGCTCTCCCTCTGGCGTGGTCTTCCTCCTTCCTCTTTCACTCTCCCTTCATTTACGTTTCCTCTCCCTTTCTTCTCTCCCTCTTTCTTTCTCATTCTTTCTATCTCACCAAAAAAGCTTTTCTCTCTCATCAAAGCTTGGTGTGTGCGGCGCTGGAGATTGAGAGAGTGAGATTAGGGTTCCCAAATTCGGATTGTTGCCTTATATAGCTCACTCACATATTCATTTATTTTTGTTTTTAATATATCAGACTACTTTTTACACCACTACGTTTTACCCCATACAACCCCCTGGAAAGCCCATAGTTCGTGGGCTAATCTGAAACTACAAGCTGGGCTGCTGCTTTTCACACCCAGTTTTTAATAATACAACTCCCTTTTTGCAAACTGCACCCCATTTTACTATTGCACCCTCTCTTCTCGTTTTTATTAATTTCTTTTACAAAAAACCTATAAAAATAAATAGATAAATATTTCATTTTCAAAAAATATAAATAGGGGACTAAATCGACTGTACAGTCGGGTTAGTCTGCTTTTTAGGTCACTAATGAACCGTTACGAATCATGTCCTGAAATCCCTATTTAAAACACAATTTCTAAATCAAAATAAACACAAACACATTTCTTTCGACAAATCAAATTTTCAAAATAGGGGATTAAGTCGACTGTACAGTCGAGTTAGTCTGCTTTTTAGGTCACTAATGAACTGTTACGGCTCAAGAGTCCTAAAATCCCTATTCCAATAAAACCAAACCAACACACATCAAATTATTTTCCAAACTCCAAAAACTCCATTTTTATAAAATAGGGGACTAAGTCGACCGTACGGACGGGTTAATCATCGTTTTAGGATGGATGAGCTGTACAGCTCAATAATCCTAAAACCCCTATATTAAAAAATACCAACCAACAAACCTTTTCTACCCAAGAACTACGTAGCTTTGATTTCTCCATCGCACCTGGAGATACGTAGGAGCAGGGGCCCACTGCTGTCAAGCACAAAAAACTAAAATTTTTATTAAGTCTTCTTTCTCTTCAATTCACAATAAAAGGGTAAAATAAACATTTTCAAAAGTAATATTCTTTCCTACAACTAGTTAGCAGGTAACCTTCATTAGGAAGGATGTCGTGGGGTGCTAATACCTTCCTCACGCATAACCGACACCCGAACCCTTATCTGGTCTCAAGGACACTTATCCATTCCAAAAGGGATTTTCCAATGTTTGCCCTGATAATTAAACTTTGGTGGCGGCTTCATTTTTGAACCTTCGAGGAATCCTCACCCGGATTTTTCCGTCACTACATCGTGTTATGGCAAACCTAGTATCTTTGAGTCTGAGTTACCAAGTCTGTGAGAGGTGATTCGGTTCTCAAGTAATGCCATAGTTGACCTAGTGTGGTTGAGTCTCAGTTAGCTAGCCTGTGAGAGGCGACCAGTGTCTCCGAGTCTGGGTTACTTAGCTTGTGATGAGAGGCAATAATGGTGTTTAAGTGAAATGTAACTCACTTAGTTTCATTGAGTCTGGGCTACCTAGCCTATGAGAGGTGAAGATGGTGCTCAGTTGTTATGGTGTTTGGTTACGTGTCATTGAGTCCGAGTAATCTGGCCCTAGGGTTAGGCAAAGATGGTTCTCTTTTTTTTCTCTCTTGAGTCTAGGGAGAGACATTCTTGTGTTGGCATTTTGAGACATGCATATTGTAGCGACCAAAATATCTGGGTGAGGATTCCTCGAAGGTTCAAAAAATGAAGCCGCCACCAAAGTTTAGTTTAAGGGCAAATATTGGAAAATCCCATTTGTAATGGATAAGAGTCCTTCAGACCAGATTAGGGTTCGAGAGTCGGTTATGCGTGGGGAAGGTATTAGCACCCCACGACATCATTCCTAATGAAGGTTACCTGCTAACTAGTTGTAGGAGAATCAAATCACACGTAGTTCTTGGGTAGAAAAAAGTTTGGTTTGTTTGTGTTTTTTAATTTAGGGATTTTAGGACTTGTGATCCGTACGGTTCATTTATCCTAAAACGATGACTAACCCAGCCGTACGCCTGACTTAATCCCCTGTTTTTGAAAATAAGATTTTTTGGAAGAAAACGATTTGTGTAGGGAGTTATTTTAGTTGAATAGGTATTTTAGGACTCTTGAGCCGTACGACCCATTTGTCCTAAAACGATGACTAACCCGGCCGTACGGCTGACTTAATCCCCTATTTTGAAAATAAGATTTTTATTTTTGGAGGAAAATGATTATTTTGTTTTTTCTGTTTTGAATATGAAGGAAAAGTTATCAAAGAAGAAAAAATGAAAAGTGCAACAAGTGAAAAATAATTATCAATAATATTTAAAAATAATCTAATTAAAAGAAAAATAAAATAAAAAGGGAGGGGGAGACAGAGAGAGAGCGAGAGCTTCGCTAGGAGAGGGAGAGAATGTGTTCACTGTTCTTGTTGGATCACTGTGGTGTCTTTTTCACCGTGGACAGGGCCTCCTTTTATAGGTGAAGGGTTAGGTGAAGAGACTTGCTGGATAAGTTAACTTGCCGGGCAAGTCGACTTGCTGGGCAAGCAGCTTGTTGGGCTGAAGGTTAATGCTACTGACACCCCCTTTTTATTATTTTTGTTCTTCTCTATTTTTTTTCGATTATTCTTATTTTTGTATATATTTGGTGATATTTTTGTATTTTTGGGCTTTTTGTATTATTTGGACACTTTATTGTAATATATATTTTTATTTTCTGATTTTATTTCATTATTATTTTTATGGCTTTTTGATCAAAAGGACTAAATTAAGTCCAAATTACCGAACATAGGCCCATTTACTAAGAATTGGCCGAATTAGACAAACCGGTCTAAATTAAAACAAGACAGTGCTCGAAATGTCGTTCGCGTAATGATATGGACTTGTGATACGGGGGCTAAAACAATTGCGATAAATGATCGGACAAAATTTGGGTATAACAGCTGCCCCTCTTTATTTATATTTTACTAGAAAAGGTGAATGGTTTTCAGATTTTCGTAGTAGAAATAAAAATAAAGATAGAATAGACGCTAATTTTGTCCGCTTAGGGGGAAGATGAGTTAGGGTAATGAGGGACGATTAACACTTGGCGTGTTAACCGAGAACAATAAAGAAATGATCACTGGCGATCTGGAGGAACACTGGGGCTCTGAATGAGCATTTGGGCTCTAAGGGAGCACTGGGGCTCCAAGGGGTTTCCTAAACCCTGAAGGACCATTTGGGGTCCAAAGGTGCACTGGGGCTTTGAGGGACCACTGGGGGTCCAAAAGAGCACAAACTAGCAATGGTACTAGTAAAATGGTCTGCTTGGGGATGGGCTTTTTCGAGCGGCCATGTGGGCAAGATCAGGTCGTTGACCTAATTTGCTTACCTCGAAGGACGTCCACCATGTCTTAGGCTGACACAGCTAGTCTGAAGGACCTGGGGCCAGTTGATCTGTCGCGCTCAGTGTCGACATAGTGATCTTCAAGGTAGAGTTCAAAGTCGTTGATTTGACATATTGGTTCGAACTGAACTGAAGGACCTGAGGTCGGATGATCCGTCGGTTGCTCGATAACGCGACGTGCGATCTGGAATGAATGACCTTGGAAGGTCTGGAGGAGCACCGACTTTGAGGGAACAAACTATTGGGATTGACACATGGCGTACTTGCCTAGAACATACATAAAGAATGCATTCACCTGAGAAGGGAAAATCTATCTATATTTGGCATGTCTAAAAATGCGATGAATGATGCATGCGTGCAATATAGGTATGTGAAATTGTAGGTATCCGATGGGATGAATGAAACGTGGCAGATGATGTGAGTTGAGGTTGGTGGAACATGGAGGTTGACAAACAACGTATGTGAATGCAGATAAGATAAGAATGTGATTGTGCTAACTAATGATGAATGTAATGGAATGAGCGATTTTTCCTCTTTTTGCTTTTTTGCCTTTCCTTTTCTTCTTAGTATATAACGAGTGTATGAAATGAAAAGTGCGAATGTGACGCAAATGTAATGCTTTGATGCGAATGCCATGCATGGTATAATGATATGATTAGTATGTAAAAAAGTTTTTGGCAATGATGAATGAAAGAAAGCACACGAATGCATGGTACAATGATATGATTAGTGATGTAGAAAATTTTTGGCAATGATGAGACAGGCACTTGGCACGTCTATCGAAGCAAAATGTTATATGTGTGCATGCGTGTAATGTGATGAATGTGCAATGTGAAAGCAGATAAACTACAAAAGCCCGTGAATTGTGGATGCTAGAGCTGATCGGAAACAAAAATTGATCGGCCGTGTATGCGAATGCAGGTAACATGTGAATGCAAATGTATTGCTTAGATGCAGGTGCTATGGTAGATGCGTGATTGCATGATGGAATGATTTATGGTATGATTTATTGATGATGCAGAGATATTTCTTTTGTAATGATGAGAAATGGGACTTTTGATGCGAGAGGCAAAAAAGTAATCATTCATTGGAAAAAGGTTTGAACTCAGAGGTGGCAACCTCAAGGTTGTCATTCACATGCACTGATGCACAAAAGTATTTGATTGCATTTGCAAGCTCGTTCACATTGTTCTTCCATTTGATTATGATGTCCCATGACGATTGAATTTTAGGTCCACAAAGTTAACTGAGTGAGTTTCCAACTTCATATTAGTAACCTGTGTTCTCTCTCTTTGAAGCATTGTTCTAGTGAACATGTAGAGTAGTGCAAATACAAATGAATGAGTCTATTGACTCGTGGTATGGACAGATATGACACGTGAGGGGATGAATGGTAGGTTTTTGCCAAAGTCATGAAAGGTAGGTTCTCCCCAACTCTAGTTGATGACGGTGAATGCATAACTTGCCCCTGTCTAGTGGTGACTTTGGAATGAGAGGTGGAAGGCAAAAGATTTTGTCTCAACCCATGGCGTTTGGTGTTGCCCCAACTATGAAAAGGACAAGGTTGCCCTGACTAGAGTTTGCAAAAAGCTGTATTTAGGATGGTGGGTTGAGAAATTGCCACGGTATGGTTTTATGAATGTGAATAAGGGAATGAAATGGGTGTAGGGCGAATTTCCCCAATTTTGAGCGGAGTGAGGGGTTAATGGTGACAGGATTGCCCCACTTTGGAATGATATTTCTAGTTCGAGTGAGGTAGGGGAAAGGTGACAGAGTTAGGGTAATGGGTTTGTGAGTTGGTCGTATGGCTATATAGACTGGGTGTGGTATATGGATGGGATAGACGCTGAAAAATTTCCCCAAGTTCAAGAAGAATGAAGGATGAAGGGACTGCTCCACTTTGAGATCTAGGTGATGGTCCTAGTATAAACTTTTGGTTCTTTTAAGATGACTCCCACAGACTATGATAATCCTGATATGATGAAAATTTCATTTGGTGATCGCTAAACCTTGTCTTGATATCAGTGCAAGCCTTTTGAATTTTTTTTGGAGCAAATATATCGTAAATAAATAATCTTACTTGTTCCAAGATTAAAACTTTTAGAAAACGAAAGCAATCAGTCATTGATCAAAATGGATTTGTTAGGGTTGTAACGTGGCCAAGGGTTAGGGGTTTATGTGAGAAATGGTTGGTAATGTGGCCAATGGTTAGGGATTCATGAAAGAAAATGTTTGTAATGGGGCCAATGGTTGGGGGTAATGTACCAATGGTTAGGGATTTGTGAAAAGAAATGATAATTGGGCCCAAAGAAGTGTTTGGGGGTTTAGACAATGATCTTTCATGAAAGAAAGGATAAGTAGGCCCAAAGGAGTGTTTGAGGTCCATTTTTGAGTTTCGTGAAAGAAGTGCTAATTTTGCACAATAAGGTGTTTGAGGGCTTTAGACAGTGATCTTTTTATTTGCGGTGCAATGTGGCTAGTGGTTGATAATTTATGAAAGAATGGGTGATTGGGCTCAAAGTGTTTGGGGATTGATGAGACAAATGATCTTTTTATTCAGTGGTGCACTTCATGATATGATGTATCAGCTCAAAGATTTATGCCGTCTTTTTATTCAAGATTTTTGTCTTTTTTTTTTGAAATATGATTCTCATTCTTTCATTCTTTGACAGCCTATTTCTCTTGAGCTAAATAAACTGAAGAAAGTAGTGCACCTTCTTTAAATGGGGAATAGATAATTGTCTAGGGTGATTGAAAGATTTTTTTTGATTTTTTGGCCAAAGTGGGTTGCAAAGGGTATTTTTTTTATGCTTTTTGAGGATGTGAGAAGATGACCAAACCTCACTTCAAATCATGATTGCTTGTTTTGTCAAAGACTAACTCAAGGACAAAAAATTATTTATTTTCATATATCTGCTCTTTTTCTTTATTTCTTTTTATATGCCCTAATTTTTTCTTAGGCTGCTCTCGCGAGTTTTCAACCTAACAGGCTTTTTTTGATTTTTTTTGTAAAGGACTTGCACCAAGAGAATACAATGTTGACAAGATATCTAGTGATCACAAATTTGCCCCAGCTTGGAGGATCCAAGTGTTAGTTTATGAAATTTCATCGTTGGGAACAAAACCAAAGAGTCAACTAAGAACTTGTATGGAGAATATGCACTTTATGGAGTGGTCGGGGTGAGACTGGACAAGAACAAGGGATGATGATAGGATGGAAAGCTTTGGACACTAACTAACTCAAACAAGAGCAAATGCACATCGCATACAAGTTCACTATCTGATTGCTTCACAGAGAGTTAACATAGTTAGAGACATGATAGAAGAATTTCTTATAACACATTAGTTAACAAAATGGACTATTTTGATCGTTTATCATGGGATGGATGAGATGCATCGTTTTGCTGACAAAAATTGTGGACGAGCTGCAAAATTGAAATTTTTTTTTGAAAATTGAGTGTCTTGAAACACCTTGAGTTTGCAGCTAAGTTCGACCTTGTAAAGCTAAACTTTTCCAAAGAATGCTCATGTTTTTTTAACACATGATAATGTATATGCATGATGGAAATGCAAAGGCAAATGCATGAAATTCGTGAATGAATGATCACTTGGAAAAACCAACTATTCGAAATGATTTTTGGAGGCAACGCAACATGTAGATGATGCAAAATGCTAACTAAAAACAGTTTTTTATTTATGATGAGATGCATGTTGGTACGGTGATAATGGGATGTATATGAAAGCAATGATTTTATCCTATTGTGAATGCATGGTAATTTTTTTCTAGAAAAATGTAATGCACATGATGATAGATATGTATGATGAGAACGCAAATGCATGAAATGCGTGAAGGAATTGATCACCTGAAAAGATCAATTATTCTAAACAATTTTTTGGAGACAATGTAGCATGTAGATGATGCAAATCGTCATTTATTGATAACTGAAATATATATTTTGGATGATGAATGATGCGAGAATAAAGACATGACTTTTTGTTTTTTTATTTAGAAAATGATGCATGCCCGGAGGAATGATGCATTTGAACATGAATGAAATGATGTATGGATGTTATGCTTTCTTTTTTGAAATGTAATGACGTGACAAGTGATGTGATGCCTACTGATAAGTCTATTTTTAGAGTCTTTTTAATAGTTATTTTTATTAGGTTTATTTGGTATTTTAATTATATTTTTGAGCTATTTTACTACAAATGTTTACTTTTTATTTTCAGGTTTTATTTTGAAGCAAAAGAGAAAATATGAGCTAAAATGAAGAACAAAGAAAATATTTGAGGAGGAACAATTTTTAAGACAAAACTGGCGCAGCACAGGGCGCCAAGGAGCAAAACTGGCGCAGCACAGGGCGCCAAGGAGCAAAACTGGCGCAGCACAGGGCGCCAAGGAGCAAAACTGGCGCATCACAGGGCGCCATGGGCGCCAAGGAGCAAAACTGGCGCAGCACAGGGCGCCAAGGAGCAACACTGGCGCAGGACTGGCGCAGGACTGGCGTAGGACAGGGCGCCAAGGGCGCCAAGGAGCAGCACAACTGGCGCAGTACTGGCGCAGGACAGGGCGCCAAGGGCGTCAAAAAGCAGTCAATTTTGGCTGCGGCCACTTGTTTGTGGCCATCTTTGCCAACTTGATTTTTCACTTCTTTGTGACCATTTTGCCCCTCCACTCAAAGTGCTTTGTCCACTTGTTGATGGCTATATTTGCCAACTTGCTTTGTCCACTTGTTGATGGCTATCTTTGCCAAAACTTGAATTGACCATTTTTGCCCCTTCCCTCATATTTTCCTATAAATAGGACCTTGATCCTCACTTGTAAGCACACTTGAACTTTGTGAGAAAATCACTCTCAAAAACTCTCTAAGATTTATGACTTCAATTTACTCTTCATGTTCTTTTTAATTCTTTCTTATTTACTTTCTTTCCCTTTTAATTCTTGCTTATTTACTTTCTTGCCCTTTTAATTCTTGCTTATTTACTTTCTTGCCCTTTTAATTCTTGCTCTTTTACTTTCTTGCTTATTTACTTTCTTGCTCTTTTAATTCTTGCTCTTTTACTTTCTTGCCCTTTTACTTTCTCGCTCTTTTACTTTCTTGCCCTTTTACTTTCTCGCTCTTTTACTTTCTTGCCCTTTTACTTTCTTGCTCTTTTATTTTCCAAAGTCATTTAAATTCCTTGCAATTTACTTTTTAAGCAATTTACTTTCTTGTCATTTACAATTCCGCTATTTATAATTTTGCAATTTTCTTAAATCCTAACATTTATTTTCTTGCCATTCTAACATCTAATTCCTAACTCATTTACACATTCCGCAACTTATCGCTTTCTTTACAATTCTTGCAATTTACACATTCCGCAACTTATTGCTTTCTTTACAAATTATTGCAATTTACAAATATGCAATCTTCCTCTTCTCCTCTTTTGTCTACAATGATCATGAGTGAGTAGACTTTCTTAGCCTTGGGGTTTTTGGCAACCATCAAATGATGGCTTCCTACTAATTAATTCCCGAGACTATTCTCCACCTTAATCGCTTTGTATTTTTAAATCTAATTTCATCACTTTTCATTATTATTTCAAAACACCACACGATGTACCGAAAGGAGAAGTGTGGTTGTTGGATCTATGAAATTAGACAATAAAATCAACACATGAAAATAGTTTTGGTTTTATTGAGACACAAAAAGGTCTTTGCTTAATGGGTTCTAATAATAATCAACCATGAAAATAGGCTTGATAATTAGTTTAGAACACGCGTTTGTATTCCGAAAGGAAACTCTTGCTACAACCGTCGCCTTGTCTTAAGAAATATATCATTCTTTAAAACTGGAAAATAGTCGAAAGGATTAATAACGAAAACCTTATCATTTCGATGAAACTAATACCCCAAGTCTCTTTTTATCTTTAAAACATCAACAAAAACATTCCTTCTTTCTAAAAAGACTTTCTTTTCAGTTAATCAACTTTGGAAAATTAAATTGGTAATCACCTAGGCTCTCCCTGTGGATCGATAACTCTTTTATTACGCGACAAGACCGTGCACTTGCGGCCTATCACCTACATTATGTGATGGTGATTTATGGGAATGATTATGAATGAACGGTGGTGCATGATAAACGAGATGCTTATATTATATGGCTTAAACATTGTTTTTTTATATGCGAGGAAATAAAATGGTTCAACAAAACCAATTTTCTGGTTCTCCCACGGAGGACCCAAATCTTCATATTTCAATTTTTTTGGAATACTGTGGAACTCTCAAATTAAACGGGGTACCTCAAGATGCCATAAGACTAAAGCTCTTCCCTTTTTCATTAAGGGATAGAGCAAGAGCATGGCTACATTCTTTGCCTTCGGAATCCATTACCAGCTGGGGCCAATTAAAACAACCTTTTCTTACTAGGTTCTTTCCCCCAAGTAAAACAGCTCAAATGAGAAGTCAAATTACTCGATTTTCTCAAAACGACGGGGAATCTCTTTATGATGCTTGGGAACGTTTCAAAGAAATGTTAAGGCTATGCCCCCATCATGGACTAGAGAAATGACTCGTTGTTCACACATTTTATAATGGATTACAATATGCAACAAGAATGACTGTTGATGCAGCTGCAGGTGGAGCTTTGATGAACAAAAATTTTACTGAAGCTTATGCACTCATTAAAGATATGGCTCAAAACCATTGTCAATGGGCAAGTGAGCGAGCCATAACATATAAACCAGCATCATCAAAAGAGCCAGGTAAGTATGAAATATCTGTTGTTGATCATCTTGCCTCAAAAGTGGACACACTTTTTCAAAAATTTGAAAAATTAAATATAAGTGCCGTCTCACAAACTTTTTCTCCTACTAGTCCACCATGTGAATTATGTGGGGTTGTTGGCCATATTGGAGCTGAATGCCAGGTTGAGGCATCTAGTACTGGAAATGAGCATATTAACTATGCTCAAAAGGAAGATCCGTTTTCAAATACTTATAATCCTGGGTGGAGGAATCATCCAAATTTTTCTTATAAAAATCCTCCACCCAATCCAGCACCTAGACCACCTCCTGTCTTTAAAAATCAAAGGGTTTTTAACAACCCACAAAACAACCCGCAAAAGTCAAACTTGAAATTTTTGATGGAAAAATTTGTGTCATCTCAAACAAAACAAAATGAAGAATTCAAAAATCAAGCTGGTTATTTGAATGACACACTTATCAAATTAGTATCAAAAGTCGACTCTATTGCCACTCATAATAAAATGCTTGAAAATCAAATAACTCAAGTGGCAACACAGGTGGCTTCATCCTCTAAGTCTTCGGGGGTATTTCCTGGACACCCAGAACAAAATCCATATGGCCAAATAAATGCCGTCACCCTTAGAAGCGAAAAACAATTAGAGGAACCAAGAGAAGACCAAGAAAAAATTGTGAGTGAAAAACATAATTTACCATGTGAGCAAGAAGAGAATGAAAAAGAGAAAGAACCAGAAAAAGAAAGAGAAGAACCATACATCCCCCCACCACCATACAAACCACCCATTCCTTTTCCCCAAAGATTTGCAAAAAACAAACTTGACGAGCAATTCAAAAGGTTTATCGACTTGCTTAAAAAGCTTTACATCAACGTTCCTTTCACTAATGCATTGTCTCAAATGCCGTCTTATTCTAAATTTTTGAAAGAAATTTTATCTAAAAAAAGAAAAATAGACGACTATGAGACGATTGCATTAACAGAAGAATGCAGTGCAATTAT
The DNA here is from genome assembly GCA_039519185.1 of Astragalus membranaceus. Classification (NCBI taxonomy): domain Eukaryota; kingdom Viridiplantae; phylum Streptophyta; class Magnoliopsida; order Fabales; family Fabaceae; genus Astragalus; species Astragalus membranaceus. Next base: position 29,797,561 of record CM076850.1, on the reverse strand, counting down.
CCAGAACAAGCTGCCACAAAAGCTCAAAGATCCAGGTAGTTTTTCCTTACCTTGTGTAATTGGAAGTGAAAGTATAAACAGAGCAATGTGTGATCTAGGAGCCAGTGTAAGTTTAATGCCTCTTTCTCTTTGCAAAAGACTAGGGATAGGTGAACTTAATCCCACAAAAATGACAATACAGTTGGCAGATCGTTCCGTTAAATACCCCATTGGAATCTTAGAGGATGTCCCTATCAAGGTAGGGCAAACTTTTATACCAGTGGATTTTGTTGTAATGGAAATTGAAGAAGACTCCCAAATTCCTATTCTTCTAGGGAGGCCTTTTTTAGCTACTGCAGGGGCAATAATTGACGTTAAAAACGGTAAGTTGGTTTTTAACGTAGGGGATGAAAAGGTTAAGTTTGAGGTTTCAAACTTCATGAGGAGTCCGTCTGTAAAGGACTCATGCTGCAGGATCGATAATGTAGACTATTGCGTGCGAGACTACTCTTTAGCATCATCTTCACAAGATAGTCTGGAAGATTGCCTTTTAGGCAACACAAATACAAATGCAGCAGAGGAAACCCAATTCTACATATAACTTTTTGATGAGAATCCACCATCACAAAAATTGGGTACAGAAACTTTGGGTGAGGGAAAACCTCGACCATCTCCTTTGTTTTATTTTTCACCTTCCTTTGTGAAAATAACATTTGATCTAGGGGGAATTGAAAATAAAATCTTATTGCTTATACAACTTCCATTTTACAAGTCATGGGATCTAGGAATATGTTTTCATTCTTCATGTGTCACTTGGTCTTTATGCTTCAAGCAATGGGACCCAGGAATAACTCTACAAAGGGCAGTTGTGATCCGGTGAGCTATCCTAACCCCTTTTGTGTTGTTTGAAAAATCATTGAGGACAATGCCTAGTCCAAGCATGGGGGGGGGGGGGTATTTTATTGCTTTTATTGGGTATGTCTTTATTGCTTTGCTAAGTTTTTATCTTTTTTTTTTATTTTGAGTTGTATCTGCTCCCTCCATGATGAAACTTTGTGAACCCTAAGCATGTTTTAGATAAGCCTTTTCTGGACAAAAATAATTTTTCCATTTTTCATTAGCAATCATCTAGGTGGACTGGTTGGGAACAACAAAATTGTATCATGGTTCGATTTCTACTTCTAGGGTTTTTTCACACACACACTATTGAGACTGTTTTCAGTTGTTAATACAATTAGAAGGACTGAAGAGAAACTAGTAACCTGGTTCTCTTGGTGACATTCACTGGATGCGCGGTTACTGCAGAAAAACGTCTGAGTTGGGGTATCAAGCAAAGAAAAAAAAATATGCAAAACCAATTCAAAACGCAAAAATTGGTGCAATTTAAATGTCAAAATGAATGGTTAGCATATAAAATCAAAAAGAAAAGAAAAATGCTTGAATACCCAACGTATAAAGACCCTCCTTTGAGACCCGGTCTTAGTAAATGGAGGACCCAAGCTTAAGAATGTTGGGGAACCGGTTCTATAATGACATTGATATCCTCTCTAGAGTATTGTTACTTTAAAAATTGTCTCCCAATTCCACAAGAAGCCCAGATAGTATTTCTCAAACCAAAGTGTTAGAATTGCCCCACAGTTCACTTAAGGTTTCGATGTGAAAATAATTTTCCTTCAGAATTGGCCTAAAGATTTACACTGTTTTTGCTTGAGGACAAGCAAAGGTACAAGCATAGGGGAGTTTGATAAGTCTATTTTTAGAGTCTTTTTAATAGTTATTTTTATTAGGTTTATTTGGTATTTTAATTATATTTTTGAGCTATTTTACTATAAATGTTTACTTTTTATTTTCAGGTTTTATTTTGAAGCAAAAGAGAAAATATGAGCTAAAATGAAGAACAAAGAAAATATTTGAGGAGCAACAATTTTTAAGACAAAACTGGCGCAGCACAGGGCGCCAAGGGCGCCAAGGAGCAAAACTGGCGCTGCACAGGGCGCCAAGGAGCAAAACTGGCGCAGCACAGGGCGCCAAGGGTGCCAAGGAGCAACACTAGCGCAGGACTGGCGCAGGACAGGGCGGCAAGGTCGCCAAGGAGCAGCACAACTGGCGCAGGACTAGCGCAGGACAGGGCGCCAAGGGCGCCAAAAAGCAGTCAATTTTGGCTGCGGCCACTTGTTTGTGGCCATCTTTGCCAACTTGATTTTTCACTTCTTTTTGACCATTTTGCCCCTCCACTCAAAGTGCTTTGTCCACTTGTTGATGGCTATCTTTGCCAACTTGCTTTGTCCACTTGTTGATGGCTATCTTTGCCAAAACTTGAATTGACCATTTTGCCCCTTCCCTCATATTTTCCTATAAATAGGACCTTGATCCTCACTTGTAAGCACACTTGAATTTTGTGAGAAAATCACTCTCAAAAACTCTCTAAGATTTATGACTTGAATTTACTCTTCATGTTCTTTTTAATTCTTGCTTATTTACTTTCTTGCCCTTTTAATTCTTGCTTATTTACTTTCTTGCCCTTTTAATTCTTGCTCTTTTACTTTCTTGCTTATTTACTTTCTTGCTCTTTTAATTCTTGCTCTTTTACTTTCTTGCCATTTTACTTTCTCGCTCTTTTACTTTCTTGCCCTTTTACTTTCTCGCTCTTTTACTTTCTTTCCCTTTTACTTTCTTGCTCTTTTATTTTCCAAGTCATTTAAATTCCTTGCAATTTACTTTTTAAGCAATTTACTTTCTTGTCATTTACAATTCCGCTATTTATAATTTGGCAATTTTCTCAAATCCTAACATTTATTTTCTTGCCATTCTAACATCTAATTCCTAACTCATTTACACATTCCGCAACTTATCGCTTTCTTTAAAATTCTTGCAATTTACACATTCCGCAACTTATCGCTTTCTTTACAAATTCTTGCAATTTACAAATATGCAATCTTCCTCTTCTCCTCTTTTGTCTACAATGATCATGAGTGAGTAGACTTTCTTAGCCTTGGGGTTTTTGGCAACCATCAAATGATGGCTTCCTACTAATTAATTCCCGAGACTATTCTCCACCTTAATCGCTTTGTATTTTTAAATCTAATTTCAACACTTTTCATTATTATTTCAAAACACCACACGATGTACCGAAAGGGGAAGTGTGGTTGTTGGATCTATGAAATTAGACAATAAAATCAACACATGAAAAAATAGTTTTGGTTTTATTGAGACACAAAAAGGTCTTTGCTTAATGGGTTTTAATAATAATCAACCAGGAAAATAGGCTTGATAATTAGTTTTAGAACACGCGTTTGTATTCCGAAAGGAAACTCTTGCTACAACCGTCGCCTTGTCTTAAGAAATATATCGTTCTTTAAAACTCGAAAATAGTCGAAAGGATTAATAACGAAAACCTTATCATTTCGATGAAACTAATACCCCAAGTCTCTTTTTATCTTTAAAACATCAACAAAAACATTCCTTCTTTCTAAAAAGACTTTCTTTTCAGTTAATCAACTTTGGAAAATTAAATTGGTAATCACCTAGGCTCTCCCTGTGGATCGATAACTCTTTTATTACCCGACAAGACCGTGCACTTGCGGCCTATCACCTACACTATGTGATGGTGATTTATGGGAATGATTATGAATGAACGGTGGTGCATGATAAATGAGATGCTTATATTATATGGCTTAAACATTGTTTTTTTTATATGCGAGGAAATAAAATGCATGATACTCACAATGATTTTTTTAATGCATGGAAAGAAAAGAATGCATGATGCTTGACATGATTTTGAATATTTTTGTTTGTTTTTTGGGGAAAGGAAACCAGACGCATGAGTGTTGACGAACCAGCTTGCCTTTTTGCTCATGAATGAATGAATGTGCATGAAATGCGAATATATGGTTTTATTCATCTCGTCGGGGAATTGTAAGCTTTTTATTCGAAAAATAAAGTATGATTCTGGTGGTCTGACTTGCATGTTTTTTTTGTTTTCTTTATACTTTCATCCACCTCTCTTAAAAAAGGTTTTATAATGAATAGGCTTAGGGCTTGTCTGTTGAATGAACCTTTCAAAGGGTAGCTCTAAAGAGTCCTACATAAGGTTCCTAGAGCCAACGGCCCCAGTTAAGAACACTGATCACAACAGTAGGCAAGCTATTAGGAGTGCCATCATTCTCAAGAGGGACCAAACTCTAGGTGAGACTTTCGTGACCACCCAACAGGACGCACATCCAGTAGGCCATCACTACGCAGTCTCGTTCTAACTTAGGTTATTCTCCAGCCCGGGTACAGGACTACTCTTACGTGTGTGCAAAAGTATGATACTGGAGTGTGTGAAGGAGCGAAATATCAAGAACACCCCCCAAGCTACAAAACAAACAAACATATATACAAAAAAAGTGGTCTTTTATCCTAGGGTGTTCATATCACAAAAGAATAATATGCAATAAAAATAAAAGACAAAAGGGGAAGGGTAAAAATAAACATTAAATTAACGACTAATCCTACAACTAATTTAGACTAGGTTTGACTCTCTTAATTATCCCTAGTGAAGTCGCCAGCTGTAGCGACCGAAAAATCCGGGTGAGGATTCCTCGAAGGTTCAAAAAATGAAGCCGCCACCAAAGTTTAGTTTAAGGGCAAACATTGGAAAATCCCTTTTGGAATGGATAAGGGTCCTTGAGACCAGATTAGGGTTCGGGAGTTGGTTATGCGTGGGGAATGTATTAGCACCCCACGACATCCTTTCTAATGAAGGTTACCTGCTAACTAGTTGTAGGAAAGAATAATAATTTTGAAAATATTTATTTTACCCTTTTATTGTGAATTAGAGGAAACTAAGAGAAAGAAAAGACTTGATATTTTTTGAATTGAAGAAAAGGATTATTTAGGAAAATACTAAAAAAGTTTTTATTAGTGCAATTGACGGAGGTCGGCCGCCCTCCGCTCCTACGTATCTCCTGGTAGAGAATCAAATGACCCGTAGTTCTTGGGTAGAAAAAAGTTTGGTTTGTTTGTGTTTTTTAATTTAGGGATTTTAGGACTTGTGATCCGTACGGTTCATTTATCCTAAAAAGATGACTAACCCAGCCGTACGACTGACTTAATCCCCTGTTTTTGAAAATAAGATTTTTGATTTTTTGGAAGAAAACGATTTGTGTAGGGAGTGATTTTATTTGAATAGGTATTTTAGGACTCTTGAGCCGTACGGGCCATTTGTCCTAAAATGATGACTAACCCGGCCGTACGGCTGACTTAATCCCCTATTTTGAAAATAAGATTTTTATTTCTGGAGGAAAATGATTATTTTGTTTTTCTATTTTGAATATGAACGAAAAGTTAACAAAGAAGAAAAAATGAAAAGTGCAACTAGTGAAAAGTAATTATCAATAATATTTAAAAATAAACTAATCAACAGAAAAATAAAATAAAAAGGGAGGGGGCGAGAGAGAGAGAGAGAGAGAGAGAGAGAGAGAGAGACAGAGAAAGAGAGAGAGAGAGAGCGAGAGCTTCGCTAGGAGAGGAAGAGAATGTGTTCAGTGTTCTTGTTGAATCACTGTGGTGTCTTTTTCACCGTGGACAGGGCCTCCTTTTATAGGTGAAGGGTTAGGTGAAGAGACTTGCTGGACAAGTGAACTTGCTGGGCAAGTCGACTTGCTGGGCAAGCAGCTTGTTGGGCTGAAGGTTAATGCTACTGACACCCCCTTTTTATTATTTTCGTTCTTCTCTATTTTTTTTGGATTATTCTTATTTTTGTATATTTTTGGTGATATTTTGGTATTTTTGGGCTTTTTGTATTATTTGGACACTTTATTGTAATATATATTTTTTATTCTCTGATTTTATTTCATTATTATTTTTATGGCTTTTTGATCAAAAGGACTAAATTAAGTCCAAATTATCGAACATAGGCCCATTTACTAAGAATTGGCCCAATTAGACAAACCGGTCTAAATTAAAACAAGACAGTGCTCGAAATGTCGTTCTCGTAATGATATGGAGTTGTGACACGGGGGCTAAAACAATTGCGATAAATGATCGGACAAAATTGGGGTATAACACATATCATACCTTCGTGACACATGATGATTTATGATTTATGGCGATTTATGACTCGTGATTATCTCTGTAAAGGATTGATGTTTGTAATGACTTGCTGGATTTACCTTATATACGAGTTTATCAATTTTCATCCTTTTACATGAAAAGACGGTGTAACTTATAAGTATTTTAAAATACAGTTGTCTCACTTGTATGTCATTTAATGACTTATTTATTGTTGTGCTTAACTTAAATGACAAGACTTAGGTAAATTCTTGCCTAAAGCCCGCTAAAATAGGGGCGGGCGGGTTGGCCCTCCAACTAACCGCGAGCTCAACATACTGGTCCGCCCCGCCTAGTTTTTTATTTTGCAATTTTTTTGAACAAAATTTTCACCTATTTTTAACATTTCAATTTCAATTAGATTTTTCACCTCCTTTTTAAAACAGTTTTTTTATAAAGCATTTTTTAACAGAAATAAAAATATAAAACAATAATAGCATTGGAATTACTAAAATTAACTATATATCAATTTTTTGAAAAGTGAAAAGTGAAACCTAAAATGAACAAAACGGGTTGGGTTTGGGGTGCACAGTGCGCTGGATTCTAATTTTTGGCCCTAATATTTTTTTATAAAATGGACTGGTTTGTCTGACTCTGATGTTTTTTTTTCAAAAAAAAAACGGGCTTGCGGGTCGACCCACCCGTTCTTGTCTTAAGCCCGTGGTTTTCTCCTTTTGGCGGGGCAGGCTCAGCGGGTTACCGGCCACAATATGCAAACCCAACCCGCCTTTTTTTGGCGGGTTGGTGGGCCGGCCCGGCGGGTCAAACTCGTTTTGCCATCCCTAGTTTGATCGTCAGATATTGAACTCTCATGTATGGCATAATTATCAAATTTCATGCTACATTCAAAATAAGACTTATATTACTATGCACTCTTCACTTATTCACTACCACAAAAATTCGAAAAACCACATAAATAAAACTTATCAATTTTTCGCACAAGAGACGAAAAACACTCACTACAAGTTTCCGAGATTTAGTGGCGGTCGAAGTTACCTTATAGCAGCAGTCGCTCCCACACCACTAAGTTAGCGCCACTAGTCAGGATAGCAATGGTCGTAAACAACGTCCGGTACAACAGCCAGTGCTCTAGCGTGGGTTCCAACTGCCAGTATATGTTTCCCATTGTTGCAGTATCAACCGCCACAATCTATTTTGAGGATTTTATTTTAATTCCAACCCCACTAATTATCATTATTTTATTATTTTTTTTCTTAGTGGCGGTTAGTTACCACGAGAGTGCTATTTCTTGTTCACCATTGAAACTAGTGTGGTTCATAACCACCACTTAAATTGCGCATTATTTTTTTTAATAAACAAAATATTTAATTATTCATTTCTTTGCTAAATTGTAAATATAAATGTGAGTTCACAATAATTAACTTGTAATATATTTAATTATTTGCCATACAATTATTAGTCAAAAGTAAAGCATAACCCAAATTTTGACTATTAACATTTGGATCTAGTCAAAAGTTACTAAAGTAGCACAAAAAAATTTAAAGGCATTGAAGAAACACTATATGCCAATTTAGATGTTGGATTGGACATCCTTAATAACTGTGAAAAGTAGAATCGGCCTTATATTTTTTGGACGAAGGGAGTAAGTTTATAGCGAGATTGAAAATATGAGGTGAAAATAAATTAATTAACAATACCGACAGTTGCAACCGCACCTATATTTACGATAATACTTATTAATTGAATTTTTTATAAAAAAGTAATTTAGTGGTGGTTACAACCGCCTCTAAAATTTAAACTTGTATAATTTTGTTTCTACTTGTAAAAAAATTGAGGTCAAAATAAATTAATTAACATTACTGGCGGTTAGAACCGCTATTGAAATTAATCAACGCTAAAATACTTACTTTGCGGCGGTTAAAGTCGACCGCCACTATTCCACCCCCACTAAATCACAAAATTGGTGTAGTGAATATCTATAGAAGCATGGTTGGATTTTTTTTATAAAATACAAATAGTTAGAGTATTTTGCATCGTCTACCAATTACAAGTTGACACGTATTATAAATAAGTTAGTCAATTACTAACCATCTTATATGTCAATCATACCATGAATTGTTATTGGTTGTGGTTGTAAAAAGGTTTACGTCGATAGTGCATTGCAATTAAACTCAAAGTTTAATTAGTGTTACTTATTTAAACACCAACTTTCAATGCACACAAAGTATTTAAAAATTTAATAGTTGCATCAAGACGTTACTAGGCATATGCTCCCACTTATTTAACTAATTTAATTATTTGTTAAAGTCTACTATCTAAAAGAAACCAAATAGTTAACTTTAAAAGCCAACTATACGAATTTGTTAGAGGGATTTATTATGTTTGTATTCAATGTGAGTGATAGTTGACTTTAAGGCAAACTATAATTTTTCCTCTCCTCCAAATCACAGTTTATTTACTGTAAGGCTAACTATAATTAGAGATGACAAAATTTATGTAAAACATTAATTACAAAACGAAACACATGGGGTGAAGTGCATTAGTACATCTAAATTAGTCTCCGGCAAAGCCGGTGAAAACTACGCACCAATGACATTGTACAAAATATTGTGGTATTTCATTGTGTCAATCTAAAACGTTATGTGTGAGAACCACAAGGGTTGGTCCAAGTGGTAACTGGATTTGGATCCCACCCCAAGGTCTCGAGTTCTAATATTGGGTGTGGCAAAAACTCTGTTGGAAGAGGATAACCACACGGGCCTGCAAAACCGAGTACTCGTGGCCAGCCAGGTTCCCCAACATAGATTAGTCATCAGTAAAGCTGGTAAAAACTACGCACCAATGACATGGTAACCAAAAAAAATTTATGTGAGAGAGAGAGAGAGCGAGGGAGATTGTTTTGTGTTTTTAATTTTTAATTATTTGAAAATATTTTATTCAAGAAAAATATTTTTAAAATAAATCCTGAGGTGATATACAAACATGGTCAACATTTCAAAAAATGGAAAAATGAGGGATCAAAACTGCAAAATATAGTGAGAAAATTAAAATCGTAGATGAGTGATAGTAGATGAACCTTAAGTCTTTTAAATATATTCTACACGGAATCCCATTACAACAAAATTTGATTCTAACGCACTATTTGTATATATCATACTATACTCGCTGGTGCCTTCGGGGTGGAGGAAGCGCTTAAGGTTGACCTGGTTGCACGGACTTTTCTTGCTGGATCATGGTGCTCAAACACCACTTCAATGCCTCGTTTTCCGCCTTCGGTCTTTGATTCCACTATGAGGATATGGGCTTGCATCATCCTTGCTTTAAGGTCTGCTCGAAAGGTGATCAACACGTCGAAGTATCCCGTGACGTACTCTGGCAGATGCTCCTAAGAATCCAACTAAAGTGTCGGTATATGGCTTGTTGACCGATGTCGAGAGTCTTAGTCGATCGAACGCTCTTTTGTAGATTACGTCCCATGAGCTCCCTTGGTCGACCAACGCTCTTTTGACCAAGAAATTGGCCAATTCTACTATTACTACCATCAGGTCGTTTTGATTTTTGTTGATTCCCTGGTAGTCGATTTCCGTAAACGTGACCGGCGGGAGGGGTTCTATTGCTGAGATTAGAGAGTTTATCGACTTGGTGTCGCGGATGTATCTTTTCCAACTTCCACTACTGTCGCCTCCCCTTCAAACCCTTCAGCGATAAAGTTTACTAGGTTGTCTGGAGGCGGGGGGTTGTCACCTGTAGTGGCCGTTGCGCCCTATTGCTGTGTAGGGGATCTGCCTCTGCCCGGACCTCAGTTGTTTTTCTTCTCTGGTTCCCATCTTCCGCCTCTGTCCTCATACGTTCCGAAGTGCCCAGCCTTGATCAACTTTTCGATCTGGGTCTGGCAGTTGTCTGTCGTATGGCTGTGCACTCTGCAATATTCACAATATCTCGTGCGATTTGCGCCTTGGGGACTTTCTCTTTGAGGGGGAAGGTTTATTAGATTATTTTCGTGGGCTTCCCGGAAGATTCTTCCTCTTCCAACTGTTAAGGGGGTAAAGCCGCTTTTTTGAGTCTTGGGATCCAGAGCCCCCCTTTCCTCCTTCTATGGTTGGGTGTCGTGAGTTGGGGCTTTACCCTTGTCTCCCTTCGTCGGGTCTCGAATCTTGGTCGCGGTGAGTTCCTCCACTTTGATGTAACCTACTACACGTCGTCAAAGCTGATTCAGGGTTGCCAAATTATGTATTTTATTTAGAGATGCCAAATTAAATTACAAAATTTAAATTTAAATATAAACACTTTGTTGGAGAATTGCATGTAAACTATTGTAGCTTCATTTTGTGATTGAAGCTAAAAATATTACGAGCATTATTATTGGATTTAAGATGGGTGTTCGTCGTGCACTTTATTTCAATTTTGGGTTAACAAATTATTTAATTTGAGATGTGGTTTTGTTTGGTATGGATGGCTTCTTTAAATTTGAATATGATCGGATCAAATGTAATTTGTATTTTTTCGGATGATTTGATTTCTACTTTTTATCGAGCATTATATATCTATTTATATTACTATAAAAAAAACCCAGAGCGTGGGGTTCAGCAGTTGGGGCTGATCCACCATTAACTAAGGGTCGGAGTTACTGCCCCTCGAGGCACCTATAATGAGCGAGAGATTAGTTACTGCTGTCCGTGCGGTGGATACCCGGGTTTACCCAAAAAATATTACTATAAAAAACATACTAAATCAATTTATTTTTAAAGAATTAACTTTTTAAGTAAATATCCAAAGAAAGATATAATAATTGACATTCATTGTCTTTGAATAATTTTTATCTCAACTTAGATAAGAAATTATACGTTGAACTCTCAAAGTATTTTTTTTGTCTAGATGTCTTTGACATCGCTTCGGCTCAAGGGAAAAAGGCCCTAACTATTCTGGAGTCCGGCCAGAAGTTAAGTAAAGTCTGGCCCAAAGATGTTTCTTTGTCTAAGATTGAACTCTTATGTATGGAATAATTATCAAGTATTTCACAAAAAAGAGTAAAATACGTTTCATGTTACTAACAAACGTTGGTCCAATGGTAACTAGGTTCGGAGTCCACCCTAAGGCCTCGAGTTTGTGTCATGGGTATCGTAAAAACTCTACTGGGAGAGGAGAACCACACAGACTGGCAAAACCGAGCACACGTGCCAAGCACCGTTCCCAAGCGTAGATTAATCACTAGCAAACCTGATTAATACTGCTATCACGGAGACAGTTCATCAATTATTCACTACCAAAAAATATTCCAAAAACCAGATAAATAGAACTTATTAATTTTCAGTAGAAGGTGAAAAACTATGATTGGAAGCAACCTTTAAATATAAATTCTAATAAGATATATTATTTTCTATTTGAGTTTATTTTATTTCACATGCGCAAAGCCGGGTTGGATCCATAATATAGAGAAGTGATATCTAGTACAAATACGATTTTTTTTGGTCTAGGGGTCTTTGACCCCCTACGGTATCCAGGGGAAATTGGCCCTGAATAATCCAGATTTCACCGGGAGGTAAGTAAAACCTGACTCCAATTTGTTCTATCGTCGGGGATCGAACCCGGGTACTAGCCGAGTCTGCCTCTCAATTTGTTCTATCGCCGGGGATCGAACTCGAGTACTAGCCGAGTCCGCCTCTTAACATGGAGTGCATTAACCACTTGCATCCAAGCTTGGAGTTGCGAATGTGAGTTGAAGAAACGTAAGAAATACTCATATATTCATAAAACCTCAGAGGCCATAGAGAAACGTAAGTAGTTAGCTTTTATTTTTACATTTCTTACATTTTCTCTTTTATATAATATACAAATGGTTAAAGAGGGAGAGGAAAAGTTATATTAATGTTGCTTATTTAGATTTTTTTTTTGGTGCAAGATAGGGCCAAAGGCCCAAGGGAAATCAATTAATCATAGATGGGCTAGCTAACCCGAAATTGTCCACGGAGTACAAATTTACCAAAAAGTCTGGAACTTCATTAAAAATTACAAACATATCCCTATTGTCATAACTGCTTTTTGCCAATTTGTCAGCCACTGTATTGATACCACGACTGATCCACTGCCAATTGATCTTCAATTCTCCTTTCCTAATCTCTAAGATGCTTCGAGCGATGGGGTTCCCTGTAGCAGCACGATCATGGGATCCACACAGTTCTTGAATTGTCTCAGCCGAATCAGACTCCACAATAATCTCTCTGAAACCCCTATTTTACGCAATACTCACTCCATGGTAGATCGCCCACAGCTCCGCTTCCATTGCCGAACCAGGATCAAATTTGCGCAAGAACGCAAACTCCATTTTCCCATAGTTGTTTCGAAGGATACCTCCACAAGTCGCTGATCTTCCATTGTTGAAAACTGATCCATCACAGTTGAGCTTCCACGCTCCAAAAGGAGGAGGAAGCCACCGATCAACAATTTCCTCAGTTCTTAAGTTAGGGTTTGTGTGTTGTTTAATCTTTTGCATCTTGCTTTCCACTAACCACTCAACTTGCTTTCTAATTGTAATTGTACTAGTTTGAACTGTCGTAGATTTCTTGGAGAAGGCCCAATCATTTCTTGCACGCCAAATTGGGTCTAGAGTGATGCCAAACACCAATTTCCAGTGTGCCTCTTCATTCGAATTAACTCTTTTTGAAATGTTAGATTCGATCCAATTCTTCCAGTCTTGATTACTGTAAAATTGTCTCAGGTTTCTCACTTTGAAACTCCTCTATAAGCTGAAACTTTTCATGCAGTCCTTGAAGCAGTGGAAGAGGGTCTCATCTGCTTCATTGCAAACAGGAAATATGCTATCAGTGGTCATCTTTCTGCGTTTCCTCTCCATATTTGTCATAAGAGATCCATGGCCAAGTTTCCACAGTAAAAATTTTATCCTTTCCGCCCCTTGCCACTTCCAAATCACTTGAAAAATAGGTTGAGTAGTGATGTTTGAGAAGCCTGCTATAGTGGCATAGGCAGACTTGGTGGTGAAGACTCCATCAGGAGTAACACCCCATTTAAAATCATCCTCCTGATGCAGAGCAGAAGGTGGGCTTGTATTGATAATAGCCTGCAGCGTATTAGTAGTCAGAAGCTCTTTAAGGGAATCAACATCCCAATTTCCATTATAGGTAACATAATGGTTTATAGGGAGAAGCATCATATCATCACTTGTGCTGATGTTGCAGTAGCTAGCTTGTTGCAGTAGCTAGCAAGCTCATTATGGTTGTTAAACCATTTATCCTTCCAAAACCTAATGTGTTCACCATCTCATATTTGCCAACTAAGATAATTCCTGAACTCGTCCCAAGTATTCTTTAATCCAAGCTAGAAGTTAGAGCCATTCTTCTTACAATCAATTTTAGGGAAGTCCCTCCACCCGCACTTATACTTACTCCTAATCACTTTGGTCCAAAAACTATCAGTATTAGAGCAAAAATTCCAAAGAGCTTTCATTAGGAAGGCTGTGTTGGCCACCCTAGTAGATCTCAGCCCTATACCTCCTCCTTTTTAGGCATTTAAAGCGTATCCGAGCTAAGGAGGTGAATCTTTTTGTGGTCTTCATCATCACCCCAAATAAAACTTCTGCACAGTTTATCCACCTCATCAAAGGTACTCCTAGGCAGTACATAAGATTGGATCACATAATTAGGCATAGCTTGTATGACAGACTTAGCTAGAGTTACCCTTCCAGCAAAAGACAAGGTTCTAGCTTTCCAAGAGCTCAATCTTTGCTTAACTTTATCCACTATGAATTTAAAAGTAGTGCTACTTAATTTCTAGTGGAATATAGGAATCCCAAAGTATTTAACAAGATCATCAGTGGAATTATACCCAAGGGTTTGGCAAATATCATTCCGTAGAGGCCAAGGAACATTTTTAGAGAAAAACACTCTAGTTTTCTCTTGACTAACTCTTTGACCATAACTAAGACAGAAGTTGAGAAGAGATTGATGGATTAATTCAGCTTGGTCGGAGGAGGCTTCAGCAAACAGAAGCAAGTCATCAGCAAAGGCAAGGTTGGAAATTTTTGGACCCCCTCAAGAAAGTTGGATTGGATTCCAGTTGTTTTTCTGAACTTCAAGTTCAATCACTTGGAACAATCTCTAAATACGAAGGACAAATAGATAAGGGGAAACAGGGTCTCCTTGTCTAATGCCTCTAGAAGGATTAAACACCTCCAAAGCTTCTCCATTCCATAACACTTGCATAGTAGGAGTAGTCAAACAATACCAAATGATTTGAGCCAATTTATGAGGAATACCAATATCTTCCAAAGTATCCTTCACAAATTCCCATCTAAGTCTGTCATAGGCCTTTTCAAGGTCTATTTTGATAGCCATCCAGCCTTTCTTTCCCTTTTTGTTTCTCATGGAGTGGAAGATCTCCTAGGCTATGATTATATTATCATGAATCTGTCTTTTAGGGATAAAGGAAGCTTGAGCAGGCCCAATAAGTTTCTGGAGGGACTCTCTAAGTCTTCCTGTGATCAACTTAGTGATTGTCTTGTATGTAACATTACACAATCCAATAGGTCTGAATTGTTTCATGGAAGTTACATGATCCTCTTTAGGAATAAGGGCTAGATAAGTGGAATTTATCTCTTGTATCTTCCACAGGTTTTCCCAGTAATCCTTAATCATCTTACAAAAACTCTCCCCTATAATCTTCCACTGGTTATGGAAAAAATACCTTGAAACCCATCCGGGCAAGGGGCTTTGTAGGCACCAATGTTTCTGATCACACTGTGGATTTCCTCATTGGTTATGTTCCTCACCAAGTCATTAGCCACATGATTTTCCATGATAGGAAAGTGACCTTCCAGTACATAGGGCACTAGAGGGTCATTAGCAGTAAAGAGATCCTTAAAATAACCAGTAGCCACCTTTTCAAGTTCAAGAGGTTCATTAATCCAATTACCATTACTGTTAAGAAGGGTTTTAATCAGATTCCTCCTTCTTCTAACAGTAGTAACCCCATGGAAATATGTTGTGTTTCTATCACCAAACTCCAACCACTTAGTACAAGATTTTTGATACCAGAGCAATTCCTCTTTTTCTAAAATGTCTTCATAGGTATGCCAGGTTAGTTTCTGTTGCTCTAATAGTTGCTCTGTCTAATTGGCTTGAAATTTTCTTTCTATTTTCTTAAGCTTCTTCAAGAGGTCCTTCTTTTGGGAGAAGATGTTCCCAAACACATCCTGGTTGCAAGTTTTAAGCACAGCTTGGAACTTTTTAAGTTGTTGAGGGAAATTCTTCATATTAGGCCTCCAATTATCTTCAACTAGCTGGTCAAAAGAAGGGTGAGACAACCAAATAGCCTCAAACCTAAAAGGGCGCCTACTTCTGTTAATAGGCCTATCCACATGAAAGGACATAAGAAGAGGAGCATGATAAGACTTCAGTTTGGGTAAATGAAAGATACCAACTTCTGAGAATCTCAGGCGCCAATCAAGGTTACATAGAGCACGGTCAAGTCACTTTCTAGTTGGTCCTCTAGCATAAGTAAAAGGGTCTCCACTAAATCCAACATCCAACAGTTCACATCCATCCATGGTACTCTAAAATCTAGGCTCAGAGATGCGAGATTGAGATAGGAGAGGACCAATTCTTTCAGAATCTTTAAGAGTAGCATTAAAGTCCCCTATAAGAGACCAAGGGCCATCAATTTCTGAGTGAAGGTCCTGAATATCACCCCAAAGCTCTTGTCTTTGGGTGTAATGAGGGCTTCCATAAACAATTGTGAGATGCCAACTCCTAGTAGTGGAGGTACCAACTTGGACATTCACATATTGGTTAGAGTCTTTCAATACAGTGATCTCCCAGTGAGCAGAGTCCCACATAATCCAAATGCCACCAGCCTGCCCTCTAGCATCCTTGATGAATTGGTGTTCAAACCCTGTTCTTTTGGCAATTCTCCTAGCAAGAGTTCCACTTGTATGAGTCTCAAGTAAAGCAATACAAGATGCAGAGTAGTCTCTCTTCATATCTTTGATCAGACTTGCAAATCCCTTGGAGGCTGTACCCCGACAGTTCCAGAAGATTAGATTCATAAAGATTGATGTTCTTGATGAGGAACCACTTCCTCAAGGCCATCCATAGAAGCAGAGTCTCCTTCAGCACCATTCTTGTCACTCAGCACACTACACTTGAGTGACTCAACATTCATAGGTTCCACACCCCTTTGCATGGTTTGCTTCTCCAAATCTTGGGCCATTCTTTTGTCATTATCATCTATTTTACCTAGAGCAGTTCTAATGTTGCCCTTACTTCTAAACTTGTTGAGGAGAATCTGCCCTTTAGTCACATAGTCATATTTAGACTCCAACTTTCAATGCATACATAAATTTATAAATTTAAAAGTTGCATGACGCAACCGGGAAGATGCTCCCGCTTATTTAACTAATTATATTATTTGATATAGACACGATACGGATACGGGGATACGGGAAAATTTTGAAAATCAAAATACGACACGACTGGGATACTTTAATAAAGAATTAAATTAAAATTTAAAAATATAAAAACATAACAAAAAATAAAATAGAATAGAAACACAAATAGAAAAAAACAAAGATGAAAAACTGAAATATTGCATTTTATAGATATGAAAAAAAAACTGCCCAAATAGATAAAAAAAATCACACAAAATATATGGATGAAAGGAAAAGGACAACCGACACACCTATGTATGAGTGACTAGTCATAAAAAGTAATGTTGGACAAGTAACTGAGACCACCCGAAATCGTATAATACGAATAGTCAGTGGCAGAAACAGATGACTTTTTATAGAAATAAATACTTGTGATCTTATCAAGTAGAGATAGTTACGTATATTTATCCCACTCATATCACAATGTATTATTTCTTCTATTATTGTATTACGAAAAAACATATAATTTTGTCTTTTAGTTATTGAGGTATTAAAGTGTATATATATATATGAGTGACAATCATGTGCTTGGTTGGTAAGAGGTATCGAAAAAGTATCCTTAGTTGGTAAGAAGTATCAAAGATGTATCTGAAAAGTATCGAGTCAAATGTTTTTTAAAAAGAATTAAAAAATTATTAGATACTCTTTGGGTACGTATCGGGAAGTATCGGGAAGTATCGGTATTGGATACGTATCCGACACGGCGACATCTCCATCTTTTTTTGTGTGTCATTTTGGTCATTTTTTGGTATTTTCCGTCCATTGACTTAACAAACACCACACTAGCAGTTAACTACTGACGTGGCGTCTTAATTGTCCAATCTGACGTGTCATTCATTTAATGATTTGGCAAATAGGGACAAAATCTAAACAAAACAAAAAACATAATGGACCAAATTGAGAAAAAACACCTCATTTCCAACTTCATCTTCACTAGCGAGCACTACCACCTCCGGCGAGCCACCACCTCCAGCGAGCCACCGCCACCCTCTCCTCCACCGTCACACCACCACCACAACATCAAAACAGAACCTTAAATCCCAATCCCAACCCCAAATCTAAATCCCTATATCTCACATCCTAAATCCCTAAATCCCAAATGGATTCAATTCACAGTACTAAAATCTTGTTAATCCTATGGTTCCTACATTCGCCGTCGGAAGCGTTGCCATATCACACCAAACCCACTGGCCAAAAGGAACTATAAGCCATAAGAACGTTGATTCATAAGAACGTTACTTCTGGCGACTATACGAACCCTTATCCCCGTAATAGTGTCTTAACCGGTACAGCTGCTTGAATGTATTTTAATCTCCGGCGTGTGAAGCTACTTTCTCAAAATTATCTCAAAGCCGCAAGGCTGAGTCCGTTTTTCTTAAAACCATAGCCCCTTCAACGGAACAAGCCCCTTTAGAGATTTAGGATTTGGGAATTAGGATTCGGATTGGGATTTAGGGTTCTATTTAGGGATTTGAGAAATTGGGGGTTTTGGGTTTTGAAGAGATGATTAAGTTTGATGAAAGAAGAGTCGAAGAGTGATTGATTTGTCGTGGTGGTGGTGGTGGCTCGCCGGAGGTGAAGAAGATGAAGATGGAGGAAGAAGATGGAGAGTGATTGATTATGTTTTGTGTTTTTGTCAATTTGGTCCCTTATGTTTTTTTAGTTTCAATTTTGTCCCCCGTTGGCCATGTCATTTAATGAAGATACGTCAGATTGGACAATTAGGATGCCACGTCAGCAGTTAACTGCCAACGTAGCGTCTGTTAAGCCAATGGACGGAAAATACCAAAAAATGACCAAAATGACACACACAAAAAAGATGAGGGACCAAAACGGGAAAAAAAAGAAACATAAAAGACCAAAATGAAACCAAAGCCAAAGATAAAGGACCAAAAGGACAATTTAGCAAAAAAAAACAAATAGTTAATTTTAAGGTCAAGTATGTAGGATACCCGTGCATACGCACGAGTGTTGTCGTGTTATTTTTATGAATGAACTTAAACAGTATTTAAATAGTTTGAACATTACCCCGTGAAAATAAAGACAAATATAAAATAAATAAAAAATAGATAAATATTAAAATTTAAAAATGTGAGAGTATCATTTAAAACCAATATGTGCATTTATCCCTTGTTTTTTTTTATATATCAGTGCAGTGTTCTTTTATATATCAATGTTGTTATCCCGTGTTTTTTTATATATTTGTGCAGCTATCCTGTGTTTTTATATATATGATTGCAGTTATACCCGTATTTTTTTATATATCAGTGCAGTTATCTCGTGCTTTTTTATGTATCAGTGCAGTTATCTCATAGTTTCAATTGATTATTTGAGTTGATTAGTAGATTATAGTAGATAGTAAAAGATAGATAGTAGATTATCAATAAGAAATATTTATCCCGTGTTTTTTTATATATCAGTAACAATTATTTGTCATTTTTTAGGTATTAGTGACAAATATTTGTCGCGTGTGTTTTAGATATTAATCAGTTTAAATAGTCATTAAGTTTTCTTGTTTTTTAGATAATAGGTTTATAGCAGTTTTCAAAAATTACAATTACAAATAGCAAATATTAATCCCGTGTTTTTTTATGTATCACTACAGTTATCCCGTGTTTTTTATATATCAGTGCAGTTATCTGGTAGTTTCAATTGATTATTTTAGTTGATTAGTAGATTATAGTAGATAGTAAATTTGTTAGATAGTAGATTATCAATAAGAAATAATTGTTTTAAATATTAATTAGTAATTTAAATAGTCATTAAGACTTCTTGTTTTTTAGATAGTAGGTCTGTAGTAATAGTTTTCAAAAATTTAAATTAACAATGACAAATAGTAATCTCGTGTTTTTTTTATATATCAGTGCAGTTATCACGTGTTTTTTATATATCAATGCAGTTATCTCTTAGTTTCAATTGATTATTTTAGTTGATTAGTAGATTATAGTAGATAGTAAAAGAGAGATAGTAGATTATCAATAAGAAATACTTGTTTTAAATATTAATCAGTAGTTTTAATGGTCAGTAAATATTATTTGTTTTTTAGTTAGTAGGTTTATAGTAGCCTTCAAAAATTTTAATTATCAATGACAAATATTAATCTTGTGTTTTTTTATATATCAGTGCAGTTATCCCGTGTTTTTTTATATATCATTGCAGTTATCTTATAGTTTGAATTGACTATTTGAGTTGATTAATAGATTATAGTATATTGTAAAAGATAGACAGTAGATTATCAATAAGAAATATCTATCCCGTGTGTTTTATATATTAGTAACAACTATTTGTCCTTTTTTAGGTATTAGTGACAAATATTGTCACGTGTGTTTCAAATTGTCATTAAGCCTTCTTGTCTTTTTAGATAGTAGGTTTATCGTTTTCAAAAATTATAATTATCAATGGTAAATATTAATCCTGTGGTTTGTTATATATCATTGCAGTTATCCCGTGTTTTTTATATATCAATGCAGTTATCTCGTAGTTTCAAATGATTATTTTAGTTGATTAGTAGATTATAGTAGATACTAAAAGATAGATAGTAGATTATCAACAAGAAATATTTGTTTTAAATATTAATCAGTAGTTTTGTAACACCCCGGTATTTCTAAAACAAAGAAATACAAAGAGATACCTAAACATACATTTTGGTTTACATCAGAGTATAAAAATTCCTGCTTAGATAAACATCGTTGCAAGAAACAGCGGAAACTGTTACACATCATTAATCAAATTCGAGTCACAAGACCGAATACAGAGACAACATCAGAATCAAAAACAAGGATGAAAGGCTAAATCTCCAACTTCTCCTCTGTAACGCCCTAAAATAATTTAATTAATTATTCAATTAAGTTATTTGAGGGATTACAATATTATTTGAGTGGAATAATTAAATTAGAATTTGTTTTATTTCAGGAGGTGAAATGAATTAAGAAGGGTGGTGTAAATAAGGGCCCAAGTCAATTAGTGACCCAAGCCCATTCCTAAAAACCCCAAAACCTAAGATTAGTGTCTCATTCCCACTCAAAAGAAAGAAAGCTACGAACAGTGAGAGGGAGAAGAGGCTCGCGACGTGAAAGGAGAAGGGAAGGAAAGAGAAGAATTCCTCTCAAGCTTTCCTTAGGTAATGGGTTTTGATCCTTTCCTTTCCATTTTTCTTCCTTTTTCTAGTATTGTAGTTTCCCATCCCTAATTTTCCATTGTTGTTATTTCTCCATGGCCTTAGTGTAGCCTACGGTTTGCGAAGGGGAGAAGGGAAGGGCTGCTGCGTTTTTTTTGGTGGCTTGTGCGTGGTTGAGTTCTTCCATTCTCAAGGCTTTGGCTCGTTGTGTTGCCGGGTTTTGTACGTGACTCCTTCGTCGTTGTTCCGGATCATACAAATTAGAGGTAAGGGTGAGCGTTTCAATTTAACGTAATTGGGTATATGGTGGGTTTGTGGGGTTTCGGTGTTGGATTGATTTTGTGATTTATATGTTAAGAGGAATGAAGGATTGGATTAGTTGTGGTGTTATTTGATGAATTATTAGTGTTAATATGCGATTTTCCCTTAGGAGAGGATGAGAGGAATTTTCGATTTTTATGGTGAACTTGGTGTGGTTGGTAGCGAATTCATGTGTATGGTGATGGGAATAAATGATTGAGTAAATTGTGATTAAATTAGGAGCTGTGATAAGTTAATGGATGTGCTTACAATTATTTGAAATAATACCAAGAAAATTGAGAACAAAAAAAAATGTTGCTGTTAACCATTTAAAGTGTTGCTGTTTGCTGTTTTTGTCAAATAAAATGCTGCTGTTGCAGAACTAAAAATGTTGCTGTTAACCATTTAAAGTGTTGCTGTTTGCTGTTTTTGTCAAATAAAATGCTGCTGTTGCAGAACTAAAAATGTTGCTGTTAACCATTTAAAGTGCTGCTGTTTGCTGTTTTGTCAAAATAAAATGCTGCTGTTGCAGAACTAAAAATGTTACTGTTAACCATTTAAAGTGCTGCTGTTTACTGTTTTGTCAAAATAAAATGCTGCTGTTGCAGAATAAAAAAAATGTTGCTGTTTATTCATTGAAAGTGCTGCTGTTTGTTGTTTTCTAAAATAAAAATGCTGCTGTTTTATAAGAAGTGAAGCGCTATTTTATGTGTAATTCTTGCTGTATCCTGCTGCTGTTTGTGCTAAAAAGGCCACTGTCCTATTGCTGTTTCTCTTGATTTAATTGTGATGTTTCCTAGGCATGAAAATGAGATGTTTGTCCAAAATTTTAAACAAGTTGTTACTCGATTTGTTTTTTTAAATAGGTTGTCACTTAAATTGTTAACGTGTAGTTACTTAAATTTAAATGGTTTGTCACTTAAATTTTAATGTATTGTTATTTAAGATTTATGGATGTTGTTACTCCAATTTTGAATGTGATGTTTATGACGAAGTTGTGATATTATTATGGTGATTATGACGAGTACACTCTATGAGTGTTCTATGACGACGATGACGAGTACTCCGGGTGAGTTGAAATTGGTGATTGCACATGTGTCCAAAGTGTCTCATAGCATGTGCATATTATGACGAATAGGCTTCGGCCTCTTAATGACGAAAAACAGTGACGATGTGCCCTAGTGGCTGACTTATGACGAGTATGGTACCATCATGCATATGCCCAGGTGTGGGTTGCATTTTCATGCGCATACATGCTTATGACTGGCGATATGAATTATGACTTTAGTTTGCGTGTAGTGACGATGTTGTATGATGGTTTGCTCATATTACTCTACTATATGTTCGATTATGTTTTGTTGAAAATTCTCACCCCTTCTGCTTGGAATGTTGCTCTATTGTGACAACGCTGCAGGTAACCGCGAGTGAAGGACATGATGCCTTCCTTTATAGCCATTGGGATGTCTGTCGAGTCGCTCTCTGATACTGTGACACCTATGTTACCAAGTGGCTTCAGTCTCAAGAGGGGGGGGGGGGTGAATTGAGACTTAAAACTTTTCAGATCTTTCGAAAACGTTTTTCCCCTTTTCAATGACTTAGATCAATTTTCGCGCAGGTTAAGTGGAAGCGAAGGAATTAGAATATAAAGCAGTAAAGTAGAATAACAGTAAAGCAGGAAAGCAGTAAAGCACACAGAGATTTATCCTGGTTCGGTCACCTCCTAGTGACCTACGTCCAGTCCTCACACCCTTGTGAGATTTTTCCACTAACACAACAAGGCTTACAGGTGCCTTGGAAAACCTTTACAGACTCAGGCACTCTCCTCCTAGGATACCCCACCTATAGAGAGTCCTCAGATCTAAAATAACAATAACAAGAGATACCCCACCCCTGTTACAATCAACTACCCTAGAAAGATACCCCACTTCCTAGTACATGCAGCTACCCTAGAGAGATACCCCACTCCCTAGAACAAAACACAACAATTAAATAATAAACAATTGTAAATGCAGAAATACCTCTAATGAAGGCAGATATTACAACTTGAAGGACGCAACCCCAACTAACTCTTAGCAACAGATCAGCTCAGACGGACCAACGGTGCGTGACGAGCAAAAGTAAAAGCGTAAAGAGTTTTTCTCAAAAGTTCTCTGATTCGTGAAATGGGTTGTGCGTAAATGAACGTGAAGCACTGCCTATTTATAGGCTATGAGGAATTCATTTTTACGTTGAAAATAGTGTAGGAATCGATTCTTTGTTAAAATGTATTTGATCTAGGAATCGATTTATTTAGGTAAGGAATCGATTTTATCTTTGTTTGTAAAATATGGGAAATCAATTCTTGAGTACCATGGAAAGCTAGTAATCGATTCTATACTTAGTGAAAATATGTAGGAATCGATTTTCAGCTTGCCTGAGACAAGTGGGAATCGATTCTCAGTTATGTGCAAAAGGTTGGGAATCGATTCTTCCCTTAAAAAAATATTTGGCTCAGAAATCGATTTATGTACTGAAAGTACATGACCTGAAAATCGATTTATAGCTTTTCTATTTTACCTGAAAATCGATTTTGATATTTGTTCATGCATGAGGAAATCGATTTTGTTATTTTAAAGGTGATAGAAATGTTTACGTAAATATGCATGCAACTTTAAAAAACTTTGTGAGTGTGTGAGACTTTGAAATACGAGCTGACCTTTTGAAAGAGCTTACACTTTTTCCTAAGACACACCCAAACCCTAAGGACTACCCTTATATTTAAGGACTACCCTTAAACTTGAATCTTCAGTTCTTGGCTTGCTTGTCTTGGATTGTGACTTTGACGTTTAGTCACTTTTATTGACTTTGACCGTCAATCTTACCTTTGTCTTTTTCATCATCAAAACACATCCTGCAATATCAGGTTACCTGCAACACAAGGTATCCACATTCTCCCCCTTTTTGATGATGACAAAACATTAACTCATCTCAAGGTGGGAGGTTAGTTCAAACAGATAATGTATACGATACTCCCCCTATCATGATGCTCCCCCTGTTTTATTGACTGTATGCAAGTAAATGCAAATGCATGCTAAAAACTTTATTCTAAATATTAAAAACTCTATTCTTCTCCCCCTTTTTGTCATGATCAAAGAGGGCAACATGTAATAAAATGCGAATCTAACAGCACAGTCAGTTAATAATCTAATCATTGCATTAAAATAATTTGGTAACCAACAAAAGAGCAAATAGTCATAGGCTTATAAGAAAGGGATATGCCAACAGGGCACAAAACATAAAAATAAAATGCTGACTCATAATTTTATCTAAAGATCTTGCATCCAATGCGAAAAGGAACTGTTTCGAGCCTCAAATTCTGTTAATCGATTGTTTAAGGCAGTAATCTCGTGACTGTGGGTCTCTCTGGAAAGGATGATTTCTTTTTTTTTAATTCTTCCATCCTTTCGTTCTGTTCTTCTTGAAAGATGTTGAGTGCATGCAAGAAGTGATTGAGAGCTGTGGATGGGGCTGCAGCAGCAGCAGTTTGGTTTTGACCATCCTCATGTATGGTGGAGTTTGTGTTCGATCCAGGTGGCCTGTTTGGATCATATTCTTGGGATGATGCTATGCCTATGGAGGAGTGATGCCATGTATCTCCAGATTGGATGAATTGCATCTGGTTTAAGGTGGAGGTGTTTATCATGTGATAGGCTGCTTTCCCTTTTATGATTTTCTCCCCTAAGAATGGAATGTTGAAGTGCTGGAGAAGTTTTGTAATGAGGACACAGTATGGAAGAGGTTTGTCGCTTGTCTTTGTGTGACGAGTCATGTGGCTTACGATTAGATGTGCCCAGTTTATGTTCTTCCGGTGTTTGATTCCCCAAAGTAGAATAACTTCATCATAGGTTACCTGAGCAATGTTTGAGGTTTTCGGAAGGATTGTTCGGGCTATGGTGTAGTGGAGAAGCCGATTTTGGGTTGTGAGTGATTTTGCTAGAATAGGCTGTTTACCAACTTCGGCCAAAGCATGACAGATAGATATGCAAGTATCTCCTAGGTCGAATTCGGGCCAAGATTCCGGAGGGTTCATATGGATCAATTTCTCACCATCACAAGGTAAGTTGGTGAGATTACTGAACTGAGCTAGGGTGAGGTGGATTTTGGTTCCTTTTAGTTCAGCTGATAGTGTTTCAGTTGTATCGTTGTAGCTAAGAGTGGTGTAGAAGGCTCTAACCATGTCAGGAGCGACTGGGCCTGTTTCAGTTGCAAAGTCTAGCAGTTTATGGAACTCTAACCAGTCAATGAATTCAAATCCCTTTTGACTTTGAAACCAGGGTAAGTCTAGAGCATAAGTGGTTCCTAATCCTCTAAGAGAGAAGTTTTTGCAGTAGAGGTCAGCTTGTTCAGGACTGGTGAAATATCTGGAGTGGAAGGAGCTTTCACCGTCATGTACCCTTTTCCTTTTGACACAGAGGTTCTTGGTTCTTGGAGACATTGAATTATGCTCAAAGGAAGGTTTGTTTTTAGGTGAGTACACTATGAAAATAGTGAGATGGGTCGCTACAAAATACATTGACTAAGATATAGGGATAGGCGCCCAAGAAAATAGGAAAGGATGTGGTGAGATGTTGTAGGGATTTTGCGCCTTTCTTGTTGGAGAGGATAAGAAATTATCGCTAGTTTTCCTAAGTTTTAGGAAAGGATTGATTTGTTTGGAGATTTTGCAAAGATCATAATCGATTGAAAGATTTTTAGTGAAAGATTCTATATAATCGATTTTGAGCTAAAAAATTGGCTTTTGGAAGTGACTTGGAAATCGATTCATATCATGAAAAATGCCCAAAAAGAGAGCTCTATGAAACTTATAAAAATAGAGTAGGTTGTTTCTTTTGCAATGGTTTTAAAAATACTTTTGACTGGCCGTTAAAAAGACACGATTAACTTTTAATCATGTATGCACATATTAGAGTCATGGGTTCTAGGATGATGGTTCCCTTTACATGAAATAAAATGTGGAAATGAAATTTCGCACTTGTATAGACCAATTTCATGTTTAGAGATTGAATTTACTAGTTCTATAAAAAATGGACTAACCTTTCCTGAGGATTCTTTCCTCAGTTTTGTTTTTGATGTAAGTCACATGACTGCTTAACCTGGGGTGGAGTGTTTAAGGATCTGTTTCTTCCCAGTCATGAGCTTTTGTGATTCTGCTTTCAAGGTACCAATTTATCCCCCATACCTTGAAGCATACCTGCAATGATTTAGACAAAGGTTCTAGGTACCCAAATTTCTTTGGGTCCTTGTGGGTTAGTACTCAGTATGGTCCCTTTGGGAACCCATACTTTCTTCACATTTTGTTTTCCTCTTGTCCTGCAAACAGAAACTGTATGTCCATTTTTACCACAATAACTACAACTGATGCATGGTCTTGATCTATAATGCATATGCCTTTTAGTGTAGTTGTTTCTAGGATGTGTAGGATGTGCCTGTTGTAAGCTGGATAGTTTTCCTACTGTCCATTCTAGTTCATGGACTTTCTTTTCAAACTCAGTACATTTGTCATAGACATAATTTGCTTTAAGGTAACCTAGGCTGTAGTTTTCCTTTCTAAGTTCTAACCTTTCTTTAGTTAATGCAATTACTTCATTTTGAAGGTGATTGATAACTTTCTTTGCTTTATCTAATGCCTTAGCTAATTTCATAGAATCATCATGCAAATCAGTGAAAGCTTCATATAAATCATCATATGCATTTTGTAAAGAGTCAGGGTTAGAAATTACCTCGTTTTCATTCTCGCTTTCATGATCAGCCATTAATGCAACTTGAGCTTCTTCATCTTCTGATTCATCTGATGAATCCATGCAGTTGTCTTCCCATGCGATGTAGGCTTTTCTTCCTTTGTTATTTTTGAATGCCTTCTTTTCAGATTTGGAGTCCTTTTTCTGTAGATTAGGACATTCCATTTTCATGTGCCCGGGTTTCCCGCATTCATAACAAGTAGGAGGACCGGATGTACTTTCTTTGCTGGGGAACTTTTTGATTTGAAGTTCTTTCTTGGATAGTTGTTGCTTTTCATGAACCTTTTGAACTTCCGAACCATAAGAGCCATATTCTCTTCACTTTCATCAATTTCATCATCTGAGTTGTCACTATCATCATATTGACTAGAACAAGATGCTTTTAGAGCCAAACTTTTCTTTTTCTTGTCTGTATTTTCGTACTCAGCTAGACGAGTGAGTTCTAGTTCATGCTCTTGAAGTTTACCGAACAGAGTAGCCAGAGTCATGGTAGCTAAATTTCTTGATTCAGCTATAGCAGTAACCTTAGGTTGCCATTCTCTATTCAGACATCTCAGAACTTTGTTGATTAGATCCTCTGCAGGAAATGACTTACCCAACAAGCTTAACTGATTCACAATGTGAGTGAACCTTTTCTGCATTTCTGGTATTGTTTCACCTGTATTCATTCTAAATAATTCGTACTCTCTGATAAGAGTATTTGTTCTTGCCCTTTTCACTTCATTTGTACCCTCATGAGTAACTTGGAGATTATCCCACATTTCTTGGGCAGATTTACAGTTTGAAACTCGAAAAAATTCATCAGGACTTAATGCAGAAGTAATAATATTTTTGGCACGTAAATTATGTTGCACTTTTCTTTTCTCATCATCAGACCATTCATTTCTACTTTTAATAGTAAGAATACCATCTACTATGTGTGTTGGGACATAGGGTCCTTTTTCCACAGCATCCCAAACATCTAAGTCTACCCCTTCAATAAAGATTCTCATTCTTTCTTTCCAATATGCGTAATCTTTCCCGTTGAATCCCGGAGGACGGGTAAGAGAAGCACCCTCTTGCGTAGACCAACCTGAAGCCATTTCTCTTGAAGCTGCTAGGCCCTTTATACAAGAGTCTAGCTTTGATACCACTTGTTACCAAGTGGCTTCAGTGTCAAGAGGGGGGGGGGTGAATTGAGACTTAAAACTTTTCAGATCTTTCGAAAACGTTTTTCCCCTTTTCAATGACTTAGATCAATTTCCGCGCAGGTTAAGTGGAAGCGAAGGAATTAGAATATAAAGCAGTAAAGTAGAATAACAGTAAAGCAGGAAAGCAGTAAAGCACATAGAGATTTATCCTGGTTCGGTCACCTCCTAGTGACCTACGTCCAGTCCTCACACCCTTGTGAGATTTTTCCACTAACACAACAAGGCTTACAGGTGCCTTGGAAAACCTTTACAGACTCAGGCACTCTCCTCCTAGGATACCCCACCTATAGAGAGTCCTCAGATCTAATATAACAATAACAAGAGATACCCCACCCCTGTTACAATCAACTGCCCTAGAAAGATACCCCACTTCCTAGTACATGCAGCTACCCTAGAGAGATACCCCACTCCCTAGAACAAAACACAACAATTAAATAATAAACAATTGTAAATGCAGAAATACCTCTAATGAAGGCAGATATTACAACTTGAAGGACGCAACCCCAACTAACTCTTAGCAACAGATCAGCTCAGACGGACCAACGGTGCGTGACGAGCAAAAGTAAAAGCGTAAAGAGTTTTTCTCAAAAGTTCTCTGATTCGTGAAATGGGTTGTGTGTAAATGAACGTGAAGCACTGCCTATTTATAGGCTATGAGGAATTCATTTTTACGTTGAAAATAGTGTAGGAATCGATTCTTTGTTAAAATGTATTTGATCTAGGAATCGATTTATTTAGGTAAGGAATCGATTTTATCTTTGTTTGTAAAATATGGGAAATCGATTCTTGAGTACCATGGAAAGCTAGGAATCGATTCTATACTTAGTGAAAATATGTAGGAATCGATTTTCAGCTTGCCTGAGACAAGTGGGAATCGATTCTCAGTTATGTGCAAAAGGTTGGGAATCGATTCTTCCCTTAAAAAAATATTTGGCTCAGAAATCGATTTATGTACTAAAAGTACATGACCTGAAAATCGATTTATAGCTTTTCTATTTTACCTGAAAATCGATTTTGATATTTGTTCATGCATGAGGAAATCGATTTTGTTATTTTAAAGGTGATAGAAATGTTTACGTAAATATACATGCAACTTTAAAAAACTTTGTGAGTGTGTGAGACTTTGAAATACGAGCTGACCTTTTGAAAGAGCTTACACTTTTTCCTAAGACACACCCAAACCCTAAGGACTACCCTTATATTTAAGGACTACCCTTAAACTTGAATCTTCAGTTCTTGGCTTGCTTGTCTTGGATTGTGACTTTGACGTTTAGTCACTTTTATTGACTTTGACCGTCAATCTTACCTTTGTCTTTTTCATCATCAAAACACATCCTGCAATATCAGGTTACCTGCAACACAAGGTATCCACAACCTAGGGGGCGTGGTTGAAATTGTTATTTAAATAATAAATTGTTTAGTATTTGTATTGATGGCGTGAGGCGTGTTTGAGTGGTATTTAGTGAGTGTTGTTTTATTCCGCTGTGACGTAACTCTTGAGTTTAATTTTTATGACGGGTGATAGTTGAAATTTTTATGATGATGATTGCGCAAACTTAATGAATGCAAGTTGACGTTCCTTTGTTAATAACGATGTGGCATTTCCCTTCTATCGGTTAAATTAAATTTTGCGAAAAAGTTTTACTCTGATAAGTGACGTGTAAATTATGGGGTAGAAAGGGGGTGTTACATTAGTGGTATCAGAGCAGTTCGGTCTGTCCGGCCGGTGGTTGAGTCGTCGAGTTGAGTAGTATTTTAGTTTGTTACTCGTTTCTAGATTCTGTTCCTTGTTGCAGTGCTAGAATGGCAGGACGGAACGATGCTGCACTTGCTGCTGCTTTGCAGGCTATAGCTGGGGTTGTGGATAATATACCCAATGCTATTGGTGATGGGACGCGTAGTTTGGCTACGTTCCAGCGTGAGAACCCTCCTACTTTTGAAGGCGGGTATAATCCTGATGGTGCCCTTGAGTGGCTAAGTGAGATGGAGTGGATCTTCCGCGTTATGGATTGCACCGATGCTCAGAAGGTTCGCTATGGCACACATATGTTGAAGAAAGAGGCTTATGACTGGTGGAGGACGACTAGTCAGGGGTTGACGGCTGCCAATGAGGAGGTTACTTGGGCTGTGTTTGAGAGGGAATTCAAGAGAAAGTACTATCCGGAGGATGTCCGCGGGAAGAAGGAGGTTGAGTTTCTGAGACTTGAGCAAGGTAGCATGACTGTAACTGAGTATGCTGCAAAGTTTACTGAGCTGTCTAAGTTTTATCCTCATTATGATAGAGAGGGTGCGGAGTTCTCCAAATGCATCAAGTTTGAAAATGGGTTGCGTGCTGACATTAAGAGAGCCATAGGGTACCAGCAAATTCGTGTGTTTCCATTGTTGGTTAATAGCGCCAGAATTTTTGAGGAGGACAATAATGCCTTCCCCAGAGTTATGAAAGAAAAGCAAAAGAATTTCTCAAGTCGTGGTAAGCCATATGAGGCGCCTGCTGGTAAGGGCAAAGATAAGTTTGTTGGTGGGCCTAAGCGAAGTGGGGGAGATGCTGCAGCCAGTGTTACTTGTTACACATGTGGGAAAGTGGGCCATAAGAGTCCAGACTGCCCAAGCGGGGATAAGAAGAGATGTTATCGGTGTGGGAAAGAGGGGCATATATCTTCCGGCTGTGATAAGAAAGAGGTGGTATGCTTTAATTGTGGGGAGAGTGGTCATATCAGTACACAGTGCTCAAAACCCAAGAAGGAGAAGTCTTTTGGAAAAGTGTTCGCTCTGGCCGAGTCTGACGTGGTGAATGAGATTCGAGGTACGTGCTATATCAATAATTTTCCTCTTGTTGTTATTGTTGATACTGGTGCTACCCATAGTTTTATTGCTGCTGCATGTGTTGAGAAATTAAGCCTTGTTTTATCTGATATGTTGAGGGAGATGGTCATCGACACTCCAGCTAAGGGTTCGGTGACTACCTCCGCTTTTTGTGCCAAATGTCCTGTATCTATATATGGTAGAGAATTCTTAATTGATTTGATCTGTTTGCCGCTGAGTGGAATGGATGTCATTCTGGGTATGGACTGGTTAGTTGTTAACCATGTCCATATCAACTGTCGGGAAAGGTCCGTGAGTTTTGAGTCGCTTGAAGAGGAGTCTGGTTTGTTATCTGCGGGTCAGCTGCATAGAGTGATGAGAGAAGAGGTTCAGCTGTTTTCTCTGTTGGCGTCGTTGTCTGCCGAGAACCAAGCGAAGATTGATGTGTTGCCGGTAGTGCGTGAGTTTTCTGAGGTGTTCCCTGCTGAGATTCCGGATGTACCACCAGAGAGAGAGGTGGAGTTTGCTATTGATCTGGTTCCTGGCACTAAGCCTGTGTCTATGACACCATATAGAATGTCTGCATCTGAGTTGGCAGAATTGAAAAAGCAACTCGAAGATTTATTAGAAAAGAAGTTTGTAAGACCGAGTGTGTCACCTTGGGGAGCTCCAGTGTTGCTGGTGAAAAAGAAAGATGGTAGTATGAGGTTGTGTGTAGACTATCGACAGTTAAATAAAGTTACAATCAAGAACAAGTATCCGTTGCCAAGAATTGATGACTTGATGGATCAGTTAGTGGGTGCTAAAGTATTTAGCAAGATTGACTTAAGGTCTGGTTATCATCAGATCAAAGTCAAGGATGAAGATGTCCAGAAGACGGCATTTAGGACAAGATATGGGCACTATGAGTATTCCGTTATGCCTTTCGGTGTGACTAATGCGCCGGGGGTATTCATGGGATACATGAACCAAATCTTCCGTGAGTACTTGGATAAGTTTGTGGTAGTTTTCATTGATGACATTCTGATTTACTCTAAGTCAGAAGAGGAACATGCGGAACATCTGAGGGATCGAAAGTTGTATGCGAAGTTGTCCAAGTGTGAGTTTTGGTTGAAAGAAGTCAGTTTTCTCGGTCACGTGATTTCTAGTGAGGGAATTGCGGTGGATCCTTCCAAAGTTGATGCAGTGTTGCAATGGGAGTCTCCAAAGTCAGTTACTGAAATAAGGAGTTTTCTGGGATTGGCTGGCTATTATAGAAGATTCATTGAGGGGTTTTCGAAGTTGGCTCTGCCATTGACTCAATTAACTTGCAAAGGCAAGGTTTTTGTTTGGGAGGACCGATGTGAAGAAAGTTTCAATGAGCTGAAGAGGAGGTTGACTACGTCTCCAGTGTTGACCCTACCTAGTCTGGTTGAGCCGTTTGTAGTATACTGTGATGCTTCCAAGATGGGTTTGGGTGGTGTGCTCATGCAGAATGGGAAAGTGGTGCTTATGCGTCGAGGCAGTTGAGAATTCATGAGAAGAATTACCCCACTCAAGACTTAGAACTTGCTGCTGTGGTATTCGCATTGAAAATTTGGAGACATTACTTGTATGGATCGAGATTTGAGGTGTTCAGTGATCACAAGAGTCTACGGTATCTGTTCGATCAGAAAGAATTGAATATGAGGCAGCGCCGGTGGTTAGAACTATTGAAAGATTATGATTTTGAATTGAGTTATCACCCGGAAAAAGCTAATGTGGTTGCGGATGCGTTGAGTCGGAAGACCTTGCACATGTCGGCATTGATGGCTAGAGAGCTTGAGTTAATTGAGCAATTCAGGGACATGAGTTTAGTTTGTGAAGTTACACCTCAGAGTGTCAGGTTGGGTATGTTGAAAATTGGCAATGATTTTATGGCTGGTATCCGAGAAGCGCAGAAGTTAGATGTGAAATTAGTTGATCTGATGAGTGGGATTGGTCAGTCTGAGAATGAGGACTTCGAGATAGATGCGCAAAATGTACTGAGATATCGAGGAAGGATTTGTGTTCCCGAAGATGAAGAAATGAGGAAGGCAATTCTCGAGGAAGGGCATAGGAGTAAGTTGAGTATCCATCCTGGAGCGACGAAGATGTACCAAGATCTGAAAAAGATGTTCTGGTGGCCTGGGTTGAAGCGCGATGTGGCGCAGTTTGTGTATTCGTGTTTGACCTGTCAGAAATCGAAGGTCGAGCATCAGAAGCCTGCGGGAATGATGCAACCGTTGAATGTTCCAGAGTGGAAGTGGGATAGTATCTCCATGGATTTTTTGACTGGGTTACCCAATACGGTGAGAGGGCATGATTCAATTTGGGTGGTTGTGGATAGGTTGACGAAGTCGGCTCATTTTATTCCTATCGGCATTAAGTATCCAGTGTCGAGGTTGGCTGAAATCTACATTCAGGTGATTGTGAAGCTGCATGGGGTTCCTTTGTGCATTGTGTCTGATAGGGACCCAAGGTTTACTTCGGAATTTTGGAGTAGTTTACAGAAGGAGTTGGGTTCGAAATTGAGGTTGAGTTCAGCTTATCATCCTCAGACTGATGGGCAGACAGAAAGGACAATCCAATCATTGGAAGACCTGCTGAGATCATGTGTGCTAGAGTAGGGAGGTGCGTGGGATACTCATCTCCCGTTAATTGAGTTCACCTACAACAATAGTTATCATTCCAGTATTGGGATGGCACCGTTTGAAGCGTTATATGGTCGGAGGTGTAGGACTCCGGTGTGTGGGTATGAGACTGGAGAAAGTTTAATACTCGGACTTGAGCTGGTTAGAGAAACTACTGAGAAAGTGAAGATGATCCGAGAGAAAATGAAAGCGTCGCAGAGTAGACAGAAGAGCTACCATGATAAGAGAAGGAAAGATTTAGAATTTGAAGCCGGTGACCACGTATTCTTGAGGGTCACACCTACGACTGGTGTTGGGCGAGCGCTGAAATCAAAGAAGTTGACTCCTCGATTCATCGGGCCGTATCAGATTACGGAGAGAGTTGGAAATGTTGCATATCGGGTGGCCTTACCACCTAACCTTTCGAACTTGCACGACGTGTTTCACGTGTCGTAGCTTCGGAAGTATGTTGCGGATCCGTCTCATGTGATGCAACTAGATGATGTGGAGGTGCGGGACAATCTCACCGTGAAAACTACGCCAGTTAGAATTGAGGACCGTGAGGTAAAGGTATTAAGAGGCAAAGAGATCAATTTAGTGAAAGTGGTTTGGTTGGGAGCCGTGGGCGAGAGCATGACGTGGGAATTGGAAAGTAAGATGAAAGAAGCCTATCCAGAGTTATTTGATTCAGGTAATTTCGAGGACGAAATTCTCTAAGTGGGGGAGAGTTGTAACGCCCTAAAATAATTTAATTAATTATTCAATTAAGTTATTTGAGGGATTACAATATTATTTGAGTGGAATAATTAAATTAGAATTTGTTTTATTTCAGGAGGTGAAATGAATTAAGAAGGGTGGTGTAAATAAGGGCCCAAGTCAATTAGTGACCCAAGCCCATTCCTAAAAACCCCAAAACCTAAGATTAGTGTCTCATTCCCACTCAAAAGAAAGAAAGCTACGAACAGTGAGAGGGAGAAGAGGCTCGCGACGTGAAAGGAGAAGGCTCTCAAGCTTTCCTTAGGTAATGGGTTTTGATCCTTTCCTTTCCATTTTTCTTCCTTTTTCTAGTATTGTAGTTTCCCATCCCTAATTTTCCATTGTTGTTATTTCTCCATGGCCCTAGTGTAGCCTACGGTTTGCAAAGGGGAGAAGGGAAGGGCTGCTGCGTTTTTTTTGGTGGCTTGTGCGTGGTTGAGTTCTTCCATTCTCAAGGCTTTGGCTCGATGTGTTGCCGGGTTTTGTACGTGACTCCTTCGTCGTTGTTCCGGATCATACAAATTAGAGGTAAGGGTGAGCGTTTCAATTTAACGTAATTGGGTATATGGTGGGTTTGTGGGGTTTCGGGGTTGGATTGATTTTGTGATTTATATGTTAAGAGGAATGAAGGATTGGATTAGTTGTGGTGTTATTTGATGAATTATTAGTGTTAATATGCGATTTTCCCTTAGGAGAGGATGAGAGGAATTTTCGATTTTTATGGTGAACTTGGTGTGGTTGGTAGCGAATTCATGTGTATGGTGATGGGAATATATGATTGAGTAAATTGTGATTAAATTAGGAGCTGTGATAAGTTAATGGATGTGCTTACAATTATTTGAAATAATACCAAGAAAATTGAGAATAAAAAAAAATGTTGCTGTTAACCATTTAAAGTGTTGCTGTTTGCTGTTTTTGTCAAATAAAATGCTGCGGTTGCAGAACTAAAAATGTTGCTGTTAACCATTTAAAGTGTTGCTGTTTGCTGTTTTTGTCAAATAAAATGCTGCTGTTGCAGAACTAAAAATGTTGCTGTTAACCATTTAAAGTGCTGCTGTTTGCTGTTTTGTCAAAATAAAATGCTGCTGTTGCAGAACTAAAAATGTTGCTGTTAACCATTTAAAGTGCTGCTGTTTACTGTTTTGTCAAAACAAAATGCTGCTGTTGCAGAATAAAAAAAAATGTTGCTGTTTATTCATTGAAAGTGCTGCTGTTTGTTGTTTTCTAAAATAAAAATGCTGTTGTTTTATAAGAAGTGAAGCGCTATTTTATGTGTAATTCTTGCTGTATCCTGCTGCTGTTTGCGCTAAAAAGGCCACTGTCCTATTGCTGTTTCTCTCGATTTAATTGTGATGTTTCCAAGGCATGAAACTGAGATGTTTGTCCAAAATTTTAAACAAGTTGTTACTCGATTTGTTTTTTTAAATAGGTTGTCACTTAAATTGTTAACGTGTAGTTACTTAAATTTAAATGGTTTGTCACTTAAATTTTAATGTATTGTTATTTAAGATTTAAGGATGTTGTTACTCCAATTTTGAATGTGATGTTTATGACGAAGTTGTGATATTATTATGGTGATTATGACGAGTACACTCTATGAGTGTTCTATGACGACGATGACGAGTACTCCGGGTGAGTTGAAATTGGTGATTGCACATGTGTCCATAGTGTCTCATAGCATGTGCATATTATGACGAATAGGATTCGGCCTCTTAATGACGAAAAACAGTGACGATGTACCCTAGTGGCTGACTTATGACGAGTATGGTACCATCATGCATATGCCCAAGTGTGGGTTGCATTTTCATGCGCATACATGCTTATGACTGGGGATATGAATTATGACTTTAGTTTGCGTGTAGTGACGATGTTGTATGATGGTTTGCTCATATTACTCTACTATATGTTCGATTATGTTTTGTTGAAAATTCTCACCCCTTCTGCTTGGAATGTTGCTCTATTGTGGCAACGCTGCAGGTAACCGCGAGTGAAGGACATGATGCCTTCCTTTATAGCCATTGGGATGTCTGTCGAGTCGCTCTCTGATACTGTGACACCTAGGGGGCGTGGTTGAAATTGTTATTTAAATAATAAATTGTTTAGTATTTGTATTGATGGCGTGAGGCGTGTTTGAGTGGTATTTAGTGAGTGTTGTTTTATTCCGCTGTGACGTAACTCTTGGAGTTTAATTTTTATGACGGGTGATAGTTGAAATTTTTATGATGATGATTGCGCAAACTAAATGAATGCAAGTTGACGTTCCTTTGTTAATAACGATGTGGCATTTCCCTTCTATCGGTTAAATTAAATTTTGCGAAAAAGTTTTACTCTGATAAGTGACGTGTAAATTATGGGGTAGAAAGGGGGTGTTACATCCTCGAGCATGACAACTGACAAAGCCGCCTGCTATCCTTATTTCCTGTGCTCTGTAAAAACAACAACAATTGATAGGGTGAGATAACATATCTCAGTGAGTTTTACCGTAACCCCTCACATCACTCGGTTCAATTATAAAACCGTTGCAACATAGCCCAGCACCGACCGTGCAACAGCCACAATCTCGGCATCCAATGTGCTTTTCATTTATTTTTAAGCCTTGTAAGTTACTTTACCATTACAAGCTTACCAATCGAAACACCGACCGTGCACACAACCACAATCTTGACTAATCGTGTACTTACTGTAGCATAACATCGACCGTGTACACAACCACAATCTCGATGAATCGTGTACCTACCGTAGCATAACATCGACCGTGCACACAACCACGATCTCGGCATCTAACGTGCTATTCATTTATTTTTAATCCTTGTAAGTTACTTTACCATTACAAGATTACCAATCGAAACACCTATCGTGCACACAACCACAATCTCGATGAACCCCGTTAGTATCTATTCCATAACTTTTCCAGGGCCTAGGGTGAGGGCTCATGACCTTCCCTTCCTAGTATGCTAGTTGTTGGGTCATCACCCAACTTGATATAATCTATATATCACACCCGCATTGGGCCGACTTCTGTATTCGATATAATCTATATCTATCGTTGTTCTATAACTTGTTTTGATGAATACGATATTAGATATCCGACGTTATAATACAGTATCAAGTTGGACATGTAATCCATTTTATCATTCAAAAACATGTACTCACACGCGGTTTACTTTTCGGTTTTTCAAACGATTATAGTTTTCCAAAACCTTTTCTCAAAATCATGTTGATCTCCTTCAAAACAATGATTTTATGAAGGTAATATCATCACAATTGGTTGGAAGGAAGATTAGAAGAGGTTTGGAAACGAAAGGAGCGGCGAAATGAAAATTTGGCAACCGGTGACAGAAGGTCTTGCACGACCCGTGCCAAACCTTGCACGACCTGTGCTAGACTGAAATTCCACATTTCAGTTCAAACAGAAAGTCTAGCACGACCCGTGCTAGAGGTGGCACGACCGTGCTACCTGTAGCAGATTCGCTATTTGTTCGTTTTGTTCCGTTTCGCTTCTCCGATCGCTTCCAATCAAAACCCAATCCAATTTCCAACAAAACAATCAAACATTCCAGCAATATACCAGTGCAATCTCTGTTACAATCACATATAAAATTCGATAAAAACCGTAAAACATTATTTTCCGAAAAACGGTTTCGAATCAATAACCTTTCGAAATGCAATTACCGATTTCAACCAACATTTCAACAATCAAAACATAAAACCCTAAACGTGAGTAAAACTCACCGATCGTGATGAAAATCACGGAATTTGCCGAGACTTCGAAACGCATCAACACGTAACGCTCGAACCCGAATTTGATTCCCACTTTCCAACGAACTCGAAACCGCTTCCAAACTAACTCCAGAGCCACAAGCTACTGAACCTCATCCAAATGCACCTCAATCCTCAATGCAAGTTCAGTTCTATCTCGATCTAACCCCGACTCTTAGAAACGCGGCAACTAACTCCAAGATTGGTTTGGCTGGCTCTGCAAGCTGTTTTGCATCAGGCATAACTAATTCAATTCTTAACCAAAATCGTTCAAACCAGTGTCTAAAGTGTGGATAATTTCGTCTATTTTCCTATGGTTCAAATCCCACACTAATATGACGAGTATCCAGGGAGTTACGGCTAAAATACGGAGACTGGTTCGAAAATATTACTGTGACAAAAGTGAAATTTGTACTTAAAGTTCCTCCCTCAATACTCAGTCAATTCAAGTGGTTCTTGTGCCTAAACTTAAGGGTATTGTGTCTAATTTCTAAAGAATAAGAAATCAGCTAGAAATGATGTCTGTGGTGAGAGAAATATCGAAATTACCAGAGACTACCCAATCTGAGTTTGCTGCAGAATTTCCAGCAATCCTTGCCCTTCATCAAGACCTCATCTCCACGAATTTGACACCACTTCACTCACTAACAACTCCAGCTTCGAATTCAACACTCTTGAGACTTCAAAATACCAACTCAACCATCTCCCATGAGCCTTCAATCCCATTGTAGTTGCTGAATTTGTTCCAAACAACGATGTAGCTTCACAAGTTCACTCCCCTTAGCTCCAATTTAACATGCAAGCCTTCAAGAAGGAGAAAACCCAATTTGGAGCTTCAAAGACCAACCATGGTGAAGTGAGAATGAGAGAGTTTCAGCTCATGAAACTTGTACCATTAGAAAGAGGAAAGAAAATGGTAGCAAGAAAACTCACATGCAATGAGAATGGTGATGTTTCCTCCTCCCTCCTTCTTCCTTCACCTTCGCCTCCTCCTCTCTCAACATCCTTCTCTTTTCTTTCTGTTTCAGTACAATGGTGAAGTGAGTGAGGGTGTGGCTGAGTGGGGTGAGTTGATGAGAGTTTAACTCTCACTTCAACTCTCCTTTTCTCAGTTTCTCTCTTCCAATTTTATTTCCAAATGGCCTGAATGAGAGGGAAAGGAGTAGGTTCATGTGGGGATTCAAGCTGAGGGTTGTTTAAATGAGGCAAAATGACCAAAATGCCCTTGGGTCATTAATATCCATTTAGGTCCATTTTAATCCATCAAATACCCATCAATCCATATGAATTTGTAATTTAAATAACATATCCATAATCCTAGCAGGATTAGGACCCAATCCGTTATTTCATCAAGGATACTTCCTCATTATGAGACGAAAAGACGATTTTACCCTTGTGCTCTAATTCCCACAACGATTCACACAATTCGGATAAATTGTGGGCATTTCATATAATTGAGCAATTCAATATTGCTTTCGCGAGATTATCATATCCATGACTCAATTTATCATTTGATCCAACAATAAATTGCCAGTTGATTTCGTAAACCGAAATCAAGAAACATGGATGTTACAATCACCCCAACTTGAAAGATTTTGCCCTCAAAATCGTTCCAATCACTACAACATTTTGACCCTATGGCAACGCCTAAAATTCCAACGCCTAAAAAACCGTCGCCTTAGATAGCAATGGCAACGGTTTTTTGCCACCGTTGTTGATACAAATTTTTTTAACTAAATTTTGTTGGCATCGGTTTAAAACTATTGCTTAAAGGTCTAAGATAACGGTTTTTTAGTTGAGCTTTTAGGCAACGCTGAGAAACCGTTCTCATATGTTGAATTATTAAAAAATTAAAAAAACAAAAAAATTGAGCTAAAGTATCAGATACTTTTACGCGTAAAGATGAGACCTCTTCCTCCCTCAGCGAATCTTCTTCCTCTCCCTCAGATACCATCGCCCTTCTAACCCTAAAATTCCAGTTCAAGGATCCTCTCGAACTCTCCCTCTCCCTCAGTGAATCCTCTTCCTCCCTGTAACCATGCACTCTCGAACTCTCCCTCTTCCCTCAGCGATTTCACAGTTCAAGGATTTCATACAAGACAAACTCTGTTCTTCTCTCACAAACTCTCACACTCGATCTCGCTAATCTCTCTTCTCCAGATTTTTGGATCCCCTAATTCCCTTCATTCATTCACGCAGAAATAGGATCCCCTAATTCCCTTCATTCATTCATGCGAACCATCTTCAGTGAACCCTAAATCAGAAATTCATCGTTCCTCTCTGTTGCGCCCGAAAAATCCGGTTTGGGACTTTTCGTTTGACAACGTGGAAAAAGTTGGGACTTTTGTTTTATTGAAAACGAGGGGGAAAAGGGATATTTTTGGTATCTTTGGAAAGCGGAACAAAACAAAGTTTTTTTTAAAAGTGTGCTTGACGGGACAGGACCCCGCTCCTACGTACCCTCACTGGAAGAGGGATCAAAGCTACGTAGTTCTCGGGTTACAAAACAAAGTTGTTTTTTTTAAAAGTGTGCTTGACGGGACAGGACCCCGCTCCTACGTACCCTAACTGGAAGAGGGATCAAAGCTACGTAATTCTCGGCTTTTGGTTTTGAAAAAGGATTGAGGGGCTTTTCGCAATTGGATGAGCGTTTGTGAAGACCGAGCAACAACGGTTAGAATGGCCTCACTACTAACTCTTTTGAAAATGAAATCATCATTAATGACCTAATCGGCAACGGCACGATTGGTCTTTAATGACAATTGGTTTATTTTTGGGAAATGAATAAGTTTTCGAAAATGGGATAGAGCTTTTGCGAAGACCGAACAACAACGGTTAGAATGGTCTCGCTTCTAACTCCTTTTGAAAACAATATCATCATTAACAACCTAATCGGCAACGGCGCGATTGGTGTTTAATGACGATTGATTTATTTTTGTTTTGAAAGTAAGAGTTTCTTTTTGTTTTGAAATGATTTTAGGAAATGGGTTTTAGAAAAGGAGTAGAACATTTCAAGTCAATTCTAAATCCATAACCAAATGCAAATGAATGAATAATACTCAAGCAAACATGAACATATCATTCATTAACCAAGATTAAACATGCCCATACAATCAAAGGATTCAATTATTAAAGATGCAAAACAAAGTTCTCAAAGTAATTGTGTGTGTGCAAGAAGGATTGTATTTACCCTAATGGCTCTATGCTACAACATGCATGTAGACTTACGTCTCCATTAGGAGGTCATACAAGTGGGGAGGAGGGCACACAATCAAGTCAAGACATTTACATGGCATCAAAAACAAGTGAATACAATTGATTGTAAACATAGAGTATTCTAAGTTAAATGATTGAGTATGTAAGCAAGGATGCATGATTAGGTAAGCATGTAAGTGCATGAGTGTACAAGGAATGGATGCATAGCACTTTATTTATGAATGGATGGCATACAAGGATGCATAAGAGGATGCAAGAGGTATAAGCATATGAGGATGCATGAGAGTGTCACATAAACTAAGTATGAATGAAGATGCATGAATGTGAAAATGTTTTGGGTATTTTTGCAAGTTGATAAGTTGTAAAACTTTAAGTAAGAAGTTAGTGAAAAGTAAAGTAA
Source organism: Astragalus membranaceus (assembly GCA_039519185.1). Lineage (NCBI taxonomy): Eukaryota > Viridiplantae > Streptophyta > Magnoliopsida > Fabales > Fabaceae > Astragalus > Astragalus membranaceus. Next base: position 29,756,143 of record CM076850.1, on the reverse strand, counting down.
AAATGCATGAAGTAAATGGTAATTATGTAATGAGATGGTAAAATAAAAATGCATGAGGTAAATGGGAAGTGGTAAAATCTTTTTATGCTTTGGTAAAAAATTAATGAAGTGGTAAAAACCAAAGTAGTAAAATATTTTTATGTTTTGGTAAAAAGTTAATGAATGGTAAAGTAAAATGGTAAAAAGTAAATAAACACTAAAACCAAGTTGAATCACATAGAGCAATCCTCTCACTTTGAGAAAAGTGCACTAGGCACTAGTGAGAATCAACTTGCCTATCATCAACAATTTACAATAAGCAAATTAAAATGCAAAGATTAACTAAACACACAAATAAGTTGAATCACCTAGAGCAATCCTCCCACTTTGAGCAAAGTGCACTAGGCACTAGTGAGAATCAACTTGCCTATCATCAACAATTTAAAACATGCAAACTAAGACACAAGAATGAATGGACACATAAACTAAATTGAGTCATTTCTAGCAATCTTCACTACTTAGGTCAAGGTGCACTTAAGCACTAGTGGGAATCATATTGCTAGATCATCAAACAACAAAAGTAACTTTTAACACTAAAATGAAATACTAACAACAAGATCAAACATCACCAAACAAAGAACAACAACAAAATCAACTTGGAAATATTTTTAGACATAAGCATGCGAACCCAAAGGGAACATAGATCCACACTTTTATTTAAAAAAAACACAAAAGTTAAAATAAAGCAACATAGATCCATTTTTGCAAAGGATTCACATGATTAAGCAAAGGATGGCATAAAATTCACATGAACCCTAAGTTTTCTACAAGCATGCGAAATGAACAATGCCATAAAACAACTCTTATTTCATGAAATTTAGTGCAAAATGTTTAGAGATGCAAGGGAAATCATTCAAGCACAAGAACAACTCCTTCAAGGCCAAGGACCCATCTCAAACACCCAAGGCTCCCTAAGTCCTTGTCAAAATGTTTGAAATGGATCCTCAAAGCAACAACAACAAGCAATCAAGAAGGAGTTGGGAGTAGAAGAGAGATTATGCAAGAAGAACTAAATATGAGATGCAAAGTTTCAAAGCTTACCTCAAAATCACAAAGAAATGAAGAAGGAGATGATATGAACACCAAGATTGCTAGCCCTTAGCAATTTGATGATGCAACCTTGAAGAGAATGGAAGGAATGATGATGATCTAACAAGAAATGGAAGATTTGATGGTGAAAAATTGAAGAAAATATATGGAAGAGAGGGGAGGAGGCTACGGTTTTGGGTGAGGAAGGAGAGGCAGAGGAGATGTTTTTGGTGTGCTAGGGTTTTAGTGTAGGAGAATGAGAGGCCAAAAGATCCTTAGGTGTGGGAATGAGGGAGTATTTATAGAGTTATTTTAGGTTTAGGGGCAATTGGGTCTTTATGATTTTGATGTGCTCTAGGATTGAGTTTTAAAATTAAATGGAGGGTTAGGATTAAAGGTCACTTGGATTGAGGGTAGGAAGAAAACACAAAAGGTGAGAGTATGGGAGAGGGAGAGGTGTCGCATATGGAGAGAAAATAAAAGAGAAAAATGAACTTTTATTTATTTTGGGAATGGAATTCTCATGTGTGGTAGGGTTAGGGGTATTATTGAGATGGATTGTTCTCAAAGAGGAAAATTTGTGTTTTCTTATGAAGAGGTGAGTGTGAGAGGGTGGGGTTATTTACCAAAGAGGGCATGAATCTTCATGAGAGTGAGTGAGAATTGGTGATATGCACCAAAGGAGAAGGTTTAAGGATGGTACAAGGCATATTCCTTCAAGATAAGGAATAATAGTACAATAGAAGAGTGTGGAAGAATTTTGTGAGAGGGAGAGAGAGAGAGAGGGGATTTCTAAATTGTGGGGAGGAGAGAGAGAGAGAGAGAGAGAGAGAGAGAGAATTTCGAAATTGTGGGGGGAGAGAGAGAGAGAGGAAAAAAAAACTTGTTTTTGGTCTTTTGTCTTATTGAGGACACTTCCTTTTTGAGTTTTTTTTTGAATTTTGGGCATGGAAGGTAATGGGAATGCAACTATTGAAAATGTGTTACATGTTTTTGGGCACCATAAAATATTCCCTCTAGTCACCCATGACAATAAAAATTGTAACTTAAGAATTGAGGAATATTTAATGGTCCTTTTTTATTTTTCTATGCACTAAAAATGGAAAAATACATTTTTAATTATTTTTGACTAGGGTTTTCTTTCTAAAAAATTGTACAAAAATTGGAATGACTTCTAGGACCCAAAATGCAATGCATGATGCTCTTCATTCTTCAATTTATTTATTTTTCGTGGAAAATTAGGGTTTTGACCTAAGCCGGACAAAATTAGGGTATGACAGCTGCCCCTCTTTATCTGAACTTTAACGAGGAATATGAATTGGCCGAAACATATTCCAAGGCAAAATGAAGATAAAGAATTCAGAAATTATACCGATTTTGTCTACTTAGGGAAACCTGAATTTTCCTCTTTTTTCTCCTTTCTATTTTTATTGGGTGTTAGCCCGAGGTGAATGCAATGGATGAATCGTCAACTCTCAGTAAGCAGGAAACTAAATGGTGCCAAGCCTCAATAAGCTAGCGGAAAGCAATAAAGAAAGAAATAAAAAGGGAAGCAAAAAGGGTGCCGGCCCTCGTTAAGCCGGCGACGGAGGCTGCCTAAAGGCTTTTAACGAATCGCGAATGATCCGAGCTTGCACTTGGGCCTGGGAGCACGTGAGCTCCAAAGGGGTGGTCTTGCGAGCGACCAGGGGAGGGTACTATATCAAGTCTGGATCTCGATATTTCCCTAGGACTGCGCCATGTTTTAGGCTAACACAGCTATCCTCTTCGACTGGACCTATTGAGGTCAGGGGGACTTACCCGCAGCTCGAATACAAGGTGAAGTCATTCTTGCTGGGGACACGTGGGTCCAGAGGGGATTCCAAAATCCAGTTGGTTTCCTTTAGTCGGTCAATGCTTCCACACCGATCCAGGATGCCTGCTCAGGTTAGCGGACTTTTATTCAGCTTGCTCTGATTGATGATCAATGCCATTGCACTGATCCAGGATGTCTGCTCAGGCTAGCGGACCTTTCTTCAGCTTGCTCTAATTGATGATTTTGCACTGATCCAGGATGTCTGCTCAGGCTAGCGGACCTTTCTTCAGCTTGCTCTAATTGATGATCATTGCCATTGCACTGATCCAGGATGTCTGCTCAGGTTAGCGGACCTTTCTTCAGCTTGCTCTGATTGATGATCAGTGCCATTGCACTGCTCCAGGATGTCTGCTCAGGTTAGCGGACCTTTCTTCAGCTTGCTCTGATTGATGATCAATGCCATTGCACTGATCCAGGACACCTGCACACGTTAGCAGATGCAAGACATGGTGCATGGAATATGAATGCTTGCTATGCAAAGTCCGTTATGCGAATGCATGTCATGTGAGTGCATGCGATGTGATGATTTAGTGGAATGATGAATGCGATGGGATGCTATTCTTGATTCTTCATTTCTTTTGTCAGCTTTCTTTTTTCTGACTGTTTGTTTTTTTTTTGGCTTTTTTGCTCTTTTGGCTTATTTTTGCTGGTTCAGCCAACCCGCAACACTCATGGCACGAGACTGAGGAACCCACTTGAATTGCGGGGCTCATGGGCCGAGTGCATGTTGGCTTTGACTTCGCCGTTTGAAGCAATCGTGAGTGCAATCGCTTTCTCTTGCATGATTAACTGGTTTTGGGGAATTGCTTTTTTCCGCGACCTTTAGGGACTTTGCAATAATTGTAATGCTCCATGATTTATGCACATGTTTTATAGGTCATCATCACCATCATTATAAAACGTTTATTTTGAGCAAAAAAAAGCAGAAAATAAAAGAGTGAACAGATATGAGAAAGTTGAACTTTATTAATGTGAAAACCGGTCGCACAAGAAGTTACGCCGATTGTTTATTACACATGAAAATTTAAACTATAAAAAGACACGAAAAAAGAGAGAAGTTAAATTCTGACTGTCCGTCTCTGTGGAACAGTGCTAAACATTTATGTCCTTGACCTTGATCACTCCCTCATCCAAGTCTTCAGAGGAGTTGTATGCCTTTCTTTACTTTTCATGCCCAAGTTTTCTGACCCTAATTTTTGCCTGGATCGCCCTTTGCGGGTTTTCAATCCACTGGGTCGCTCTGATTTTGCCTAGGCCGCCCTTTCGGGTTTTCAACCTAGCGAGCTAACTCTTACTTGGCTTGTCTTTCTCTTTTTTCGTCTATTTCTTTTAGGCATAATACTTCTTCACTTGATCGGAATTGACTGGGTTCCTTAAATCCTCTCCGTCCATGTTCGTGAGTATCAGTGCTCCTCTTGAAAAGGATTTCTTGACCACATACGGGCCGTCATAAGTGGGTGTCCATTTCCCTGGGGATCAGTCTGGATGGGCAAGATCTTCTTAAACACCAAATCTCCCTACTTGAATTCACGGTGCCGGACTTTCTTGTCAAAAGCTGCTCTCATTCTCTGTTGGTACAGCTGCCCATGACACAAAGCTGCAATTCTTTTTTTCTCAATGAGGTTTAGCTGATCCAGACGAGCCTGCACCCACTCTGCTTCTTCCAGTTTAGCTTCCATGAGTACCCGTAGGGATGGTTTCTCAACCTCGATTGGGAGGACCGCCTCTGACCCGTATACCAGAGAGAAAGGAGTTGCCCCAGTTGAGGTACGCACTGAAGTACGATAGCCATGCAAAGCAAAGGGAAGCATTTCATGCCAATCCTTGTATGTGACCACCATTTTTTGCACAATCTTTTTGATGTTCTTGTTAGCTGCCTCCACTTCCCATAATCTTGATCAACTGTTAGCTACTATTAATTTAGAGCATGGTATTCCCTCTCCTCTCAAAACCAACAATACCATAACCTCCTCTAACATTAATCAGTTTCTGAACCTTAACCAGTCTCCCATAGATGACTTCCCTCAGCCGAGAATGCCTTCAATCAACACCCAGTCTCACCCTTCAGACATGCCATCCAAGTTTGTGCCTATGGATTCCTCTTTCTTCAATGTTGACCAACCTTCTGGTGTGGCTCATGAGAATGTTGCTGAGGAATCTAAAGAAAAAAGCCCAGCTGAACCTGAAGCTCTTATGTCCCACATGTCAAAGAGGGAGAAATTGTTGAGAAGAATGACGGCCTTGCTGAAGAGTGTGCTTGAAGGTCAAGCTATTCTCCAACAAGGCCAGATAGCTCAAGTTGCTCGTGATCAGCAGTATCAGAACTGGATGCAGCAAGGGATGACCGCACTTGCTCCTACTCTTTCCACTCCATAATTTGGTCCATACCCCCAGTTTCCAGATATTCCAAGACCCGCTACTTCTTGCTCTTCTGATGGGTCTTCCCCATCGAAATAGCAGCTTAATGTCTTCCTCACCCTTTATGATGTGTGCGAAAAGGGGGAGAAGAGTAGAAATTTTAAACAATCAGAAAACTTAATCCATCTCTCAAAAGTTTGTCAAACATAAAAAAGGGGGATATTGTTGAGGCAAAATCACAGTGCAAAATATCCGCCAGAAACTTACCGGCGGAAAAAATCCGCCGGTAATTCGCGATATTCTTGTAGTGTTGAACCAATGGCAAGAAGTTTGACTAAAGGTTAACATAGAAGAAAACCTCTCTTGACATGATCACCATGAGAAGAGTCATCATGAGTAAGGTCAGCATGAGAAGAATCATAAGAAGAGTCAACCTCAAAAGAGTCATGAAGAAAAAGATCATCATGAGAAGAGTCATGAGAAGAGTCTTTAAAGCAGTCAAGATGAGAAGCATCACAATGAGAAGAGTCAAGTTGAGAAGCATCATGATAAGAAGAGTCGAGATCAGAAGGATCATGACGAGAACAGTCAAGCTGAGAAGAGTCATGTTGATAAGTATCAATATGAGAAGCATCAACATGAGAAGTATCAACTTAAGAAGTATCTACTTGAGAAACATTATCTTCAGAAGACTCAAAAAAGAGAAGAGCCAAAGCGGAGAAGAATGATGACGGCTGCATAAGTGTTGTCTTTTGCAGAAGTGCAAAAACATAGCTGTCTTCAAGCCAAAAGCACTCCAATGACAATAAACTTTTGGCAACAACTATTTCCATTGACCAGATGTTATTATACACATGTTCAGCAATAAATAATGCATTGGATCATTGCCAAACTTTGTATGAGTACTTTGAGTTTAAATTCTCCAATCTTCTCAAGTGTCAAGTTTTCTCTCATCCATACTCAGCTACTTCAAAACAGTAGGGATTCTTTTATTTGAGTATGTATTATAGCTGTGTTTGGTTTCTGTTGAAACATCATTTGTATTAACCAAGCTCTAGAAATCTCATAAACACCCCCAAACCAGAAAGTGTAAAAACATGTTGTAAGCCTTCTCAAATAGCATGGTGTTGCTATGGTTAAAGAGAAGCCTGTAAGAAATCTTCTCAAGTAGCATGTGTTGTTGTTGGGCTTGAGAAGTGAGTTGCTTCTGTGTTAGAAGCTATCTAGTAGATCAGAAGGATCATATTAGGTGTGAGAACAGTAGGTAGAGCTGTGTTAAGAAAACTACCGTAAGAACTTTAAGCCTAGGCTGGATGTAAAGTTGTAACTATTTGGATAATAGTGGAAATACAAACTGGGTGTGAGGAGTGGACGTAGCCCAGGGTTTTGGATGAAACACTATACATCATTGTGTTATTTACAACTTTTCTAACTAGATTTACACTGTGCTTAAAACTCTCCATTTGGAGAAGGTTTTGAATAACTAAGAAGACAGCTTCTGCTGACTCTTCTCTGGTACACACTTTTGATATCATTGTGATGAGCTACCTAGCCTGTAACAGGTGAGAATGGTGCTCATGTGATGCTTTTTCTACAATATATTTAAGGATTCGATATGTGGTTGTGCGTGTTGTGATCTGGTATTCTTGAATCTAAGTCACCTAGAATGTGAGAGGCGAGAATAATAATCAAGTCGTGTTATGGCAAACCTACTATCTTTAAGTCTGAGTTACCAAGTCTCTGAGAGGCGATTCAGTGCTAAAATGATGCCATAGTTGACCTAGTGTGGTTGAGTCTCAGTTAGATAGCCTGTGAGAGGCGACCAGTGTCTCCGAGCCTGAGTTACTTGGCCTTTGATGAGAGGCAATAGTGGTGTTTAAGTGATAATATAACTCACTAAGTTTCATTGAGTCTGAGCTACCTAGCCTGTGAGAGGTGAAGATGGTGCTCAAGTGCTATTGTGTTTGGTTACGTGTCATTGAATCCGAGTCGTCTAGCCCTAGGGTAAGGCAAAGATGGTTCTCTTTTTTCCCCCTTGAGTCTAGGGAGAGACATCCTTGTGTGTGCTGAACGAGACATGCATATCATACCTTCTTGACTTGTGAGGATTTATGATTTATTGCGATTTATGACTCGTAATTATCTCTGTGGAAACTTGATGCTTGTAATGACTTGCTGAATTTACTTTATATAAGGGTTTATCAATTTCAACCTTTTATCTTAGCTTGAAAAGAATGTGTAACCTACATGTATTTTAAAATACATCTTATTTCATAGTATGTTATTCAATGAATTTGTTGTTGTGCTTAATTTAAATGAGACTAGTGTCTGCCTTGATGCTTATCTTATCGTCTTAATATAGCTTGAATGTGATTCTCACCGTACAACCACATTTTTCAAATAATTTTGACGGGTTGCGTGTCATGCCTAGAAGTCCATTTCAGTCAGGCGTTTTTGGATATGGGACGCAGGTCCTCATGTCCTCGTGATTTTATGGTATCAAGCTCTGACTAGGTGTAATGTTGGGTTTTATTTCGATGTAAAAGCGAATTATTTAAAAGTCTCTATAGATGTAAAGAAAGAATGATGCACGTGGTGCCTTTTTCCTGAGTGCGGATAAAATTAGTCATATCCAATATGTAAATCTTTTCTAATTTTATTTTATTCATTATTTTAATTTATTTCAAGAAAGTCCTCTAATTTTCCATAAATTTCTTTATTAAATTATTTTCGGGAAAGGGGTGTCACAGTACACACAGTTTTTCTTAAAGCAATGTTATTACAACCCTTCTCAAATATTTTCTAAATGGTAGAATTTAAACATCACTCTTAAGTAATCCATCCATAGAGACTTTGTAATTATCGATTTCGTTTTCGATGGTGATTAGCTAAAGAATGATTTAATAGAAGGAATTGTTATTTGGTTTTAAATTCAGAAATATAAAGGCGTCCTAGGATTGTGGTTTTATCTCAATGATAGAACATTCACAATCCCTCATTCATTCTCTATTTTATATCAAGTTCGTTTCTAAGGACAAGGTTTTCATTTGGTAAATTCAAGTTTCCTCTCAGAATACAAGAACGTGTCTTGAAACAACGATCAAGCCTATTCTCATGGTTGATCATCGCATAGACCCTTTGAGTACAACCTTATTGTCCCAAGACTCTCAAAACTATTCTCATGTTTTGATCATCTTGTTGGACCTCATAGTTCTAATATCAAACTTTACCTCTCGGTACTTCGTTTGATATTTGAATTTTAGCTTTAAAATCAATGAGGTTAAATTAGAAATAAAACTTTTGATAGAATAGAGTTTAGAATTGGGATTGTTTATGGGCCTATCATTAGATTAGTCTTCCAATCCCAAGACTAAAATGAGTCTACTCACTCATGATCATAGTAGACAAAAACTTAGAAAAAGAAGAAGAAAACATGAAAGATAAATGACAAGAAAGATAAATGACGAGAATGTAAATTGCTGAAAAGATAAATGACAAAATGTAAATTGCTGAAAAGATAAATGACAGAATGTAAATTGCTGTAAAGATAAATGACAGAATGTAAATGACAAAATAAAAGAAAGCTATAAAGGACTGAAAGTAAAGTGCTCGAAATGTAAAGAACAGAAAATAAAGAACAAGAAAGTAAAGGAAAGCAAGTAAGAACAAGAACTAAAATAGAAGCAAGAACTTATATAAACTTTGACTGAGATTACAAATGGTAAAAATGCCTTTACCTCTGAAATGAGGCTCTATTTATAGCCTAAGATGGTGGACAAAGTACTTAATTCGCATTACATGCCATTAAGAAGAGAATTGGAAAGGATTGTAACAGCTTTTGTAAATAATCACATTACTAAAGGAATGCCAACATTTCTGGACTCTGCTGCTCAGCAACGCACGAGTCGTGCTCCGTAATTTTCTGGAATTTTCTTCACTATTGGTCCTTAAAGCTCCAAAAATCCTTATTTGCTTCACTATTGGTCCTGAAAATAAAAACTAACAACTTGTAGTAAAATAGCAGAAAAGTCGAACAAAATTCCCACAAACTTTATTTAATTCAAAGGCTAAAAACACTCTAAAATAGGACTTATCACTACACTTAAGTTAATCTTTTCAAACACTATCTCTTTCCTTTGAAAAGCTATTTTGAAAATCATCTCACTCTCATTATTGGTATGGTAGCTATATTGAGAAGAAAGAAGTAACTGACCCTTCTCAACTTAGTAACATAGTTGAGAAGACACTTTCACCTTACACTTATCTACTCGCTATCAAAGTTGAGGAGACTGTTTTCAATCACCCTTCTCAACTCAGCACTGACACTCACAATATCTAATAATACTTGTGAAGTTAGTTATTTTGTTTCAGGTATATTTTAAAAGGGTCACAATTCCAACCCTCCTTCCTTGTGACACTCATTGACTTCAATAATGAAATATTTCCTTGGAGTTTTGTGTTTGGTATCTTCTAACAGGAATAATAAGCGGAGGCTACTAAAATCCCAAACACAACATACTCCATATGTTTGTGGCTATTATCCCGCTCCACCGACATGGCCGATAGCCCCGAAGTGACCGACTACGTGGTAAACATGAATGTGTGCACTATCTACATAGAAAGAAGAGTGGCTCAAACAAAGGAGTGTATTCGAATATTAAATATTCTGCAGAAAAGTCCCTTCCAATAAAAAATGATTGACGGAATAGTATGCTTCAACAGATACGAAGTGTCCTGAACACTAGTACGAGATAGGCTCAGACCCTTACTAAGGGAAACGACCTTAATAAAGAATTCAAAAGTTTGAGACTCTATCTTCAATTCGGGTTGCGACACCTGCACAAAGGCCCTAAGCCTCATCAGAATCTCGGTAATTAATCTATAGTTCTAGCCTTTTCAGGCTTTCAAGGCCAACACGGCCTCTTTTGCTCCATCTAAATTTGAGCCGAGCTCTCAGAAATAGACCAAAGAAAAGTCAGACTCAAGGCTCAATCTATTTATTTAGGCCTACTCGGCCCCTCGGTTCAAAGTTGACCTGAGGAATCCCTCATCAGTCGAACCAAAGGAGACCGGACTAGCCTACAGCCTTCAAAAACTCTCAATCTATTTATCTAGGCCTACTCGGCCCCTCTGTTCAAAGCCGAGCTGAGCAATCTCTCAGAAGTCAAACCACAGGGGACCAGAATTGACCCGAGCAACCTCTCAAAAGTTGGACCACAGGGATCCGATTAGACTAAAGTCTACTAAGGCATTATAATCGCAAAGGCCTACTCAGATTCGGTCCAAAATTGACACGAGCAACCTCTCGAAAGTCGGACCAAAGGGATCGGATTAGCCTAAAGCCTACTAAGGCATTACAATCGTAAAGGCCAACTCGGCCCTCAGTCCAGAATTGAGCCGAGCAACCTTTCGGATGTCGAACCAAAGGGATCGGATTAGCCTAAAGCCTATAAAGGCATTACAATCATAAAGGCCTACTCGGCCCTCGGTCTAGAAATGACCAGGGCAACCTCTCGGAAGTCAGACCAAAGGGATCGGATTATCCAAAAGCTTACTGAGGCGCTATAATCGTAAAGGTCTACTCGGTCCTTGGTCCAGAAAAGATCCGAGCAACCTCTCTGAAGTCGGACCACAGGGATCGGACTAGTCTACAACCTCCAAAGGTGCAATGTTGCCGACATCGATCATCCACCCCAATATGCCTGGGGGGACTACTTGTTTGGGATGAATCACGTAGAATGGATGGTCAAAAATCCTTATGACGGCTTGGGTACCATAAACCAACTTCAAATCAGTCCATCAGACCGACTAACGTCGCTACTTGGGAGCTGCGACCAATGACATTGTGTTCACCATTTCATTGAATATTGGCAATCCCATCCAAAGATCAGTAAAAGAATAAAGTCAACTCCCCGGTCTGAGTCAGACCTGTGCCGAGCACTTGGTTAACTAGACCAAAGGAGATCGATGTCAATGTTCGCTTACTCCCCGGTCCGTATTAATTCCAAGCCGAGCGCTCGATAAGCTTGGCTGGAGGGATTCAATGTCACGTTCACTCACTCTTTTTCATAGATTCGACTGCTTATTGGGAAACACCACAACATCATTTAATGTCATCAAGCATTCAGGCTAATTATCTCGGTGTCGTACTCAGACGTTGGGGGAAAAGACATCCCTCCACACTCTCAATTTCATCCAATGCATCATGCTCCGAATATAAGAAACTTGAGCTACCACCGACTAGGACAATTGATGGGAGTAAAGCACTTCTGGACTTCCTTACACTCCTTACGGTCCTATGACTACTTGAGAGAAAAAGCTCTAAAAACCGCATTGGTCACGACTTCCATACACTCCTTTGACATCTATGAGGCAAGGATACCTCAGTGGAACGCTTCCCAAAAAGTCCACAAGGTTGATGCTTCGCCTTATCACCTCATCCAGGGGGAGATTCATTGGCGCAAATTATTTACACCCATTCGGGATTCACAACGCAACTTGCTCTTTCCAAAGTCCGACTCCACTTAGGTCGCGAGCCATTTAATGACTTCGGGATTTCATACACGCATCCAGTCCCCGACGAGGTATACACTATCAAGATTTATGTTCCTTGCAAGGCTCAAATGCCATTAAAGAACACTTGTGATCAACTCGACCTACCCGATGTACAAAATAACAACGGTAACACCCCTATAATCGCGTCACGCGGATTGATATTTCTATCATTATTAGGTGACTTTTTCCGGCTGGCTGACTTACGAAGCATACTTTGCTCACAAGTCGGTCTCACATCATGTTCAACCGACTTGGGGGTTACTGTTCTGGATCGGTCAAAAGCCATCAAATGGGCCAAAAGCAAACCAGCCCAATACTAAAAGGCACTAAGACCAATATGGGGAAGCTTCTAGGGTAAGTTCATTACCCCACTATAAATACCACCACTCACTCCTAAAAAGGTATGATCTCTCCACTCTACTAAAATGCTCCATCTCAATTAATGACTGACTTGGGCGTTAGAGTGCTTGCAAGTGGCGTCCCCCCCGCATTCCTCACCGGAGTTCCGAACATCACCGGGTCTATCTCGTCATCACCACCGTGAGGTCCTTAGCTTCTCAGCTTGGCGAGCATCTCGGCCTATTAGATGACTGAGCTATGTATCCAGATCAGATCAAATACGTTCTGATCAACCGTAATTTGTATTTGTTAAGATGATTTGATTTCTACTTTTTAATGAGTATTATATATTTATTTATATTATGTTATAAAATAATCTTTACTTGAGTAAGAACTAATATGAGATATCATATAAGAGAATAGAGATAAAGAAGAGAGAATGAGAAAGTCTTTCCATTATGCTCATCACAAGTGTCCCTTTACACTAAGATATGAGTCCTATTTATAGGACACAAAAGGTAAAGGAATGATCAAAATTAAGGGCCACTAGTAACCCACTCAATAATGCGAGTTAGTGGAAGATGGAAGATTAAGCATAAGGACATTCACTAATATAACTATCAATAACACTCCCCCTTGGATGTCCATTGAGGATAAAAAATCGGGTGAAAAAAAATCCTAGTGAAGGAAAAAGAGTACAATATCCTTTCTTTGGGAACTGCCTCGTTAAAAACCTTGCCATAGCGAAGGGAAAAAGATTGCAGTTTTTCTCCTCTTGTTTGTTGTGTCACTTAATAATATGAATTCCAACATTTGGAGTTTCTCCTTGAGTGCATATGGAGCATTCTACTTCGCTCAGTCACTTGTGATATATCCTCTTTTAATGGAGCTTTGTGGCTAGTATTATTGGTAGGACATATTCCTTGAATTGTTAGCATTTGAGCTTGAAATAAAGAAGCAAGAATCATGGATTGTTTTGTGGATCATAAAGATATTTCAATGTCACCACATGTAGATAATAGTTGACTTGGGATCTGACTTGATCTAGATCAGAAAAATACTTTTTCTGCCTGGCTGCTTTGTGGAACATATATAAAATGATTTATTCTTTAGGATAATCAAAAATAACAATGCATCCCACTTTGCTCTATTGCATTTTGGATTGTAATGAATTATTAATTATCACATAACACTATCATATCATGCGATGTAGCAGTTAGTAATATGCATGTTTGCTTTCATAGTGTTAGGTTATAGTCTTCGGGGCCGAGCTATTTACTATATTCTTGCCACACAAATCATGTACTCAATAAAACTAGTTCTCTATAACTTGTTAAACAAAAATTTTAATCAGCTAATTGTCTGATCAGCAGAGCGACTCGAGACTTTGTTTTTCATAAGTATTTTATTTAAAGATCGTTTTATATCATGAATCCTTCTGGGATTTTCCATATATAATTTGAGGTCATTCATATAGAACTCTTTCTTTGAGTAATCTATAATTTTGGAAACCTCATCAGGAGTTCCAACAATGCCAAACTATAGCAAACTCATTTCTTGATCTTTTCATAAAACTATATGGATAAGTGATGTCATTTTTATATCCCTCCCTTAGAATATGACTTGAGATAATTATCTCATAGAGGGACTGATTCAATTTGAGCAATCATCTCGAGATTCTGAAAAGTATGTCTCAAAATATTAAATCCTTCGGGGATCTTCATATAATGATGATTATCAAATGAGTCACACAAATAAGTGGTAAGAACATTTATCATGTGCAAATTGAGCTCTTCATGTTCTACAACGCTAATTAACTATCGAAAAGTCTTGCATCCACTATAGGTGAATATGTATCATCAAAACCAAATTTAGGTCTTTGAGGAAACCCTTGAGAAACAAGTCGAGCTTTATATCTCACAATTTCACCATTCTCATTACTATTTTGCAAAAAAAAAACCCATTTGTATACAATTGATTTCACATGTTCAGGTATTTGGACTATAGGTCCATAAACTTTTGCTTGAAAAGAAAGTTTAATTCTGCTGCATTTTCATCTTTCAGTTTTGGCCAATTCTCACTTTGCCTACAATCTTTAGTAGACTTTGGTTCATGATCCTCGCTATCATTTATCACATATGTAACACTGTATCATATGTAAAAATATCGTCAACGTTGACATCTTTTTGGTTCCATTGTATTTCATTCTTGACATAATTTTCAGGTACCTGAACAGTTCTTCTAGGAGTGAAATGTCAATTATGTCTAAAGACTCTTTTAGAGTTTATATATCCTCACTTGAGCCATCTTTCTTTTTAGCTTATTTTCTTGTTCGAGGATTTTTATCTTTGGAACCGATTGGTCTACCACGCTTCAAGTGTGGTTGAGACTCATTTGCAATATTAGGTTTTCCAACGGAGATATCCATTTTATTGGAGCATTAGCAGCTCATATGTATGATTTGGTCACACCTTTGGATCGGTGAATGCATTTGGTATAAAGAAGTTTCCAATTGTTGGCTCAAGATACTTTATTATACATGAAGATTTATATCCAATACATATTCCCAGAATTGTTTGAGGACCCACTATAGTGCATAGTGAATGGAGAAATTGGAACATACCCTCCATATCCAAAAATTCTAATATGGGAAATATGAGGTTCGTTGTAACACCCCAATTTTCATGTTAATATATATGTGTGAATAAATTAGTAAATTTGTGATGTTGTTTGGCTATGACTACTTTGTGAATTATTATTTTTCGTGTTGATTTATTTTTGAAGGGATTATTTTGTTGGTATAAAATATTAGTCCCCATAGAATAATATTATTATAATAATTATATTGTTTATGTAAATAGTTATATAATAGTTTAAAAGAAATATAAAATAAAAAAATAAAACTGAAGATACATCAACTAGCGTGAGATTCAATTTAACGAGGGAATTAGTCACTCCAGTCGGCGGTGGATACCCCGAGTAAAACCAAAAAACTAGCGTGAGATTGATTCACGCTCAGGTTCATTGTTTTTTTTATAACAAAATAAATAGAATTAGAGTTAAATAAAGAGAAAAAAAAAAGAACCTATATCATCACAACATGTTCCAGCACCCTAATCACAAGCTCAATCTTTTTGCGCCGTCAGATACAGCTTTTTCCAATTCTTAGACACCTCCTTTCTCTCCAATAGCAAGGTGACTAATATCCCTACATAATCTTTCATCATTCTACTTTTCTTCTCTTTTCCAATTTTGAGAACTATCAGCAATACTAAATTCCCCCTCTGTTGCAATCATGTTCTTGACCTTCAATATGAGCTTTCATCTTTAGTCTCTCGGTCGTTTGATATGTCAAATTCGTTGACGGACATGCCGTCACTTTCGCCGCGGTGGGACACTAGTGAACCTCCATATTACCTTTATTCGGATCATAAACTGATTTTGTTTTAAATCTTAATGTTAATATTATATACTTAATTTTTACAGCTATATTTCATTAGCTCTATGAACCCATTGTCCAACAATTAAATGTAGACTCGTTCGTTGTGTGGATTGTCGAAGTTCCATTTATTTTTGTATTGTACGAGGTCGTCACACCAGGTACGGGGATGATCTTCGAGTTATATTCGGGCTCTAGGTTATCATTTAGGTTGTAGGGATTTCAACTAATCCCTTGAACACCTAATTAAATATGCATATGGCCTCATAAAATGAGGCCAGCACTTAAGAGATTCTTGTCAAACATTTGATTTATAATTCAATTAATAATAATGAAGGTTGCATTTAGGTCTATTATGGATATTGTTTGTACGCGTGTGCTTTTATTGAACTCCTGAGTTGTAGTGTTAATTGAGTATCCTATGTGACATGACGATCTGATACTAATGCATGATTAACACTACAACAGAAAAGGCCATTAGGGGTTTTTTTTTATTTCCATTGGTGGCGCTTTCGAGCGCCCCTAAATCTGGCACCTCTGCCAACCCTTCTACAGGAGCGCACAACAAGCGTCTCTATTAACACTACAAGCGTTACAATCAGGGGCGTTTGCAGTTAGAAGCGCCCCTGTTGGGCTGACCAACAGAAGCGCCTTTAACTGGGAGCGCGCCCCGGATTGTCAAGTGGGCTAAGACCAACCAGGGGCGCTTCTAACTGCAAGCACCCCTGATTCTATGTTTTTTTTTTACAATAATTTTTTCTGTTTCTGGTATGTCCAATATTTTGCAGCACATCCCTACTCTTATTTTCATCAACCAACAACAACCAATATCAACTCAATAACCAATATGAACCAAATTTCAAATCAACTAACCAATTGCAAATCAAATTCCAACTAACAAACTTATAAATCCATCTTGTATACATACATACATATATATATATATATATATATATATATATATATATATATATATCATCAAAGTACAAACAAAAATTACATAAATCATTAACCAAATTCTGAATGTCAACATAGACAACAAAAATGACATGACATCCATTGTGGGCAACAAAAAACAAGCTAACCAAAATTACAGGAATTTCGATTTTCATTAATCAAATTGGCAACATGATGACACCACTCTCCCTTGATCTCAGTAAGTTGGTCATCAGAAAATGGAGCTCCATGCGCGTTTTCAGGAAAATACTGTAAAATTAAAATAAAATAAAATAAACTTAGAATTAAGTGGTTAAATGCTAGATATGAAATTACTTGTCAAAAAACAAACTATATAAATTACATACATCTACTGGAATTTCCATTTGGTTGTGAGTGATTATGTCCTTCATAAACTTCATAACGTAGTACCCACAATTATCATTGTTTGGTTGTCTTGGACACTTGAAATCAAAATAACAATTAATTATTAAAATGCGAGCAATTACATGATAAGAATATTGATTATAAAGTTACCTTTATTTTTAGGCTTAAATATGTTTTAGGCCCCTGCAAATATAGGGTGTTTTGGTTTAAGCCCCTGCAAAATTTTTTTCTTGTTAAAAGCCCTTGCAAAATGACATATTTTGTTATAAGCCCTTCTATGACTAAAATGTTAGCCTTAACATGGAATGCTATGATTGCTGGATATGTTGAGAAGGGCTTATAACAAAATTTTTCATTTTGCAAGGGCTTTTAACAATTTTTTTTTTTTGCAGGGGCTTACACCAAAACACCCTATATTTGCAGGGGCCTAAAACATATTTAAGCCTTATTTTTATCCATTTTGTTTTATTGTTCACATTCTCATCTCTAGCCCTGACCTCATTCGATCCCAATAAGTTGTCAAACAACTGAAACATCGTACATATAACTATATTAATTAATCGAAATACAAACATAATTTAAATGATGAAATATGTGATGTTACTAAATACACACCTTTCAAACATTCCTTTCATCTTGGGGTGGTTGGTATAATGACCATGACACGAATCCAAATATAATGACCAACAATATCCACTAATGGAAGAAAGACATTAAAAAACATCATTTAGCATCGGTTGTTTGAACAGCCGATGCTAAATGTTGAACCGGTGGCAATTTTGTAAATAAAGGGAAGTTTGAAGTTTTCGAGCCTACATTTAGCATCGGTTGTTTAAACAACCGATGCTAAAAGTATTGGCCTCAGACATTTAGCATCGGTTGTATGGAATAACCGATGCTAAATGTCTAACGCAAAAACATTTAGCATCGGGTGCTAAATGCAACCGATGCTAAATGTTGAACCGGTGGCAATTTTGTAAATAAAGGGAAGTTTGAAGTTTTCGAGCCTACATTTAGCATCGGTTGTTTAAACAACCGATGCTAAAAGTATTGGCCTCAGACATTTAGCATCGGTTGTATGGAATGATCGATGCTAAATGTCTAACGCAAATACATTTAGCATCGGGTGTTTAAACAGCCGACGCTAAAGGTTATGTTTTTTCAATTCATCCATCGCATACACTCTTCGCATTCTCACTCTCACGCTCTGAACTTTGTCACTCTCTCAACGCTCTCGCTACCTCACTCTCTGGACCTCCATCGCCGTCACGATTCTTGGCTCGTCTTCACGATTCTTGGCTCGTCGTCACTCTCACTCTCTCAACTCTCTCGTTCTCTGAACTCTCTCCCACCCTTATTTCACTCACACATGGAACCCTAGCTAAATCTCTCTTAGTTTTCGTACGATTTAGCCTTCAGATTTCATTTTGAGGATCGTTTCCCCCTTACTCTTTCTCTCTCGATTTCACTTTTTATGCGGCATTTCGCAGTTTTTGCACGTATTCGCATTATCTCCCTTACTCTTTTCCTTTAACCATTGAATGCTCGCTTTCAGAAACTGCACAAGCTTCTTTCGTGGTGGGTTTCCAAATCGTCGTTTTTCTCCTACTCTGTTCCTCATCACGCAAACCCTAAATTTCTAGCGTTGTCAGTTCGAACGAGTAAACGAGGATACAAAGACGCTTTGAAGATATGTTGTTCTTGCGATTTTCTATGTTGTGAGTGAGCATTCTACTCATTACGCATCAGGTCAGTGAACATCACGATTCTTTTGTTCTTGCGATTATGCTATGTTGTGAATTTCCTTATTGTTTTTTATTCCAAGTAGTCAGTGTTGGGTTATGCTAAATCAGCTAGGCTGTTATTCTAATTTGCTTTTGTTCTTCTTGTTATCTTTTACCATTTCTGGAACAGCTTGATTTGCTTGCATTTCTATGTGTTTTTGGGTGTATTTCTCTGTCTATCTGTAGAAGTTGTGTGTGTGGGTTTCTCTGGGGCAAGGGTTTGCTTGCTGGGTAATAGCTTGTTCTGCATTTTAGTTGAAAGAAGTTCTTTCTGCATTTTAGGAACTTCTATCACAGTAGGCAATATTTATTTCAGCTTTCTCTAATCTGTCCACAATGCCATTTTGATTTGCTCATCATATCTGGTTGTAGAAAGCCTCTCTGCCCTATCTCTAGTTGACAGAATTAAGAGAGATTTACAAGGATTTTGGATTTGTTGTCATATATGATACATCCTAGAGATAGGGCAGAATATAGGGATAGAGCAGAAAGGCTCTCTTGGACTTTGATTCTTGTGTTGTTGAAGTAAATAATAAACCTTTCCATTATACCTTTCTTCTTCTATTCAATTTCTTCATCAAATACACATAAAAATGGTCCCTCTGAAATCAACAATTTGCTTCTTGCATTGGCCCTATTGGTCTATGACTGTTAGAGTTTTTTTACTAAGATGAATGAATACTATTTCAGGTGTACCTGACTTCATATTGGTCTCCTTGCTTTAAAGTTGATTTCTTTGATACATAATAGCAGATTTGGAGTCCTAGTCTCGACATCACAGTAAGTCTTCATCTAAACTCTTTCAGCAATATTCTTTATTTCTAACTAATGTGATTTTATGATTTCCCCAAAATCGTAACTTTTTTTATAATTTCATAATACATTGATTCTTAGATACTTAATTTCATAATACTATAATTTGTGATGGTGCAAGACCGAGGTCGCAAAGCGTTGGTAGAGGTATATGTTTATATTACTAGATTTGTTTTATTATTTTAATCAATTCATAAATACTAGCTTAATTTATATGTATGTTTTAATTATTCAGCACACCATCTCATGTGGAGGAATTCAAAATGCGGGTGTTCAGGTTCCCTCTCCCATGACAACTGTTGGATCTAAGGCTAGCTACTCACCATCTCATGTGGAGGAGGAGGTCAATATCGACTGGATGAAAGAGATGCTTGTGACGGGGTATGCTGATAAGAGACATGCTAGGATAAGGTTGGAGCATGAAGATCATGAGTGTTTTGTCTCCTTCAAAGAGATCATGGACATGGTTTCTGGTGAAGAGTGGCTTGAATTGAGCCATTTGGCCATATGGTGCACGTAAGTAGTAAAGTCTATTTCATTATATAAGTTTCTCACATTTTTACATATATTAATCGATTTGATAGTTTTTCTTACTTGCCGCTAGATATTTGCATCGTCAATGTGTTGAAAGAGGTATTGATGACTTATATGGATTTGTGTGTCCATACAAGCTTAACGTGAAGGATATGTCCATGAATAATGTCCTTCAAAATCTTCAACAGAAATTGATGACCACCAATAAGGGAGTATATATTGCTCCATTTTGCCATAGGTAACAACAACATATTTCAACGAATTGGTGATCCATTTTTCTTTGTGTGTTGCTTAATTTTAAGTTTATCAATGTTGCAGCGGACATTGGCAACTAGTTGTCTTAATCCCACCTCAAAATACTGTGGTCTGGATGTGTTCCTTATCCCACAAACCAAACAAAGCACTCAAAGAAATGTTTAGCAAGTAAGTTTTTATTTTTTATCATGGTTTAGACTGTAGTATTTGAACTTAAGTTGGGTTGAAATTTTATAAATACTTTTATATTATGTTATTAGAGCTGTCAAAGGTTATTCTATATCTGCTCCCACGTGGTTGTACCCTACAGTAAGTAATTTAAAATATTGAGTTGATTTAATTTGGAGTGAATTCATATATGATATATATATATATATATATAATATTCTGTTTAATTTGGTTAACTTTGTTAATTCATTTGTGTAGATGCCAATACAACGGAATGGTTTTCATTGTGGCTATTATGTGATGAAGTTTATGCTGACCATTGTGAATGCTAGTGTTGTTGATAGTTGGGAGCAGGTATAAATTTTTGGTTAAAATTATACTTTACACATTTATTTGGAATTAGAATGATTGAATATAATTTGTTTGAGTAATTTTTAAACTTGTAGGTATTTGATGACCCAAAGGCATACACCGAAGAGGAGATTTTTGTGGTTCGTCAGCTTTGGGCAGAATTCTATATGAAGATTCGTACGGAGCAAAAGGATACAGTGTTTAGTACTTTCTGATTCTGAAGCTTTGGGCAGAATTCTTTAGATACAACCTTTGTTTTAGATACTCTAGCTCTTTTAGAATCATTTAGATACACCCTTTCTGTTAATGTGAACAATTAAGGTATTAGACCAGTATTAGAATTGGTCGTTTCTGTTAATTTGCAATACTGTCTGTGATGCAATCTGTTATTTTTGTGTTGCTGTCTGGGATACAACAGGTTCGTAAACGGTATGGATCAAAAATGAAAGAAACTAAAATGTGTAAAATGACATTTAGCATCGGTTGTTTGAAACAACTGAAGCTAAATGTCATTTTCTGATGACGTTTAGAGACATTTAGCGTCGGTTGTTTGAAACAACCGATGCTAAATGTCATTTTCTGATGACATTTAGAGACATTTAGCATCAGTTGTTTAAAACAACCGATGCTAAATGCCTCACAGGGGACTTTTAGCGTCGGTTGTTTGAAACAACCAATGCTAAATGTCATTTTCTGATGACGTTTAGAGACATTTAGCGTTGGTTGTTTGAAACAACTGATGCTAAATGTCTTAAAGGGGACTTTTAGCGTCGGTTGTTTAAAACAACCGATGCTAAATGTCCCCTTTGAGACATTTAGCGTCGGTTGTTTCAAACAACCAACGCTAAATGTCATTTTTTGACATCTGAAATAGTTTTTAATGTGACATTTAGCATCGGTTATCTGAACACCCGATGCTAAATGTAACATTTAGCGTCGGTTAAATAACCGATGCTAAATGTCAGAAATTTAGCATCGGAGGATTTACCGTCGGGCGATAACCGACGCTAAATGTCCAATTTAACCGACGCTAAATGTCTTTTCTGCACCAGTGATCCAATGTTGCCTACAAAAAAATTCAATAACCAAATAAATAACAGATATTTCACAAACACGTTATATATATATAGATTAAACTTCTTATGCTAAGTTGATGGGTGCCAAAAACAATCTATCACAGCTGCTTTCATGTGCCAAAGCCAAGCGTCTATCAATATAGGCTTTTACCTCTTCCTTGTTTGCCTTAACCACTTTCTTCAAGTTCTCAATTTTGGCTTGTGACATGCCTTTGTCAAAGCGGACATTGCGTAGAAAAGTACGTTCGGGGCCCAAGAAGATAAATCTTTGTGTTTGTTCCATGGGGATCATAATCTCATGGTACAAATACCTATAGTTAAAATGTATAGAAATAAATTAACAACTAATAATAATAATAATAATAATAATAATAATAATAATAATAATAATAATAATAATAATAATACCTGATGTATGTTGTAATAGTAGTTGCAGATGCCCACTCGTGATTATATACCTCTCGCAGTTCCACATTTGAAAGGCCGATTTCTTGGGGATCTCCCAAGATGTCCGGTTCTATCCACGCCCTTATCATATCTTCACCCGTCATTGTTGAGGCATGAATCTTTAGATAACTGATGAATTCCTTAGAAGGGGCAGGGGGTTGGGATTGAATCTCCTTCCCGTTATCTACTTGCCGAGACACTGATTTCTTGGGAGCAATAGAAGGGGAGGTTGGGATTCAATCTCATTCCCGCTAGCTTCTCGCCTAGACACATGCTTCTTGTGACCAATAGAAGGGGAGGGTTGGGATTTGATAACATGCCCAGAAATCCGAGATCCTGCTTTCTTTAACTATATATTTAGAAAGATAATTAGTTATTAATATGTGACAATAAGCCAATGAATTATTAACAAATATATTAATTGCTTATATACATTGATAAGATTTGTTGGCCATGCCACCAAGGTGCCAAGTGCATCATTCACAGTCAACAAAGTCAACTCTTCAGTGTCAACTAGTACCGGCAATGGTGCATCCTCCACAACAACAATGTCAACTCTGCTCTCGCATGATTTGGAGGCATGGGTAGATTGTCCAAGGTGGAGGCCGGATTGTTACAAACAAAGCCCTTTGCGACCAACGTAAGCGGGTTTGATAAATATATTCACAATTGTTACCCTAAATTAAATAATAACCAAATATTAATATCTACAAATATTAATATCTATAAGTTAATGTAAAATATAAAAAATAAAAAGACGGTCCAACGATAATTACCTCATTGGATGCAAGGATAAAATAAAAAGTTAATGTAATATCTATGAGGCAAGGATGTCATTCGGACTATAACCTTAGAAGCGTTCTAGGGTAGTAGCGGATCATACATGGAGATTGATGTGCCAACCTTGGGAAGATTTTCTACACTTATTTCGTTAATTCAAGTAGTCAGATGAAAGACTTGACGAAATTTTGCAACTTAAGACCTTTCTGAGAATGTCGATCCTCGGTTAGTCAGATGAAAGACTTGACGAAATTTTGAGGACAAAATTCTTTCAAGTTGGGGAGAATGTAACACCCTCAAAATAATTAATAGAATTATTTGGGTGTTAACCCAATTAAACCAATTTAGTACTTAACGGGTAAATTTATTGAGTGCAAAAATTAATTATTGGTCGTCAACGGATCGTTAACCGGATAATACGAATCAAGGAAGTTTCGGAATAGAAATAGGAGATTTAGATCAATATGGTAATTGGACCACGTTACCAATTATATATTAAATATATATATATGTAACCGTGTGTGTGTGTGAAAAGAAGAAAAAGAAGAATTAAAAGAAAGAAATAAAAAGAAGAAAGAAAGAAGAGAGGAAGCGAGAGTTACAGAAAGAAGAGAATAGAGAAAAGAAGAGAATGGCGTGAGGGAGAAGAGAAGAGGGAGAGAGAAGACTTCACCGAAACGACTTCCTTCCAACACGAAAAATGTTCGGCGTTCCTTCCTCTTCGTTTTGGTACCAAAATCTTCATCATCAACTCACTCTCCTCAAATCCACCATTTTCGAATTTAAGAGGAAATAGAGGCTTTTGTTGTTCAAGCTCAAAGGAAAGCTTTGGATGGTGTTTGGGAGCGAGCTCAAGGTGGATAGCGCAAATATTGAAGTCCGATTTGGAGTTTGTGAAGAATCAAGGGGTTAGGGAGCATTTTGGGGTTATGTGTGAATAGTAGCTTTTGGAGGTTAGGGATGATGAATAGTGTCAATGGAAGATTTCGAGGAATTTGGTATTTCGGTCAAAAGAGGTTTCGTGATAGAGTGGGAAGCTTTGGAAGCGGATTGGGTGTCGCCGGAGCAGGGAGCGTTCGTGTGGCTACTCGGTGATTTCGGCTCGATCGTGGATCACGCGTCAAGGGTGAGTTCTACTCACGTTTAGGATTTTTGTTTTTCGAATTAATTGATTGATCGTTTTATCGCTTTCACTGGTCTGGAATATTACTTGGTATTGTCTGTTTCGGGTTAGGAATCGATCGGAGCGAGTCTCGAGTTGTCTCGTGTTGAAATGGAATTTTTGGTGATTTGATTCCGAAAGATTTTGACTTAAAAACCGTTAATTGGAAAATATGTCGTGTTTTGATACAATTCGTTTAAAATGAGTTTTTGATTGATTGTGTGACTTTGATTGAGACTGTTTTTATAAGTTGTCAAAACTGTTTTCGATCGGAACAAGAACCGGAATTGAGCGGAATAGCGAATTTCGCAAGAAAACGGAAAACCTGCACTTTTCTGCAGATGGTCGCGTCGCGACCCGTCCCCTTCGCGTCGCGACCTGGCCCAGTTTTGTCACGCCAAAAGTTTCTGTCGTTTTTCGCGTTGCGACGGTAGCAGTTCGCGTCGCGACGCTTTGCAGATTTTCAACAGTTTTTCACTGATTTTGTTTTCGCAATAACTTTTGATCCGGGAACCCGATTGAGGTGTTCTAAGATGCGTTTGAAAGCTTATTCCGAGGGCTAACAAAATATACAATTTAAAAAGGTAAAAAGAACTGTTTTTGAAGTTCAAATTGTTTCGAAAAGCCGAATAATAGTACACGTGTGCGGATATGTTTTATTTATAATAACGCGGACTATGAGTCCTACGTGGTATGGTATAACTGACGCGGGATGATTATTATTTATTCGTCTAAACCGGTCTACGATTCACGATATATATATTATACCGACTATAGGGAGCGGCCCAATGCGGGTATTACGTTCGATTAACGGTCAAATGTAGATGGACTAACTGTTCATTGAGTATAGGTGAACTAACAGGTCATCGAGTGTAGATATATTTATATATATATATCAGGTTTGGGTGACGACCCATGTTGACATACTAGGAGGGGCAGTCATGATCCCCTACCCTAGGCTCTGAGGCCAATAGCGGAACTGTTATTGGCAAGGGGTTCGCCAGGATTTAGTCTTGGGGCAGTCGGCGGTGTGTCAAAGAGTATTGAGTAACGTCCGCCGGGATTTAGTCTTGGGGCAGTCGGTGGTACGTTACTGTTGTTTTGTAGTGTGTTCGCCGGGATTTAGTCTTGGGGCAGTCGGTGACGCACTGTGTTATAGCAGATTCGCCAGGATTAGTCTTGGGGCAGTCGGTGAAATGCTATGTGTAAAATAATGCGGTTATCGGGAGTTAGCGTTCGCGCAGTCGATGCCGTGTCGAGTTAAAACGTTTTAAAATGGACCGAGAGTGTTAGTAGGGGTCTCGGTAGAACTCACTGAGATTGTATCTCACTGTTTATATTTTGTGGTTTTTACAGAGAAGCAGGGGAAAAAGAAAAGGTGACGAAGCACAGCTAGGTGGTGTGCTTATGAAGACGGTGAAGACTTAGTTTTCAATGTTATTGTCCTTCCCTTGACATTCTATGTATTTTCGATTGTATAACTTGTACCAGTAAAAGTTGTAAAATCGTTTCCGCTATTTCTTGTTATTTGGATATTGGACTCTAGGTTATGAGCTGTTTTTATTTATGTTCAATATCTAAAACAGGAAAAATATCTCTGATTATTTTATGATGGTACACTTGGGTATTTTTACTCGATAAAAATACCGGGGTGTTACAGTTGGTATCAGAGCAGTTCGACCTAGTCGGACTTAGTTTAGGGTTGAGTCGATTCCTTGTTAGTCCTTGTTGTAATTACACTTGTGATGCTAAGAGACATTGAGCCTGATCAACTTAATACTTAGTGCATCATAAGCGGAATTATACCAGGATGATCAAGACGCAATCCTCGACCAAGACCGGAGTCTCCAACCGGTGCATCCTCAGGAAAGGTGGCATGACGGTGGAAGAATACACCGCTAAGTTTGAGAAGTTGTCTCAGTTTTACCAAGTGGTAAAGTAAGCTCTGGATGACGAATGGAGAATGCAGATGTATAAGAGGGGCATAAGCGCTTTCATGACTTAGGGTCTCAGTTCTTATACTATTACCAATTATGTTGCCTTAGTGCAATCAGCCTATGTCGCCGAGGATGATCTCATAGGAAATATGGGAAAGGAAAGAAGGTAGTTGAATTATCAAATCCGATTGCAAAGTCCTAAGATAATTTCATCAAAGGAAAAGCAGATGCAATTCCTTGATCCTTCAAAGGTCAGAAGATGTTCTAACTGTGGAAAGCCTCACAGCGGTGATTGCAAGCGAAGATCTAATCGGTGCTATTATAGAAATGTAGAGGGTCACTATGGTAAAGAGTGCCCCGTAAGGAAAAGTTCCAAGGAGTCACAAGCAGCTCCAAGGCAAGGACGAGTCAACACTTTGGATGCTCAGACAGTTACAACTGCTGACCGGGTACTGAGGGGTATGGGATCTCCTTTCAATAACTCCGTCAGTATATTATATGATTCGGGTGCAACCTATTGTTGTATATCCCGATCACATGCGAATCGGTTGGGATCAGCCTTATCATTGCTATCCGAGCCGATAACTATTTTAACTGCTGCTAAGGGTCGTGTCCAGACCCAATTATTATGTGAAAATTGCCTACTTGTCATAGGCGACAGACAGTTTGTTGTGAAATCTATTTGTTTGCCTATGAGAAGTGTGGACACCATTTTGGGCATGAATTGGAAGACTGCAAATCATGTTGCAATCGACTGTGTTAATCACTGTCAGCTTCGCTGCAGAATCAGTTGAATTGTCTAGGACGGATTCTGAAGCGGTTACCTAGTTCACCTTAGACGGTCAATCTTCATTCCAAGGTGTGGAAGCGCATGTTAGTATGTTATCTACATTCACTGAAACTAGTTTAGATTTGGCGAACATTCTGGTTGTGAATGACTTTCTGGATGTTTTCACGATGAAGCTTCTTCTGAACCTCCAGAGCGAAAGGTAGAGTTTACTGTAGAATTGGTTCCTTGCACGGGATCGATATCTCTTGTTTCTTATTGAATGTTTCTTTAGAATTAAAGGAAATGGAGTCTCAACTTGAAGAGTCGATGTTAAAGAAATTCATTCGACCAAGTGCTTCTCTAAGGAGTGCTCTGGTGTGGTTAGTCGAAAGGAAAAATGGTAGCATGAGATTGTGCATTAATTACCGACTACTCAACAATGTGACGAACAAGAACAAATATCCTTTTCTAAGGATACAAGAATTGCTGGATCAACTTCGAGGTGCCGTGGTGTTTTCAAAAATTGACCTGAGGACGGACTATCGTCAAATAAAAGTTAGAGCCTTAGATATTCCGAAGACAGCTCTCCGTACTAGGTATGGACATTATGTGTGGGTAGTGATGCCCTTCGGTTTGACTAATGCTCCAGCGGTATTCATGGATTACCTGAACCGAGTTTTTCCTCAATTACCTAGATCAATTTGTAGTCGTTTTCATTGATGGTATCTCGATGTGCGCGAAGACCATTGAGGAGCATGTCCAACATCTCCGCATTGTTCTGAAAGTACTCCGAGAAAAGAAGTTGTACTTGAAACCTTCGGAGTGTGATTTTTGGGTGTCAGAGGTAAAGTCTTTGGGACATGTGATTTCCCAAGTCGGGAGTTTCTGTAGATCTCAGTAAGAAGGAAGCGGTGTTGAATGGGAACGACCAACGTCAGTCACAGAGATCAGAAGTTTTTGGGTCTAGCCGGTTACTATAAGAGATTTGTTCAAGGGTTCTCACAGTTAGTTCTCCACTTACTCGGTTAACTCGTAAGAGTCATCCGTTTACGTGGGATGCCGATTGTGAAGAATGTTTTCTAGAGTTGAAGATTTTGACTTCTGCTCCAATCCTGATTCTTCCGGATCCGTCATTGGAATTTTAAATTTTCGATGACGCTTCAGGGAAGGGTTTAGGATGTATTCTAATGTAAAGATCAACAAGTGGTAGCTTAGGCGTCCAGACAATTAAGGTCTCGTGAAGAGAATTACCCAACTCATGAATTGGAGTTAATAGCTATTGTGTATGCATTGAAGATTTGGAGACGTTACCTGTATGGGTCTCGTTTCGAAGTCTCTAGTGGTCACAAGAGTTTAAGGTATCTGTTTGATCAGAAAGAACTGAATAGCAGGCAGAGAAGTGTGTAGAATTTCTGAAGGATTATGACTTCGGGTTGAAGTATCATCCAGGAAATTCCAATGTTGTAGCTGATGCGAGTAATAGGAAATCGCTACACAAGGCAGAATTATGATGCATTAGATGGAATTATTAGAGTCTGATAGAGACTTAAATCTGAATTCAAGATCGAAAGGAACCTGTTAGTGTTGAGCCATATGAGGATCTCTAGTTCCCTAAGGGATTCTATACGCTTAGCATAGGAAGTTGATGTGAAGCTACAATCACAAAAGGTATTTCCAGATTTTACCATAGATAGTGATGGAGTCAGTGGTTTCAACGGTAGAATCTGTGCGCCCGATGATGAGAACAATAAAAGGCAAGTGTTAGAGGAAGCACACCGAAGTTTATATTCTGTTCCAAGATGTACAGAAATGTAAAGCAGATGTATGAGTGGCAATGTATTAGTTTGTTAATCTCTTCTTTGTGAAGGTTAACAATGAGATTGTAATAAGTGATTCCGTTTGACAAGTCAAACGTGAATACGAATATGTAAGTGAGGTAACTGTTGATTGTTTTCACGTTACGAATGGCCATCAAAGGATTGATTGATGGATCTGCTTGTAAGTGACTGAAATTTCCAAAGTGAAGCATGGCGGGCGATGTAATAGTTTTGAAAAATCGTTTTTGTGAAAACCCGCATGCTAAAGTTAATTTTGGGAACGAATTAAGAGGCTAATAGGATATGATCGAGGAGGAAAATCCTAAGAGGATTACTTAGGTTGAGGGGAAGCTCTCAAAGCTATTGATTGATTCGGAAAGGAGCTCAGAGTTCTGTTTGATAGTTGATTGGAGAACAACTGAGGTGATTTCCATTACGTTCCATTTATTGGATGTCCCCACGGTTTATTTCTACGTTTAAGATAAACGTTTCTGGTAAATCCTCATTCCATCTTCTTTCGAAAAGTGTTATCTCGAAATCTTGGGGGCGAGTCAAGAAGTTTCACAAGTGACTTTTTTCGTCACATTGTCGGTGTGTACGAGAATTGTTATGGATTTTATAAGATTTGTTGAGAACGCGTTTACACCCTCCGAGGAAACCGTGTTTGTTTTTACCTCTACCGAGGAGTACCAGTATGTGGATCTCATTTTCCAATCCGTATTTCTATCAAGTGTCTCGTATTAGACTCTTTGATTTAGATTAATCAAAGTTGGGGAGTAAATGAGGATAATTGAAATGAAGCTTCGGAAGTGTTTTCAAACGCGGTGCCAAGCCTATTTAGGCAAATGGTGAGTTTCTCGTATTAATTCGTAACTAGGGAGTTCGGACTATAACCTTAGAAGCGTTCTAGGGTAGTAGCGGATCATACATGGAGATTGATGTGCCAACCTTGGGAAGATTTTCTACACTTATTTCGTTAATTCAAGATTGTGTTCCAGCAACTTAAGACCTTTCTGAGAATGTCGATCCTCGGTTAGTCAGATGAAAGACTTGACGAAATTTTGAGGACAAAATTCTTTCAATTTGGGGAGAATGTAACACCCTCAAAATAATTAGTAGAATTATTTGGGTGTTAACCCAATTAAACCAATTTAGTACTTAACGGGTAAATTTATTGAGTACAAAAATTAATTATTGGTCGTCAACGGATCGTTAACCGGATAATACGAATCAAGGAAGTTTCGGAATAGAAATAGGAGATTTAGATCAATATGGTAATTGGACCACGTTAACAATTATATATTAAATATATATATATATATATATATGTAACCGTGTGTGTGTGTGAAAAGAAGAAAGAAAAGAAAGAAATAAAAAGAAGAAAGAAAGAAGAGAGGAAGCGAGAGTTACAGAAAGAAGAGAATAGAGAAAAGAAGAGAATGGCGTGAGGGAGAAGAGAAGAGGGAGAGAGAAGACTTCACCGAAACGACTTCCTTCCAACACGAAAAATGTTCGGCGTTCCTTCCTCTTCGTTTTGGTACCAAAATCTTCATCATCAACTCACTCTCCTCAAATCCACCATTTTCGAATTTAAGAGGAAATAGAGGCTTTTGTTGTTCAAGCTCAAAGGAAAGCTTTGGATGGTGTTTGGGAGCGAGCTCAAGGTGGATAGCGCAAATATTGAAGTCCGATTTGGAGTTTGTGATGATTCAAGGGGTTAGGGAGCATTTTGGGGTTATGTGTGAATAGTAGCTTTTGGAGGTTAGGGATGATGAATAGTGTCAATGGAAGATTTCGAGGAATTTGGTATTTCGGTCAAAAGAGGTTTCGTGATCGAGTGGGAAGCTTTGGAAGCGGATTGGGTGTCGCCGGAGCGGGGAGCGTTCGTGTGGCTACTCGGTGATTTCGGCTCGATCGTGGATCACGCGTCAAGGGTGAGTTCTACTCACGTTTAGGATTTTTGTTTTTCGAATTAATTGATTGATCGTTTTATCGCTTTCGCTGGTCTGGAATATTACTTGGTATTGTCTGTTTCGGGTTAGGAATCGATCGGAGCGAGTCTCGAGTTGTCTCGTGTTGAAATGGAATTTTTGGTGATTTGATTCCGAAAGAATTTGACTTAAAAACCGTTAATGGGAAAATATGTCGCGTTTTGATACAATTCGTTTAAAATGAGTTTTTGATTGATTGTGTGACTTTGATTGAGACTGTTTTTATAAGTTGTCAAAACTGTTTTCGATCGGAACAAGAACCGGAATTGAGCGGAATAGCGAATTTCGCAAGAAATCGGAAAACCTGCACTTTTCTGCAGATGGTCGCGTCGCGACCCGTCCCCTTCGCGTCGCGACCTGGCCCAGTTTTGTCACGCAAAAATTTTCTGTCGTTTTTCGCGTCGCGACGGTAGCAGTTCGCGTCGCGACGCTTTGCAGATTTTCAACAGTTTTTACTGATTTTGTTTTCGCAATAACTTTTGATCCGGGAACCCGATTGAGGTTTTCTAAGATGCGTTTGAAAGCTTATTCCGAGGCCTAACAAAATATACAATTTTAAAAGGTAAAAAGAACTGTTTTTGAAGTTCAAATAGTTTCGAAAAGCCGAATAATAGTACACGTGTGCGGATATGTTTTATTAATAATAACGCGGACTATGAGTCCTACGTGGTATGGTATAACTGACGCGGGATGATTATTATTTATTTGTCTAAACCGGTCTACGATTCACGATATATATATTATACCGACTATAGGGAGCGGCCCAATGCGGGTATTACGTTCGATTAACGGTCAAATGTAGATGGACTAACTGTTCATTGAGTATAGGTGACTTAACAGGTCATCGAATGTAGATATATTTATATATATCAGGTTTGGGTGACGACCCATGTTGACATACTAGGAGGGGCAGTCATGATACCCTACCCTAGGCTCTGAGGCCAATAGCGGAACTGTTATTGGCAAGGGGTTCGCCGGGATTTAGTCTTGGGGCAGTCGGCGGTGTGTCAAAGAGTATTGAGTAACGTCCGCCGGGATTTAGTCTTGGGGCATTCGGTGGTACGTTACTGTTGTTTTGTAGTGTGTTCGCCGGGATTTAGTCTTGGGGCAGTCGGTGACGCACTGTGTTATAGCAGATTCGCCGGGATTAGTCTTGGGGCAGTCGGTGAAATGCTATGTGTAAAATAATGCGGTTATCGGGAGTTAGCGTTCGCGCAGTCGATGCCGTGTCGAGTTAAAACGTTTTAAAATGGACCGAGAGTGTTAGTAGGGGTCTCGGTAGAACTCACTGAGATTGTATCTCGCTGTTTATATTTTGTGGTTTTTACAGAGAAGCAGGGGAAAAAGAAAAGGTGACGAAGCACAGCTAGGTGGTGTGCTTATGAAGACGGTGAAGACTTAGTTTTCATTGTTATTGTCCTTCCCTTGAGATTCTATGTATTTCCGATTGTATAACTTGTACCAGTAAAAGTTGTAAAATCGTTTCCGCTATGTCTTGTTATTTGGATATTGGACTCTAGGTTATGAGCTGTTTTTATTTATGTTCAATATCTAAAACAGGAAAAATATCTCTGATTATTTTATGATGGTACACTTGGGTATTTTTACTCGATAAAAATACCGGGGTGTTACACTTCGCATTCTCACTCTCACGAACTTTGTCACTCTCTCAACGCTCTCGCTACCTCACTCTCTGGACCTCCATCGCTGTCACGATTCTTGGCTCGTCTTCACGATTCTTGGCTCGTCGTCACTCTCACTCTCTCAACTCTCTCACTCTCTCAACTCTCTCGCTCTCTGAACTCTCTCACACCCTTATTTCACTCACACATGGAACCCTAGCTAAATCTCTCTTAGTTTTCGCACGATTTTGCCTTCAGATTTCATTTTGAGGATCGTTTCCACCTTACTCTTTCTCTCTCGATTTCACTTTTTATGCGGCATTTCGCAGTTTTTGCACGTATTCGCATTATCTCCCTTACTCTTTTCCTTTAACCATTGTATGCTCGCTTTCAGAAACTGCACAAGCTTCTTTCGTGGTGGGTTTCCAAATCTTCATTTTTCTCCTACTCTGTTCCACATCACGCAAACCCTAAATTTCTAGCGTTGTCAGTTCGAACGAGTAAACGAGGATACAAAGACGCTTTGAAGATATGTTGTTCTTGCGATTTTCTATGTTGTGAGTGAGCATTCTACTCATTACGCATCAGGTCAGTGAACATCACGATTCTTTTGTTCTTGCGATTATGCTATGTTGTGAATTTCCTTATTGTTTTTTATTCCAAGTAGTCAGTGTTGGGTTATGCTAAATCAGCTAGGCTGTTATTCTAATTTGCTTTTGTTCTTCTTGTTATCTTTTACCATTTCTGGAACAGCTTGATTTGCTTGCATTTCTATGTGTTTTTGGGTGTATTTCTCTGTCTATCTGTAGAAGCTGTGTGTGTGGGTTTCTCTGGGGCAAGGGTTTGCTTGCTGGGTAATAGCTTGTTCTGCATTTTAGTTGAAAGAAGTTCTTTCTGCATTTTAGGAACTTCTATCACAGTAGGCAATATTTATTTCAGCTTTCTCTAATCTGTCCACAATGCCATTTTGATTTGCTCATCATATCTGGTTGTAGAAAGCCTCTCTGCCCTATCTCTAGTTGACAGAATTAGGAGAGATTTACAAGGATTTTGGATTTGTTGTCATATATGATACATCCTAGAGATAGGGCAGAATATAGGGATAGACCAGAAAGGCTCTCTTGGACTTTGATTCTTGTGTTGTTGAAGTAAATAATAAACCTTTCCATTATACCTTTCTTCTTCTATTCAATTTCTTCATCAAATACACATAAAAATGGTCCCTCTGAAATCAACAATTTGCTTCTTGCATTGGCCCTATTGGTCTATGACTGTTAGAGTTTTTTTACTAAGATGAATGAATACTATTTCAGGTGCACCTGACTTCATATTGGTCTCCTTGCTTTAAAGTTGATTTCTTTGATACATAATAGCAGATTTGGAGTCCTAGTCTCGACATCACAGTAAGTCTTCATCTAAACTCTTTCAGCAATATTCTTTATTTCTAACTAAAGTGATTTTATGATTTCCCCAAAATCGTAACTTTTTTTATAATTTCATAATGCATTGATTCTTAGATACTTAATTTCATAATACTATAATTTGTGATGGTGCAAGACCGAGGTCGCAAAGCGTTGGTAGAGGTGTATGTTTATCTTACTAGATTTGTTTTATTATTTGAATCAATTCATAAATACTAGCTTAATTTATATGTATGTTTTAATTATTCAGCACACCATCTCATGTGGAGGAATTCAAAATGCGGGTGTTCAGGTTCCCTCTCCCATGACAACTGTTGGATCTAAGGCTAGCTACTCACCATCTCATGTGGAGGAGGAGGTCAATATCGACTTGATGAAAGAGATGCTTGTGACGGGGTATGCTGATAAGAGACATGCTAGGATAAGGTTGGAGCATGAAGATCATGAGTGCTTTGTCTCCTTCAAAGAGATCATGGACATGTTTTCTGGTGAAGAGTGGCTTGAATTGAGCCATTTGGCCATATGGTGCACGTAAGTAGTAAAGTCTATTTCATTATATAAATTTCTCACATTTTTACATATATTAATCGCTTTGATAGTTTTTCTTACTTGCCGCTAGATATTTGCATCGTCAATGTGTTGAAAGAGGTATTGATGACTTCTATGGATTTGTGTGTCCATACAAGCTTAACGTGAAGGATATGTCCATGAATAATGTCCTTCAAAATCTTCAACAGAAATTGATGACCACCAATAAGGGAGTATATATTGCTCCATTTTGCCATAGGTAACAACAACATATTTCAACGAATTGGTGATCCATTTTTCTTTGTGTGTTGCTTAATTTTAAGTTTATCAATGTTGCAGCGGACATTGGCAACTAGTTGTCTTAATCCCACCTCAAAATACTGTGGTCTGGATGTGTTCCTTATCCCACAAACCAAACAAAGCACTCAAAGAAATGTTTAGCAAGTAAGTTTTTATTTTTTATCATGGTTTAGATTGTAGTATTTGAACTTAAGTTGGGTTGAAATTTTATAAATACTTTTATATTATGTTATTAGAGCTGTCAAAGGTTATTCTATATCTGCTCCCACGTGGTTGTACCCTACAGTAAGTAATTTAAAATATTGAGTTGATTTAATTTGGAGTGAATTCATATATGATATATATATATATATATATATATATATATATATATATATATATATATATAATATTCTGTTTAATTTGGTTAACTTTGTTAATTCATTTATGTAGATGCCAATACAACGGAATGGTTTTCATTGTGGCTATTATGTGATGAAGTTTATGCTGACCATTGTGAATGCTAGTGTTGTTGATAGTTGGGAGCAGGTATAAATTTTTGGTTAAAATTATACTTTACACATTTATTTGGAATTAGAATGATTGAATATAATTTGTTTGAGTAATTTTTAAACTTGTTGGTATTTGATGACCCAAAGGCATACACCGAAGAGGAGATTTTTGTGGTTCGTCAGCTTTGGGCAGAATTCTTTATGAAGATTCGTACGGAGCAAAAGGATACACTGTTTAGTACTTTCTGATTCTGAAGCTTTGGGCAGAATTCTTTAGATACAACCTTTGTTTTAGATACTCTAGCTCTTTTAGAATCATTTAGATACACCCTTTCTGTTAATGTGAACAATTAAGGTATTAGACCAGTATTAGAATTGGTCGTTTCTGTTAATTTGCAATACTGTCTGTGATGCAATCTGTTATTTTTGTGTTGCTGTCTGGGATACAACAGGTTCGTAAACGGTATGGATCAAAAATGAAGGAAACTAAAATGTGTAAAATGACATTTAGCATCGGTTGTTTGAAACAACTGATGCTAAATGTCATTTTCTGATGACGTTTAGAGACATTTAGCGTCGGTTGTTTGAAACAACCGATGCTAAATGTCATTTTCTGATGACGTTTAGAGACATTTAGCATCGGTTGTTTAAAACAACCGATGCTAAATGCCTCACAGGGGACTTTTAGCGTCGGTTGTTTGAAACAACCGATGCTAAATGTCATTTTCTGATGACGTTTAGAGACATTTAGCGTTGGTTGTTTGAAACAACTGATGCTAAATGTATTAAAGGGGACTTTTAGCGTCGGTTGTTTAAAACAACCGATGCTAAATGTCCCCTTTGAGACATTTAGCGTCGGTTGTTTCAAACAACCAACGCTAAATGTCATTTTTTGACATCTGAAATAGTTTTTAATGTGACATTTAGCATCGGTTA
Organism: Astragalus membranaceus; assembly: GCA_039519185.1. Classification (NCBI taxonomy): domain Eukaryota; kingdom Viridiplantae; phylum Streptophyta; class Magnoliopsida; order Fabales; family Fabaceae; genus Astragalus; species Astragalus membranaceus. The sequence continues at coordinate 29,720,024 of CM076850.1, read as the reverse complement.
TCTGAACACCCGATGCTAAATGTAACATTTAGCGTCGGTTAAATAACCGATGCTAAATGTCAGAAATTTAGCATCGGGGGATTTACCGTCGGGCGATAACCGACGCTAAATGTCCAATTTAACCGACGCTAAATGTCTTTTCTGCACTAGTGATCCAATGTTGCCTACAAAAAAATTCAATAACCAAATAAATAACAGATATTTCACAAACACGTTATATATATATATATATATATATATATATATATATATATATATATATATATATATATATATAGATTAAATTTCTTATGCTAAGTTGATGGGTGCCAAAAACAATCTATCACAGCTGCTTTCATGTGCCAAAGCCAAGCGTCTATCAATATAGGCTTTTACCTCTTCCTTGTTTGCCTTAACCACTTTCTTCAAGTTCTCAGTTTTGGCTTGTGACATGCCTTTGTCAAAGCGGACATTGCGTAGAAAAGTACGTTCGGGGCCCAAGAAGATAAATCTTTGTGTTTGTTCCATGGGGATCATAATCTCATGGTACAAATACCTATAGTTAAAATGTATAGAAATAAATTAACAACTAATAATAATAATAATAATAATAATAATAATAATAATAATAATACCTTATGTATGTTGTAATAGTAGTTGCAGATGCCCACTCGTGATTATATACCTCTCGCAGTTCCACATTTGAAAGGCCGATTTCTTGGGGATCTCCCAAGATGTCCGGTTCTATCCACTCCCTTATCATATCTTCACCTGTCATTGTTGAGGCATGAATCTTTAGATAACTGATGAATTCCTTAGAAGGGGCAGGGGGGTTGGGATTGAATCTCCTTCCCTTTATCTACTTGCCGAGACACTGATTTCTTGGGAGCAATAGAAGGGGAGGTTGGGATTCAATCTCATTCCCGCTAGCTTCTCGCCTAGACACATGCTTCTTGTGACCAATAGAAGGGGAGGGTTGGGATTTGACAACATGCCCAGAAATCCGAGATCCTGCTTTCTTTACCTATATATTTAGAAATATAATTAGTTGTTAATATGTGACAATAAGCCAATGAATTATTAACAAATATATTAATTGCTTATATACATTGATAAGATTTGTTGGCCATGCCACCGAGGTGCCAAGTGCATCATTCACAGTCAACAAAGTCAACTCTTCAGTGTCAACTATTACCGGCAATGGTGCATCCTCCACAACAACAATGTCAACTCTGCTCTCGCATGATTTGGAGGCATGGGTAGATTGTCCAAGGTGGAGGCCGGATTGTTACAAACAAAGCCCTTTTGCGACCAACGTAAGCGGGTTTGATAAATATATTCACAATTGTTACCCTAAATTAAATAATAACCAAATATTAATATCTACAAATATTAATATCTATAAGTTAATGTAAAATATAAAAAATAAAAAGACGGTCCAACGATAATTACCTCATTGGATGCAAGGATAAAATAAAAAGTTAATGTAATATCTATGAGGCAAGGATGTCATTCGGACCATCACAATCAGTAATTTCTCCTTGTGATACTGATTGTGATATGGATTCCTGATTCACAAAAATTATTAGACATTATTAATAAACATTAAAAGTAATATCAACATTATAAAAAAAATTTAATTTTATCATACTTACAATTTTTTGAAACACCTCTCTCGTTTTTGGGTCGTCAATGACACCATCTTTGTTTTGTCGGGCTTCTAACCACAAAACATGCCGGTCAATAGATTCCTGAGTAGGATCTTTTCCGGTCTCCCGCAGCTATTAAAATTTACCATTTATTAGTAAATAAATCAAAAGATTAATTTAATAAATGAAAGATAAAATAAAAGATAATGTGCCTACCAATTGTTCATCAATCTCGTGATAACCCTTAACACCGGCTCTATAAGGGTATTCAGGACTTGCTGCTCCCTCACGATTTTCATTGCTTAATCTCTATAAAGACACATCTTTTTACATTAATACTTTATAATTGTCAAATATAGGTATATGTATGATAAGTAATTGTACAAACCTGGAATTCTTGATCTCCCCGTGAAGATACAAATGCACTCCAATCCTCCGATGTTATAATCCCATCATATCGTGGTGGAGGACGATTTCTGATGTTCCCCTCTTCATCTCTCACCCAAATTGTTAGAGTTGATCTGAATCTTCTGTGCGCCTTTCCAGCTTTCTTAAGACAATAGTATTTTCGAGAGGCATCCACATCAGAGTATTTCTGCTTACATTTAACAAAATGATTATAAATATGCTAACATATTTAATTATAAAATAACTGTATAGTCAAAATAAGACCCATACCTGTATCAAATGCCATAGCTCCTCTTTAAATTTCTCCAAAGAAGCATTTTTTTATGATTCCAACTTGTGATTGTAATTGGTATATCCTGCCTTGATGGTATCTTTAGTCTTCTCTGGCATATTGAGTAAGGTACCAATGACACTTTCGAATACATTTTTTTCAACATGCATCACATCAATGAAATGTCCTACGTGTAATGACTTCGCGTATGGCAACTCACAGAAAATCGACTTTTTCTTCCACCCTCGTTTGGCAAATTCTCCTGCAAAAGGCTTCCCAAACTTAATGTTCAAATATTTCACCTTTTCAAATAGTTTTCCACCAGTCAAAGGCGGGGGAGCTTTACGAGTTTGAGTTCCCATTGAATGCCTTTCTCCACAGCCGATATTGATGAGTTGGAGGCAAAAATCTCCGATGGCCAAGCTATATATTCTTCTTACCATGTTCCAACCACATCCAATTTGTATTATCTTCACATATAGGACATGCACACTGACCTTTCTTACTGTACCCAGATAGATTGTCATATGCTGGAAAGTCATTAATGGTGCAAAAATCATAGCCTTCAGAATGAAACTTTCTTCTCTGGACCCATCATACACTTCTACACCAATCTCCCACATTTGTTTCAAGTCTTCAATTAAAGGAGCCAAGGATACATCCATATCATTTCCTGGTTGTTTGGGGCTAGAAATTAACGAAGACAACACCATATATTTGCGTTTCATGCAAAGCCATGGAGGTATGTTATAAATCGCCAAAATCACAGGCCATGTACTGTGGGAGCTACTTTGGATATCGTGCGGGTTAAATCCATCGGCAGATAATGCAAGGCGTAGGTTTCTTGGGTCATGCCCAAAATCTGGATAATCAATATCGATCTTTTTCCACTGCGGAGAATCTGCCGGGTATCGTAGCATGCCATCTTTAATCCTTTCATCGTCATGCCAAGTCAACTATTTTGCATCTTCCAAACTATGGTACATACGCCTAGGGCACAACTTTAATAATGCATATTCATTCCGAAATAAAATGCAATCATTCGGACAAGCATGTATCTTCTCATAGTTCAATCCAATGCTGCCTAACATTTGTTTTGCATCATACGTCCGAGAAGGGAGCACATTGTCTTCCGGCAACTTATCTTTCAATAGTGCGAGTAATTCCGTAAAGCACTTATATGTCCATCCGTGGCAAGTTTTCAAGTTATACAGCTTTATCACAGTCAATAACTTTGTGTACTCAGTACAACCCGTATACAACGGTGTCTTCGCGTCGGTTATCAACTTCTCAAACATTTGACGACAATCATTAAGATCGTCTTCAACCTCCTTTGTCATCTCTTCAAATTGGTCGCCATCTAATGTATGTGTTTTAGGATAATCAACCGGATTACATCTGTGAGTACTATTATCCATATTTGAAGGTTCACCTCTTTCCTCACCGTGCATTGGGCAACAAATATAACTTTGATCGATTTCGTTGGCCTTGAAATGTCTTTCCAACTCAACCGCAGTAACTCGATTGGCGTAACAACAACATAAACAAGGACACTTGAACTTACTAGAAGTTCCTAAATGCCGAACAGCAAAGTTCACAAAATATTCCACTCCATCGGCATATTCTTTCGACAGACGATTGGCAGACATCCCCTTTCTATCCATATTAGACCGAAATTTATTATAAATTCCTGATAAGAGAACGTAAATATGTTATTGGTGAAAAACACACAAAGTACAATTTTTTGAACCTAAGACATTGGACTTTGTTATTTTATAATTTCACTTAAACACTTTGTAATATTATCAATCCCACATCTTAGGAAAATCCTATGATTGCACTATAACTAACGAAAATCCTAAAGCATCCAACTTAAACAAGGACATTTGATATTACTAGAAGTCCCTAAATGTCGAAAAAAACAAAGACTTTCAACTATTTTCAACTAAACAAGTCCCTAAGACATTCAACTATTTTCAACTAAAGAAATCAAAGACTTTGATGTCTTCCGTATTCCCATTCTTGATATAACAAATACAAGAGAACAACAAAAGTACCGGAACAAGTGGAAGCAACAACGAACTCGAACGAACGCGAACCAGATGTGAACTCGATCGAACCAGAATGAACTCTCCAACCAGATGTGAACTCGAACTAGAACGACGAACTCTCGAACCAGAACGACCTCGAACAACGAACGCAAAGCTCCGGGAAAAAAACAACCTCGCAAAACCTAACAAATAATTCGCATATTTGATTTAGGCATATTAAATTTTACTTTGCTAGTTTCATTCACCAAACATATACAATTTAAGAAGATTATCAATTCCAAAACCAAATCATTTCTTAAAAAGTGCTAATAACAATTTATGATAAATAACAATTTATGTGTTGATAGCTTCTTCTTCAAACAAAGACAATAACACATCACCCATGTTTGGATTCTTGAAAGAAACAAAAGTAATTAATGAGAACCAATCATCAAGCATCAACTTCACACATAATCATCTAACTTAGAACAACATTCAAATAACAAGCATTTCACTAAGTAATTTCAACAAACACTTCACCTCAAATTTAGAAACACTTAACTCTTTCTCAAAGAACCAATCATCAAGCATCAACTTAACACATAATCATCTAACTTAGGGTTCCAATTCCATTGAAATAACTAGAAATAAACATAAATCAAAAGAAAATTGGATGAAAAACGTCCTAATATAAAAATGTATAAAAAAATAGAACAAAAAGAAAGGGAAAAACACACCCTGTCCCTCTTGTGCGAGAGAGAACGGCGTCCACGGCGACGAGAGAGAATGCGAGAGGGACAAACACACCTTGAGAGAGAGAGAGAGAGCGAATGGGGGAGAGTGTGAGGGAGTGAGAGAGAACGACGTCCACGGCGAGAACGGCATCCACGGCGTCAACAGTGGCGTCACAGTCGAAGGGGCAGAGAGAGAACGTGAGGGAAAACGTTAGGTTGCTGGAGAACGTGAGGTTGCTGGAGCGAGAGAGAGAATGTGAGGTTGCTGGAAAACCACACCTAAAGAGAGAGAACGTGAACGTTGACAGACTGAGAGGGTTTCACAAATGAGAGGGAGATAGGGCGTAAGAGAGGAAATTAGAATTTTAGGGAATCAGGGATGCTTTTAAAAAGCGCCTCTAAAAGCCCTCCGTGTTTATAGGAAAGGGGGCACTTTTTAAAAAGCGCCTCTAAAGGCCCTCCGTGTTTTGAAAATAAAGGGCGCTTTTTAAAAAGCGCCTCTAAAGGCCCTCCCTATTTTTGGTTTAAGGGGCGCTTTATGACAAAGCGCTTCCAATGATATAACATTAGGGGCATTTTCTTGAAAGCGCCTCTGAAGGATGCGCCCTTTTTTAACAATCCTGTTTGTAGTGTAAATCACTAGTGCAAATTTGATTTTAAAAAGCACCATTTAGCATCGGTTGTTTGAACAATCGATGCTAAATGTAGACGCGGTGTCAATTTTGCAATTAGATGGAAGTTTTCAGTTTTTGCGCCTACATTTAGCATCGGTTGTTTAAACAACCGATGTTAAAAGTAATTGCATCAGACATTTAGCTTCGGTTGTTGAAATGTGTATTTGTGTCAGACTTTTAGTATCGGTTGTTTTAACAACCGATGTTAAAAGTGTATCTCAACACATTTAGCATCGGTTGTTAAAACACCCGATACTAAAAGTCCAGTTTTATTTTTTCCAATTTTCCCATTCCTTCAACACATCTCGCGTTCTCACTCTCGCGTTTTCGAAACCCAACATCTCTGAACTCTCTCACTCAACATCTCGCTCTCTCGCTCTCGCGTTTTCGAAACCCAAAGGGGGCCGTCGCCGTCTCAGGAGGACCGTGCTCGCCGTCGCCGTCTCAGGAGGTCGTCACCTTGCTCGCCGCCGATGTCGCCGTCTTAGCTCTCCGTTCTCATCTCTCCGTTTATTGGAGGCAACGTTTGGTTCTTAACTCTCTCCGTTCTCAGCTCTCTCTGTCGCCATTTCCTAGCTCGTCATCACCTTGCTCGCCGTCGCCTAAGTGCAAAAAACTTTGCAAAGAACTTCGAAACCCTAAGTTCTTAATGTCAATTCCTTCCAAGATCCGTTCGAAACCCTAAATTCTTAATGTAAGTTCCCTTCGAAAGCCTAAGTTTTTTGTGTAGACTACATCAAGGCGCCTTGTGATGAATTCTAAAATATTGTGGTTGTATATGAATGTTTTTGGCCGTTGATGTTGTGATTGTGTAACATTGTAGGCTTTGGACAAGATCTGTTTTGAGAGTCTAACAGACTAGAGCAATCTCAATGGTCAACCAGAGTTGTTTATCCATATTATTCCTCACAAGGCAAACAACTCCCTAACCATTATTTACAGTGGTATTGGCATGACCAAGGCTGGTAAGTTTTTAGATGGTTTCTTAGTTTTCAATTGAAATTTTTTGTTGTTGTAATGTATGATTTCTAATAAATTTTGTTGGTTGATATTCGTTCAGATTTAGTGAACAATTTGGGTACTATTGCAAGGTCTGGTACCAAGGAGTTCATGGAAGCTTTGGCTGCAGGTGCTGATGTTAGCATGATTGGACAATTTGGAGTTGGGTTTTACTCTGCATATCTCTAGTTATAAGCTCAAACTGCCTACTCCAAAACTGGAAAGGGCTTTAAAAGTAAACGAGTCTTTGGAAAGAACAACAGTTTTGAAAAACATGTTGTTAGTGTTGGTTCTTCTTGGAACTTCCATGATTATTGGAGATGGTATTCTAACTCCAGCAATATAAGGTACATAAAGCAAGCTGCTTTTTGACATAAATTTCTGTTTCAAGTTTTTGATTTTATTATTTGACCAATGCTGGTTGAATTGGTACTTTGCTTCCACTATCCATTCCAGAAAACATACCATTATTTCTCCTTCTTGGAATTTTTATTTGGTTATCACTTTGTATTAGTAGGACTGATGTTGAGAAAAAAATGCTTTTGGTGTAATTCAAGTATAACCATAGTGCTTGTTTGTTGCAGTGATGTCTGCCATAGAATCAAATAAATGGATTTGGTACAGGTAGGTATAGTTTCCCTTTCTTTCCAAGAATTTCACATTTTTTGGACAAGGAAAAGACATAATAGATATAGAGTATTGGCAAAGATGAGATTAGACATAAAATTTTGAAGGGGTTTGTTATGTAAACTAAAATATGGAAATTAACATATTAGTATTTTTGCACAACAAATCTTACATAAGCAATTCATGTTTCAACTTGTAGGTGAAGTTGTTAATGTATCTATTGTTGTTCTGGTGGCTTTGTTCAGCATACAAAGATTTGGTACCAGTAAAGTGGGTTTCATGTTTGCCCCTATACTTGCTTTAAGGTTCTTTGCTCTTAGTTCAATCATTCTGAACATAAGTGATGCATTATTGTCTATCTGAATGAGATATTTGTGATGAAAAGAAACATCCCTATAGGACATGGTGTAACATCCCATAATTAACTAATTTCAATTATTGAAAAATTAGTGAGAAGTAAATTATATATTTATAATAATCGAATATTTTTATGTTTGATGAGTGAATTAATTTCTTGATTAATTATTAGGATTGTGTGTGCCTAAATTCTAAGTTGATTTCCTTATATTAAGTCACATAGAGCTGATGGGGAGACATAAGGGAAAAATGAACAGCTGAAGGGTAAGTTCTCATTTAACATAAACCACTTAACCCCAGCTGAGAACCCCCCAAACAGAAAACACACTTTCATTTGCTCTGTTTTCAGAAAATAGATTAAGAGAGAAGGAGGAGAGAGTTCGAGAGAGAGAGAGTGGAGAAGAAGAGAAGGACCCTACCTCAAGTGTCCATGCATGATGCATCTGATTCCACCAATCTTCCACACTTTCCTTCCTCTTTCTAATGATACCATAAACTTATACTGAATCAAAGCCAAACACAAATTCAATCCTTCACTGAAAATCGAGTTTGAGAGAGAAAGGGGTCTTGCATGCTGTTTTAAAGAACCCTGGAACCAATTTCAGTACCTGTACCACGAAATATAGCAGCTAAGAGGAGGATTGAGTTGCTGTGTTCGAGTCTTAGATCTGTGGGAGAGTTCGGGTTCAGTTTTGGAGCGAGTCCGGAGACGGTTCGTGAGGCTATTCGAACATGTTAGCTGTTAGATTCGTCGTTTGAGTGATTTTCATCACTTCGGGTGAGTTCTATAACTCGCTTATGGATTTTGTGTGTGTTGAGTTTCCACACTTTCGAAAATCACTGCCATGTCATTTTGGGTCTCAAGAAGAAATCAGATTTAAAACTGTTTTACCAAAATCATAACTTGAAATGAGAAATTGCATGTTGCTTGTTTGGGATGTACTGGATTGAATTGATTGTCTGCTGTGTTATACTGTGTATAATGTGTGTTTATGTTTGGGTCTAGATCAGAATGGAATTTGGAATCGGAACGGAATGGAATTTACTCATGAAAAGTCTGTTTTCTGGAAAACTGATGGAGACGCACGGATAGTGTGCCTCTGTGCACGGGTCGTGCACCCCCATCTAATGCTACACGAAATGAATTTTTAAACACGCACGGTGTAACATCCCCTATTTTGCTATTTAATTATAATGGCATGATTGTAATTATTAGTGATTTATTAATTTATTGAAATTATTTAAATTGAAAGTGATTTGCTTGATTGATTTATTTTGCAAATGATGTGCTTGATTGAATTGATTGCATCGCATTAGGTTAATTAGGAGTGAGGGAATCATTAGGAAATAAATGTTTAAGTGAAGGGCGAAATTGTCTTTTCCTTATATCCTATATAAAACCCCTTTCCAGCTGAACCTTGGAACAACATTCATTTTTCTAAGATTAGAATCACCCAGCTGAAGAAGAGAAAGAGAGGGGAGAGGGCGTGAGTTGAGAGGGAGGAAGAGAGGAGGAACTTCTCAAAGTCTATTGAGAGGGGAGAGGGCGTGAGTTGAGAGGGAGGAAGAGAGGAGGAACTTCTCAAAGTCTATTGCATGTACAATCTGATTTCACCATTAGTTTCAGTTTTCCATCCTCTCTGCATTGATACAATTTTCGAAACCATCCTTCTCCTCCACCACATTCCACCATTGAAGACCACCTTGAGCTTCACATGGCCAAACGCCAAATATGTCCCTTGCATGTTATGTTGGAGAGTTGTAGAGCTAGTCCCTGTACCTGAAACACAAATTTGAGCAACCTAGAGAGTAGTCCAGTGGCTGGGTTTTTAGTTGGAAGTTATTTGGAGCGGTTTGGGAGAATTTGGAGTCACCGTGTGATCGTGAAGTCTCGGTGTCTATTGCTATTGTCGTCCAAGAGGTGAGTTCTATAACTCACTAGGGAAAACATGAATATGTGTTCTTGAGTTTGAATGTGAATCGGGATGGACATGGGAACGATCGGAATAGAAAAGAAAACGCGAAAAACCGTTTTTCTGAAATACTGTTAGTCACGCACGGACCGTGTGCCTCTGTGCACGGATCGTGCGTGAGATTCTGGAACCACTGGTGCTGTTTTTGAAAACGCGCACGGGTCGTGTGGCAAGGCGCACGGACCGTGCGTATCCTTCTGATGCGAAATTTCGAAATACATCCTAAGTCGTTCCGATTGGTCCTAAGTCCCTTCCAATCCACTCCCCAAGGTTCCCCTAGGATGGGAACACTGTAATTCTACATGTTTGGCTTTGACTGAAGTGGTAGTATTGATCGGGAAGTAATTCGGGATCGGAACGAAATGACATGTTAAATGATGGACACGCACGGATCGTGTGTATGGGCGCACGGGTCGTGCGTGGTCTTCGGGTTGCCTCTTTTAAAAAGTGTTCTAAATCATTCCAATCGATTCCAATTGCTTTCTAATCCCTCCTTCCACCTTCCCCCAATGTTACCATAATTCAATTGCCCTGAATTGAGTGGTAATTGACTGTGATTGGATCTAAGTTATGTTAGTACCATATGATTGGTTGTGTTTGAATTACGTTCAAGTTAAGTGAATGCTCATGTGATTGACCATTGATTTCATGTTATGAATTTGTGTTTGATGTATTGTGCTGGATTGACTGGTTTAGTAAGATTTATAAGATAAGTTAGCAAACCTTAGTAATCCATGAGAGATCACTTAATATTTAGACTTAGTTAGTAATTAGATCACCTTAGTAATAAGTTTATGTTCAGTTCAGTTCATTGTTCAGTTAAGTTATTGTTACGTTTAAGTTCAGTGTTGAGTTCAGTTCAGGTATATCATCATATATACCTTTTAGTCGGGGTGACGACCCTATTCAGTTTAGTGTGCTAGGGGAGAGGCAGTCATGAGCCTTATGAACCTAGGCCCCATTAGGGACCCAGCCGATTAGTGGGGACGGGTTCACCGGAAGCTTATTATGCCAAGTGACCGGTGACACGCTATAACTTTAGTTAGTGTTGTTTCTGGTAACCGGCTTGAGGGTTATGAGGACAACGTTTAGTTTAGTTTATGAGTTGCGTCTTGTAACCGGCTTAAGGGTTATAAGGACAACTTCAGTTAGTTAGCCATATAGTCAATTTTGAGGACTATGAGTTAGAATCAGAATAATGAATAAAGCATAATGAACCGCGAGTGTTAGTAAGGGGTCTCGATAGAACTCACTGAGACAAGTTGTCTCACCCAATCCATTGTTGTTGTTTTTCAGTTAAGCAGGGAAAGTTGAAGACCGTGAGGCACGGGTATGAAGATGCCTGAGGAGCAGCCGCTATCTTTATTTCTTTATGTCTTGTATTTCAGTTTCCCTTGTATCTCTGTATTTTGTATTCAGTTTCTTAGATGTACGATGGTACGACTTATGTTTTTAAGTTGTAAATCGCTTTCGCAGACTTTCGGTTTTGAGTACTGAACACTAGTTGAGGGTGTAAGGACCGCTTTATGTATTTTATGTTAAGTTATGTAAGCGAACTTGATGGGTTTTTAGCATCGAGTATTAGCATGTGTTCAGTATTTAAAAAGGAAGTCACTCTGATGTATGCCAGTAGTGCGCTTCGGTAATTTCTACAAGATAGAAATTATTGGGGTGTTACAATTGGTATCAGAGCAGTTCGACCTAGTCGGACTTAGAATCATGATTCTCTTAAATCCTCTAAGTGTGATTCCTCTTAGTATGCTATTAGACATTTAGCCTGATCAACTAAACACTTTGTGCATATTTCGTAGAATCATGGCTGGTGGAAGTAGGAGAAGCGTCCCTGTTGATCCAAATACCGAATGGATGCAGAATGTCATCGAGACGCAACAGAAGATGATGAATGACATGATGCAAATTCAGCAGCAACAGATGGCTCAAATGGCCCAGATGCATCATGAGATGATGAATCAGCAACAACCGAATGTTCAACAACCTCATCTGGAAGATCCGAATAGGGCTTACTTTCATTTTCAGAAGATGAATCCTCAAAGTTTCAAAGGAGGACCTGAGGTAATGGTATCACATTTCTGGTTGGATTCGATGGAGAAGATTTTCAGGACTCTTCAATGCAGTGAAAAAGAGAAGGTTCTCTTTGCCGCCCATATGCTCGAGGAAGATGCTCAAACCTGGTGGACCAATGCTCATGATTTGATGGTGAACCAGGGAACTCCCGTTACCTGGGTTAACTTCAAGGAGATGTTTATTGGTCACTTTTTCCCTCCGGTGATGAAGTTAAGTAAACAAGCCGAGTTTATCAATCTGAGGCAAGGAGAGATGTCGGTGGGTGAGTTCACCGCCAAGTTCGAAAGGTTGTCGCAGTTCTATCAGTTGGCAAAACATGCTCCGAATAATGAGTGGAAGATGCAGATGTATAGGGCAAGTCTTCGTGCTGATGTGGCCCAAGGTCTTAGCTCTTATGCTATGACTAGTTATGCTGGATTGGTGCAGCAAGCTTATGTTGCAGAGGCAGATCTCAACAGGATGTATGAGGAAAGGAAAGTGTATCGGAAAGAGAAGAAGAAAGCATTGGAATTGCCAACCCCAAGTGAGGAGCCAAAGGGTAACTCCAACAAAGGAAAGCAAGCTACAGCATCCGAACTACTAAGGTCCGGTAAGTGTCTGAAATGCGGAAGGCCTCACACTGGAGAGTGTCGTCTGGGATCCACTGTGTGTTACTACTGCAAGGAAGAAGGGCATTATGCTAACGAATGCCCGACGAAGAAGAGGAATCGAGAGGAGAATTCTACTCCCGCCCGTGGAAGAATCTATGTGTTGGACGCTCTGAAGGGCAAAACTGATGACAGTTCGGCGAAAGGTATTTCTTAGTCCAAATTTTGAGGACAAAATTTTTTTAAAAGTTGGGGTGAATGTAACATCCCCTATTTTGCTATTTAATTATAATGGCATGATAGTAATTATTAGTGATTTATTAATTTATTGAAATTATTTAAATTGAAAGTGATTTGCTTGATTGATTTATTTTGCAAATGATGTGCTTGATTGAATTGATTGCATCACAATAGGTTAATTAGGAGTGAGGGAATCATTAGGAAATAAATGTTTAAGTGAAGGGCGAAATTGTCTTTTCCTTATATCCTATATAAAACCCCTTTCCAGCTGAACCTTGGAACAACATTCATTTTTCTAAGATTAGAATCACCCAGCTGAAGAAGAGAAAGAGAGGGGAGAGGGCGTGAGTTGAGAGGGAGGAAGAGAGGAGGAACTTCTCAAAGTCTATTGAGAGGGGAGAGGGCGTGAGTTGAGAGGGAGGAAGAGAGGAGGAACTTCTCAAAGTCTATTGCATGTACAATCTGATTTCACCATTAGTTTCAGTTTTCCATCCTCTCTCCATTGATACAATTTTCGAAACCATCCTTTTCCTCCACCACATTCCACCATTGAAGACCACCTTGAGCTTCACATGGCCAAACGCCAAATATGTCCCTTGCATGTTATGTTGGAGAGTTGTAGAGCTAGTCCCTGTACCTGAAACACAAATTTGAGCAACCTAGAGAGTAGTTCAGTGGCTGGGTTTTCAGTTGGAAGTTATTTGGAGCAGTTTGGGAGAATTTGGAGTCACCGTGTGATCGTGAAGTCTCAGTGTCTATTGCTATTGTCGTCCAAGAGGTGAGTTCTATAACTCACTAGGGAAAACATGAATATGTGTTCTTGAGTTTGAATGTGAATCGGGATGGACATGGGAACGATCGGAATAGAAAAGAAAACGCGAAAAACCGTTTTTCTGAAATACTGTTAGTCACGCACGGACCGTGTGCCTCTGGGCACGGATCGTGCGTGAGATTCTAGAACCACTGGTGCTGTTTTTGAAAACGTGCACGGGTCGTGTGCCAAGGCGCACGGACCGTGCGTATCCTTCTGATGCGAAATTTCGAAATACATCCTAAATCGTTCCGATTGGTCCTAAGTCCCTTCCAATCCACTCCCCAAGGTTCCCCTAGGATGGGAACACTGTAATTCTACATGTTTGGCTTTGACTGAAGTGGTAGTATTGATCGGGAAGTAATTCGGGATCGGAACGAAATGACATGTTAAATGATGGACACGCACGGATCGTGTGTATGGGCGCACGGGTCGTGCGTGGTCTTCGGGTTGCCTCTTTTAAAAAGTGTTCTAAATCATTCCAAACGATTCCAATTGCTTTCTAATCCCTCCTTCCACCTTCCCCCAATGTTACCATAATTCAATTGCCCTGAATTGAGTGGTAATTGACTGTGATTGGATCTAAGTTATGTTAGTACCATATGATTGGTTGTGTTTGAATTACGTTCAGGTTAAGTGAATGCTCATGTGATTGACCATTGATTTCATGTTATGAATTTGTGTTTTATGTATTGTGCTGGATTGACTGGTTTAGTAAGATTTATAAGATAAGTTAGCAAACCTTAGTAATCCATGAGAGATCACTTAATATTTAGACTTAGTTAGTAATTAGATCACCTTAGTAATAAGTTTATGTTCAGTTCAGTTCATTGTTCAGTTAAGTTATTGTTACGTTTAAGTTCAGTGTTGAGTTCAGTTCAGGTATATCATCATATATACCTTTTAGTCGGGGTGACGACCCTATTCAGTTTAGTGTGCTAGGGGAGAGGCAGTCATGAGCCTTATGAACCTAGGCCCCATTAGGGACCCAGCCGATTAGTGGGGACGGGTTCACCGGAAGCTTATTATGCCAAGTGACCGGTGACACGCTATAACTTTAGTTAGTGTTGTTTCTGGTAACCGGCTTGAGGGTTATGAGGACAACGTTTAGTTTAGTTTATGAGTTGCGTCTTGTAACCGGCTTAAGGGTTATAAGGACAACTTCAGTTAGTTAGCCATATAGTCAATTTTGAGGACTATGAGTTAGAATCAGAATAATGAATAAAGCATAATGAACCGCGAGTGTTAGTAAGGGGTCTCGATAGAACTCACTGAGACAAGTTGTCTCACCCAATCCATTGTTGTTGTTTTTCAGTTAAGCAGGGAAAGTTGAAGACCGTGAGGCACGGGTATGAAGATGCCTGAGGAGCAGCCGCTATCTTTATTTCTTTATGTCTTGTATTTCAGTTTCCCTTGTATCTCTGTATTTTGTATTCAGTTTCTTAGATGTACGATGGTACGACTTATGTTTTTAAGTTGTAAATCGCTTCCGCAGACTTTCGGTTTTGAGTACTGAACACTAGTTGAGGGTGTAAGGACCGCTTTATGTATTTTATGTTAAGTTATGTAAGCGAACTTGATGGGTTTTTAGCATCGAGTATTAGCATGTGTTCAGTATTTAAAAAGGAAGTCACTCTGATGTATGCCAGTAGTGCGCTTCGGTAATTTCTACAAGATAGAAATTATTGGGGTGTTACAATTGGTATCAGAGCAGTTCGACCTAGTCGGACTTAGAATCATGATTCTCTTAAATCCTCTAAGTGTGATTCCTCTTAGTATGCTATTAGACATTTAGCCTGATCAACTAAACACTTTGTGCATATTTCGTAGAATCATGGCTGGTGGAAGTAGGAGAAGCGTCCCTGTTGATCCAAATACCGAATGGATGCAGAATGTCATCGAGACGCAACAGAAGATGATGAATGACATGATGCAAATTCAGCAGCAACAGATGGCTCAAATGGCCCAGATGCATCATGAGATGATGAATCAGCAACAACCGAATGTTCAACAACCTCATCTGGAAGATCCGAATAGGGCTTACTTTCATTTTCAGAAGATGAATCCTCAAAGTTTCAAAGGAGGACCTGAGGTAATGGTATCACATTTCTGGTTGGATTCGATGGAGAAGATTTTCAGGACTCTTCAATGCAGTGAAAAAGAGAAGGTTCTCTTTGCCGCCCATATGCTCGAGGAAGATGCTCAAACCTGGTGGACCAATGCTCATGATTTGATGGTGAACCAGGGAACTCCCGTTACCTGGGTTAACTTCAAGGAGATGTTTATTGGTCACTTTTTCCCTCCGGTGATGAAGTTAAGTAAACAAGCCGAGTTTATCAATCTGAGGCAAGGAGAGATGTCGGTGGGTGAGTTCACCGCCAAGTTCGAAAGGTTGTCGCAGTTCTATCAGTTGGCAAAACATGCTCCGAATAATGAGTGGAAGATGCAGATGTATAGGGCAAGTCTTCGTGCTGATGTGGCCCAAGGTCTTAGCTCTTATGCTATGACTAGTTATGCTGGATTGGTGCAGCAAGCTTATGTTGCAGAGGCAGATCTCAACAGGATGTATGAGGAAAGGAAAGTGTATCGGAAAGAGAAGAAGAAAGCATTGGAATTGCCAACCCCAAGTGAGGAGCCAAAGGGTAACTCCAACAAAGGAAAGCAAGCTATAGCATCCGAACTACTAAGGTCCGGTAAGTGTCCGAAATGCGGAAGGCCTCACACTGGAGAGTGTCGTCTGGGATCCACTGTGTGTTACTACTGCAAGGAAGAAGGGCATTATGCTAACGAATGCCCGACGAAGAAGAGGAATCGAGAGGAGAATTCTACTCCCGCCCGTGGAAGAATCTATGTGTTGGACGCTCTGAAGGGCAAAACTGATGACAGTTCGGCGAAAGGTATTTCTTAGTCCAAATTTTGAGGACAAAATTTTTTTAAAAGTTGGGGTGAATGTAACATCCCCTATTTTGCTATTTAATCATAATGGCATGATAGTAATTATTAGTGATTTATTAATTTATTGAAATTATTTAAATTGAAAGTGATTTGCTTGATTGATTTATTTTGCAAATGATGTGCTTGATTGAATTGATTGCATCACATTAGATTAATTAGGAGTGAGGGAATCATTAGGAAATAAATGGTTAAGTGAAGGGCGAAATTGTCTTTTCCTTATATCCTATATAAAACCCCTTTCCAGCTGAAACTTGGAACAACATTCATTTTTCTAAGATTAGAAACACCCAGCTGAAGAAGAGAAAGAGAGGGGAGAGGGCGTGAGTTGAGAGGGAGGAAGAGAGGAGGAACTTCTCAAAGTCTATTGCATGTACAATTTGATTTCACCATTAGTTTCAGTTTTCCATCCTCTCTCCATTGATACAATTTTCGAAACCATCCTTTTCCTCCACCACATTCCACCATTGAAGACCACCTTGAGCTTCACATGGCCAAACGCCAAATATGTCCCTTGCATGTTATGTTGGAGAGTTGTAGAGCTAGTCCCTGTACCTGAAACACAAATTTGAGCAACCTAGAGAGTAGTTCAGTGGCTGGGTTTTCAGTTGGAAGTTATTTGGAGCAGTTTGGGAGAATTTGGAGTCACCGTGTGATCGTGAAGTCTCAGTGTCTATTGCTATTGTCGTCCAA
This sequence comes from Astragalus membranaceus, assembly GCA_039519185.1. Lineage (NCBI taxonomy): Eukaryota > Viridiplantae > Streptophyta > Magnoliopsida > Fabales > Fabaceae > Astragalus > Astragalus membranaceus. The sequence continues at coordinate 29,702,955 of CM076850.1, read as the reverse complement.
GAGGTGAGTTCTATAACTCACTAGGGAAAACATGAATATGTGTTCTTGAGTTTGAATGTGAATCGGGATGGACATGGGAACGATCGGAATAGAAAAGAAAACGCGAAAAACCGTTTTTCTGAAATACTGTTAGTCACGCACGGACCGTGTGCCTCTGGGCACGGATCGTGCGTGAGATTCTAGAACCACTGGTGCTGTTTTTGAAAACGTGCACGGGTCGTGTGCCAAGGCGCACGGACCGTGCGTATCCTTCTGATGCGAAATTTCGAAATACATCCTAAGTCGTTCTGATTGGTCCTAAGTCCCTTCCAATCCACTCCCCAAGGTTCCCCTAGGATGGGAACACTGTAATTCTACATGTTTGGCTTTGACTGAAGTGGTAGTATTGATCGGGAAGTAATTCGGGATCGGAACGGAATGACATGTTAAATGATGGACACGCACGGATCGTGTGTATGGGCGCACGGGTCGTGCGTGGTCTTCGGGTTGCCTCTTTTAAAAAGTGTTCTAAATCATTCCAAACGATTCCAACTGCTTTCTAATCCCTCCTTCCACCTTCCCCCAATGTTACCATAATTCAATTGCCCTGAATTGAGTGGTAATTGACTGTGATTGGATCTAAGTTATGTTAGTACCATATGATTGGTTGTGTTTGAATTACGTTCAGGTTAAGTGAATGCTCATGTGATTGACCATTGATTTCATGTTATGAATTTGTGTTTGACGTATTGTGCTAGATTGACTGGTTTAGTAAGATTTATAAGATAAGTTAGCAAACCTTAGTAATCCATGAGAGATCACTTAATATTTAGACTTAGTTAGTAATTAGATCACCTTAGTAATAAGTTTATGTTCAGTTCAGTTCATTGTTCAGTTAAGTTATTGTTACGTTTAAGTTCAGTGTTGAGTTCAGTTCAGGTATATCATCATATATACCTTTTAGTCGGGGTGGCGACCCTATTCAGTTTAGTGTGCTAGGGGAGAGGCAGTCATGAGCCTTATGAACCTAGGCCCCATTAGGGACCCAGCCGATTAGTGGGGACGGGTTCACCGGAAGCTTATTATGCCAAGTGACCGGTGACACGCTATAACTTTAGTTAGTGTTGTTTCTGGTAACCGGCTTGAGGGTTATGAGGACAACGTTTAGTTTAGTTTATGAGTTGCGTCTTGTAACCGGCTTAAGGGTTATAAGGACAACTTCAGTTAGTTAGCCATATAGTCAATTTTGAGGACTATGAGTTAGAATCAGAATAATGAATAAAGCATAATGAACCGCGAGTGTTAGTAAGGGGTCTCGATAGAACTCACTGAGACAAGTTGTCTCACCCAATCCATTGTTGTTGTTTTTCAGTTAAGCAGGGAAAGTTGAAGACCGTGAGGCACGGGTATGAAGATGCCTGAGGAGCAGCCGCTATCTTTATTTCTTTATGTCTTGTATTTCAGTTTCCCTTGTATCTCTGTATTTTGTATTCAGTTTCTTAGATGTACGATGGTACGACTTATGTTTTTAAGTTGTAAATCGCTTCCGCAGACTTTCGATTTTGAGTACTGAACACTAGTTGAGGGTGTAAGGACCGCTTTATGTATTTTATGTTAAGTTATGTAAGCGAACTTGATGGGTTTTTAGCATCGAGTATTAGCATGTGTTCAGTATTTAAAAAGGAAGTCACTCTGATGTATGCCAGTAGTGCGCTTCGGTAATTTCTACAAGATAGAAATTAACGGGGTGTTACACATGGATCGTGCGCCTAGTCGCCCGGATCGTGCGTATCTTTCTGAAACTTTTGTTCAACAACTCCCGGATCGTGCGCCTAGTCGCACGGGTCGTGCGTATCTTTTTGAAACTTTCTACAGTTTTGTTCAATAGCGCACGGATCGTGCACCTACACGCACGGGTCATGTGAGACCTTCTGATCCTCAAATTCAAAGTACCTTTTTATCCATTCCAAATGATTCCAATCCTCTTCTAATCGATTCCTCAGGGTTCCCCAACAATGTAAAGATACTGATATCATGAAATTGAACATGTTTGATAGAAAACTTGGGTGTTATGAACGTAACGGAGAACCGTACTTAGAGAACACGAGAGAACACAAGTCGTGAAATGTTAACGGACCTTGAGTCCAATGATGTTAAGATAACGAACTTCAAGTTCATCATGTCATGTAAGCTAATTGATTGTAAGTCTATAAAGACATAAAAACTCTCAATTCATGTAAACACGATTCAAGTTACTTTCCCTCGGGGAAACGTAGATGGTATACCTTGTGTATATCGAGGATGACGATCCTCCAGTTATTAGCATACTAGGGGAGGGGAAGTCACGAGCCCCAGAACCTAGGCTCTCATGTTGCTCACTTGGATTAGTGGGGATGGGTTCACTGAGACGTCATAACCTTAGCTAAGGCAGATTTCGAGGTGTTGTGCTAAGTTGATGATAAAATATGATCCGTAGTCGCTTAATAGGGCTACATCAGGAAAAATCAGAAATATGACGAGTAGTCGCTTATTAGGGCTACAAGTTACGAGAAAACATCATGTATTCACGTGGTCGCTTATTAGGGCCACGAGTTCAGATTCAAGTTTAATAAACCGTTAGAGTTGGTCAGGGGTCTCGATAGGACTCACTGAGATAATGTTTATCTCACCCTTTATGTATTGTGGTTTTTCAGAGAAGCAAAGGAAAGCAAAGGCGAAGGTTCACGGTTAGCCGGTGTAACTCGAGGAGTCCGGGAGTCTATGTTTCATGTTTTAGGCCCTTGCCCTTTTGTAGTACTTTTGTTATCGGTTGTATAACTATCATGTCTAAGTTATAAATCGTTTCCGCTAATTTCATGTTTTGAGTATTGAACACCAGGATAATGTATGTTTAAGTCTTAAGACTTCAGATCTTTCCGATTATGCATGGAGGTTCATTGAACCATCGATACTTATATCGAAAATTTTAGTTGTGTTCAATATTTCATTAACAGGAAGTTACTCTGATGTATGCCATGTAGTGCATTTCGGTGACTCTACATGTTAGAATTTTCGGGGTGTTACATTATGGTATCAGAGCAGTTCGACCTAGTCGGGCTTAGACAGTTAGGGTGGTTTTGTTCCTCGAGTAATTCTGCTATTTTACTTCTTGTGATGCTAAGAGGCATTGAGACTAATCAACTTAATACTTGGTGTATCATTTTCAGAATTATGGCAGGAGGATCGAGGAATAACCCACCAATTGATCCGCATTCTGCATGGATGCAGAATGTGATCGAGAGACAACAGAAGATGATGGAAGATATGTTGCTAATGCAGCAGAATGCTCAAGCTCGGCCTCAGCAAATTCCTGAGCCTCAAGTTGACCCAAGGAGGGTTTTCTCTGAATTTCTGAAAATGAAGTCGTCCGAGTTCAAAGGAGGACCAGTTGTCATGGAAGCCCAGCATTGGTTGGATGACATAGAGAAGGTTTTCTCAGCTATGCAGGTCACTGATGAGGACAAGCTGAGATTGGCGACACATATGCTGAAGGGAGAAGCTAACAACTGGTGGACTAACGCCAAAGCCAAGATGGCAACTATGGGTAGTCCCCAGACTTGGGAACATTTCAGGCAGGTATTTTTGGAGCAGTTCTTTCCGACAGCTATGAGGTTTGACAAGGAGAATGAGTTTTTGACACTCACTCAAGGAAGTTCAACTGTGGGTCAGTACGCGGCTAAGTTTGAAGAGTTATATCAATTCTTCAGTTTGGCCGGGTATGCTCCCAATGACAAGTGGAAAACCGAAAGGTTCAAGTATGGGCTAAGGGAAGACATTGCTCAAAGTCTAAGTTCTTCTGCATATACCAACTATGCGGCCATGGTTCAGCAAGCTTATATAGCTGAAAGTGATTTGAAGAGGTTGTACGCAAGTAGAAAGGTATTCAATCAGAGTAAGAAGAATGTTGGATCGTCCAACAATCAAATGGGTCCCAGGTACAACTCCAACAAAGGGAAACAAGTTCAGTCGTCTACTTCTCGAAGGTTCAGTACATGCTCCAAGTGTGGAAGGTACCATCAGGGTAAGTGTCAAGTGGGATCGAATCAGTGCTACTACTGTAACACCCCTTTTCAACCCGTTAATTTATTAGCCTAAAAATCAGAGTTTCAAAATTTTAATTACACCACAAGGGATGCCACACTTACTTCGTTAAACATCACACGCCAAATTACTCACTTTTTGAAAACAGTCTTATAATACTTTCAAAACGTCATTGTCAAATAAATTACAACTTCACAGCGGAAAGTCCAACAATTATACACAGTCTTGAATAAACTAAAACAACGTTCTATTTCCCCCAAGTGTTACATATCAGAGCAGACGACCCGACTCAGCTAGTGAAGATACCTAAGCCTTCACTCGAGATCACCTGCACGTTACCGCATAGGGGTAACATTCAAACAGAAGGGGTGAGTTCATCTAACAATATAATAAAGCTTATGATGACCACTATGCTAGAGTTATGACACTATATCAACCACACCACGACACATCAAGTCAGTCATCAATATTAATCACCACAACAAATCATCGCAATGCCAGCTATATAAACCACATCACAAACATCAATTCAATCACTACAAAAACTCATCACAATGTCATGTAGGCATATGGAATGCAACCCACTCGCGGGCATATGCATGAGGTACCTTTTCACAAACGTCGCTTAGCCATTATGGCCTCATCGTCACTTAGCCTTTTGGGCCTCAAAAACGTCACTGGGTTTATGCATATGGGGCATGAGACACTATGACATGCACCACTCACAAACACACAAATCACGGTCAACTATGTGACCTGTCACTTACCGAATTGCCAATTCAGAGGCACAGCACCTGTCAATGCACAATTTACACAACAACATCACTTAGCCATTTAGGCCTTAACATCACTTAGCCATTTAGGCCTCAAAACGTCACTGGGTTTCATCGTCACTTATACATAAAAATCATCAACTCAAACAATAGCCACTGAGGGCAAAAACGTCATTTACTAGCTACCAAGGGCATCATCGTCATTTACACATCATTATAAATAATATTAGCCACCAAGGGCAAAACAGTCATTTACACGTCATTATAAATAATATTAGCCACTAAGGGCAAAACAGTCATTTAACTAGCCACTAGGGGCATCATCGTCAAAATCATCATTTTTGACACTAAATCATTAAAACCACTGGTCATACGCAAAAGAGAATTTTTAAAGACACCAAAACATCTTTTCATTGTCACAGCAACGATCGCCGGGAACAGCCACTTGGGGCGCCCCAGCAACCTTCAGAAATAATAAGTTTTTATTTTTAAAAATGGGACACGCAGATAGACAACTGAAAATGCTTCACAACGCTTTTTGAAACGTTTAAAACGGACCCCCGAGTCAAAAGTTATAGCGAAAACAGTTTTTATTAAAAATCGGGAACGTCCTGAAAATGACGCCCAGGCACTGGGCGCCTAAGACACAACTTAGACATCCAGAAGCAACACAACGCACGCACACTGACACGCACACACAGCAAGCACAACTCAGCACAACAGCAAGCACAATTCAGCAACACAAACTTTGGCTCATGCGCTCTGCACAAGGGCGTCAATTCCTGCAATGGAAAATTCAACCAAAAGCGCAACAACTTGGCACGGGGCGCCCAATCACGAGGACGCCTAATTCCGTGGCCAAAATTCCAGCAACAACAATGCTTGGCACAGGGCGCCCCACTCAAGGGCGCCTAATTCTGCACCTAGACGACAAAATCCAGCAACATCATAAACACAAAAATGGCGCCCTATGACACCAACAACAACAAATTCGAGCAACACAAATTCCTCAAATCACATACAACATATTAAACACCAAATTCCATCATTAAGGCTCAATTCAACAATACGAACATCAACTTATCATAATCATCCCCAATCATCATAAATCACAATATCATCAACAACTACTCAAACACTCGGCACGCACAACATGACTGTATTAACAACAAGTCTTCATATGCCTAGGGTTCGTCATTAATCACTAAGAATACATAAAAAGGCATACATAGAGCCTAGCCCCTACATAATCCCCATCATAACACCCTATTATAGAGAAGATGAGACCCACCCTTACCTGATATCCAATTTCAATAGTTCCTTTGGCACAACAAAAGAATGTCACGGTCTATCGAGCGTGATCCAACTCCAACGAGATTATGTGTCACTCGAACGCGTACAATTATGCAACAACAACGATGACAGTACAAAAGTCATATACTAAACATATTAAATATAATTAATCGCTTGATAAATGATTTAATCGTATTTTCGGAAAGAGAGTACCTATCAGATGGTACAAGACACCAATGACAACCGTTCGAAGCCGGGAATACGGTCAAGTTGGAATGGCCGAATGCACGAATTACAAAGGGGCTTGTCTCAATAAGATTAGTCAACGATGGTTGGAACACGTTCTTTGGCGAAGAGATCTTTGGCTACGAACAACTATTTCCTTTGTGACCAAAAGTGCTAGGCTGATTTATGAACGGAACACAATAGTTCTATTTGTCCGTGTGATACCCAAAAGCGAGGTTGCTAAATCTGCCCATCTTAGACGATAATAGCAAGACGAAATCACTGATGGTGCTAATCGGAATTAAGGTGTGAACGTAATGGCAGAACTACGATTGTAGAGGAAATCCGTTACTGAGATGGGTGGGAATGGTCACGGTGGTCTTATGGTTTCCGTCGCGGCGGCGGTTTCGCGGAGATGGCCGGAGCTGTTCTGTTCGATGGGACAGAAGGAGGTGGGTTCGGTTCTGGTTCGTTTAGCACGAGGGATAGCACACGAAGGGAGGAGCTCGCGGCCGGAAAGCTTGATATGGCCATGGAGTTTCGCGAACAGGGGGGCAACGGGAACGCGAGATAGAGGCTGAAATCGATTGAATAAAGGCCGGAATCGAACTCAGAGCTCTATTTCGAGTGGATAGGCAGAGTTTGGGGTTCGGCCATGCCATGGGGAAGGAGGACGCGAAGTGGAGAACTTGCTGGTAGGGTTTCGGTTGGTTCAGCTGCGCGTGGGAAGAAGAAGAAGAGCGAACCGGGTCGGATCTGGACGGGTCGCGCGGATTGGGCTTGGTTTAAGTCGCAGGGGTGCGGATAGCAAGAGTAGGGGGGTGTGTGCGTGAACAATTGCATAGAAGTCCATTTTAAATCCTTTTTAAAAACCAATTCCATTACAACCATTATTTTAACACCTCAATAGCCCAAAATAATTTCTATAAATAATTAATATCTCGAATATAATTATTTTATAAAATAAAATAATCAACTAAAACAATCATACTTCAATTATAATATTCTATAAACAACATAAATAAATACTAACAATAATATAGTACCAACATAGTATAAAAATACGGTCTAATATCATTTAGACATATTTGATAACTCAAAAACACGTAATTATATAAAATCGATTAAATTACTAAATATTATTAAAATACATAATCACTAAGGGGCACAATATATCACAAGAATTACTATTATATTCGTGCATAAAGCAAAAACGTACGAATACGAAAATCGGGGTGTTACAACTACTGCAAGAAGGAGGGACATTATGCAAATAACTGTCCAAAGAAGAAGGGTCAGGAGGATGGTGCCGCTACTACAACTCATGGGAGGGTTTACACCTTGGACGCCTAGAAGGTCACACCATCAGATAATCTATTAAGGGGTATGGGATCGCTTTTTAATAACTCCGTTAGTATTTTATATGATTCGGGTGCGACCCATTGTTTTATATCTAAAGTTTGTGCTGAACGGTTGGGATTGGCTTTAACTCCTTTGCCTCAACCAATCTCCATTAAGACTGCTGTTGACGGTAGTGTTCAGACCCAAGCGATATGTGAAAACTGTCTTCTATCCATTGGATACAGGAATTTTGTGGTAGACTTCATTTGTTTACCAATGAAGGGTATGGACGTCGTCCTAGGAAAGAGTTGGATGACGGCCAACCATGTAACTATAGATTGTTTTCATCGAACTATTGGTTTCGCCTCCGAGTCAGTGGAGCTACAACCGCCCAATTCTGAAGCTGTTATTTCTTTCACTTCGGCCAGTAACTATCTGTTCCAAGGCGCAGAAGCTTATGTCATGATGCTGTTTGCATCCACTGAGACAGGTCAGGATTTATCTTCTGTGCAAGTTGTTAATGAATTTCTTGATGTGTTTCCCGATGAAGTTCCTTCGTTACCTCCGGATCGTGAGGTGGAATTTTCTATATAGATGGTTCCGGGCACTGGACCTATTTCTATAGCCCCGTATAGAATGTCGCCGTTAGAGTTGAGGGAATTGAAAGTCCAATTGGAAGAGCTAATTTCCAAACGGTTTATCCGGCCGAATGCCTCACCATGGGGTGCTCCAGTGTTGCTTGTCAAGAAGAAGGACGGAAGTATGAGATTGTGTATCGATTATCGTCAGTTGAATAAGGTGACTGTCAAGAACAAATACCCTCTACCGAGAATTGATGATTTGTTAGACCAATTGAGAGGAGCTTCTGTATTTTCAAAGATTGATTTGAGGTCCGGCTATCACCAAATCAGGGTTCGAGCTTTGGACGTCCCGAAGACCGCTTTCCGTACGAGGTATGGACACTATGAATTTGTAGTGATGCCCTTCGATTTGACCAATGCTCCAGCCGTATTCATGGATTATATGAATCGGATTTTTAACCCCTATCTGGATCAGTTTGTTGTGGTGTTCATTGATGATATCTTGGTGTTCTCTAAGACGATTGAGGAGCATGTGCAACATCTCCGAATTGTTCTGAACGTACTCCGGGAGAAGAAGTTGTACGCTAAGCCATCCAAATGTGATTTTTGGATGCCCGAAGTTAAATTTCTGGGTCATGTGATATCTCAGGCAGGTGTGGCAGTGGATCCCAGTAATATTGAAGCTGTGGTAGAGTGGGAACAACCATCCACGGTTACTGAGGTAAGAAGTTTCTTGGGATTAGCTGGGTATTATCGAAGATTCATTCAAGGATTTGCCCAGCTAGTCCTTCCACTCACTCGGTTAACTTGCAAGGGTCAGCCGTTTGATTGGGACTCAGATTGTGATAATTGTTTTGCGGAATTGAAGAATCGTTTGACTTCTGCACCAGTCCTTATTCTTCGAGATCCGTCCGTAGGATTCCAAGTCTATTGCGACGCCTCTGGTAAGGGTTTGGGATGTGTCCTAATGCAGAATCAATAAGTAGTTGCTTATGCCTCCAGGCAGTTGAAGCCGCATGAAGAGAATTACCCAACTCATGATCTAGAGTTGGCAGCGATTGTGTTTGCCTTAAAGATTTGGAGACATTACCTGTATGGGTCTCGTTTCGAAGTCTTTAGTGACCACAAGAGCCTTAAGTATTTGTTTGACCAAAAGGAGCTGAACAACAGATAGAGAAGATGGGTAGAGTTCCTGAAAGATTATGATTTTGAATTGAAGTACCATCCAGGTAAGGCTAATGTTGTGGCCGATGCTTTGAGCAGAAAGTCTCTCCATACAGCAGAGCTGATGATGCACGAGATGTCTTTGCTGGAATCGTTTAGAGACCTCAATTTGAGAGTTAAGTCAAGAAGGAACAGGTTGGTGTTGAGTCACATTCGGATTTCGAGTCCTTTGAGAAATCTAATTCGCTCAGCCCAAGAAGGTGATGTAGAGCTGCAAGCGCAGAAGAGATTGCCGAGTTACACCGAAGACGGTGATGGCGTAATTCGTTTTGATGGTAGAATCTGTGTGCCGAAGGATGAGAATGTGAAGAGGCAAGTTTTACAATAGGCTCATAAGAGTCAGTTCTCAATACATCCTGGGTCTACCAAAATGTATCGAGATTTGAGGCAATTGTACTGGTGGCCGGGTATGAAAGTAGATATTGCAGAGTTTGTGTCTCGATGCTTGACTTGTCAACGGGTTAAGATAGAGCACCAGAAGCCAACTGGCCAGTTACAGCCGTTAAATGTACCTGAATGGAATGGGAAAGCATTTCTATGGATTTTGTCATGGGATTGCCACGGTCCCATGCCGGAAATGATTCTATTTGGGTGGTGGTGGATCGCCTGACCAAGTCCGCCCATTTTATTCCTATGCGTTCGAATCACAGGGTTGCTAGGTTAGCAGATGCGTATCTCAAGAATATTGTGAAGTTGCATGGAATCCCTACAAGTATCATCTGTGATCGAGATCCCAAGTTCACATCTCGATTTTAGAGAGCAATGAATATGGCGTTAGGAACAACGGTGTGTGTTAGCACCGCTTACCATCCACAGACAGACGGGCAGACTGAGAGAACAATTCAGACATTGGAGGATATGTTGAGGGCTTGTGTACTCGATAGTGGAGGCAGATGGGAGGATCATCTTCCATTGGTGGAATTTTCATACAACAACAGTTACCATTCTAGTATCAGAATGGCTCCATATGAAGCATTGTATGGAAGGAAGTGTAGAACACCATTGTCGGGATCGGTATCGCTTTGCGAGCGAAGAAGCTCAGTCCTCGGTATGTCGGACCCTTCCAGATTATCGAGCGAGTTGGGCCGGTAGCGTATCGCGTTGCATTACCTCCAGAATTGTCCAGATTACATGATGTGTTTCATGTTTCGCAGTTAAGGAAGTATATTCATAATCCGAATCAACCCTTAAGTTATGAAGCGATCGACATGAGACCGGATTTGTCTTATCAGCCTACTCCAATCAGGATCATTGAACGTGGCGAGAAAACGCTCCGGACAAGATCAATTCCTATTGTCAAGGTGCTTTGGGACGGTGCTCCACCCGACGAAGCGACATGGGAAGTAGAGGAAAACATGCGGGTGAAATATCCCCATCTTTTCGATTGAGGTATGTTTGTGCAATTTTGGGGACAAAATTTTAAAAGTTGAGGTGATTGTAACATCCCATAATTAACTAATTTCAATTATTGAAAAATTAGTGAGAAGTAAATTATATATTTATAATAATCGAATATTTTTATGTTTGATGAGTGAATTAATTTCTTGATTAATTATTAGGATTGTGTGTGCCTAAATTCTAAGTTGATTTCCTTATATTAAGTCACATAGAGCTGATGGGGAGACATAAGGGAAAAATGAACAGCTGAAAGGGAAGGTTAGTCATTTCACATAAACCACTCAACCCCAGCTGAGAACCCCCCAAACAGAAAACACCCTTTCATTTGCTCTGTTTTCAGAAAATAGATTAAGAGAGAAGGAGGAGATCGTTCGAGAGAGAGAGTGGAGAAGAAGAGAAGGAATCTACCTCAAGTGTCCATGCATGTTGCATCTGATTCCACCAATCTTCCACACTTTCCTTCCTCTTTCTAATGATACCATAAACTCATACTGAATCAAAGCCAAACACAAATTCCATCCTTCACTGAAAATCGAGTTTGAGAGAGAAAGGGGTCTTGCATGTTGTTTTAAAGAACCCTGGAACCAATTTCAGCACCTGTACCACGAAATAGAGCAGCTAAGAGGAGGATTGCGTTGCTATGTTCGAGTCTTAGATCTGTGGGAGAGTTCGGGTTCAGTTTCAGAGCGAGTCCGAAGACGGTTCGTGAGGCTATTCGAACGTGTCAGCTGTTAGATTCATCGTTTGAGTGATTTTCATCACTTCGGGTGAGTTCTATAACTCGCTTAGGGATTTTGTGTGTGTTCTGAGTTTCCACACTTTCGAAAATCACTGCCATGTCATTTTGGGTCTCAAGAAGAAATCAGATTTAAAACCGTTTTACCAAAATCATAACTTGAAATGAGAAATTGCATGTTGCTTGTTTGGGATGTACTGGATTGAATTGATTGTCTGCTGTGATATACTGTGTATAATGTGTGTTTAAGTTTGGGTCTAGATCGGAAGGGAAATTGGAATCGGAACAGAATGGAATTGACGCATGAAAAGTCTGTTTTCTGGAAAACTGATGGAGACGCACTGTAACACCCCCTTTCTACCCCATAATTTACACGTCACTCATCAGAGTAAAACTTTTTCGCAAAAATTAATTTAACTGATAGAAAGGAAATGCCACGTCGTTATTAACAAAAAGAACGTCCACTTGTATTCATTAAGTTTGCGCAATCATCCTAAAAAAAATTTCGACCATCACCCGTCATAAAATTAAACTCCAGTAGTTACGTCACAGCGGAAATAAACAACACTCACTAAATACCGCTCAAACACGCATCACGCCATCAACAAAAATATGAAACAATTTATTATTTAAATAACGATGTCAAACACGCCCCCTAGGTGTCACAGTATCAGAGAGCGACTCAACAGACATCCCAATAGCTATAAAGGAAGGCAGCATGTCCTTCACTCGCAGTCACCTGCAGCGTTGCCACAATAGAGCAACATTCCAAGCAGAATGAGTGAGAATTTTCAACAAAACATAATTAAGCATACAGTAGAGTAATATGAGCAACCTATCACACAACATCATCATTATCATCACTTCATCGTCGTTACACACAAAACCAAAGTCATAATCACATCACCAGTCATAAACAAAAGAAAATGTATGCGCATGAAAATGCAACCCACACCTGGGCATATGCATGATGGTACCATACTCGTCATAAATAGCCACTTGGGCACATCGTCACTGGTTTTCGTCAATAAGAGGCCGAAGCCTATTCGTCATAATATGCACATGCCATGAGACACTATGGACACATGTGCAATCACCAATTTCAACTCACCCGGAGTACTCGTCATTGTCGTCATAAAACACTAATATAGTGTACTCGTCATCATCATCATAATCATATCACAACTTTCTCATAAACATCCCCTTTCAAAATTGGATTAACAACGTCCTTAAATCTTAAATAACAATATATTAAAATTTAAGTGACAAACCATTTAAATTTAATTAACTACACGTTAACAATTTAAGTGACAACCGATATAAAAAAAATTCGAGTACAACTTGTTTAAATTTTTGTCAAACATCTCATTTTCATATCTAAGAAACATCACAATTGAATCGAGAGAAACAGCAATAGGACAGTAGCCTTTTAGCGCAAACAGCAGCGGAAACAACAAGTATTACACATAAAATAGTGCTTTACTCTTTATAAAACAGCAGCATTTTTATTTTAGAAAACAGCAAGACAGCAACATATTTAAATGGTGACAGCAACATTTTTAATTCTGAAATCAGCAGCATTTTGTTTAACAATAACAGCAAACAGCAACATATTTAAATGGTTACAACAACATTTTTAATTCTGAAACAGCAGCACTTTATTTGACAAAAACAGCAGACAGCAACACATTTAAATGGTTAACAGCAACATTTTTAAATCGACATACAGCAGCACTTTAATTCAGCAAACAGCAACATTTAAATTGATAAACAGCAACACTTAAATTCTGCAAACAGCAACATGTAAATTGACAAACAGCAACACTTAAATTCTGCAAACAGCAACATTTGAATTGACAAACAGCAACATTTCTTTTCCTAAGACAGCATACAGCAACACTTTAATTCTAGAGACAGCAACATTGTCTATTTTCAATTTCTTGATATCATTCAAACAATTATACTCATATCACCCAATTTATCAAAGTTGCATTTCAACACCAACAATTCACCAAACATCGAAATTAACCACACCACATTCACTAAGAATTCGAAAATTCATCTCCTCACATCATAAGGGCAATTCGCATATCATCACCGACAATCCAATCCTTCCTTCCTCTTAACATATAAGTCACGAATTCAACCCAATACCGAAACCCACAAACCCACCATATACCCAATTACATTAAATCGAAAAGCTCACCCTTACCTCGAATTTGTATGACCCGAAACAACGATGAAGGAGTCACGTACAAAACCCAGCAACACAACGAACCAAGGTCACCAAAAATCGCAGCAGCTCTTCCCTTCTCCCCTTCGCAAATCGTGGCCTTACTAAAGCCATGGAGGAGCAGCAACAATAGGTAATGAGGGATTGAAACTACAACACTTGCAAGAGAAAGAAAAATCGAAGAGAAGGATCAAAGAAGCACATTACCTAAAGCCAAGATGAACAAATCTCCTTCTTTCTCTCCTTGCTAGCCGTCGCGAACTTCTTTCCCCTCTCCCTCTCTGATCGGTTTCTTTTCTTTCTTTTGTGGAATGCGCAATGAGACCCCTCCATAGGGTTTTGGGGTTTTAGGAATGGGCTTGGGTCACTAATTGACTTGGGCCCCATTTACACCACCCTTCTTAATTCTTTTCACCTCCTGAAATAAAGCAATTATAATTTAATTATTCTACTTAATTAAATATTGTAATCCCTCAAATAACTTAATTAATTAATCAATTAAATTATTTTAGGGCGTTACAACTCTCCCGCACTTAGAGAATTTGGTCCTCGAAATTACCTGATTGAAATAACTCTGGATAGGCTTCTTTCATCTTACTTTCCAATTCCCACGTCATGCTCTCGCCCACGGCTCCCAACCAAACCACTTTCACTAAATTAATCTCTTTGCCTCTTAACACTTTTACCTCACGGTCCTCAATTCTAACTGGCATAGTCTCCACGGTGAGATTGTCTCGCACCTCCACATCATCTAGTTGAATCACATGAGACGGATCCGCAACATACTTCCGAAGCTGCGACACGTGAAACACGTCGTGCAAGTTCGAAAGGTTAGGTGGTAAGGCCACCCGATATGCAACATTTCCAACTCTCTCCGTAATCTGATACGGCCCGATGAATCGAGGAGTCAACTTCTTCGATTTCAGCGCTCGCCCAACACCAGTCATAGGTGTGACCCTCAAGAATACGTGGTCACCGGCTTCATATTCTAAATCTTTCCTTCCCTTATCATGGTAGCTCTTCTGTCTACTCTGCGACGCTTTCATTTTCTCTCGGATCATCTTCACTTTCTCAGTAGTTTCTCTAACCAGCTCAGGTCCGAGTATTAAACTTTCTCCAGTCTTATACCAACACACCGGAGTCCTACACCTCCGACCATATAACGCTTCGAACGGTGCCATCCCAATACTGGAATGATAACTATTGTTGTAGGTGAACTCAATTAACGGGAGATGAGTATCCCACGCACCTCCCTGCTCTAGTACACATGATCTCAACAGGTCTTCCAATGATTGGATTGTCCGTTCTGTCTGCCCATCAGTCTGAGGATGATAAGCTGAACTCAACCTCAATTTCGAACCCAACTTCTTCTGTAAACTACTCCAAAATTCCGAAGTAAACCTTGGGTCCCTATCAGACACAATGCACAAAGGAACCCCATGCGGTTTCACAATCACCTGAATGTAGATTTCAGCCAATCTCGACACTGGATACTTAATACCGATAGGAATAAAATGAGCGGACTTCGTCAATCTATCCACAACCACCCAAATTGAATCATGCCCTCTCACCGTATTGGGTAACCCAGTCACAAAATCCATGGAGATACTATCCCACTTCCACTCTGGAACATTCAACGGTTGCATCATTCCCGCAGGCTTCTGATGCTCGACCTTCGATTTCTGACAGGTCAAACACGAATACACAAACTGCGCCACGTCGCGCTTCAACCCAGGCCACCAGAGCATCTTTTTCAGATCTTGGTACATCTTCGTCGCTCCAGGATGGATACTCAACTTACTCCTATGCCCTTCCTCAAGAATTGCCTTTCTCATTTCCCCATCTTCGGGAACACAAATTCTTCCATGATACCTCAGTACATTTTGCGCATCTATCTCGAAGTCCTCATTCTCAGACTGCCCAATCCCACTCATCAGATCAACTAATTTCACATCTAACTTCTGCGCCTCTCGGATACCAGCCATAAAGTCATTGCCAATTTTCAACATACCTAACCTGACACTCTGAGGTGTAACTTCACACACTAAACTCATGTCCCTGAATTGCTCAATTAACTCAAGCTCTCTAGCCATCAATGCCGACATGTGCAAAGTCTTCCGACTCAGCGCATCCGCAACCACATTCGCTTTCCCCGGGTGATAACTCAATTCAAAATCATAATCTTTCAATAGTTCTAACCACCGGCGCTGCCTCATATTCAATTCTTTCTGATCGAACAGATACCGTAGACTCTTGTGATCACTGAACACCTCAAATCTCGATCCATACAAGTAATGTCTCGAAATTTTCAATGCGAATACCACAGCAGCAAGTTCTAAGTCGTGAGTGGGGTAATTCTTCTCATGAATTCTCAATTGTCTCGACGCATAAGCGACCACTTTCCCATTCTGCATGTGTACACCACCCAAACCCATCTTGGAAGCATCACAGTATACTACAAACGGCTCAACCGGACTAGGTAGGGTCAACACTGGAGACGTAGTCAACCTCCTCTTCAGCTCATTGAAACTTTCTTCACATCGGTCATCCCAAACAAAGGCCTTGCCCTTGCAAGTTAATTGAGTCAATGGCAGGGCCAACTTCGAAAACCCCTCAATCAATCTTCTATAATAGCCAGCCAATCCCAGAAAACTCCATATTTCAGTAACTGACTTTGGAGACTCCCATTCCAACACTGCATCAACTTTGGAAGGATCTACTGAAATTCCATCACTAGAAATCACGTGACCGAGAAAACTGACTTCTTTCAACCAAAACTCACACTTGGACAACTTCGCATACAACTTTCGATCCCTCAGAATTTCTAACACCAACCTCAGATGTCCTGCATGCTCCTCTTCTGACTTAGAGTAAATCAGAATGTCATCAATGAAAACTACCACAAACTTATCCAAATACTCACGGAAGATTTGGTTCATGTATCCCATGAATACCCCCGACGCATTAGTCAGACCGAAAGGCATAACAGAATACTCATAGTGCCCATATCTTGTCCTAAATGCCGTCTTCTGGACATCTTCATCCTTGACCTTGATCTGATGATAACCAGACCTTAAGTCAATCTTGCTAAATACTTTAGCACCCACTAACTGATCCATCAAGTCATCAATTCTTGGCAACGGATACTTGTTCTTGATTGTAACCTTATTTAACTGTCGATAGTCTACACACAACCTCATACTACCATCTTTCTTTTTCAGTAGCAACACTGGAGCTCCCCAAGGTGACACACTCGGTCTTACAAACTTCTTTTCTAATAAATCTTCAAATTGCTTTTTCAATTCTGCCAACTCAGATGCAGACATCCTATATGGTGCCATCGACACAGGCTTAGTGCCAGGAACCAGATCAATAGCAAATTCCACTTCTCTCTCTGGTGGTACATCCGGAATCTCATCAGGGAACACCTCAGAAAACTCACGCACTACCGGCAACACATCAATCTTCGCTTGGCTCTCGGCAGACAACGACGCCAACAGAGAAAACAGCTGAACCTCTTCTCTCATCACTCTATGCAGCTGACCCGCAGATAACAAACCAGACTCCTCTTCAAGCGACTCAAAACTCACGGACCTTTCACGACAGTTGATATGAACATGGTTATCAACTAACCAGTCCATACCCAGAATGACATCCATTCCACTCAGCGGCAAACAGATTAAATCAATTAAGAATTCTCTACCATATATAGATACAGGACATTTGGTACAAACAACGGAGGTAGTCACCGAACCCTTAGCTGGAGTGTCGATGACCATCTCCCTCAACATATCAGATAAAACAAGACTTAATTTCTCAACACATGCAGCAGCAATAAAACTATGGGTAGCACCCGTATCAACAATAGCAATAAGAGGGAAATTTTTGATATAGCACGTACCTCGAATGTCATTCACCACGTCAGACTCGGCCAGAGCGAACACTTTTCCAAAAGACTTCTCCTTCTTGGGTTTTGAGCACTGTGTACTAATATGACCACTCTCCCCGCAGTTAAAGCATACCACCTCTTTCTTATCACAGCCGGAAGATATATGCCCCTCTTTCCCACACCGATAACATCTCTTCTTATCCCCGCTTGGGCAATCTGGACTTTTATGACCCACTTTCCCACACGTGTAACAAGTAACACTGGCTGCAGCATCTCCCCCACTTCGCTTAGGCCCACCAACAAACTTACCTTTGCCCTTACCAGCAGGCGCCTCGTATGGCTTACCACGACTTGAGAAATTCTTTTGCTTTTCTTTCATAACTCTGGAGAAGGCATTATTGTCCTCCTCAAAAATTCTGGCGCTATTAACCAACAATGGAAACACACAAATTTGCTGGTACCCTATGGCTCTCTTAATGTCAGCACGCAACCCATTTTCAAACTTAATGCATTTGGAGAACTCAGCACCCTCTCTATCATAATGAGGATAAAACTTAGACAGCTCCGTAAACTTTGCAGCATACTCAGTTACAGTCATGCTACCTTGCTCAAGTCTCAGAAACTCAACCTCCTTCTTCCCGCGGACATCCTCCGGATAGTACTTTCTCTTGAATTCCCTCTCAAACACAGCCCAAGTAACCTCCTCATTGGCAGCCGTCAACCCCTGACTAGTCGTCCTCCACCAATCATAAGCCTCTTTCTTCAACATATGTGTGCCATAGCGAACCTTCTGAGCATCGGTGCAATCCATAACGCGGAAGATCCGCTCCATCTCACTTAGCCACTCAAGGGCACCATCAGGATTATACCCGCCTTCAAAAGCAGGAGGGTTCTCACGCTGGAACGTAGCCAAACTACGCGTCCCATCACCAATAGCATTGGGTATGTTACCCACAACCCCAGCTATAGCCTGCAAAGCAGCGGCAAGTGCAGCATCGTTCCGTCCTGCCATTCTAGCACTGCAACAGAAAACAAAATTTAGATACGAGTAACAAACTCAAATGCTACTCAACTTGACAACTCGACCACCGGCCGGACAGACCGAACTGCTCTGATACCACTAATGTAACACCCCCTTTCTACCCCATAATTTACACGTCACTCATCAGAGTAAAACTTTTTCGCAAAAATTAATTTAACTGATAGAAAGGAAATGCCACGTCGTTATTAACAAAAAGAACGTCCACTTGTATTCATTAAGTTTGCGCAATCATCCTAAAAAAAATTTCGACCATCACCCGTCATAAAATTAAACTCCAGGAGTTACGTCACAGCGGAAATAAACAACACTCACTAAATACCGCTCAAACACGCATCACGCCATCAACAAAAATATGAAACAATTTATTATTTAAATAACGATGTCAAACACGCCCCCTAGGTGTCACAGTATCAGAGAGCGACTCAACAGACATCCCAATAGCTATAAAGGAAGGCAGCATGTCCTTCACTCGCAGTCACCTGCAGCGTTGCCACAATAGAGCAACATTCCAAGCAGAAGGGGTGAGAATTTTCAACAAAACATAATTAAGCATACAGTAGAGTAATATGAGCAACCTATCACACAACATCATCATTATCATCACTTCATCGTCGTTACACACAAAACCAAAGTCATAATCACATCACCAGTCATAAACAAAAGAAAATGTATGCGCATGAAAATGCAACCCACACCTGGGCATATGCATGATGGTACCATACTCGTCATAAATAGCCACTTAGGCACATCGTCACTGGTTTTCGTCAATAAGGGGCCGAAGCCTATTCGTCATAATATGCACATGCCATGAGACACTATGGACACATGTGCAATAACCAATTTCAACTCACCCGGAGTACTCGTCATTGTCGTCATAAAACACTAATATAGTGTACTCGTCATCATCATCATAATCATATCACAACTTTCTCATAAACATCCCCTTTCAAAATTGGATTAACAACGTCCTTAAATCTTAAATAACAATATATTAAAATTTAAGTGACAAACCATTTAAATTTAATTAACTACACGTTAACAATTTAAGTGACAACCGATATAAAAAAAATTCGAGTACAACTTGTTTAAATTTTTGTCAAACATCTCATTTTCATATCTAAGAAACATCACAATTGAATCGAGAGAAACAGCAATAGGACAGTAGCCTTTTAGCGCAAACAGCAGCGGAAACAACAAGTATTACACATAAAATAGCGCTTTACTCTTTATAAAACAGCAGCATTTTTATTTTAGAAAACAGCAAGACAGCAACATATTTAAATGGTGACAGCAACATTTTTAATTCTGAAATCAGCAGCATTTTGTTTAACAAAAACAGCAAACAGCAACATATTTAAATGGTTACAGCAACATTTTTAATTCTGAAACAGCAGCACTTTATTTGACAAAAACAGCAGACAGCAACACATTTAAATGGTTAACAGCAACATTTTTAAATCGACATACAGCAGCACTTTAATTCAGCAAACAGCAACATTTAAATTGATAAACAGCAACACTTAAATTCTGCAAACAGCAACATTTGAATTGACAAACAGCAACATTTCTTTTCCTAAGACAGCATACAGCAACACTTTAATTCTAGAGACAGCAACATTGTCTATTTTCAATTTCTTGATATCATTCAAACAATTATACTCATATCACCCAATTTATCAAAGTTGCATTTCAACACCAACAATTCACCAAACATCGAAATTAACCACACCACATTCACTAAGAATTCGAAAATTCATCTCCTCACATCATAAGGGCAATTCGCATATCATCACCGACAATTCAATCCTTCCTTCCTCTTAACATATAAGTCACGAATTCAACCCAATACCGAAACCCACAAACCCACCATATACCCAATTACATTAAATCGAAAAGCTCACCCTTACCTCGAATTTGTATGACCCGAAACAACGATGAAGGAGTCACGTACAAAACCCAGCAACACAACGAACCAAGGTCACCAAAAATCGCAGCAGCTCTTCCCTTCTCCCCTTCGCAAATCGTGGCCTCACTAAAGCCATGGAGGAGCAGCAACAATAGGTAATGAGGGATTGAAACTACAACACTTGCAAGAGAAAGAAAAATCGAAGAGAAGGATCAAAGAAGCACATTACCTAAAGCCAAGATGAACAAATCTCCTTCTTTCTCTCCTTGCTAGCCGTCGCGAACTTCTTTCCCCTCTCCCTCTCTGATCCGTTTCTTTTCTTTCTTTTGTGGAATGCGCAATGAGACCCCTCCATAGGGTTTTGGGGTTTTAGGAATGGGCTTGGGTCACTAATTGACTTGGGCCCCATTTACACCACCCTTCTTAATTCTTTTCACCTCCTGAAATAAAGCAATTATAATTTAATTATTCTACTTAATTAAATATTGTAATCCCTCAAATAACTTAATTAATTAATCAATTAAATTATTTTAGGGCGTTACACGCACGGATCGTGTGCCTCTGTGCACGGGTCGTGCGCCCCCATCTGATGCTACACGAAATGAAATTTTAAACACGCACGGATCGTGCGCCTAGTCGCCCGGATCGTGCGTATCCTTCTGAAACTTTTATTCAACAGCGCTCGGATCGTGCGCCTAGTCGCACGGGTCGTGCGTATCTTTCTGAAACTTTGTACAATTTTGTTCAATAGCGCACGGATCGTGCACCTACACGCACGGGTCGTGTGAGACCTTCTGATCCTCAAATTCAAAGTACCTTTTTATCCATTCCAAATGATTCCAATCCTCTTCTAATCCATTCCTCATGGTTCCCCAACAATGTAAAGATACTGATATCAATAAATTGAACATGTTTGATAGAAAACTTGGGTGTTATGAACGTAACGGAGAACCGTACTTAGAGAACGCGAGAGAACACAAGTCGAGAAATGTTAACGGACCTTGAGTCCAATCATGTTAAGATAACGAACTTCAAGTTCATCATGTCATGTAAGCTAATTGATTGTAAGTCTATAAAGACATAAAAACTCTCAATTCATGTAAACACGATTCAAGTTACTTTCCCTCGGGGAAAGGTAGATGGTATACCTTGTGTATATCAAGGATGACAATCCTCCAGTTATTAGCATACTAGGAGAGGGGAAGTCATGAGCCCCAGAACCTAGGCTCTCATGTTGCTAACTTGGATTAGGGGGGATGGGTTCACTGAGGCGTCCTAACCTTAGCTAAGGCGGATTTCGAGGTGTTGTGCTAAGTTCATGATAAAATATGATCCGTAGTCGCTTATTAGGGCTACATCAGGAAAGATCAGAAATGTAACGAGTAGTCGCTTATTAGGGCTACAAGTTACGAGAAAACATCATGTATTCACGTGGTCGCTTATTAGGGCCACGAGTTCAGATTCAAGTATAATAAACCGTTAGAGTTGGTCAGTGGTCTCGATAGGACTCACTGAGATAATGTTTATCTCACCCTTTATGTATTGTGGTTTTTCAGAGAAGCAAAGGAAAGCAAAGGCGAAGGTTCACGGTTAGCCGGTGTAACTCGAGGAGTCCGGGAGTCTATGTTTCATGTTTTAGGCCCTTGCCCTTTTGTAGTACTTTTGTTATCGGTTGTATAACTATCATGTATAAGTTTTAAATCGTTTCCGGTAATTTCATGTTTTGAGTATTGAACACCAGGATAATGTATGTTTAAGTCTTAAGACTTCAGATCTTTCCGATTATGCATGGAGGTTCATTGAACCATCGATACTTATATCGAAAATTTTAGTTGTGTTTATTATTTCATTAACAGGAAGTTGCTCTGATGTATGCCATGTAGTGCATTTCGGTGATTCTACATGTTAGAATTATCGGGGTGTTACACATGGAATCGGAAAATTGCATAACTTGTCTGTACATTCCTCTTCATGTGCAGAAGCAATGTTTGCAGATCTCAGTCATTTTTCTGTACAAGTTTGTGAATCCTCAAAGTTCTTATTTAATTATTTAATTTTACTTTCTTACATCTCTTGCTTATACAGATTGCTTTCACTTGTGTGGTGTTTCCTTGTCTCCACTTACTGTTACTCATCTCCTTCAACACACTCTTGTTCTCTATTCAAACATTATATAGAATGGTTTACTTTTGAGTTTTGTTTACAGTAATATGATGATTCTCAAATAGTCATTATTTATTTCCAAAGCTCATGATTGAAAACAAAATTCATGATTGAAACAGTGTTTGTTTAATTATTAAGCTAGGGACAATCTTCTATTCCTACAACGCTGGTTCAACAAGTTTCCTCAATACAAAAATAGAGAATTGTTTCTAACAGGAGAAAGTTATGCAGGTAAATATTTCACTTTTGTTTTACCTAACAATTCTATTTCTTAAGCAGGTTACAGCAATTATGTGTGCTTAGCTTACACATTTTTCTTTACTTATTTATCAGGTCATTATGTTCCTCAACTTGCAAAGCTCATGATTGAAATTAACAAAAAAACAAGATATTCAATCTTAAAGGCATAGCAGTAAGTAATTTTAACTTTCATTCATATAAATTATCATTGAAATCTGACATACTGCTAGTTGCTGATTCATGTATTAAATTGCAGTTGTGTTGTGTCATTGTATCAAACAAACAGAAGGAGGTCTTATTTAAGCCCTTGATTAGTTGCACAGAAAGTTTCTCTTTTCAATCTTATTTAATACACATGGAATTATTGATTTGAGCTCTACACTTCTATTGAGTTACACATAAAGTTTCTCTTTTCAATCTTATTTACTACTTTTCAATCTTATAGGATGAGTCACCTAGCATGTCAGAAGCGAGAATAATAATCCAGTCGTGTTATGGCAAATCTAGTATCTTTGTGTCTGAGTTACCAAGTCTGTGAGAGACGATTCGGTACTCAAGTGATGCCATAGTTGACCCAGTGTGGTTGAGTCTCAGTTAGCTAGTCTGTGAGAGGCGAATAGAGTCTCCAAGTCCGAGTTACTTAGTCTATGATGAGAGGCAATAATGGTGTTTAAGTGAAATATAACTCACTTAGTTTCATTGAGTTTGAGATACCTAGCCCATGAGAGGTGAAGATGGTGCTCAGGTGCTATTGTGTTTGGTTACATGTCATTTAGTCCGAGTCATCTGGCCCTAGGGTGAGGCAAAGATGGTTCTCCTTTTTTTCTTGAGTCTAGGGAGAGACATTCTTGTGTTGGCATTATGAGACATTCATATCATACCTTCGTGACACGTGATGATTTATAATTTATTGCAATTTATGACTCGTGATTATATCTATAAAAGATTGATGTTTGTAATGATTTGCTGGATTTACCTTATATAAGAGCTTATCAGTTTTCAACCTTTTACATGAAAAGACGGTGTAACTTATAAGTATTTTAAAATACTCATCGTCTCATATGTATGTCATATAATGACTTCTTTATTGTTGTGCTTAATTTAAATGAGACGAGTGTCTACCTTGATGTTTATCTTATCGTCTTAATATAGCTTGAATGTGCTTCTCACCGTACACCCACAATTTTCAGATAATTATGACGGGTTACGTCTCTTTCCTGGAAGTCCATTTCCGTCGGACGTTTTTGCCTTTTGGATATGGAACGCAGGTCCTCTTGTCCTCGTGATTATATGGTGTCAAGCTCTGATTAGGTGTAATGTCGGGATGATGGGTTTTATTTTGATGTATTTTTAGTATAAGTCCCTGTAAATGTAAATAAAGAATTATGCACATGGTACCTTTTTCCTGACTGTAAATAAATGATTCAAATTCAATATGTAAGTCTTCTAAAGTTTTATTATATTCACATTATTTTAATTTATTTCAAGAAGGTCCCTCATATTTTCCACAAATTCTTTATTAAATTATTTTCGGGAAACGGGTGTCACATTCGTGACCAAAACCCAAATGTAAAGTGGAAGAGTTGTGAAAACTTGTTGCCTTCATGAGAATCAAAGTTAGAACATGCAAAATTGCATGTTCCCAAGTAGAAATTGGAAGTTCTAGAGAATGGTTCTTCAAGACCATTTTATGAAAGAATGTATGCTACATGATGTCGAATATCAATTCAAATCGACATACAATACTTATCAGATGCTTTCAGGGTAATTCACATAATGACTTCTTACTCAAATTAGTTGAGCAAACAATCTCACAAACTTCTCGTTGGGAGTTGACGACAAATATATATATATATATACATAATATCATCTAGTTGATGCATCAATTACAATCACACATATCTAAATGGTCCATGTTCACCTTATATAAATTCTAGAAATATGAGAGACTTATTCTCTCAAATTGCCAATTTTCTTTGGGAACTAGTGAACACAAAAATTAGTAGATTGAAGAAACTATTTGGTCTTCAATAGAGGTCCACATAGAAATTTTAACCATTTTTCGCATCATAATATACTCGGGATGGCCCAACCGATCTTGCCAACAACAAAATTATTATGATATGTAAACTTCTAGTTTACAACAACATGTGCTTCAATTGCACATACATAAGTGTAGTACAAATCAGAGGAAGAAACAGATAAGTTTTCCACTACACTTGTTTTATCCAAAGTATGTCCCGTTATATAAAGATATTCAACATCTCATTTGTTTCTTGTTTCAATATGATATCCATTTGGACGGATATCCTTAAAACTTAATAAATTTTTATGAGACTTGAGAGATTATAATATGGTACAATGTGTAAAAAAAATGGTTCTTTAGGTAATTAGCAATACACTAGCTCTTCCGGAGCCTTCAATTAAATTTTGCAAACTTCTGGTTGCAAGCTGATAGCTAGTACACATGCTACCATATGACTTCTGATCATAACTAGAAAATGTACACAATTTAATATAATGTGCACATATATAATCTTAGTTACACTCTAAAAACTTATATTGTCTTATAATAAGTATGGTTTAAGAACATATGACAGATAAAAACTCATTATATTGAAAAATATTTTAGTCCTTCAAAAAAAGGAATATGTGATGTCATTGCTGCTCTAGGATAATCTTGCTAAACGTGTGCGAAATAGTAAAACTATGTCGACTACAAAACTTTTGGCTGCGCTCATATTTATTTAAACAAAAATAATTCATTAAACTTTGACCATTCAAATAAAAAATATAAAACTACTAATAAAAACTCCGTTTTAAGCATGTTCAACTTGAGTTTTTGAAAAGAGGTCTTGAAGGTTAATTGAACCGAAAACCGGAAACTTAGACCGCGTGTGAGATAATGTTTTTGGCAAAACAAACCGGATCGTGGATCCTTCTCGACGCTATGATTATAACGTCGGATGTCTAACTTTGAATTCATCAAAACGGGTTATAGATCGATAATAGATATAGATATCTCAAACTTGAAAGACGGTCCAATGCGGACACGATATATATTTTATTATGTATCACGTTGGGTAACGACCCGACAAGTAGCATACTAGGAAGGGAAGTCATGAGCCCTCACCCTAGGCCCTGAAACGTTTTGGCGTGGTCAAACTGTAACACCCCGATAAATTCTAACATGTAGAATCACCGAAATGCACTAAATGGCATACATCAGAGTAACTTCCTGTTATTGAAATATTGAACACATCTAAAACTTTAGATAATATATAAAAACTGGTTCTCTGAACCTCATAAACTTTCCACAGTATGCTTAAGTTCCAAAACTTAAGACTTGTACATAACCTGGTGTTCAATACTCAAAACATAAAGTAGCGGAAACGATTTTACAACTTAACAATGAAAGTTATACAATCGGAACATAGAAACAGTAAACGGAACAAAGGTCTAAAACATTAAACTAGGTCTTCAATGACTCCAAGAGTCACACCAGCTAACCATGCTTTACCGCCTTTGCTTTCCCCTGTTTCTCTGTAAAAACCACAAATATAAAGGGTGAGATAAACATTATCTCAGTGAGTCCTATCGAGACCCCTTACTACTCTAGCGGTTCATTATGACTTGTTTTGAACTCGTGGTCCTAAAAAGCAACCACGTGGAAATACATTCAGTTCCTGTAACCTTCATGCTCATGGCCCTCCTAAGCGACACATGAAGCATGCAATCTTTGTTCCATGTTTTTAGCATAACACCTCAGTCTACCTATTTTATAGGCATCTCTTGACCTTTTGGTGAACCCATCCCGCTATTTCTAGCAGGGGAAACATTCTTGAGTCTAGGTTTTGGGGCTCATGACTTCCCCTCCCCTAGTATGCTAACCTCTTAGGGTCGTCACCCTTTTTCCTCTTGTATTTATTATACATTTTCAGTCTGTGTACCCGCAATGGGCTGTTAGTCATTTCAGTCAAGTACCATGTACCATATCAGTCAATCTCAGTGTACAATATCAGTCATGTATCGTGTGTTATTATCATTCTTTAACATTTGCACTCTCGCGTTCTCTAAGAGCGGTTTTCCATTTTATTCATAACACACAAACTTTCTATCGAACATGTTCAATCTCATACCATTGTTACCTTTACATTGTTGTGGAACCTTGGGAAATGGATTAGAAGAGGATTGGAATCATTTGGAATGGTTAAAAAGGTACTTTGAAATTGAAGGTCAGAAAATCTCACACGGCCCGTGCGTGTAGGCGCACGACCCGTGCTCGGTTGAACAGGTTATAGAAAATTCCCAGAGAGATACGCACGACCCGTGCGACTATGCGCACGATCCGTGCGTTACCCACAAAATTTACAGACAGTTTCAGAGAAACACGCACGACCCGTGCGACTAGGCGCACGATCCGTGTGTGTTTTAAAACCCAGTCCCTGTCGTATCAGAGGGAGGCGCACGACCCGTGCTCGTAGGCACACGATCCGTGCGTCTCTATCAGTTTCCAGAAAATAGGTTTTTCATGTATTATTCCATTCCATTCCGATTCCCACTTCCCTTCCGATCGAGGCCCAAACTCAAACACGCATTAAAACACAATATTATAGCAATCCAATCCAGCACACCCAACAATCAATCAAGCAATTCATAGTTCAATCACAAGTTTTGGGGAAAACGGTTTTTCAATAAAATTCTTTCGATACCAGAAGCGAGTGACCATAATTTTTGAAAGGAAAGACTCGAAAACACGAACACATTCCCTAAGCGAGTTATAGAACTCACCCAAAGTGATGAAAATCACTCAAACGACGAATCTAGCAGTTGATGCGTTAGGATAGCCTCACGAACCGTCTCCGACTCGCTCCAAAAACTGAACCCGAACTTCCCAAGGACCTATGACTCAAACTCAGCAACTCAATTAAGCTTCAAATAGGTTTGTTGCTTGGATTTGGGCTTTTGGTACTGAATGTGGGACTACAACAAGGACATGCAACTATTTGGAGGATCAACACTCCATTTTTGAGCTTGGAGCTTCAAAGGTGCACAAATGGTAACTTGTGATGGAGAGGGTGGATGGGTGATTTTTGGGCATCAATGTATAGAGGAAGAAGAATGATGAACATTGGTGGTGTTGGATTCAACATGCATGTAGGAATCAATGGGCTGTCTTCCCTCCTCTCCTCCTCCTTCTCTCTCGAGTTCTCTCTTTCTCCTCCTTACTTCTTGCTGAATTTCAGAAAATGAGGGAATGAAACATGTTGTAGTGTTTTGGGTCAGCTGAAGGGTAGTCACTTAAGAATGAGAAAAGACTCTTCTACCCTCCCTCATTAGCATCTCATCTAACTCACCACTAATTTAACACCTACACTCAAGTCTCCACACTTAGCATAATTTACTAATTATGTTTAATCAAAATGTTACTTATCTATTTGATCCATGATACAATTTCATAATTCGAATAATTATGCTCATTAATCAACTTAACCTTGTGTTAATTTAATTAATTCTAATTAGCTAATTAGGGGATGTTACAATCACCCCAACTTCTAAAATTTTGTCCTCAAAATTGACAAAACATACCTTACTCGAACAAATACGGATATTTCTCCCGCATGTGCTCCTCTACTTCCCATGTCGCTTCGTCAGGTGACACACCGTCCCAAAGCACCTTGACAATAGGAATTGACCTCGTCCGGAGCGTTTTCTCGCCACGTTCGATGATCCTGATTGGGGTAGGATGATAAGATAGATCCGGTCTGATGTCAATCGCTTCATGGCTCAAAGGTTGATTCGGATCATGAATATATTTCCTTAGCTGCGATACATGAAACACATCATGTAGTCTGGACAATTCTGGAGGTAAGGCAATGCGATATGCTACCGGCCCAACTCGCTCGATAATCTGGAAGGGTCCGACATATCGAGGACTGAGCTTCTTCGCTCGCAAGGTAATACCGGTCCCGATGGTTGGAGAAAGTTTCAAAAAGACATGATCTCCTTCTTCGAATTCTAACGACCTTCTTCTCGTATCCGCATAACTCTTTTGCCGACTCTGCGCGGCTTTCATCCTTTCTCTTATCTGACGGATCTTCTCCGTAGTCTCCCGGACTAAATCCGGTCCCAACAATCTCTACTCGCCTACATCCCACCAACACAATGGTGTTCTACACTTTCTTCCATACAATGCTTCGTACGGAGCCATTCCGATACTGGAATGATAACTGTTGTTGTATGAGAATTCCACCAATGGAAGGTGATCCTCCCATCTACCTCCACTATCCAGTACACAAGCTCTCAACATATCCTCTAAAGTCTGAATTGTCCTCTCAGTCTGCCCGTCTGTCTGAGGATGGTATGCGGTGCTAACACACACCTTTGTTCCTAACGCCATGTTCAATGCTCTCCAAAATCGAGATGTAAACTTGGGATCTCGATCACAGATGATACTTGTAGGGATTCCATGCAACTTCACAATATTCTTGAGATATTCATCTGCTAACCTAGCAACCTTGTGAGTCGAACGCACTGGAATAAAATGAGCGGACTTGGTCAGGCGATCCACCACTACCCAAATAGAATCATTTCCGGCTTGGGACCGTGGTAATCCCATGACAAAATCCATAGATATGCTTTCCCATTTCCATTCAGGTACATTCAACGGTTGTAACTGGCCACCTGGCTTCCGGTGCTCTATCTTAACCTTTTGACAAGTCAAGCATCGAGACACAAACTCTGCTATATCCACTTTCATGCCCGGCCGCCAGTATAATTGCTTCAAATCTCGATAGATCTTGGTAGACCCAGGATGTATTGAGAACTGACTCTTATGAGCCTCCTCTAAAACTTGCCTCTTCACATCCTCATCATTTGGCACACAGATTCTGCCATCAAAACAAATTACACCATCACCGTCTTCGGTGTAGTTCGGCAATCTCTTCTGCGCTTGCAGTTCTACATCACCTTCTTGGGCTGAGCGAATTAGATCTCTCAAGGGACTTGAAATCCGAATGTGACTCAACACCAACCTGTTCCTTCTTGACTTCACTCTCAAATTAAGGTCTCTGAACGATTCCAACAAGGACATCTCGTGCATCATCAACTCTGCAGCATGAATAGATTTTCTGCTTAAAGCATCGGCCACAATATTAGCCTTACCAGGATGGTACTTCAATTCGAAATCGTAATCCTTCAAGAATTCTACCCATCTCCTCTGTCTGTTGTTCAGTTCCTTTTGGTCAAACAAATACTTAAGGCTCTTGTGGTCACTAAAGACTTCGAAACGAGACCCATACAGGTAATGTCTCCAAATCTTTAGGGCAAACACAATCGCTGCCAACTCTAGATCATGAGTCGGGTAATTCTCTTCATGTGGCTTCAACTGCCTGGAGGCATAGGCAACTACTTGTTGATTCTACATCAGGACACATCCCAAACCCTTACCAGAGGCGTCGCAATAGATTTGGAATCCTACGGACGGATCTGGAAGAATCAGGATGGGTGCAGAAGTCAAACGACCCTTCAATTCCGTGAAACAATTTTCACATGCTGAGTCCCAAACAAACGGCTGACCCTTGCGAGTTAACCGAGTGAGTGGAAGAACCAACTGGGAAAATCCTTGAATGAATCTTCGATAATACCCAGCTAACCCCAAGAAACTTCTTACCTCAGTAACTGTAGACGGCTGTTCCCAGTCTACCACAGCTTCGATCTTACAGGGATCCACTGCAACACCATTCCTAGATATCACATGGCCCAGAAACTTAACTTCGGGCATCCAAAAATCACATTTGGACGGCTTAGCATACAACTTCTTTTCCCGGAGTACGTTCAGAACAATTCGGAGATGTTGCACATGTTCCTCAATCGTCTTAGAGAACACCAAGATATCATCGATGAACACTACCACAAACTGATCCAGATAAGGATTAAAAATCCGATTCATATAATCCATGAATACAGCTGGAGCATTGGTCAAACCGAAGGGCATCACTACGAATTCATAGTGTCCATATCTCGTACGGAAAGCGGTCTTCGGGACGTCCAAAGCTCGAACCCTGATTTGGTGATACCCGGACCTTAAATCAATCTTTGAAAATACAGAAGCTCCCCTCAACTGATCTAGCAAATCATCAATTCTCGGTAGAGGGTACTTGTTCTTGACAGTCACCTTATTCAACTGACGATAATCGATACACAATCTCATACTTCCGTCCTTCTTCTTGACAAGCAACACTGGAGCACCCCATGGTGAGGCACTCGGCCGGATGAACCGCTTGGAAATTAGTTCTTCCAGTTGAACTTTCAATTCCCTCAACTCTAATGGCGACATTCGATATGGGGCTATAGAAATAGGTCCAGTGCCTGGAACCAACTCTATAGAAAATTCCACCTCACGATCCGGAGGAAATGAAGGAACTTCATCGGGAAACACATCAAGAAATTCATTAACAACTTGCACAGAAGATAAATCCTGACCTGTCTCAGTGGATGCAGACAGCATCATGACGTAAGCTTCCGCGCCTTGGAACAGATAATTACTGGCCGAAGTGAAAGAAATAACAGCTTCAGAATTGGGCGGCTGTAGCTCCACTGACTCGGAGGCGAAACCGATAGTTCGATGGAAACAATCTATAGTCACATGGTTGGCCGTCATCCAACTCATTCCTAGGACGACGTCCATGCCCTTCATCGGTAAACAAATGAAGTCTACCACAAAGTTCCTGTCTCCAATGGATAGAAGACAGTTTTCACATATCGCTTGGGTCTGAATACTACCCTCAGCAGCAGTCTTAATGGAGATTGGTTGAGGCAAAGGAGTTAAAGCCAATCCCAACCGATCGATACAAACTTGAGATATAAAACAATGGGTCGCACCCGAATCATATAAAATACTAACGGAGTTATTAAAAAGAGATCCCATACCCCTTAGTAGATTATCTGACGGTGTGACCTTCTGGGCGTCCAAGGTGTAAACTCTTCCATGAGTTGTAGTAGCAGCAGGGTTACTTCCTTGACTCTTCTCTTTCTCTGGGCAGTCTCGTGCAAAATGACCGTCTTTCTTGCAGAAATAACACTGGTTGGATCCCATCTGGCATTTACCCTGATGGTACTTTCCACAGTTGGAACACGTACTGAATCTTGAGGAGTTCGATGACTGAACCTGTTTCCCTTTGTTGGAGTTGTGCCTGGGACCCGTCTGATGGTTAGATGATCCAACATTCTTCTTATTCTGATGGAATACTTTTCTGCTTGCATATAACCTCTTCAAGTCACTCTCAGCTATGTGTGCTTGTTGAACCATGGCAGCATAGTTAGTATAGGCAAAAGAACTCAAACTCTGAGCAATGTCTTCCCTTAGCCCATACTTGAACCTTTCGGTTTTCCACTTGTCATTGGGAGCATACCCGGCCAAACCGAAGAATTGATATAACTCTTCAAACTTAGCCGCGTACTGACCCACAGTTGAACTTCCTTGAGTGAGAGTCAGAAACTCGTTCTCCTTGTCGAACCTCATGGCTGTCGGAAAGAACTGCTCCAAAAATACCTGCTTGAAATGTTCCCAAGTCTGGGGAGTATCCATAGTTACCATCATGGCTTTGGCATTAGTCGACCAGTTGTTAGCTTCTCCTTTCAGCATATGAGTTGCCAATCTCAACTTGTCATCATCAGTTACTTGCATAGCTACGAAGATCTTCTCTATATCATCTAGCCAATGCTGAGCTTCCATAACATCCGGTCCTCCTCGGAACTCGGACGGCTTCATTTTCAGAAATTCAGAGAAAACCCTCCTTGGGTCAACTTGAGGCTCAGGGACTTGTTGGGGCTGAGCTTGAGCATTCTGTTGCATCTGCAACATATCTTCCATCATCTTCTGTTGTCTCTCGATCACGTTCTGCATCCATGCAGAATGCGGATCAACTGGTGGGTTATTCCTCGATCCTCCTGCCATAATTCTGCAAATGATACACCAAGTATTAAGTTGATCAGTCTCAATGTCTCTTAGTATCATAAGAAGCAAGATAACAGAGTTACTCGAGGGACGAAACCACCCTAACTGTCTAAGCCCGACTAGGTCGAACTGCTCTGATACCATAATGTAACACCCCGATAAATTCTAACATGTAGAATCACCGAAATGCACTAAATGGCATACATCAGAGTAACTTCCTGTTATTGAAATATTGAACACATCTAAAACTTTAGATAATATATAAAAACTGGTTCTCTGAACCTCATAAACTTTCCACAGTATGCTTAAGTTCCAAAACTTAAGACTTGTACATAACCTGGTGTTCAATACTCAAAACATAAAGTAGCGGAAACGATTTTACAACTTAACAATGAAAGTTATACAATCGGAACATAGAAACAGTAAACGGAACAAAGGTCTAAAACATTAAACTAGGTCTTCAATGACTCCAAGAGTCACACCAGCTAACCATGCTTTACCGCCTTTGCTTTCCCCTGTTTCTCTGTAAAAACCACAAATATAAAGGGTGAGATAAACATTATCTCAGTGAGTCCTATTGAGACCCCTTACTACTCTAGCGGTTCATTATGACTTGTTTTGAACTCGTGGTCCTAAAAAGCAACCACGTGGAAATACATTCA
Organism: Astragalus membranaceus; assembly: GCA_039519185.1. Lineage (NCBI taxonomy): Eukaryota > Viridiplantae > Streptophyta > Magnoliopsida > Fabales > Fabaceae > Astragalus > Astragalus membranaceus. Next base: position 29,669,232 of record CM076850.1, on the reverse strand, counting down.
GTTCCTGTAACCTTCATGCTCATGGCCCTCCTAAGCGACACATGAAGCATGCAATCTTTGTTCCATGTTTTTAGCATAACACCTCAGTCTACCTATTTTATAGGCATCTCTTGACCTTTTGGTGAACCCATCCCGCTATTTCTAGCAGGGGAAACATTCTTGAGTCTAGGTTTTGGGGCTCATGACTTCCCCTCCCCTAGTATGCTAACCTCTTAGGGTCGTCACCCTTTTTCCTCTTGTATTTATTATACATTTTCAGTCTGTGTACCCGCAATGGGCTGTTAGTCATTTCAGTCAAGTACCATGTACCATATCAGTCAATCTCAGTGTACAATATCAGTCATGTATCGTGTGTTATTATCATTCTTTAACATTTGCACTCTCGCGTTCTCTAAGAGCGGTTTTCCATTTTATTCATAACACACAAACTTTCTATCGAACATGTTCAATCTCATACCATTGTTACCTTTACATTATTGAGGAACCTTGGGAAATGGATTAGAAGAGGATTGGAATCATTTGGAATGGTTAAAAAGGTACTTTGAAATTGAAGGTCAGAAAATCTCACACGGCCCGTGCGTGTAGGCGCACGACCCGTGCTCGGTTGAACAGGTTATAGAAAATTCCCAGAGAGATACGCACGACCCGTGCGACTATGCGCACGATCCGTGCGTTACCCACAAAATTTACAGACAGTTTCAGAGAAATACGCACGACCCGTGCGACTAGGCGCACGATCCGTGTGTGTTTTAAAACCCAGTCCCTGTCGTATCAGAGGGAGGCGCACGACCCGTGCTCGTAGGCACACGATCCGTGCGTCTCTATCAGTTTCCAGAAAACAGGTTTTTCATGTATTATTCCATTCCATTCCGATTCCCACTTCCCTTCCGATCGAGGCCCAAACTCAAACACGCATTAAAACACAATATTATAGCAATCCAATCCAGCACACCCAACAATCAATCAAGCAATTCATAGTTCAATCACAAGTTTTGGGGAAAACGGTTTTTCAATAAAATTCTTTCGATACCAGAAGCGAGTGACCATAATTTTTGAAAGGAAAGACTCGAAAACACGAACACATTCCCTAAGCGAGTTATAGAACTCACCCGAAGTGATGAAAATCACTCAAACGACGAATCTAGCAGTTGACGCGTTAGAATAGCCTCACGAACCGTCTCCGACTCGCTCCAAAAACTGAACCCGAACTTCCCAAGGACCTATGACTCAAACTCAGCAACTCAATTAAGCTTCAAATAGGTTTGTTGCTTGGATTTGGGCTTTTGGTACTGAATGTGGGACTACAACAAGGACATGCAACTATTTGGAGGATCAACACTCCATTTTTGAGCTTGGAGCTTCAAAGGTGCACAAATGGTAACTTGTGATGGAGAGGGTGGATGGGTGATTTTTGGGCATCAATGTATAGAGGAAGAAGAATGATGAACATTGGTGGTGTTGGATTCAACATGCATGTAGGAATCAATGGGCTGTCTTCCCTCCTCTCCTCCTCCTTCTCTCTCGAGTTCTCTCTTTCTCCTCCTTACTTCTTGCTGAATTTCAGAAAATGAGGGAATGAAACATGTTGTAGTGTTTTGGGTCAGCTGAAGGGTAGTCACTTAAGAATGAGAAAAGACTCTTCTACCCTCCCTCATTAGCATCTCATCTAACTCACCACTAATTTAACACCTACACTCAAGTCTCCACACTTAGCATAATTTACTAATTATGTTTAATCAAAATGTTACTTATCTATTTGATCCATGATACAATTTCATAATTAGAATAATTATGCTCATTAATCAACTTAACCTTGTGTTAATTTAATTAATTCTAATTAGCTAATTAGGGGATGTTACAATCACCCCAACTTCTAAAATTTTGTCCTCAAAATTGACAAAACATACCTTACTCGAACAAATACGGATATTTCTCCCGCATGCGCTCCTCTACTTCCCATGTCGCTTCGTCAGGTGACACACCGTCCCAAAGCACCTTGACAATAGGAATTGACCTCGTCCGGAGCGTTTTCTCGCCACGTTCGATGATCCTGATTGGGGTAGGATGATAAGATAGATCCGGTCTGATGTCAATCGCTTCATGGCTCAAAGGTTGATTCGGATCATGAATATATTTCCTTAGCTGCGATACATGAAACACATCATGTAGTCTGGACAATTCTGGAGGTAAGGCAATGCGATATGCTACCGGCCCAACTCGCTCGATAATCTGGAAGGGTCCGACATATCGAGGACTGAGCTTCTTCGCTCGCAAGGTAATACCGGTCCCGATGGTTGGAGAAAGTTTCAAAAAGACATGATCTCCTTCTTCGAATTCTAACGGCCTTCTTCTCGTATCCGCATAACTCTTTTGCCGACTCTGCGCGGCTTTCATCCTTTCTCTTATCTGACGGATCTTCTCCGTAGTCTCCCGGACTAAATCCGGTCCCAACAATCTCTGCTCGCCTACATCCCACCATCACAATGGTGTTCTACACTTTCTTCCATACAATGCTTCGTATGGAGCCATTCCGATACTGGAATGATAACTGTTGTTGTATGAGAATTCCACCAATGGAAGGTGATCCTCCCATCTACCTCCACTATCCAGTACACAAGCTCTCCACATATCCTCTAAAGTCTGAATTGTCCTCTCAGTCTGCCCGTCTGTCTGAGGATGGTATGCGGTGCTAACACACACCTTTGTTCCTAACGCCATGTTCAATGCTCTCCAAAATCGAGATGTAAACTTGGGATCTCGATCACAGATGATACTTGTAGGGATTCCATGCAACTTCACAATATTCTTGAGATATTCATCTGCTAACCTAGCAACCTTGTGAGTCGAACGCACTGGAATAAAATGAGCGGACTTGGTCAGGCGATCCACCACTACCCAAATAGAATCATTTCCGGCTTGGGACCGTGGTAATCCCATGACAAAATCCATAGATATGCTTTCCCATTTCCATTCAGGTACATTCAACGGTTGTAACTGGCCACCTGGCTTCCGGTGCTCTATCTTAACCTTTTGACAAGTCAAGCATCGAGACACAAACTCTGCTATATCCACTTTCATGCCCGGCCACCAGTATAATTGCTTCAAATCTCGATACATCTTGGTAGACCCAGGATGTATTGAGAACTGACTCTTATGAGCCTCCTCTAAAACTTGCCTCTTCACATCCTCATCATTTGGCACACAGATTCTGCCATCAAAACAAATTACACCATCACCGTCTTCGGTGTAGTTCGGCAATCTCTTCTGCGCTTGCAGTTCTACATCACCTTCTTGGGCTGAGCAAATTAGATCTCTCAAGGGACTTGAAATCCGAATGTGACTCAACACCAACCTGTTCCTTCTTGACTTCACTCTCAAATTAAGGTCTCTGAACGATTCCAACAAGGACATCTCGTGCATCATCAACTCTGCAGCATGAATAGATTTTCTGCTTAAAGCATCGGCCACAATATTAGCCTTACCAGGATGGTACTTCAATTCGAAATCGTAATCCTTCAAGAATTCTACCCATCTCCTCTGTCTGTTGTTCAGTTCCTTTTGGTCAAACAAATACTTAAGGCTCTTGTGGTCACTAAAGACTTCGAAACGAGACCCATACAGGTAATGTCTCCAAAGCTTTAGGGCAAACACAATCGCTGCCAACTCTAGATCATGAGTCGGGTAATTCTCTTCATGTGGCTTCAACTGCCTGGAGGCATAGGCAACTACTTGTTGATTCTACATCAGGACACATCCCAAACCCTTACCAGAGGCGTCGCAATAGATTTGGAATCCTACGGACGGATCTGGAAGAATCAGGATGGGTGCAGAAGTCAAACGACCCTTCAATTCCGTGAAACAATTTTCACATGCTGAGTCCCAAACAAACGGCTGACCCTTGCGAGTTAACCGAGTGAGTGGAAGAACCAACTGGGAAAATCCTTGAATGAATCTTCGATAATACCCAGCTAACCCCAAGAAACTTCTTACCTCAGTAACTGTAGACGGCTGTTCCCAGTCTACCACAGCTTCGATCTTACAGGGATCCACTGCAACACCATTCCTAGATATCACATGGCCCAGAAACTTAACTTCGGGCATCCAAAAATCACATTTGGACGGCTTAGCATACAACTTCTTTTCCCGGAGTACGTTCAGAACAATTCGGAGATGTTGCACATGTTCCTCAATCGTCTTAGAGAACACCAAGATATCATCGATGAACACTACCACAAACTGATCCAGATAAGGATTAAAAATCCGATTCATATAATCCATGAATACAGCTGGAGCATTGGTCAAACCGAAGGGCATCACTACGAGTTCATAGTGTCCATATCTCGTACGGAAAGCGGTCTTCGGGACGTCCAAAGCTCGAACCCTGATTTGGTGATACCCGGACCTTAAATCAATCTTTGAAAATACAGAAGCTCCCCTCAACTGATCTAGCAAATCATCAATTCTCGGTAGAGGGTACTTGTTCTTGACAGTCACCTTATTCAACTGACGATAATCGATACACAATCTCATACTTCCATCCTTCTTCTTGACAAGCAACACTGGAGCACCCCATGGTGAGGCACTCGGCCGGATGAACCGCTTGGAAATTAGTTCTTCCAGTTGAACTTTCAATTCCCTCAACTCTAATGGCGACATTCGATATGGGGCTATAGAAATAGGTCCAGTGCCTGGAACCAACTCTATAGAAAATTCCACCTCACGATCCGGAGGAAATGAATGAACTTCATCGGGAAACACATCAAGAAATTCATTAACAACTTGCACAGAAGATAAATCCTGACCTGTCTCAGTGGATGCAGACAGCATCATGACGTAAGCTTCCGCGCCTTGGAACAGATAATTACTGGCCGAAGTGAAAGAAATAACAGCTTCAGAATTGGGCGGCTGTAGCTCCACTGACTCGGAGGCGAAACCGATAGTTCGATGGAAACAATCTATAGTCACATGGTTGGCCGTCATCCAACTCATTCCTAGGACGACGTCCATGCCCTTCATCGGTAAACAAATGAAGTCTACCACAAAGTTCCTGTCTCCAATGGATAGAAGACAGTTTTCACATATCGCTTGGGTCTGAATACTACCCTCAGCAGCAGTCTTAATGGAGATTGGTTGAGGCAAAGGAGTTAAAGCCAATCCCAACCGATCGACACAAACTTGAGATATAAAACAATGGGTCGCACCCGAATCATATAAAATACTAACGGAGTTATTAAAAAGAGATCCCATACCCCTTAGTAGATTATCTGACGGTGTGACCTTCTGGGCGTCCAAGGTGTAAACTCTTCCATGAGTTGTAGTAGCAGCAGGGTTACTTCCTTGACTCTTCTCTTTCTCTAGGCAGTCTCGTGCAAAATGACCGTCTTTCTTGCAGAAATAACACTGGTTGGATCCCATCTGGCATTTACCCTGATGGTACTTTCCACAGTTGGAACACGTAGTGAATCTTGAGGAGTTCGATGACTGAACCTGTTTCCCTTTGTTGGAGTTGTGCCTGGGACCCGTCTGATGGTTAGATGATCCAACATTCTTCTTATTCTGATGGAATACTTTTCTGCTTGCATATAACCTCTTCAAGTCACTCTCAGCTATGTGTGCTTGTTGAACCATGGCAGCATAGTTAGTATAGGCAAAAGAACTCAAACTCTGAGCAATGTCTTCCCTTAGCCCATACTTGAACCTATCGGTTTTCCACTTGTCATTGGGAGCATACCCGGCCAAACCGAAGAATTGATATAACTCTTCAAACTTAGCCGCGTACTGACCCACAGTTGAACTTCCTTGAGTGAGAGTCAGAAACTCGTTCTCCTTGTCGAACCTCATGGCTGTCGGAAAGAACTGCTCCAAAAATACCTGCTTGAAATGTTCCCAAGTCTGGGGAGTATCCATAGTTACCATCATGGCTTTGGCATTAGTCCACCAGTTGTTAGCTTCTCCTTTCAGCATATGAGTTGCCAATCTCAACTTGTCATCATCAGTTACTTGCATAGCTACGAAGATCTTCTCTATATCATCTAGCCAATGCTGAGCTTCCATAACATCCGGTCCTCCTCGGAACTCGGACGGCTTCATTTTCAGAAATTCAGAGAAAACCCTCCTTGGGTCAACTTGAGGCTCAGGGACTTGTTGGGGCTGAGCTTGAGCATTCTGTTGCATCTGCAACATATCTTCCATCATCTTCTGTTGTCTCTCGATCACGTTCTGTGTAACACCCTAAAATTATTTAATTAATTTATTTAATTAAATAATTGGGGATTTAAATTAAATTATTTGATGTGATTCGATTAATTAGAATTTTATTTATTTTGGTGGTATTAGGAGGGAGTGGAGGCGCCACTTGCATGACTTGGGCTTAAGTGGAAAGCCCAAGCCCATGATCCACAATATAGGCGAAGTGGTTAGTTGGTGGGGGCTAGGGTTTGTGGCATTTTGCGAAATCAAAAGAAAGAAAGAAAGAAAGAGCGTGAGATAGAGAGAGAGCAAGGAAGAGCGCCGTAAGGAGAGAAGAGGAAGAGGAGAGAAGTCGCAAGCAAGGAAGAGCGAGGAGCGTGATTTTGTTGCTGTGATCCTGTACGTGACTATCTCCGGAGCCTCCGTTCTTCAATTTCGAGGTTAGGGGAGCTCTATCACTCTATTTAATAGTTCATATGATGAGTTCTAGATCTAGGATTAGACTAGATTTATTGATGTATTGTGATGTTGGTTTTTATATATTGTTGTATGCGAAATGATGTAAGCATGAGTTCTTGATGTTTCTTGATGCATCGTTGATAGGGGCTATTATATGTGTAGATATATGCGAAGTGAATGGTGAGTTTTCCTATACATATGTGTGTGAATTGTAGTGTTAGAATTATAGTCATTGATTTGTGACCTTCGAATTATGGGCTTGAAACTGAAATTGTTGTGTTGGATTTGCTTGTGTTGGTTGCGAAATTGGATGGATGATGTATAGGCGCCTAGGGCGCCAAGGGGATAGGGAAGATAATGCCAATTGAATTTTTGAGAAATTGATTGAAATATGTGTATGTTTAGTTGCTGGGAAAATGTTGAGGTTTTATGATTTAGAATTGTTAAGAAAACAATTTTCAGTATTAAAAAGCGTTTTGGTAAAATTCTGGATGTTGCTGCTGGTTTCTGGGCGCTGGGCGCCTATGCTGGGCGCTGGGCGCCTGTTCTGTGTTGTTGTTGCGCGTGGGGGCGCGCCTGGGCGCTGGGCGCCCGTGCTGTGTCTGTGTGTGCGTTGTGCGCGCCTGGGCGCTGAGCGCCTATGGCGCTGTGTTGTGCGTGCGTTGTTGCCCCTGGGCGCTAGGCGCCCGTGTCTGTGTTGCTTGTTGCGCTGTGTGGCGCGCTGTTGCTCCTGGGCGCTGGGCGCCTGTGCACTTGTTGCCGGGTTGCCTGGGCGCCTAAGGCGCCTGTTCCCTGGATGTTGCCTAATTTTTCCAAAATTGTTTTTATCATAACTTTTGACTTAGACGTCCGTTTTGAACGATTCGAAAAGTGTCATGAAGCTTTTTACGTTGTCTATTTGTGGGTTCAATTTTTAAAATGAAAAATTGTTATTTTCTGACTGTTTGTGGGCGCCCAAGTGGCTGTCCCCGGTGGTCGTCCCAGTGACATTGAAAAATGACGTGGAACTCTTTAAAAATCCCTTTTGGTGTATAAACAACAGTTTTAAACACGGTAGTGTCAAAATGACTGTTTTGCCCCTAGTGGCCAAAGTTAATGATAATGATGTGTAAATGACGAGGATGCCTTTGGTGGCTAGTCAAATGACTGTTTTGCCCCTAGTGGCCAAAGTTAATGATAATGATGTGTAATTGACAGGTGCTGTGCTCCGTGCGAGCAAACACGTAAGTGATGGGTCACATTGTTGACTGTGATCTGAGTAATTGTGTGATTTTGTGAAGTGAGTGGTGCATGTCATAGAGTCTCATGCCCATATGCATAAAACCCAGTGATGTTTGAGGCCTGAGTGGCTAAGTGATGATGAGGCCTGAGTGGCTAAGCGACGTTTTGTGAAAAGGTACCTTCATGCATATACCCGCGAGTGGGTTGCATTTCATAAATCTATATGACATGAGATGAGTTTGTACATGATGTGAATGATGACTGTGATGTGGATGTTTTGTGTATTGGATGCTGATTATTCTAGTGCGTAGCCTATGATTAGTGCTTATCATGTTTTCTATTATATAGACTGAAATGATGCTCACCCTTTCCTGTTTGAATGTTGCCCTCGTGTTGGTAACGTGCAGGTGATTCCCAGTGAAGGTATTAGCTTCACTTTTCGAGTCGAGTCGTCATGCTCTGATACGTAGCACTCAGGGGGGATAACGAACTCGGCCTTTATTAATGATTTTTGATTATTATGTCCATGTGGACTATTTGGTTATGTTTTACAAATTTCCGCTGCGTAGTTGTTTGTGTTATGAGGAGTTTTTTTTAAGTGACGTTAACCATGAGGCTTGAGTTTTTTTGATATTGTGATGTGCTACGTGGACGTATGAATTTGAGTTAAACTGTTTTAAAGTTGGATAAGCGACGTTCGATTTGAGTATGTGTAACATTTCCTATGAACGAGATTTTTCAAACTCTGATTTTTATAAACAAAGTGACGGGTAGAAAGGGGTGTTACATTAGTGGTATCAGAGCAGTTCGGTCTGTCCGGCCGGTAGTTGAGTCGTCGTGTTGAGTAACATTGAGTTTGTTACTCGTTTCTGAATTCTGTTTTCTGTTGCAGTGCTAGAATGGCCAGACGAGACGACGCTGCTCTTGCTGCTGCATTGCAAGCTATGGCTCAGGCGATGCAGGGTCAGCAGAATGCTGGGGATAATGCTGGTTTTCGAAGTCTGACAACCTTCCAGAGGGAGAATCCGCCCACCTTTAAGGGCAAATATGATCTTGATGGTGCTATGGCTTGGCTGAAGGAGATCGAGAGGATTTTCAGGGTGATGAACTGTACTGTTGAGCAGAAGGTCCGCTTTGGTACCCATATGTTAGCCGAGGAGGCCGACGACTGGTGGTTGTCTACTAGGCAGAGGTTAGAGGCTGTGCAGGAAGAGATTACTTGGGAGGTATTCAGCAGGGAATTTCTGAGGAAGTATTTTCCTGAAGACGTCCGCGGGAAGAAAGAGATAGAGTTCTTAGAGCTGAAGCAGGGTGGTATGTCTGTGACTGCCTACGCGGCAAAGTTTGTGGAACTAGCAAAATTTTATCCACACTACAGTGAGGCTACAGCTGAATTTTCAAAATGCATCAAATTTGAGAATGGGTTGAGGCCTGATATTAAACAGGCCATTGGTTATCAAAAGATTCGTGTGTTCGCAGATCTGGTTGATAGTTGCAGGATCTTCGAGGAGGACAGTACTGCTCGCTACAAAGCTACTTCTGAGAGAAAGGGCAAGTTTCAGAGTCGAAGCAAGCCGTATGAGGTTCCTGCGGGTAAGGGTTATCAGAGAGCTGCTGGAGGTAAGGGTTCTGGTGGGGGAGATGCCCCTGCTAGCATTGTCTGTTATAAGTGTGGCAAGCCTGGCCACAAGAGTACTACATGCAGGTCGGATGACAGGAATTGCTACCGTTGTGGTAAAAAGGGTCATATGGCAGCTGAGTGTAAGGTCAAGGATGTGGTGTGTTTCAACTGTGGTGAGTCTGGGCATATCAGTACAAAGTGTACAAAGCCGAAAAAGGAAAGGTCTACTGGGAAGGTATTTGCATTGGCAGGAGAGGAGCCTGATGACGATGATGGTCTGATTAGAGGTACGTGTTTTATTAATGGTACTTCTCTGAAATCTCTTATTGATACTGGTGCTACCCATTGTTTTATTTCTGTTGATTGCTGTAAAAGATTGGGTCTTGTTTTATCTGCTATGTGTGGGGATATGGTTGTCGATACTCCTGCGAAGGGGTCGGTGATTACGTCCCAGGTGTGTTCTCAGTGTCCCGTGTCGATCTTCGGCAGGGACTTTATTGTGAATTTTGTATGTTTGCCATTGAGAGGTCTGGATGTAATCTTAGGCATGGACTGGTTAGAGAATAATCACGTTCATATCAACTGTCGTAGCAAGTCGGTTAGTTTCGGTGAAGAAAGTTCGGTTTTGGTGTCTGCTGGTCAGTTGAAGAAATTGAAGAAAGAAGGAGTTCAGTTATTTGCGTTGATGGCTTCGTTGTCTGCTGAGAGTCAGGCTGTTATTGAAGAACTGAAGGTAGTACGTGAATTTCCTGAGGTTTTTCCTGATGAAATTCCGGGTGTGCCACCGGAGAGAGAAGTTGAATTTTCGATTGATCTTGTACCTGGTACGAGGCCTGTGTCTATGGCTCCGTACAGAATGTCGGCGTCGGAACTGTCTGAGTTGAAGACGCAACTTGAAGAATTGCTTGAGAAGAAATTTGTAAGACCGAGTGTATCACCGTGGGGAGCTCCGGTATTGTTAGTGAAAAAGAAAGATGGGAGCATGAGGTTATGTGTGGACTATCGTCAGTTGAATAAGGTGACTATCAAGAATAAGTATCCGCTTCCGAGGATCGACGATCTGATGGACCAGTTAGTGGGTGCCCGTGTTTTCAGCAAAATTGATTTGAGGTCCGGATATCATCAGATTAAAGTGAAGGATGAAGATGTTCAGAAGACAGCGTTCAGGACAAGGTATGGGCATTATGAGTATTCAGTGATGCCGTTCGGTGTGACCAATGCTCCTGGTGTATTTATGGAATATATGAACCGTATTTTCCATAATTACCTAGATCGGTTTGTGGTAATCTTCATAGATGATATTCTAGTTTATTCTAAGTCAGACGAAGAGCATGCTGAGCACCTGAAGTCAGTGTTGGAAGTTTTAAAAGAGAAAAAGTTGTACGCTAAGTTATCGAAGTGTGAGTTCTGGCTGAAAGAGGTGAGTTTCCTTGGGCACGTGATTTCTGGTAATGGTATTGCGGTTGATCCGGCAAAAGTAGAAGCAGTATTGGAGTGGGAGTCTCCGAAGTCCGTAACGGAGATTAGAAGCTTTTTGGGTTTGGCTGGGTACTACAGGAGGTTCATCGAGGGTTTTTCCAAGTTGGCCCTTCCATTGACTCAGTTGACTTGCAAGGGTAAAGTTTTTGTTTGGGATGCTCGGTGCGAGGAAAGTTTTATGGAACTGAAAAAGAGATTGACGACGTCGCCGGTTTTGACGTTGCCTAATCCAGAGGAACCGTTCGTTGTGTATTGTGACGCTTCGAAGATGGGTCTCGGTGGTGTGTTGATGCAGGATGGGAAGGTCGTTGCGTATGCGTCGAGGCAATTGCGGATTCATGAGAAAAATTACCCTACGCACGATTTAGAGTTGGCTGCTGTGGTATTTGTGCTTAAAATTTGGAGGCACTACCTTTATGGTTCAAGGTTCGAAGTGTTCAGTGATCATAAGAGTCTAAAGTATCTGTTCGACCAGAAAGAGTTGAATATGAGACAGCGTCGGTGGTTGGAACTCTTGAAGGATTATGACTTTGGTTTGAATTATCATCCCGGCAAGGCTAATGTCGTGGCTGATGCTTTAAGCAGAAAGTCCTTGCATATGTCGGCAATGATGGTGAAAGAATTAGAGTTAATTGAGGAATTCAGAGATTTGAGTTTGGTTTGTAAAATGACACCTCGCAGTGTCAAGCTGGGGATGTTGAAGATTGATAATGATTTCCTGGGCAGCATCAGAGAGGCTCAGAAGTCAGATGTTAAGTTAGTGGATTTAATTAATGGGGTTGGTCAATCTGAAGATGAAGATTTCAAATTAGATTCCAGTGGTGTGTTGAGGTTCCGGGGTAGGATCTGTGTTCCTGACGATGAAGAGATGAGGAAGGCAATTTTAGAGGAAGGTCATCGTAGCAAGTTGAGTATCCATCCTGGAGCAACAAAGATGTATCAAGATCTGAAAAAGATGTTTTGGTGGTATGGTATGAAGAGAGATGTGGCGCAATTTGTGTATGCCTGCTTGACCTGTCAGAAATCTAAGGTAGAGCATCAGAAGCCTGCAGGGCTACTGCAACCGTTGGAAATTCCAGAGTGGAAATGGGATAGCATAGCAATGGATTTTGTGACGGGGTTACCAAATACAGCTAAGGGTCATGACGCTATTTGGGTGATCATTGATAGGTTAACGAAGTCTGCTCATTTTATTCCTATTAATATCACTTATCCGGTGTCGAGGTTGGCAGAGGTATATGTCAAGGAGATTGTGAGGCTGCATGGTGTTCCGAAGAGTATTGTGTCAGATAGGGATCCGAGGTTTACTTCCGAGTTTTGGAAGAGTTTGCAGAAAGAATTGGGTTCTAAGTTAAAAATGAGTTCGGCGTATCATCCCCAGACCGATGGTCAGTCAGAGAGAACAATTCAGTCGTTAGAGGATTTGTTGAGGGCTTGTGTATTGGAACAGCGGGGTTCATGGGATTCATATCTTGCGTTGATTGAGTTTACCTATAACAACAGTCACCATTCCAGTATCGGGATGGCACCGTTTGAAGCATTGTATGGTCGAAAGTGTAGGACGCCATTATGTTGGTATGATTCGGGAGAGAGTGTAGTTTTGGGACCGGAGATTGTCCGGGAGACTACGGAGAAGATCAAGATGATCCGTGAGAAGATGAAGGCTTCGCAGAGTCGTCAGAAGAGTTACCATGACAAGCGGAGGAAGGATTTAGAGTTTCAGGAGGGTGAGCATGTGTTCTTGAGGGTTTCTCCTATTACCGGTGTTGGTCGGGCGTTGAAATCGAAGAAGCTCACTCCTCGATTTGTTGGTCCTTATCAGATATCCGAGAGAATTGGAAATGTGGCTTATAGAGTGGCTTTACCGCCAAATCTTTCGAACTTGCACGACGTGTTTCACGTGTCGCAACTTCGGAAGTATGTTTCGGATCCATCTCATGTGATCCAAGTGGACGATGTAGAGGTGCGGGATAATCTCACTGTGGAGACGATGCCCGTAAGGATTGAGGATCGTGAAGTGAAGGCGCTTAGAGGCAAAGAGATTGCATTAGTGAAAGTGGTCTGGCTAGGAGCTGCCGGCGAGAGTATGACTTGGGAGCTAGAGAGCAAGATGCGAGAGTCCTACCCAGAGTTGTTTGATCAGGTAAATTTCGAGGACGAAATATTCTAAGTGGGGGAGAGTTGTAACACCCTAAAATTATTTAATTAATTTATTTAATTAAATAATTGGGGATTTAAATTAAATTATTTGATGTGATTCGATTAATTAGAATTTTATTTATTTTGGTGGTATTAGGAGGGAGTGGAGGCGCCACTTGCATGACTTGGGCTTAAGTGGAAAGCCCAAGCCCATGATCCACAATATAGGCGAAGTGGTTAGTTGGTGGGGGCTAGGGTTTGTGGCATTTTGCGAAATCAAAAGAAAGAAAGAAAGAAAGAGCGTGAGATAGAGAGAGAGCAAGGAAGAGCGCCGTAAGGAGAGAAGAGGAAGAGGAGAGAAGTCGCAAGCAAGGAAGAGCGAGGAGCGTGATTTTGTTGCTGTGATCCTGTACGTGACTATCTCCGGAGCCTCCGTTCTTCAATTTCAAGGTTAGGGGAGCTCTATCACTCTATTTAATAGTTCATATGATGAGTTCTAGATCTAGGATTAGACTAGATTTATTGATGTATTGTGATGTTGGTTTTTATATATTGTTGTATGCGAAATGATGTAAGCATGAGTTCTTGATGTTTCTTGATGCATCGTTGATAGGGGCTATTATATGTGTAGATATATGCGAAGTGAATGGTGAGTTTTCCTATACATATGTGTGTGAATTGTAGTGTTAGAATTATAGTCATTGATTTGTGACCTTCGAATTATGGGCTTGAAACTGAAATTGTTGTGTTGGATTTGCTTGTGTTGGTTGCGAAATTGGATGGATGATGTATAGGCGCCTAGGGCGCCAAGGGGATAGGGAAGATAATGCCAATTGAATTTTTGAGAAATTGATTGAAATATGTGTATGTTTAGTTGCTGGGAAAATGTTGAGGTTTTATGATCTAGAATTGTTAAGAAAACAATTTTCAGTATTAAAAAGCGTTTTGGTAAAATTCTGGATGTTGCTGCTGGTTTCTGGGCGCTGGGCGCCTATGCTGGGCGCTGGGCGCCTGTTCTGTGTTGTTGTTGCGCGTGGGGGCGCGCCTGGGCGCTGGGCGCCCGTGCTGTGTCTGTGTGTGCGTTGTGCGCGCCTGGGCGCTGAGCGCCTATGGCGCTGTGTTGTGCGTGCGTTGTTGCCCCTGGGCGCTAGGCGCCCGTGTCTGTGTTGCTTGTTGCGCTGTGTGGCGCGCTGTTGCTCCTGGGCGCTGGGCGCCTGTGCACTTGTTGCCGGGTTGCCTGGGCGCCTAAGGCGCCTGTTCCCTGGATGTTGCCTAATTTTTCCAAAATTGTTTTTATCATAACTTTTGACTTAGACGTCCGTTTTGAACGATTCGAAAAGTGTCATGAAGCTTTTTACGTTGTCTATTTGTGGGTTCAATTTTTAAAATGAAAAATTGTTATTTTCTGACTGTTTGTGGGCGCCCAAGTGGCTGTCCCCGGTGGTCGTCCCAGTGACATTGAAAAATGACGTGGAACTCTTTAAAAATCCCTTTTGGTGTATAAACAACAGTTTTAAACACGGTAGTGTCAAAATGACTGTTTTGCCCCTAGTGGCCAAAGTTAATGATAATGATGTGTAAATGACGAGGATGCCTTTGGTGGCTAGTCAAATGACTGTTTTGCCCCTAGTGGCCAAAGTTAATGATAATGATGTGTAATTGACGAGGATGCCCTTGGTGGTTAGTCAAATGACGTTTTCGCCCTCAGTGGCTAATGTTTGAGTTAAATGATGTTTATGTGTAAGTGACAATTGGGGCCTGAGTGGCTAAGTGAGGTTAAGGTCTAACTGGCCTAGTGATGTTGTGTGATGATTATGAATTTGACAGGTGCTGTGCTCCGTGCGAGCAAACAGGTAAGTGATGGGTCACATTGTTGACTGTGATCTGAGTAATTGTGTGATTTTGTGAAGTGAGTGGTGCATGTCATAGAGTCTCATGCCCATATGCATAAAACCCAGTGATGTTTGAGGCCTGAGTGGCTAAGTGATGATGAGGCCTGAGTGGCTAAGCGACGTTTTGTGAAAAGGTACCTTCATGCATATACCCGCGAGTGGGTTGCATTTCATAAATCTATATGACATGAGATGAGTTTGTACATGATGTGAATGATGACTGTGATGTGGATGTTTTGTGTATTGGATGCTGATTATTCTAGTGCGTAGCCTATGATTAGTGCTTATCATGTTTTCTATTATATAGACTGAAATGATGCTCACCCTTTCCTGTTTGAATGTTGCCCTCGTGTTGGTAACGTGCAGGTGATTCCCAGTGAAGGTATTAGCTTCACTTTTCGAGTCGAGTCGTCATGCTCTGATACGTAGCACTCAGGGGGGATAACGAACTCGGCCTTTATTAATGATTTTTGATTATTATGTCCATGTGGACTATTTGGTTATGTTTTACAAATTTCCGCTGCGTAGTTGTTTGTGTTATGAGGAGTTTTTTTTAAGTGACGTTAACCATGAGGCTTGAGTTTTTTTGATATTGTGATGTGCTACGTGGACGTATGAATTTGAGTTAAACTGTTTTAAAGTTGGATAAGCGACGTTCGATTTGAGTATGTGTAACATTTCCTATGAACGAGATTTTTCAAACTCTGATTTTTATAAACAAAGTGACGGGTAGAAAGGGGTGTTACATTCTGCATCCATGCAGAATGCGGATCAACTGGTGGGTTATTCCTCGATCCTCCTGCCATAATTCTGCAAATGATACACCAAGTATTAAGTTGATCAATCTCAATGTCTCTTAGTATCATAAGAAGCAAGATAACAGAGTTACTCGAGGACGAAACCACCCTAACTGTCTAAGCCCGACTAGGTCGAACTGCTCTGATACCATAATGTAACACCCCGATAAATTCTAACATGTAGAATCACCGAAATGCACTAAATGGCATACATCAGAGTAACTTCCTGTTATTGAAATATTGAACACATCTAAAACTTTAGATAATATATAAAAACTGGTTCTCTGAACCTCATAAACTTTCCACAGTATGCTTAAGTTCCAAAACTTAAGACTTGTACATAACCTGGTGTTCAATACTCAAAACATAAAGTAGCGGAAATGATTTTACAACTTAACAATGAAAGTTATACAATCGGAACATAGAAACAGTAAACGGAACAAAGGTCTAAAACATTAAACTAGGTCTTCAATGACTCCAAGAGTCACACCAGCTAACCATGCTTTACCGCCTTTGCTTTCCCCTGTTTCTCTGTAAAAACCACAAATATAAAGGGTGAGATAAACATTATCTCAGTGAGTCCTATCGAGACCCCTTACTACTCTAGCGGTTCATTATGACTTGTTTTGAACTCGTGGTCCTAAAAAGCAACCACGTGGAAATACATTCAGTTCCTGTAACCTTCATGCTCATGGCCCTCCTAAGCGACACATGAAGCATGCAATCTTTGTTCCATGTTTTTAGCATAACACCTCAGTCTACCTATTTTATAGGCATCTCTTGACCTTTTGGTGAACCCATCCCACTATTTCTAGCAGGGGAAACATTCTTGAGTCTAGGTTTTGGGGCTCATGACTTCCCCTCCCCTAGTATGCTAACCTCTTAGGGTCGTCACCCTTTTTCCTCTTGTATTTATTATACATTTTCAGTCTGTGTACCCGCAATGGGCTGTTAGTCATTTCAGTCAAGTACCATGTACCATATCAGTCAATCTCAGTGTACAATATCAGTCATGTATCGTGTGTTATTATCATTCTTTAACATTTGCACTCTCGCGTTCTCTAAGAGCGGTTTTCCATTTTATTCATACCACACAAACTTTCTATCGAACATGTTCAATCTCATACCATTGTTACCTTTACATTGTTGTGGAACCTTGGGAAATGGATTAGAAGAGGATTGGAATCATTTGGAATGGTTAAAAAGGTACTTTGAAATTGAAGGTCAGAAAATCTCACACGGCCCGTGCGTGTAGGCGCACGACCCGTGCTCGGTTGAACAGGTTATAGAAAATTCCCAGAGAGATACGCACGACCCGTGCGACTAGGCGCACGATCCGTGTGTGTTTTAAAACCCAGTCCCTGTCGTATCAGAGGGAGGCGCACGACCCGTGCTCGTAGGCACACGATCCGTGCGTCTCTATCAGTTTCCAGAAAACAGGTTTTTCATGTATTATTCCATTCCATTCCGATTCCCACTTCCCTTCCGATCGAGGCCCAAACTCAAACACGCATTAAAACACAATATTATAGCAATCCAATCCAGCACACCCAACAATCAATCAAGCAATTCATAGTTCAATCACAAGTTTTGGGGAAAACGGTTTTTCAATAAAATTCTTTCGATACCAGAAGCGAGTGACCATAATTTTTGAAAGGAAAGACTCGAAAACACGAACACATTCCCTAAGCGAGTTATAGAACTCACCCGAAGTGATGAAAATCACTCAAACGACGAATCTAGCAGTTGACGCGTTAGGATAGCCTCACGAACCGTCTCCGACTCGCTCCAAAAACTGAACCCGAACTTCCCAAGGACCTATGACTCGAACTCAGCAACTCAATTAAGCTTCAAATAGGTTTGTTGCTTGGATTTGGGCTTTTGGTACTGAATGTGGGACTACAACAAGGACATGCAACTATTTGGAGGATCAACACTCCATTTTTGAGCTTGGAGCTTCAAAGGTGCACAAATGGTAACTTGTGATGGAGAGGGTGGATGGGTGATTTTTGGGCATCAATGTATAGAGGAAGAAGAATGATGAACATTGGTGGTGTTGGATTCAACATGCATGTAGGAATCAATGGGCTGTCTTCCCTCCTCTCCTCCTCCTTCTCTCTCGAGTTCTCTCTTTCTCCTCCTTACTTCTTGCTGAATTTCAGAAAATGAGGGAATGAAACATGTTGTAGTGTTTTGGGTCAGCTGAAGGGTAGTCACTTAAGAATGAGAAAAGACTCTTCTACCCTCCCTCATTAGCATCTCATCTAACTCACCACTAATTTAACACCAACACTCAAGTCTCCACACTTAGCATAATTTACTAATTATGTTTAATCAAAATGTTACTTATCTATTTGATCCATGATACAATTTCATAATTAGAATAATTATGCTCATTAATCAACTTAACCTTGTGTTAATTTAATTAATTCTAATTAGCTAATTAGGGGATGTTACACAAACGTGGGTTACCGGGATTAGTGAACTATTGCACGGCCGGTTTATTCTAAGTTAAGAACACGATTCGCCGGGATTAGTTAACTGTTGCACGGTCGGCGTTTCGCTTGGAAAGCTAGTGATTATAAATAAATAGACTAGGCTTAATCATATAAATAATAATACATAAATTACCGAGATTAGTGAATTGTTGCACGGTCGGTAATGGGCTATATTTATGTTGACAGATAGTTACATATATTTAACTATGCGGAAATCGGTTTTAAAATAAACCGAGTGATAGTGAGGGGGGCACAGTAGGACTCACTGAGACAAGTTGTCTCACCCAATCATATTTGTTGTTTTTTTACAGAGAAGCAGGGCAAGAGGAAGAGTACCCGACACGGATAGGTGAAGTGCTCTTGGAGATGTCAAGAACGGATAGTCTTGATGTTTATTTTCCTATTTTGTTGTCTCTGTATGGTTATATAACTTGTAGTTGTTATTAGTTGTATGAACCCTTCTGATTTCTGTTTATTGGGTATTGAACACGGTGTTATATTCCTTTTTGGATCTTGTATTCGTGTATGGAATTAAGACGGATTAGTCTGAAATATTATGTTTTAATTCGGAAAAAGTTTATACGTTCAGTACTTAAGCAGGAATTGCGTCCTCTGATTATTGCTAATATTGTGCATTGCGGTATATCTACACGTTAGAAATATCGGGGTGTTACATTTTGGTATCAAAGCGGTTCGACCTAGTCGGACTTAAATGTTAGGAGTCTTTTACGTCTTCTAAGTCTGATTCTTTTTAGTATGCTATTAGACATTGAGCCTGATCAACTTAATACTTTGTGCATATTTCGCAGGATCATGGCCGGAAGAGGTAGGAGAAACCCCCCCGTTGATCCTCATCAAGAATGGATGCAGAATGTCATCGAGACTCAGCAGAAGATGATGAATGACATGATGCTAATGCAACAGCAACATATGGCTCAAATGGCTCAAATGCAGCAAATGCATCAAGTGCCTCAGCCACAACCAACTGAGCCGGTCAATGTACCACAACCTGAGGATCCCAACAGGGTGTATTTTCGGTTTCTGAAGATGAAACCCCCAACCTTCAAAGGAGGATCCGATGCAACGAAAGCCCATTTCTGGGTAGATGCCATGGAAAGGTAATTTGTGCTGCTAACGCTCTGGATGAAGATGCTCATACATGGTGGACTAATGCACGCAGAATGTTGCAAACCCAAGGAGCACCTCTTAACTGGGTTAACTTTAAGGAGTTGTTCCTAGGTCATTATTTTCCGGATACTGAAAGACTTGCTAAGCAGATGGAGTTCGTCAGTCTGAAACAGGGAGATATGTCGGTTGGTGAGTATGCCGCCAAGTTTGAAAGACTATCTCAGTTTTATGAATTGGGAACTCATTCTCCCGATGACAAATGGAAAATGGTTATGTTCAAGCAAGGCCTTCGAGGCGATGTGAATCAAGGTCTCAGTTCTTACTCCATGACTACTTACCCTGCTTTGGTTCAACAAGGTCATTCAGCTGAAAGTGATCTCAAGAGAATGTATGCTGAAAGGAAGGATTTTTGGAAGGAGAAACGAAAGGGTAACGAATCAACTTCTTCAAACCCCAGAAGAAAGGGAAGCTATGAGAAGGGAAAACACGTTCAAATGACTGATTCTTCAAAACCTAGCAAGTGTAATCACTGCAAGGAATATCACAAAGGCCGATGTCAAGCGGCACCAGACCAATGCTACTTTTGTAAGGAGGAAGGTCACTATGCTAATAACTGCCCAGCAAGAAAAGCTTTCTTAGAGTCTCCTGATGCTCCTAGACAAGCTCGAGTCAACACCTTGGATGCCAAGACCATCACACCAGCTGATAACCTTATAAGGGGTACAGGTTCTATCTTTCATCAAACTGTTAATATACTGTATGATTCTGGTGCTACTCATTGTTTTATCTCAGAAGCATGTGCGGAACGGTTAGGATTAACAGTATCTCCTATATCCGAGCCAATAACTATCTGTACTTCTGCAAAGGGTCGTGTGCGAACCCAGACATTGTGTCGTCATTGTCTGCTTACCATAGAAGGCAGGGATTTCGTTGTCGACTTTATCTGTTTGCCTATGAGGGGACTGGAGATCGTCTTGGGAATGAATTGGATGACTTCCAATCACGTTACTATTGACTGCTTCAATCGTGCAATTAATTTTCCTTCTGGAGTAGCGGAACAGGCACCGCCTGCAATTGATGGTGTTATTTCCTTCACTTCAGCCAGCCAGTCTCTATTCCAAGGTGTGGAAGCTTTTGTTGTTATTTTGTCTGCATCAACTGAAGCCGATTTGGATTTATCATCTGTTCAACTCGTTAATGAATTCTTAGATGTTTTTCCCGAGGAAGTCTCCTCTTTGCCTCCGGAACGAGAGGTAGAATTCTCTATAGATTTGGCGCCTGGTGCAGGGCCAATATCCATAGCACCTTATAGGATGTCTCCTCTCGAATTGAAGGAATTGAAGTCCCAACTGGAGGAATTAATTTCCAAGAAGTTTATTCGACCGAGTGCTTCTCCATGGGGTGCTCCGGTATTGCTAGTCAAGAAGAAGGACGGAAGCATGAGGTTATGCATAGACTACCGTCAGCTGAATAAAATCACTATCAAGAACAAGTATCCATTACCAAGGATAAATGATCTACTTGACCAACTTCGAGGTGCTAAAGTTTTCTCCAAGATTGATCTAAGGTCAGGATACCATCAAATCAGGGTAAGAGCCTTAGACATTCCGAAGACCGCTTTTCGTACGAGGTACAGACACTACGAGTTTGTGGTGATGCCCTTCGGATTGACTAAAGCTCCAGCCGTATTCATGGATTATATGAATAGAGTGTTTCATTCCTACCTAGATCAGTTTGTGGTCGTCTTTATTGATGATATCTTGGTTTACTCAAAGTCGGTTGAGGAGCATGCTCAGCATATCCGCTTTGTCCTAGGAGTACTCCGAGAAAAGAAACTCTATGCTAAACCGTCGAAATGTGACTTTTGGATGTCCGAAGTGAAGTTCCTGGGTCACGTGATTTCCCGGGAAGGGGTTGCAGTTGATCCTAGCAAGGTGGAAGCAGTGTTGAATTGGGAACGACCGACGTCAGTGATTGAGATCAGAAGCTTTCTGGGTTTAGCCGGTTACTATAGAAGATTCATTGAAGGTTTTTCACAATTGGTACTTCCGCTTACTCGATTGACTCGCAAAGGTCAACTGTTTACTTGGGATGCCGATTGTGAAGAATGTTTCCTTGGATTGAAAGAAAAGTTAACTTCTGCTCCGATCCTAATTCTTCCAGATCCATCATTGGGATTTCAAATTTACAGTGATGCATCTGGGAAGGATTTAGGATGTATTCTCATGCAGAATCAACATGTGGTTGCCTACGCATCTAGACAACTGAAGACTCATGAGCGGAATTACCCAACTCATGATTTGGAGTTGGCGGCTATTGTATTTGCACTGAAAATTTGGAGACATTACCTTTACGGTTCTCGTTTCGAAGTTTTTAGTGATCACAGGAGCTTGAAGTATCTGAGCAGGAAGTCTATCCACACGGCAAGGTTAATGATTCACGAGATGGCTTTATTGGAGTCATTCAGAGACTTGAAACTCAAGGTAGCAAGAAAGAGGGACCGCATAGTGTTGCGGCATATACAGATAGCCAGTGTGTTAAGGGAACAAATCCGTGTAGCTCAAGGAGCTGATATGAAGTTACAGTCTCAGGATCGCCAGATTTTACTGAAGATAGTGATGGCATGATTTACTATAATGCGAGGGTTTGTGTTCCCGATGATGATGATATCAAAAGGCAAGTATTGGAAGAAGCTCATAGGAGTCAGTACTCTGTACATCCGGGATCCACCAAGATGTACCGAGACTTGAAGTTAATGTATTGGTGGCCTGGGATGAAGGCCGAGGTTGCAGAATTTGTTTCTCGATGCTTAACTTGTGAGAAGGTTAAGGCGGAACACCGGAGACCGGGCGGTCAGTTACACCCGCTGGATGTGCCAGTTTGGAAATGGGAAGATATCTCGATGGACTTCGTCATGGGATTGCCGAGGTCACAGGCCGGTAATGATTCTATTTGGGTAGTAGTAGACCGATTGACTAAATCCGCTCACTTTATTCCCGTTCGCTCGACTTATAAAGTCTCCAAGTTGGCAGATGAATATGTGAAGAACATTATCAAACTCCATGGGGTTCCAACGAGCATCGTATCAGACCGAGATCCCAAGTTTACTTCCAGATTCTGGAGAGCATTGAATGAAGCTTTGGGGACTAGAGTGCTGGTTAGCACTACTTATCATCCTCAGACTGACGGTCAGACGGAGAGGACTATTCAGACTCTGGAGGACATGCTTCGGGCTTGTGTGCTCGATAGCGGGAGAAAATGGGAGGACCATCTTCCATTAGTAGAATTCTCCTACAACAACAGTTACAATTATCCAATCCATAGGAAATTCGAATAATCTATATTCCGAGCGTGACGTTAATGCATAGCTCGATGAGGAATGGTCGAGGACGAATTATAAAGCGGAATCTCCATCGAATTATGGGTTAATGGTGGAATTATAGAATGTTTTTAAGCTGAAGGGCAATATGGTCTTTACTCACCATTTTACTCCTTCAACCCCTATTAGCTGAACCTGCCACTCATCACTTAACCATTTTAAAACTCAGCTGAAAAGGAGAGCAAAAACAGAAAGTGAGAGAGAGGAGAGCGGGGCGAAGGGAGGAGGAAGGAGAAGAGAGGAGGGCTTCTCCAATTGTCCTTGCATGTAAGTTCTCTCTTCACATTCCCATTCCATTTTTGATTCTGAATCCAATGGTACCAAAGTTAGGAACTGATTCTCACTCTTCCTTTATATACCATTTTCGGATTTGAAACTTCAAGGTTGAAGACAATGAAATTCTGAGTTTGTGGTGGCTTGCATGTGTTGTACCAGCTGAGGAGAGGGGGCATCTCAATCTTGTACTTCGAATTGGAGAGGAGTTTGGCAGATTGAGTTGCTGTCTCAGTTGTGAGAGAAGGAAGCTACTGTCCTTGTTCGAATTCGGTTCCTAGCGGGGATAGTTCGTTGTTTTCGGTTCGGTGACTTCGCTTTTCAACTCAACTCTCGGGATTTCGTCGACTAGGTGAGTTCTACTCACGGATTAGGGATAATTGATTATTCTGGACTTTGTTCGTTTCAGTACCTTGACGAAAATACCGCTTTCGAAATTGTTAAAGAGTCAAAAACCGTTTTTGAACAATATCGCGTTTTTCGTTTTATGAAACTATAAGCGTTCAAAAAAGATTTTTGATTGTATTTATGTACTGGATATATTGTCTGGATTGCCTGGGATTTTCTGTGTTTCAGGTGGGATTGAGAATAGGAATCGAATTGGGAATGACTGGAGAAACGAATCGGAAAAATCTGTGCAAGTTCTGTAACAGAACAGGACGCACGGATCGTGCGCCCCTGGGCACGGACCGTGCGCCTGCTTCGTTTTGGCACAATTGTGAATTAATACAGGACGCACGGATCGTGCGCCCATGGGCACGGACCGTGTGCTCCCTTCGGATTGACTGGATGGTTTTAGGTGCATCACGCACGGGTCGTGCGTTCCTGGGCACAGACCGTGCGTGGGGTTCTGCTACCGGCTTCCGATTTCTCGTTTCGTCGCTCCGATTGATTCCAAACCACTTCTAATCTCCTTCCCAATTATTTGTGACATAATTAACCTAATAAAAACTCTGTTTTAAGCATGTTCAACTTGAGTTTTTGAAAAGAGGTCTTTAAGGTTAATTGAACCGAAAACCGGAAACTTAGACCGCATGTGAGATAATGTTTTTGGCATAACAAACCGGATCGTGGATCCTTCTCGACGCTATGATTATAACGTCGGATGTCTAACTTTGAATTCATCAAAACGGGTTATAGATCGATAATAGATATAGATATCTAAAACTTGAAAGACGGTCCAATGCGGACACGATATATATTTTATTATGTATCACGTTGGGTGACGACCCGACAAGTAGCATACTAGGAAGGGAAGTCATGAGCCCTCACCCTAGGCCCTTAAACGTTTTGGCGTGGTCAAACTTGGGTTACCGGGATTAGTGAACTGTTGCACGGCCGGTTTATGCTAAGTTAAGAACACGAATCGCCGGGATTAGTGAACTGTTGCACGGTCGGCGTTTCGCTTGGAAAGCTAGTGATTATAAATAAATCGAC
Organism: Astragalus membranaceus; assembly: GCA_039519185.1. Classification (NCBI taxonomy): domain Eukaryota; kingdom Viridiplantae; phylum Streptophyta; class Magnoliopsida; order Fabales; family Fabaceae; genus Astragalus; species Astragalus membranaceus. The sequence goes on along the minus strand of CM076850.1, from coordinate 29,644,720 downwards.
TAGGCTTAATCATATAAATAATAGTACATAAATTACCGAGATTAGTGAACTGTTGCACGGTCGGTAATGGGCTATATTTATGTTGACAGATAGTTACATATATTTAACTATGCGGAAATCGGTTTTAAAATAAACCAAGTGATAATGAGGGGGCACGGTAGGACTCACTTAGACAAGTTGTCTCACCCAATCATATTTGTTGGTTTTACAGAGAAGCAGGGAAAGAGGAAGAGTACCCGACACGGATAGGTGAAGTGCTCTTGGAGATGTCAAGAACGGATAGTCTTGATGTTTATTTTCCTATTTTGTTGTCTCTGTATGGTTATATAACTTGTAGTTGTTATGAGTTGTATGAACCCGTCTGATTTCTGTTTATTGGGTATTGAACACGGTGTTATATTCCTTTTTGGATCTTGGATTCGTGTATGGAATTAAGACGGATTAGTCTGAAATATTATGTTTTAATTCGGAAAAAGTTTATACGTTCAATACTTAAGCAGGAATTGTGCATTGCGGTATATCTACACGTTAGAAATATCGGGGTGTTACATTTCACAAAGCGGATTTCAAATGCATCGATTCAGAAACTTAATGACTCAATATTAAAATGTCCCTAGCGAGTTATAGAACTCACCTATTGCGATGAAAATAGCACAACAACAAATCTACCGTCGTCACGAACAAGGGAACCACACGAACGGTCTCCAAATTCGCTCCAAAGCTGAACCTGAACTCCCCAATAACCTATGACTGAAACCCAGCAGCTCAAATCTCCTCCTAACTGTTTCTACTTCAGGATATAGGTACTGGAACTGAATCTACAACTATTCAAACGCACATGCAAGACAGAATATCCATTTTTGTCCAAGTGAAGCTCAAACCCTCAAAATTGGTGGAAAGAGATTGGAGGGTGAATAGGTGATGAAGTTTATATCAGTAGATAGAGGTTGGAATTCTGGTTTAGGTGATGGAATCAGAAGGGACATGCATCAACAATCCTGGGTTCTCTCTTTCTCTCTCCCTCCTCGCGACCTCCTCTCCTTTCTCTCCCTTGTTCAGTTTCTGAAATTTGTTCCAAATGAAGTGAAGTGTTTTTGCTGTTTGGGTTTCTGCTGGGGGTTTAAGTGGGTTGGGAAAAGAATCATTTACCCTTCATCTGTTACTCTTCTCCTAAGGCTCCCTATTTGTTCTAGTTGACTCAACTCAATGAAATTAACTCAGAACTTAGGCACATAACTCCTAACACTTATCAATCAAACAACTAACTCACTTATCAAGCACAATATATTTTTTTACTAAGATGATGTACATATATAACTTGACCTCTTGCTATTTTTCAATATTTGAAATTAGTCAAATAGGGGATGTTACAATCACCCCAACTTTTAAAAATTTTGTCCTCGAAAATGAACAAACATACCTCAATCGAAAAGATGGGGGTATTTCACCCGCATGTTCTCCTCTACTTCCCATGTCGCTTCGTCGGGTGATGCACCGTCCCAAAGCACCTTGACAATTGGAATTGATCTCGTCTGGAGCACTTTCTCGCCACGTTCTATGATTCTGACTGGAGTAGGCTGATAAGATAAATCCGGTCTGATGTCAATCGTCTCATAACTCAACGGTTGACTCGGATCGGGGATGTACTTCCTTAGTTGTGATACATGAAACACATCATGCAATCTAGACAATGCTAGAGGTAAGGCAATGCGATATGCTACCGGCCCAACTCGCTCGATAATTTGGAAGGAGATCATGTGTTTTTGAGGCTATCTCCAAATTATCTCCAACTATTCGCTCGCAATGCAATACCGGTACCAATAGTTGGAGATAGCCTCAAAAACACATGATCTCCTTCGTCAAACTCTAGAGGCCTTCTCCTTTTATCGGCGTAACTCTTTTGCCGACTTCGAGCGGTCTTCATCCTCTCTCTGATCTTACGGATTTTCTCCGTAGTCTCACGGACAAAATCTGGCCCCAACAATCTTTGCTCACCTACATCCCACCAACACAATGGTGTCCTACACTTCCTCCCATACAATGCCTCGTATGGTGCCATTCCGATACTAGAATGGTAACTGTTGTTGTATGAAAATTCCACAAAGGGAAGATGATCCTCCCATCGGCCTCCACTGTCATGTACACATGCTCTCAGCATATCCTGCAATGTCTGAATTGCTCTCTCAGTCTGTCCGTCTGTTTGTGGGTGGTAAGCGGTACTAGCACACACCATAGTTCCCAACGCCATATTCAATGCCCTCCAGAATCGTGATGTGAACTTGGGATCACGATCACCGATGATGTTTGTAGCAATTCCATGCAATTTCACAATATTCTTGGTCAAGCGGAATAAAGTGGGCGGACTTGGTCAAGCGGTCCACCACTACCCAAATAGAATCATTTCCGGCTTGGGACCGGGGCAACCCCGTAACAAAATCCATAGAAATGCTCTCCCATTTCCATTCTGGTACATTCAACGGCTGTAACTGACCACCTGGCTTCTAGTGCTCTATCTTGACTCTTTGACAAGTCAAGCATCGAGACACAAACTCTGCAACTTCCATTTCATACCCGGCCACCAATACAACTGCTTCAAATCCTGATACAACTGCTTCAAATCCCGATACATCTTGGTGGACACAAACTCTGCAACTTCCATTTTATCACGTGATGCTGTTTGGACTCAAGAACACCGGAGCGACCTATCAAAGAATGATGAATAAAATATTCAAAAATCAAATCGGCCGGACAATCGAAGTATACCTAGACGACGTGATAGTGAAAAGCAAAAACGACCCAGATCACCTCAAGGACCTGACAGAAGTGTTTTTTGAAATCCGGAAGAACAACTGAGATTGAACCCAGAGAAGTGCACTTTTGGAGTCCGTGCAGGGAAGTTCCTCGGTTTCTATCTCACTGAGAGAGGCATCGAGGGCAACCCAGACAAATGCAGAGCCGTGACCGACATGGCATCGCCCACCACAAAGAAAGAAATTCAGAAGCTCACTGGGATGATACCAGTGCTGTCCCGATTCATTTCAAAAGCAGCCCACAAGTCCCTACCTTTGTTCAAACTTCTTAAGAAGGGGACGAGTTTTGAGTGGACCGTGATAAGCTCCAATTTAGTGCAGTTTTTAGAGACACTTTTGAATCATTTTTAGAGCAGTTATTATTAATAATATAAATTACTAACTTAATTTGCTCTTATTTTGCAGAAAGATAGAAAAAGATAAAAAGAATAAAAGTCCAATTTTATGTCACTCAAAGTTCAATATATATATGGGCTCAAAAATAAAAGAAGAAATCAAAGCCAAATTGTTAGTTGGCTTTGTTATCAGCCTAATAAAAACAAGGCCCACGGCCTGTTTAGAAAGCCAAGACCAGACTCATAATTTGGTTTAGGCACATGGACTCTACCCTACACTTGAAAAAGAAGCAAAGTGGCGCACACGGAAAATAAAAAGAATTATTTTTGAGAATTAAAGGAATGATTGACGGCACAGAGGGGAGGGGACAATTGAATTCAAAGGAAAGAAAGAAGAGAACCTAGGCGTAGGATATACAGAGTAGCCACACAACAACAAAGATATTTTTGATAATTAAAAGAAGAAGGGGACGCAGAACAGTAGCCGCAACAGTAACGTGCAGAGAGAGGGAGCAAGTTTTGGGTACCCGTTCTTGACAATGTGAGAGAGCTCTGGAGCAGAAAAAGGAGACTAAATTCTCAAGATCAGAAATTTCTCTATCCGGGTTATTTTTATCTCTGTAATTTATGACTCCTAATTGTATTCCATTGTTCTTGAACACTATGGATAGCTAAATCCTCTTCTAGGGTCTAGGTGGATCTTGTTTGATTAGAGACCTTTTTATGTTTCAATTTATACTTTGAGTCCCTAATTTTTATTCCAATTAATATTATCCTATTGCTTTATCACATAATTAGGATTGACAACCCTTTACATGTTCTTAATCAATTAGTTGATCAGCGACCGTACTGCAATTAGTTGGTGGACCTATAGGATAATTGAGACTATAATTAATGAATGACCAAACTTTAATTTAGTCTTCTAATCATTCAACCTTTTTGTACCTTATGCTTTCCTTCGATTTACATTCTAGCATGACCAAATAGGGTTAATTTAGGGAAAAGAATATTAATCGCGAATGACCAAACGGATTAATAGCTTTAGTAAAGGGATTGGTAATTGAATAAAATAAGGGGATTCAGGTAGAATTAGACATAGAGGAATCGAAACTTGCAAGTGAAACCGTGACCCTAGGCTTCTCTCCATTGGTTAATCTTTACATTTTAATTATTGCTATTTATTTCTTTTTATTTTAGCTTCTATAACAACCAAACATTCGTTCGTCTAAATAATAGTTAATTTTAAGTAGTTTGGTACTTGTTAATTAATCCCTGTGGAGACGATATTTTTTATACTACTTCTGCGATAGAGTACACTTGCTCTAGTGTGTTTTTAACGCAACAAGTTTTTGGCGCCATTGCCGGGGATTAATTTAATAATATTAAAAGAAAAAGATTTTTTATTGCTTTAGACATTTATTTTATTTCTTGTTTTAATTTAATAAAAAAAATTATATTTAGTTTTATTTTATTAGTTAGTTTAATTTTTATTACTATTACTCGTGCATGCTCACCCGCTCCCAGGGGCCTATTTTGGTTTTTGATCCAGAAATTGAAAGAACTGCTCGAAGGATAAGAAAAGAGACAAGAGTGATGGCTGCCAATCCGAGAAGAACTCTTCGGGACTACTGTACGCCCACAGCGAATATCACTACAAGCATAGTCAATCCACCTGTGCAAGCTACTAACTTTGAGCTCAAACCCAGCTTGATTCAAATGGTTCACTATTCAACTAAGCTTAAAGATCTAGGTAGTTTTACTATCCCTTGTACAATTGGTAACTCTCATTTTGAAAAGGCTTTATGTGATTTAGGGGCAAGTATAAATTTGAAGCCTTTTTCTGTTTTTAGAAAGCTTGGTTTGCAGGAACCACATCCTACTAACGTCACTTTGCAGCTAGCTGATAGATCCATTGCCCACCCCCGTGGAGTGGTGGAAGATGTTTTAGTTAAAGTTGATAAGTTTATTTTCCCTGCTGATTTTGTTGTATTGGATATGGAAAAAGATGAGGAAGTCCCAATTATTTTGGGGCGTCCTTTCTTAGCTACAGGAAAAAGCTTAATTGATGTTCAGCAGGGAAAATTGACTTTGAGATTTGGAGATGAGGAAGTTGTATTTCAAGTCTTGAACTCATTAAAAAATCCCTCCTCATTTGCTTCTTGTAATTTTATTCAAGCTATGTATATTAATGATGTGGTTACCTCTGAAAGTTTTGATGATTTTAGAATTCAGGACCCTCTAGAAAAAGTACTTACTTTGCAGGGACTTGGCATATTGCAGGGTGGTAAGGAGGAAGAGTTCTTAATGTTTTTGCAGGCTCACCACCCTCAAAAAAACTGGAGTAACTGTAGATTTGAGGAATTGGAATGGGGTAATACTCCAAATCCCAAACCTTCAATTGAAGAGGCTCCTAAGCTTGAATTAAAGCCTCTTCCTTCAAATGTAAAATATGCTTTCTTGCATCCCCCTTCCTCTTTGCCTGTGATTATTTCTGCAGATTTGACAGATACCATGGAGGATAAGCTTTTGAGGGTATTAAGGGCCAACAAAGAAGCCTTTGGATGGTCTATTCATGATATAAAAGGCATTAGTCCCTCAATTTGCACCCACAAGATCTACATGGAGGATGATTACCAACCCCGGGCACTACCTCAACGCCGCCTCAATCCTAACATGAAAGAGGTGGTCAAAAAGGAAGTGATTAAGCTTCTTGATGCAGGTATCATCTATCCTATCTCTGATAGTAAGTGGGTAAGTCCTGTTCAATGTGTTCCTAAAAAGGGAGGTACTACTGTGATGGAGAATGATAAAAATGAATTAATTGCAGTTAGGAAAACTACCGGGTGGCGTATGTGCATTGATTATAGAAAATTAAATGATGCCACTCGAAAAGATCACTTCCCCCTTCCCTTTATTGATCAAATGCTTGAGAGAGTGGCAGGTCATGATTATTATTGTTATTTGGATGGATATTCCGGTTATTTGCAAATACCAGTGGCTTCTGAAGATCAAGAAAAAACTACTTTTACTTGCCCATATGGAACATTTGCATATAAAAGGATGCCATTTGGTTTATGTAATGCCCCTGCCACTTTCCAAAGATGCATGATGGCTATTTTCTCTGACTTGGTTGAAAAATGCATTGAGATATTCATGGATGATTTTACCGTCTTTAGATCCTCTTATGAGGATTGTTTACATAACTTGAATTCAGTGTTGCAGAGATGCAGGGATACCAATTTAGTGCTCAATTGGGAGAAGTGTCAATTTATGGTACAAGATTGCATCATTCTAGGAAATAAGGTGTCCACTAGAGGCATTGAAGTTGATCCTGCAAAGGTTGAGGTAATTGCAAAGTTTCCCCCACCCAATTCTGTTAAGGGGGTCCGTAGTTTTCTAGGCCATGCCGGCTTCTATAGGAGGTTTGTTAAAGACTTCTCAAAAACTGCAAAGCCTATGACTGACCTCTTGGTTAAGGAGGCCACTTTTGATTTTTCTGACACTTGTTTGAAGGCTTTTAATTGTTTAAAGGAAAAATTAATTAGTGCCCCTGTTGTTGTTGCCCCCGATTGGTCGCTTCCTTTTGATATTATGTGTGATGCTAGCGATACTGCTGTGGGGGCTGTTTTGGGGCAAAGAAAGAATAAGGTATTCTATACCATTTATTATGCTAGTCGCACTCTTGATGATGCTCAAAGAAATTACACTACCACAGAGAAAGAGTTACTAGCTGTAGTATTTGCAGTTGACAAGTTTCGTCATTACCTCGTTCTTTCTAAAGTTATTGTTTATACTGATCATGCTGCCATTAGATATTTGCTTGGAAAGCAGGATGCAAAACCCAGGTTAATCAGGTGGATCTTGTTGCTACAAGAGTTTGACTTGGAGATTAGAGACAAGAAAGGCTCAGAGAACTTTGTAGCTGACCACCTCTCAAGGCTTGACTATAGTGTGATGCAGGCCTCAAGTGATGGGGAGATCAAGGAGGTTTTCCCTGATGAGAGACTTTTAGCTGTTTCTACTATCCCTTGGTTAGCAGACATTGTCAACTATTTGGTGGGTAAGGTTGTTCCCCCCGATTTTTCTTTTCAGCAAAAGAAGAAATTAGTTTATGATGCTAGACACTACTTGTGGGATGACCCTTACCTATTTAAAGTGTGTGGAGACAAGGTTATTAGGCGTTGTGTTCCTATGAATGAGGTAACTTCTATCCTTGAGCATTGTCATTCTAAAGAGGTAGGTGGCCACTTTAGCCCAAATAGAGCCGCATATAAAGTTTTACAATGTGGTTTTTATTGGCCTACTATATTTAAAGATGCTCATGAATTTGTGAAAGCTTCTGATAGTTGTCAAAGGAGTGGCAATATTTCTAAGCGTCAAGAGATGCCTTTAAACAACATTTTGGTTTGTGAGATATTTGATGTATGGGGTATTGACTTTATGGGGCCCTTCCCTAAGTCTTTTTCTAATCAATATATTCTTGTTGCTGTAGATTATGTGTCTAAGTGGGTGGAAGCTGTAGCCTTACCCACTAATGATGCTCGGGTGGTGGTGAAATTTTTAAAGAAAAACATTTTCTCCAGATTTGGCACTCCCCGAGCAATTATTAGTGATGGTGGCGCCCATTTTTGCAATAAACAATTTGAAAATCTTTTAAGCAAATATGGTGTCACTCATAAGGTGACAACTCCCTACCATCCACAAACTAGTGGCCAGGTTGAAATTTCAAACAGGGAGCTGAAAAGGATTTTAGAGAAGACAGTCAGTGCATCAAGAAAGGATTGGTCTTTGAAACTTGATGATGCACTATGGGCCTATAGAACTGCTTTTAAAACCCCCATTGGGATGTCTCCTTATCGTCTTGTTTTTGGAAAATCATGTCATTTGCCTGTTGAATTAGAGCATAAAGCAGTTTGGGCTTTAAAATTTCAAAACTTTGATGCTCAGCTTACAGGTGAAAATAGGTTGCTGCAGCACGTTGAATTGGATGAGCTCCGTCTGGGAGCTTATGAGAATGCCAAGTTATATAAGGAGCGGACTAAAAAGTGGCATGATAAGCGCATCCAGCAGCGTGAATTCTATGTTGGTGAAAAAGTTTTAATTTATAACTCACGTTTGCGTCTTTTCCCAGGAAAGTTACGCTCAAGGTGGTATGGACCCTACACTGTTACTCGAGTTTTTCCTTATGGAGTGCTTGAGGTATCTCATGAAGATGGTACCACTTTTAAGGTCAATGGGCAGTGTGTGAAGCATTTTTAGGAAGGGCTAAGTCAAGTGAGCTATGTCACTGCCCTCAAGGATTGACTTTTGCAGGAGGCAACCTGTGCTTTATTTTCTCTCATTTTTGTTTTGTTTTGTTTTTAGGGATAAGCTCGGACTACAAGCTCTCTCAGGGAAGTCACTGTTACTCTCTCTCTCTCATTTATTTCTTTTGGTGTCTATTAGATCATTTTGCATTGAGGACCATGCTTCATGCTAGTGTGGGGGAGGAGAGTTTATTTTTTGTCACTTGATCTCTATTAATGCACCTACCCACCATATATGTTGATAGCAATTTTTTTGGCTTGTTTTGAATGAATTATGCTAAAAGTTAAAAAAAAATAGAGATTTTGCCTTTAGGGGATCCCATAATTAATTTACTTGACAGACTTGTGCTTAATTGTAACTGATAATTAGCATTGTGTCTGTTGAGTACTTTTTGTGAACTAGCTTCTAAATGTGAGATCTGAGCCTTCATAAGGGGATTGACACTAAATCATAAATTTTTACCCCTTTTCTTTCTATGAGCGTGTTTCCCAATTTGCTACATTCTAGAATTTGTCTTTTGACCATTTCAAGGCGAAAATTGATTTGCATCATGTAAAAAGATTTGGGGATTTAGGTATTTTTCTGGCCTCAGTTGTTTGTTGAATTTATCCATTAGTTGCCCCCTTTGAGCCTATTTGTTATATTTTTTCTTTGGTACCCAGATATAATTTTTCCTTTTTTTGTGGTAATCATTTGAAATTAAATTTGGAGCAACTATTGAAAATTACAATTTCGTCCTATATTTTTAGGTGTCTATATTGTTAGGACTGAAACTTTGTCCTATTCTTTAGTTGTCTATCTTGTCAAAAAAAAAAGAGTGAATCATGTACTTACCTTTTCCTCCAAAAAAAATGAAAAAAAGAAATAGGAAGACAATTTGAAAAAAAAAGGAAAGCAACAAGGAGGAAAAGGCACATCAAAAGAATGAAAGAGACAAAGGGCAAATCCAAAAAAAAAAAATGAAAGGGCCTACTCAAGAAAAAAGGCAAATCAAAAAGAGTCTACTCAATAGAAAAAGAGTGAAGAAGGAAATGATATTAACTTGGAGTTTGGACAAAATTTGTAAAATAAATAGGAGCTCCATATTTGGTTTCAAATGTTACTATTTGTTTATTGTTTTTAGCCCTTTGATTATCCCTTGTTCTTATTTCCTACCCTGCATGAATTCACCCTGGCCCCATTACAACCCATGAAACCCCATCTTTTGCATGCATGTGAACTATTTAGTGGAGATTTGGTCAAATTACAAACATATGGTAATGTGCATTTTGTTGAAACTTGAGTGTATATTTTCACTAGTCCCTAAACACTTAAAGAGATTGTGAGCGAGTGCCTTTGTTCACAGAAATGTGTTCTTCAGGGACATGAGCCTCTAATTGGGCAACCTTTTGACACCTCATTTGTGCTATACTGTCTATTGTCTGTCATTGTGCTTTTAATTTTGGATCCCTTATTTGGCAGTCTCTGTTACTTTTTTGAAAAATTTATTGAGTCGGGAAGTTTGCTTGAGGACAAGCAAAAGTTAAGTGTGGGGGAGTTGATAGGCTCCAATTTAGTGCAGTTTTTAGAGACACTTTTGTGTCATTTTTAGAGCAGTTATTATTAATAATATAAATTACTAACTTAATTTGCTCTTATTTTGCAGAAAGATAGAAAAAGATAAAAAGAATAAAAGTCCAATTTTATGTCACTCAAAGTTCAATATATATATGGGCTCAAAAATAAAAGAAGAAATCAAAGCCAAATTCTTAGTTGGCTTTGTTATCAGCCTAATAAAAACAAGGCCCACGGCCTGTTTGGAAAGCCAAGACCAGACCCATAATTTGGTTTAGGCACATGGACTCTACCCTAGACTTGAAAAAGAAGCAAAGTGGCGCACAATAAAATAAAAAGAATTATTTTTGAGAATTAAAGGAATGATTGACGGCATAGAGGGGAGGGGACAATTGAATTCAAAGGAAAGAATGTAGAGAACCTAGGCGTAGGATATACAGAGTAGCCACACAACAACAAAGATATTTTTGATAATTAAAAGAAGAAGGGGACGCAGAACAGTAGCCGCAACAGTAACGTGCAGAGAGAGTGGGAGCAAGTTTTGGGTACCCGTTCTTAACACTGTGAGAGAGCTCTGGAGCAGAAAAAGGAGACTAAATTCTCAAGATCAGAAATTTCTCTATATATCCGGGTTATTTTTATCTCTGTAATTTGTGACTCCTAATTTTATTCCATTGTTCTTGAACACTATGGATAGCTAAATCCTCTTCTAGGGTCTAGGTGGATCTTGTTTGATTAGAGACCTTTTTATGTTTTAATTTATACTTTGAGTCCCTAATTTTTATTCCAATTAATATTATCCTATTGCTTTATCACATAATTAGGATTGACAACCCTTTGCATGTTCATAATCAATTAGTTGATCAGCGACCGTACTGCAATTAGTTGGTGGACCTATAGGATAATTGAGACTATAATTAATGAATGACCAAACTTTAATTTAGTCTTCCAATCATTCAACCTTTTTGTACCTTATGCTTTCCTTCAATTTAAATTCTTGCATGACCAAATTAGGGTTAATTTAGGGAAAAGAATATTAATCGCGAATGACCAAACGGGTTAATAGCTTTAGTAAAGGGATTGGTAATTGAATAAAATAAGGGGATTCAGGTAGAATTAGACATAGAGGAATCGAAACTTGCAAGTGAAACCGTGACTCTAGGCTTCTCTCCATTGGTTAATCTTTACATTTTAATTATTGCTATTTATTTCTTTTTATTTTAGCTTCTATAACAACCAAACATTCGTTCGTCTAAATGATAATTAATTTTAAGTAGTTTGGTACTTGTTAATTAATCCCTGTGGAGACGATATTTTTTATACTACTTCTGCGATAGAGTACACTTGCTCTAGTGTGTTTTTAACGCAACAGACCACCGAGCAAGAGCAGGCACTGACCCTTTTGAAAGAGACCCTCTCCGAACCACCCATTTTGACACGTCCCGAGGAAGGGGAAACGTTATACTTATACCTCGCTGTGGCCGATGAAGCATTAAGCGCAGTGCTCATCGGGGAAACCAGCGTTGGCCAGAGGCCGGTATACTATGTCAGTAAGGCATTATAGGGACCCGAGTTAAGATACCAAAAAGTGGAGAAGGTCGCCCTGGCAGTCGTGATCGCATCCAGGCGCCTTCGGCCATATTTTGTGGGGCATCAAATAGTGCTTCGGACCAATCAGCCCATCAGGCAAATATTGCACCGTCCCGACCTAGCTGGAAGGATGATCAAGTGGGCGGTCGAGCTCTCAGAATTTGGAATCAAGTACGAAACAAGATGTAACACCCTGGTATTTTTATTTGTTAAAAACACCCAAGTGCACATTAAACATACATCAGAGATATTATTTCCTGTTCAGACACTGAATACCATTATAAATTTTTCGCTGAATAAAACAAAACAGTCTTATATACAAACAAGACCATAACCTGTCAGCAACTATGGTAGTCAGAGTCATACAAGAAAGCGGAATGAAAGATAACATAATACTAATGCCATAGTATTGTGATACACAGACAACAGAAGGGAAATAAACTTAAACGTAAAACTAAGTCATCATCCATCACTCGGGGCCACCTACTCGTGCCTCTGAGGTTTCTTCTGTCCCTGTTTATCTGTAAAACAACAACATTTAAACAGTGAGATACAATCTCAGTGAGTTCTACCGAGACCCCTACTAACTCTCTCGGTCCAATTATGAAATCATTTTAATTCAATACGGCATCGGCTGCGCGAACGCTACCCCCGATGGACCGCATAAAACATTTTAACAGATTACCGCTGACGCGAACGAAGAACCCGGTAACCTGTTAGTCTAGTACGATACCGCTGACGCGAACGAAGAACCCGGTAAACGTACTACAAACAACATAACACCGCTGACGCGAACGCTGCAAGGCGGTGAACCCCCCTACCAATAGTGCCTTCTCCTATTGGCATGGAGCCTAGGTAAAAGGATCATGACTGCCTCCCCCTAGTATGTTAAATAATGGGTCGTCACCCAACTCGATATACTTTATACGTATATCTACAATACCATGGACTCATAGTCCATCCAATCAGATAATGCCAATTGAACACTTAACCCACGCTTTTATAAAACCAAGTTCACACTCGTACTCTACTTTACTTCTTTTCGACACAATTTACAATTTCGAAAATAGATCATTTTGCCTTAAAAATAGAATATTCAGTTAGGCCTCTGAATAAGCTTTCCAACGCATTTTAGAACACCCCAATCGGGTTCCCGGATCAAAAGATATCGCGAAAACAAGATCAGTGAAAAACTGTTGAAAATCTGCAAAACGTCGCGACGCGAATGGCTACCGTCGCGACGCGAAAAACGACAGAAACATTTTGCGTGACAAAACTGAGCCAGGTCGCGACGCGAAGGGGACGGGTCGCGACGCGACCCTCTGCAGAAAATGCAGATTTTCCGCTTTTTACAAAATTCGCTATTCCGCTCAATTCCGATTCTCGTTCCGACTGAAAACAGATTTGACAACCAGCAAAACCAATCCAACCAATAACATACAATCAATCAATTCAATCCAAAACGTAATTTAAACGGATTTCTATCCAAAACGCTATTTTTCGAATAACGGTTTTTGACTCAAAATTTATCGGAACCAATCAACGCACAAATTGTACCAAAACGGAATAAACCTAAGCGTGAGTAAAACTCACCCTTGAAGCGAGAGCCGATATCGAATCGAATTTGCCGAGACGTCGAAATCACCGAATCGAACCCAAACAACACCGAACCGCTCCTAACTTCGTTCCGAGCTTCCAATCGCGTTCAATCCGCTCCTAGCTTCGATCCTAAGCATAACCCAATCACCAACACAACCTATTAATCCTTGATTTCAACAAATTCTCCCCACAAACCCTCAATTTTCGAAGTCAAAATAGAAGGGGAAAAATGGAAGGGAAGCTTACCAAAGTTATGGGTTTTGATGAGGGAGGAGAAATGATGAAGATGTTGAACTTTGGAGGGTTGGGCTTCACTCTCCTCTTCCTTTCTCTTCTTCTTTCCTCTTCTTCTTTCTCCTTTCCTTCTCTTCTTTTCTTTCTCTTTTCTTCTTCTGTTTCTTTTTTCTCTTCTGCGCTTTCTTTCCTTTCTTTTAATTAACACACACACACATATTTATTTAATTAATAAATAAGTGGTGGCGTGGTCCAATTACCATATTGACCCAAATTCCTTATTTCGATTCCAAAACTTCCTTGGTCTGTATTATTCGGTCAACGACCCTGTGACAGCCAATAATTAATTTTTGCACTCAATAATTTTACCAATTAAGTACCAAATTAATTCAATTGGGTTAACATCCAAATAATTCGGTTAATTATTTTGAGGATGTTACATTCTCCCCAACTTGAAAGAATTTTGTCCTCAAAATTAGACACGACATACCTCAAGAGAACAAATACGGATACTGAGTCCGCATATCGTCCTCCAACTCCCAAGTAGCTTCCTCGGCGGAAAAACCATCCCATACCACCTTGACAATGGGAATTGACTTTGTCCGTAGCGTCCTCTCGCCACGTTCCATGATGTAATTCGGATTAGGTTGGAAGGACAAGTCCGGTCGAAGATCAATCGTTTCAAAATCTAGCGGTTGACTTGGATCGGGAATGTACTTCCGCAGCTGAGACACATGGAATACATCATGCAAATTTGACAATGGAGGAGGCAAGGCGATGCGGTATGCAAGAGGCCCAACTCGCTCGATAATTTGGAAGGGTCCAATATACCGAGGACTGAGTTTCTTCACCCGTAATGCTCTACCTGTGCCAATTGTTGGTGATAATCTCAAAAACACATGATCACCTGATTCAAACTCTAACGGCCTTCTCCTTTTGTCGGCATAACTCTTTTGCCTACTTTGAGCGGCTTTCATTCTTTCCCTGATCTGGCGGATCTTTTCAGTAGTGTCTTGAATCACCTCGGGTCCTAACAATCGGTTCTCACCTACTTCCCACCAACACAATGGAGTCCTGCATTTCCTACCATACAAGGCTTCATAAGGTGCCATTCCAATACTGGAATGATAACTGTTGTTATATGAGAATTCCACCAATGGAAGATGATCCTCCCATTTCTTCCCGTTATCAAGTACCGAAGCTCTAAGCATATCCTCTAATGTCTGGATAGTTCTCTCAGTTTGACCATCCGTTTGTGGGTGATAAGCGGTACTAAGAAGTACTTTAGTCCCCATTGCTTCATTCATAGCTTTCCAAAATCGAGAAGTGAATTTCGGATCTCGATCCGACACTATACTGGTAGGAACCCCATGTAACCTTACTATGTTTTTCAAATACACTTCAGCTAACTTGGATACTTTACTGCTCGAACGGACTGGAATAAAATGAGCTGATTTAGTTAACCGATCCACAACTACCCAAATGGAGTCGTTACCGGCTTGAGACCTTGGCAACGCCATTACAAAATCCATAGAAATGTTTTCCCATTTCCACACTGGCACGTCTAGTGACCGTAGCAGACCAGCAGGCTTCTGATGTTCTATCTTAACTTTTTGACAAGTTAAGCATTGTGATACGAATTCAGCAATTTCTAACTTCATTCCCGGCCACCAATACATTTGTTTTAAATCTCTATACATCTTGGTGGATCCAGGATGTACAGAAAATAAACTCCGGTGTGCTTCCTCTAGCACTTGCTTTTTAATACTCTCATCATCGGGCACACAGATCCTACCGTTGAAACAAATAACCCCATCACTATTCTCGGTAAAATCTGGCATCACTTTCTGTGATTGTAGTTTCACATCAACTTCCTGTGCTAAGCGAATAGAATCCCTTATGGAACTAGAGATCCTCATGTGGCTCAACACCAACCGGTTCCTTTTTGGCTTTGAATCCACATTTAAGTCCCGGAAAGACTCCAACAATTCCATTTCATGCATCATTAATCCTGCTATATGAATGGATTTCCCACTTAGTGCATCGGCTACAACATTAGCTTTTCCCGGATGATACTTCAGTTCGAAGTCATAATCCTTCAGAAACTCCACCCATCTTCTCTGCCTGTTATTCAACTCCTTCTGGTCAAACAAATATTTCAAGCTTTTATGATCACTAAAGACTTCGAAACGAGACCCATACAGGTAATGTCTCCAAATCTTCAGTGCGTACACAATAGCTGCCAACTCCAAATCATGAGTCGGATAATTCTCTTCATGAGTCTTCAACTGTCTGGAGGCATAAGCTACAACTTGTTGGTTCTGCATGAGAACACACCCCAAACCCTTCCCAGAAGCATCGCTGTAAATTTGAAAATCCAAGGACGGATCTGGAAGAATTAGGATTGGAGCAGAAGTCAACCTAACCTTCAACTCTTGAAAACATCCCTCACAATCGGCATTCCATATAAAAGGTTGGGCCTTGCGAGTCAACCGAGTAAGTGGGAGAACCAATTGTGAAAAACCTCGGATAAACCTTCTGTAGTAACCGGCTAGACCCAAGAAACTTCTTATTTCGGTGACGGATGTTGGTCGTTCCCAGTTCAACACCGCTTCTACTTTACTGGGATCCACCGCAACTCCCGATTGGGAAATCACGTGTCCCAAAAACTTCACTTCCGGCATCCAGAAATCACACTTCGACGGCTTGGCATACAATTTCTTTTCTCGGAGTACGTTCAGAACAATGCGGAGATGTTGAACATGGTCCTCAATGGTCTTAGAGTACACCAAAATATCATCAATAAAAACTACCACAAACTGATCAAGGTACGTGTGAAACACTCGGTTCATGTAATCCATGAATACCGCTGGAGCATTAGTCAAACCGAAGGGCATCACTACGAACTCGTAATGTCCATACCTCGTACGGAAAGCTGTCTTCGGAATATCTAAGGCTCGTACCTTTATTTGATGATAACCCGACCTTAGATCAATTTTTGAAAATACCACGGCACCCCGAAGTTGGTCGAGCAAATCGTCTATCCTTGGCAATGGATATTTATTCTTGATCGTCACTTTGTTGAGTTGTCGATAATCTATGCACAATCTCATGCTACCATCCTTCTTTTTGACTAGCAACACCGGAGCACCCCATGGAGAAGCACTCGGTCGGATAAACCTTTTCGATATCAATTCCTCAAGTTGAGACTTCAGTTCTTTCAACTCTAAAGGAGACATTCTATAAGGAGCAATAGAGATTGATCCTGTACCAGGAATCAATTCTATTGAGAATTCTACCTCTCGGTCAGGAGGTAAGGATGAAACTTCTTCTGGAAAGACATCTAGAAATTCATTTACCACTTGCACAGATGACAAATCTAAACCCGTTTCAGTAGATGCAGATAACATAATAAGAATAGCTTCCGCACCTTGGAATAATGACTGGCTTGCTTCGGTATAAGAGATCGTCGCTTCAGAATCTGCCTGTGTCAATCCTACGGATTCGGAGGCGAAGCTAATAGTTCGATCGGCACAGTTGATTGTTACATGATTTTCGGCCATCCAATTCATACCCAGAACAATGTCCATGCTTCTCATTTGCAAGCAAATAAATTTCATAACAAACTGTCTGTCGCCTATGACAAGTAAGCAATTTTCACATAATGATTGGGTCTGGACACGACCCTTGGCAGCAGTTAAAATAGTTATCGGTTCGGATAGCTCAGACAATGCTAGTCCCAACCGATCCACACATGCTTGCGAGATAAAACAGTGAGTTGCACCAGAATCATATAAAATATTGACTGAATTATTAAAAAGAGATCCCGTACCCCTTAGAAGATTATCGGTAGGTGTGATGGTCCGAGCATCCAATGTGTTGATCCTTCCTTGTCCAGAGGCATTTGGTGCCCCATGGAAGCTCTTCCTTGTTGGGCACTTATTTGCATAATGGCCCTCCTCATTACAAACATAGCACCGATCAGTACTTAACGGACACTCGCCACGGTGATGCCTTCCGCACTTGGAACAATTCCTAAACTTCATTTGGTCGGCCGTTTGCACCTGCTTTCCTTTATAATTACCACTCTTGCCCGAGTCACGCTTGGGACCCATCGGAGAACTAGATGATCCACTGTTCCTCTTGCTCTGATGGAATGCCTTTCTGCTTGCATACAACCTTGACAAATCACTTTCGGCGATATAAGCTTGTTGTACCATGGCTGCATAGTTGGTTCTCGGAAAAGAACTAAGACCTTGAGCAATATCTTCTCTTAACCCATATTTGTACCTGTCAGTTTTCCATTGGTCACTTGGAGCATATCCAGCTAAACCGAAGAATTGATACAACTCTTCAAATTTAGCCGTGTATTGGCCCACGATCAAGCCTCCTTGTGTAAAAGTCAAAAACTCATTTTCCTTATCCAACCTCATAGCCGTGGGGAAGAATTGTTCTAAAAATGATGTTCGGAAATTGTCCCAAGTCGGGGGAGTTCCCATTGTCTCCATCATGGCCCTAGCATTTGTCCACCAGTTATTGGCCTCCCCTTTCAACATATGGGATGCCAACCTCAACTTGTCTTCATCGGTCACTTGCATTGTTACAAAGATCTTTTCAATGTCATCCAGCCAGTGTTGTGCTCTCATGACATCCGGCCCACCTCTAAACTCGGAGGGCTTCATTTTCAGGAACTCTGTGAAAATTCTCCTTGGGTTCACTTGTGGCTCTGGAGCTTGATGCTGCTGAGCATTTTGCTGTAGGATTTGTTGCTGCTGATGCATAAGCATCATGTCTTGCATCATTTTCTGCTGGTTCTCAATTACATTCTGCATCCACTCAAAATTTGGATCAACGGGAGGAGGAACGCCTCTACCTCTTCTGGCCATGATTCTGCGAAATTTGCACAAAGTATTAAGTTGATCAAGCTCAATGTCTAATAGCATACTAAGAAAATCACAACTGGAAGAAGCAAAGACCCTATAAGCTAAGTCCGACTAGGTCGAACCGCTCTGATACCAACTGTAACACCCTGGTATTTTTATTTGTTAAAAACACCCAAGTGCACATTAAACATACATCAGAGATATTATTTCCTGTTCAGACACTGAATACCATTATAAATTTTTCGCTGAATAAAACAAAACAGTCTTATATACAAACAAGACCATAACCTGTCAGCAACTATGGTAGTCAGAGTCATACAAGAAAGCGGAATGAAAGATAACATAATACTAATGCCATAGTATTGTGATACACAGACAACAGAAGGGAAATAAACTTAAACGTAAAACTAAGTCATCATCCATCACTCGGGGCCACCTACTCGTGCCTCTGAGGTTTCTTCTGTCCCTGTTTATCTGTAAAACAACAACATTTAAACAGTGAGATACAATCTCAGTGAGTTCTACCGAGACCCCTACTAACTCTCTCGGTCCAATTATGAAATCATTTTAATTCAATACGGCATCGGCTGCGCGAACGCTACCCCCGATGGACCGCATAAAACATTTTAACAGATTACCGCTGACGCGAACGAAGAACCCGGTAACCTGTCAGTCTAGTACGATACCGCTGACGCGAACGAAGAACCCGGTAAACGTACTACAAACAACATAACACCGCTGACGCGAACGCTGCAAGGCGGTGAACCCCCCTACCAATAGTACCTTCTCCTATTGGCATGGAGCCTAGGTAAAAGGATCATGACTGCCTCCCCCTAGTATGTTAAATAATGGGTCGTCACCCAACTCGATATACTTTATACGTATATCTACAATACCATGGACTCATAGTCCATCCAATCAGATAATGCCAATTGAACACTTAACCCACGCTTTTATAAAACCAAGTTCACACTCGTACTCTACTTTACTTCTTTTCGACACAATTTACAATTTCGAAAATAGATCATTTTGCCTTAAAAATAGAATATTCAGTTAGGCCTCTGAATAAGCTTTCCAACGCATTTTAGAACACCCCAATCGGGTTCCCGGATCAAAAGATATCGCGAAAACAAGATCAGTGAAAAACTGTTGAAAATCTGCAAAACGTCGCGACGCGAATGGCTACCGTCGCGACGCGAAAAACGACAGAAACATTTTGCGTGACAAAACTGAGCCAGGTCGCGACGCGAAGGGGACGGGTCGCGACGCGACCCTCTGCAGAAAATGCAGATTTTCTGCTTTTTACAAAATTCGCTATTCCGCTCAATTCCGATTCTCGTTCCGACTGAAAACAGATTTGACAACCAGCAAAACCAATCCAACCAATAACATACAATAAATCAATTCAATCCAAAACGTAATTTAAACGGATTTCTATCCAAAATGCTATTTTTCGAATAACGGTTTTTGACTCAAAATTTATCGGAACCAATCAACGCACAAATTGTACCAAAACGGAATAAACCTAAGCGTGAGTAAAACTCACCCTTGAAGCGAGAGCCGATATCGAATCGAATTTGCCGAGACGTCGAAATCACCGAATCGAACCCAAACAACACCGAACCGCTCCTAACTTCGTTCCGAGCTTCCAATCGCGTTCAATCCGCTCCTAGCTTCGATCCTAAGCATAACCCAATCACCAACACAACCTATTAATCCTTGATTTCAACAAATTCTCCCCACAAACCCTCAATTTTCGAAGTCAAAATAGAAGGGGAAAAATGGAAGGGAAGCTTACCAAAGTTATGGGTTTTGATGAGGGAGGAGAAATGATGAAGATGTTGAACTTTGGAGGGTTGGGCTTCACTCTCCTCTTCCTTTCTCTTCTTCTTTCCTCTTCTTCTTTCTCCTTTCCTTCTCTTCTTTTCTTTCTCTTTTCTTCTTCTGTTTCTTTTTTCTCTTCTGCGCTTTCTTTCCTTTCTTTTAATTAACACACACACACATATTTATTTAATTAATAAATAAGTGGTGGCGTGGTCCAATTACCATATTGACCCAAATTCCTTATTTCGATTCCAAAACTTCCTTGGTCTGTATTATTCGGTCAACGACCCTGTGACAGCCAATAATTAATTTTTGCACTCAATAATTTTACCAATTAAGTACCAAATTAATTCAATTGGGTTAACATCCAAATAATTCGGTTAATTATTTTGAGGATGTTACACAAGACCGGCCATGAAGGCACAAATTTTGGCAGACTTCGTGGCTGGGATGACAACGATACCGCACAAAGACAAAGTAGAAACGGCATGGACCCTCCACGTGGATGGGTCCTCAAATAGCAAAGGGAGTGGAGCCGGGCTGATACTTGAAAACTTAGAAGGACTCATGGTAGAGGTGTCCCTGACCTTTTCATTCTCCACATCCAACAATCAAGCGGAGTACGAGGATTGCGTAGCCAGCCTACAGCTGGCCAAAGATTTTGACGCCACACAACTTGAGCTCCGCACCGACTCACTGTTGGTCGTCTCGCAGATCAACGCAGCATTTGGAACCTATGATCTGGTGCTGCAGAAATATCTTGCCAAGGTACGTGAACTCCTTGGATGGTTTAATAAGGCGGAGGTGAAACACGTACCCAGGGGAGAAGATACCAGGGGTGACATACTCTCCAAGCTGGCCAGCACCAGAACACCAGGGAACCTTCGGAGCGTCATCCAAGAAACTCTGTCTAGTCCCAGCATCCTCCTAAGCAATGAATCGCCTACCTCTGTTCTCACCGTTGAGGCGAGCCAGAACTGGATAACCCCGATCCGTCAGTATATTCTCGAAGGGCAAGAGCCTGCTGATACCAAAGAAGCAGCTTCCGTGAGGAGGCGCGCCGCATCATACTCGGTCATCGAAGGGCAACTTTTCCGTAGAGGCTTCTCGATTCCTCAATTAAAATGTGTAGAAGGACCAGAAGCAGATTACGTGCTCACAGAGATCCACGAGGGGATCTGTGGACAGCACCTGGGAGGATGAGCCCTCGCGGCAAAAGCACTCAGGGCAGGTTATCACTGGCCTACCATGAAGGAAGATTCGCAAAATCATGTAAAGAAATGCGGAAAGTGCCAAAGGTACGCTGACGTGCATGTCGCCCCCCCCCCCCTCTGAACCGACGCACCTAAGCTCTCCCTGGCCTTTTGCTTGGTGGGGAATCGACCTTTTAGGTCCCTTTCCACCTGTCCCAGGGCAGGTAAAGTACTTAATAGTCGCGGTCGATTACTTTACCAAATGGATTGAAGCTGAGCCCTTGACCACTATCACGGCTAACAATTGTATGAAATTCTTCAAGAAAAATATCATTACCAGATTCGGCATACCGGAGGTGGGCATCACCGACAACGGCACGCAATTTGCGGACAAAGGTTTCAGACAACTGATGGCCGACCTGGGCATCAAGCACCGTTTCACATCAGTAGAACACCCCCAGGCCCCAGACTAACGGACAAGCCGAAGCAGCCAATAGAGTAATTTTAAGAGGTTTAAAGAGGAGGCTCGACGAAGCAAAAGGATGCTGGCTGGAAGAGCTACCTTATGTCCTATGGGCCTACAGAACCACCCCTCACTCGTCGACAGGTGAGTCACCCTTCCGGATGGCATACGAGATAGAGGCGGTCATACCCGTCGAGAACGGAGAGCTAAACTAGAGAACCAAGAACCCAAACCCCCTCGAGACAAATGATCAAAGACTCCGCGAGGAGCTGGACTTCGTCGAGGAAATCAGAAACCAAGCAGCACTAAAGGATTTGGTGATCAAACAAAAGATGGCGGCAAGATTTAACGACAAAATGGTTCCCAGAACCTTAGAAGTCGGCGACCTAGTCCTACGAAGGGCAGACATAAGTTTGAAAAACAGGTCCCAAGGGAAGTTAGCTCCAAATTGGGAAGGCACATACAGAATAGTTGCGGAAACCGAAAATGGAGCTTTCGAGTTGGAAACCCTGGGCAAGGAGCCAATACCGAGAACTTGGAATGCAGATAAGCTAAGAAAGTTTATTGTGTGAACAAAGACAGAAAAAAATGTTAAACCAATGTAACAACTTGGGATGTTACTAAACGAAATTGTACTCTTATAATTCGAAAAACATCATGTTAAGATTACAAGTTTTACTCTAACTCACTACCGTTTATCAGAGCCAGCACGGTTCAAGATATTGTTTTGCAAATCACAGTTTTTTCTCTAGCACTATAGAAAAAACCAAGAGAAACTGGCGCCCAATACAGAAGCAGCCAGCGCCCAGGAGGGCTCTTGGCAAGAGGTGGTCCGAAAGCCAAGTCTCGACTCAAACAACAGGGGACCAGGAAACCAGGCAGAACCAAGGCACGAGTCGACCTACTCGGTTCTCGAAGCAGCTATCAAGAGACGTCGCAACCTCTGATGGGTGAGTTAAGTTCGGATCGATTCTGATAAACTCCTGTCAGAGTCCCTAGATGGGCGAAGCGGCATCGCAAATGTCGAAACCTCTAATGGGTGAGTTAAATTCGGATAGATTCTGATAAACTCCTGTTAGAGACCTAAGGCGCGAAGCGGCATATCAAAAAGGTCGCAACCTCTGATGGGTGAGTTAGGTTCGGATCGATTCTGATAAACTCCTGTCAGATTCCCTAGATGGGCGAAGCGGCATCGCAAATGTGGCAACCTCTAGTGGGGAATTTAAATCGGATCGATTCTGATGAACTCCTGACAAAGATAACATTGCCACGAGGCGATAGGAGATGATACGTTCAGAAGCGTGAAAAATAAGCAAGACAAAGGAAACGTGGATATAACGTAAAATAAGCAAGGTGAAACTTATCCTGAACCAGACACCCTTGTTCATCAAAGAAGCCCATGCTGTCGACGGCCTTCTCACTAGAGGGAACGAGGTAAAAATACTTGAACCTCCAATCATGCTGGTTATCTGAGTACACTTGAAAGAAAGCATAGTTTGTCTGACATTTCAAATGCACAAACTCGTAACGAATAACGCCATCCGAAGTATCTCGACGACGCTGCACCTGGAAGATGACCATAAAAACCCTCAAGCTGCATCTTCTTTGAAGAACTCTCATCACCAGTTCGAAACACTTCCCAAAACACCACAAATTTGGGTAGAGCTGAGAGGGAGCCATCTGAAGGTGTTTCATAACCTCCAGTTGAAAAGGTGTAAAGAATCGGGAAACCCGCACCTTGTAAACCACACTGTGAAACATCATGAATTTTCTACCGTCGGGGACTCTGCACACCCTATCTTGGGGGTCAACCACCTCAACCCACCAGTCGCCTCCCAACGCATCTTGAAGACAGCGGGGAGGCTCTTTTCCTGGAAGGTAGAAGCTCCTGGCGGAACAACCAACACGAGCAACCTAGTCATAACTAAAACCACCAATCTCCACCACTTCATGCTCAAGCGACAGATCATCATCAGAAGAAGTATCAACAAAGTAAAGGGCACCAATCCCCTCCGAAGGCACGATATCACCAGTCCCTCTTCAAAGTCGTCAGCTCTACTCTTAGCAAGGTGAGCGGGCGGGTGCATCCGAGCCGTCTTCTTAGTCCTTGGCATCTCTCAACCTACGGGACAAGGAGGGAAACAAGCAGTTACGAGACTGACAGTAAATCTTAGAGACAACCCCCCTCCCTCGAGGTTGGAGACTTTGCAAGACAAGACATGCTCAAAAGAGCAAAGAAGCTAGAAAGATAAACGGAAAGTCGGCCCGGAACTTACCTCAGTAAATTAGAAGCGGCAGAGACTCGCGGGAACGTCAATGGATGATGGTAAGAGCAACTCCCCTCGGCACCAAGCGAGCCCTGAAAATTCATAGATAAAAAGACAGGTTAAGAGTCAGGAGGAGCAGCAAAAATAAAGCGGAGTGCCAAGCACAGATCAACAAAAAGCCAGCGCCTAGGAGGACGCTTGGCAGGGCGCCTATGAAGAGGAAGCCAGTGCCTAGGAGGGCGCCTGGCAGGGCGCCTGTGAAGAGGCAGCCAGTGCCCAAGAGGGCGCTTGGCAAGGCGCCAGTCAAGAGGCAGCCAGCGCCAAGGAGGGCGCCTGTGAGGAGGCAGCCAGAGCCCAGGAGGGCGCCTGGCAGGGCGCCAGTCAAGAGGCAGCCAGCGCCTAGGAGGGCGCCTGGCAGGGCGCCTGTGAAGAGGCAGCTAGCGCCAATGAGGGCGCACGTACATACTTTTAAAAAAAGGTAAAGCCAACAGACATATAAAAACAGGTGCTATTGCGGCTACACCTCCCGATTTGTCAGGTATACTACGTTTTTCCATCATCCAATCCACAACAAATCGAATGAAACCTGCATAAAAATAGTTATTACCACTATCTACAACCGATTGGAGTTGGTAAACCCTTCTCGTGGTAGGACGCTTTAGGCTTACGGGTAAGCACCTCTTCTCAATTCAAAGAAGTGCTCAGTCCTAACTCCGCACCTTATGATTCCGAATTCCCTTCTTGTGAAGGTTGCGTCATCAGAGAAGGTCCTTGGCCTGGCAGGGCGCTAATATGAAGCAACCAGCGCCCATGAGGGTGCCTGGCAGGAGGGCACTGTCAACAACGTAAATAAACGGTAACGAACAACAAATACTTACCAGGAAGAGAAGACGTTGAAACAAGTGGACTCTACTCCCTCCTCTCCTTTTTAAGGAGGCACTAGGTTGGTGACTTGGTCCCTACTCCTTCCTCCTCCTTGAAGTAGGCGCTAGGGTTAACAGTTACTTGGTCCCTACTCCTTTCCACCCTCCAAGAAAGCGCTCCAATGATGCACTAGTCCCCTCCAAACCCAATACGCCTGTCACCTTAAGACGTGCTCAAACACAAAATAGCCAGAAATGTAAGCTGAAGGACAGCCCAAATCACTTTGGTAGTAATTTAGAAGCGGTATAACTCATGGAAATGTCCAGCAAGAAAAGCAGGCTAAAAGACAAGATGAGCAGCTAAAAAATAAAGTAAAGTGCCAAGCACACGTCTACACAAGTCGGCACCCAAGAGGGCGCCTGGCAAGGAGGGCGTCTGGCAGAAGCAACCAGCGCCCATGAGGGCGCCTGGCAGGACCAGGAGAGCGCCCATGAGGGCGCCTGACAGAAGCAACCAACGCCCATGAGGGCGCCTGGCAAGACCAGGAGGGCGCCCATGAGGGCGCCTGGCAGAAGCAACCAGTGCCCATGAGGGCGCCTGGTAGGAGCAAGCAGCGCCCAGCAGAGGGGCGCCTGGCGGGGGGCAGTCTGAAAGCAAATCCTTCGCAACGGGGTGGTCAGCACTATGCAGTAAGACACCCATGAGAGCACCGAACCTTGTCTCGCAAAATCTGCTCCACGATAAGCCATCCAGCACACGCAAGCAGGGAACAACACCCAAGACACCCAGGAGGGCGCCAACTCTCAAAAACAAACAAGCACCCGGGAAGGCGCCCACGAGGGCGCCAGCATCAGGATGTCTTAGCACCTTGGCCCAAGGTGCCCAAGAGGGCACCAACATCTGGGGGCATGGCACAGGGCGCCCAAGAGGGCGCCAATCTCAGAGCATCCTGGCACAAGGCGCCCATGAGGGCGCCAACCTCAGAGCACTTGGCGCAAGGCAACGCCAACATCAGGATACGTCACCCTAGCTTGGTGCCGGGCACAAGGATTACACCGAAGGAGGTGCGAGTCACGGTCGCAACAAAGTGATCTCATACGACCCGACAAGACAAGCAAAGCAGCACTTAGAAAAAATTTCTCCTTTTTTACCCTAGAGAGTGAAAATGACAGAACACAGTTGTTGCAAAGGCAGTGTCCCGCGTAACCTCACAGATCCGGCAAACCGACGAAAATCCTTCAAGCCAAGACCATCCTTCGGAATAATCTCGGCTTGGGGGGCAACTGTTCTGGAGTCAACCAGGGGTCCCATTAGCAAAACCAGGAGGTGCGCTTAGCAAGAAATATGGATCAGCCCAATCGATTCAGCCCATATCCACCTCATGCGAGCCCAACATGCTTTGACGGTCAAGATCGACTCTACCCATCCAACGATCCACGAGAGGGCACGATTTCCTATAAATACAGGCAAACTTTGCCCTAAGAAAGGTTCAATCTCTAATCCTTAGTACCTTCACTCATATATTCGATATACTGACTTGAGCATCGGAGTGGCTTGCAGACATGTTACAATCACCCCTACTTGAAAGATTTTCTCCTCAAAATCGTTCCAATCCTCTATACCTTGTTGACACGCAATTTTATCCGATAATCGACTATTCCGACCTATCGCTTGCAGACACTAACAGTTATGTACCAATGGTATACCTACAATCTGTTGAGAACACAACCTTATATATAGCTTAGGGTATTCATACGTCTTCACTATCAAAGCCAAAAACTCGGAAGGTTCCCGCTTAGTCGTAGCTTGATTTGGAAGAAACAATGTCTATGAGAGGATTACCTTGAAATCAAACCATGCAGTATCCGGAAGAACAGTTTTCTTCTGTTCCCGAGTTACGCTTACTTAAGCAGTTGACTTATTTTACTAAAAATTTTGACTGAAGTAAACAGAGTTATTTTATAAAATAGGTTGACGTTTAGTCCAATGAATGTAGAAAATGATTTTTCTTGCAACTAGACCCAAGAAAACTCTAAAATCGTAGTGAAATGTCCTTTCATTACATTAATTCCAAAAACTGGAAAGTATTATCGTTCCATTTGGATAAAAATTCTTTTCAATGGGGTTTTCAATTAATGATACTTGAAAAATCTGATTATAGAAAATGTTAGTTCACCCCAACTTATAAATGACCTTACTCAATGCACGACGTTTCAACAAAGGTAACCTCATTCCCGGATTTTAAAAATTTACTATGTCGAAAGTGAGAATAAAAGTCTTACTTTGTTGAAATCAACCATTTGTGTGATCAAAATCTCACAAATTTCCCTTATCGTGCTTGAGTTGGGCTCCTTTCCGATTAAAAGTATTTGGTTCGTTGAGGAAGGAATCAGGAAAGACATTGAGCCGAAAGGAAGGCAGATATTTTATTTTAAAATGGGGACAGAGTCAAGTGCTCAGATCGGGCCTTAGGGTGAATGATTCGGGCTCCCAATTCTGTACATGTGTCGAAAACGTTGTTTTTCATAAACTGCTATTTTAGTCGATCCAATTCATTTCCTTTCAATCCTTTTCTCGAATTAGCCCAAAGATAAAACTTCAAGGTTAACACAAAGAATTGCATTTCGTGATGAAAATCAGGCATGAATCAAGTGTCTCGAGAGACTACACAAAATGGTTATAGGATTCACTACCAAGGACTCATGTGTTATACACTCGCTGTCCAATCATTTAGTCTCAGGTTGACATGTGGTTCATCCTCAGATATTCTTCCATCAAAATAGTGTAGTGGGTAAAGCTTTTTACTACACATATCCAAACCGTCGGATTGTCGTAGAAACAATCTTGTACGTTGTGCCATAATCAGAACAACTCCAGATTCAGCACATACTTGCTTTCTTGACATCTAACCAATAGATTATCAGAATGGAAAAACTAGTCTTGATCCGGCGAGTGGATCAGAGTCACGGTAACTTACTGTTAACCCTAACGAGATCAAGATTCCGATTGGAGTTTTACCTCAGTAGCGGAAGCTTGAACACTATAACTGCCGAAAGGTAATTGCCATAACATGGCTTGATACCTCTCCTACTAGCAATTATATTCATATGTTAACCCGGTCTTCCATTATTTCTGAGTAGACGTTTGAGTAACTTACATCTTTGGTTGTCTTAGAACACTTCTAGCATTTCAAGCAGTCGCCGGTACAAACGATGTTTTTATCTAACTCATGTATGGGTACGGTTTGCAGGAAAATTTTTTGTGAAAATATTTAAATGTAAAACCATCTTCATCACATACCCAAGGGAGTTGGTTTCCTTAACTAGCCCAAAATACTAATAAGAGTAAGAGTGCGTCTTTTCAAACCTCATAACTCGGTCCACGGAACTCAACCCTACAGCCTGATGCCCTTACACAGGCTATAGCTTTTTCGGAATTGTCTAAGTCAACGACTTATCCAATTTCAGCTGTCTTTCTAGATCAACCAGGCTAGAACTTTGATACCTATGCCTTCTTAGGTCTTGATCACTCAGACTCTATGTGAATAAGAATTTCGGTAAGACTTACTGTGGGGTTAATTCATACCAGAAGGTAAGATTTACTGTGAAACAGTATTTCAGTAACTGATAGGCTGACTAAGCAATGGTCAGGGTTTCGAGTGTTAACTAATCTGATAGATCTCAGGACACTGACATTACAATTGCCCAATGGCTTTTCTTAGCTTGTACTCTCGGTAAGACCTACGACGTCTTACGCTGCGACTCACTAGTTGCATCAGATTCATTGACTGAACAGTCGCCCACAGTTTCCTCGAACCATCGCGGATGCCCATCATTGTTCCCAAATTTCATCTGTAGCCCTCTGCTCCAGCTGTGCCCTTTGATGAAATGAGAAGGCTGGAAATTCTATGGTTTAGGGTTTCAGACAGTTTCGGGACTGAGGCAACTAACTGTCATAATTTCCAGTAATTTACATGAAACATTGAGTGGATCCTGACTCAATACGTCACATAATAGACTGGAAGGTTCTCACATTTTAATTGTCTAAGTCCCTAGCTGACTCGATCTAAAATCTTGACCAGAAGGTCACTAAGTCCGACAAGGCCGAACTGCTCTGATACCAAATGTAACACCCCGGTATTTCTAAAACAAAGAAATACAAAGAGATACCTAACCATACATTTTGGTTTACATCAGAGTATAAAAATTCCTGCTTAGATAAACATCGTTGCAAGAAACAGCGGAAACCCTTAAACATCATTAATCAAATTCGAGTCACAAGACCGAATAGATAAACAACATCGGAATCAAAAACAAGGATGAAAGACTAAATCTCCAACTTCTCCTCGAGCATGACAACTGACCAAGCCGTCTGCTATCCTTATTTCCTGTGCTCTGTAAAAACAACAACATATGATAGGGTGAGATGACATATCTCAGTGAGTTTTACCGTAACCCCTCACATCACTCGGTTCAATTATAAAACCTTTGCAACATAGTTTAATTTATAAACCACCTGCTCATAAAAAAGTAGCCCATCGCCGACCGTGCAACAGCCACAATCTCGGCATCTAATGTGCTATACATTTGTTTTTAAGTCTTGTAAGTTACTTTACCATTACAAGCTTACCAATCAAAACACCGACCGTGCACACAACCACAATCTCGATGAATCGTGTACTTACTATAGCATAACATTGACCATGCACACAACCACAATCTCGATGAACCCCCGTTAGTATCTATTTCATAACGTTTCAAGGGCCTAGGGTGAGGGCTCATGACCTTCCCTTCCTAGTATGCTAGTCGTTGGGTCGTCACCCAACTTGATATAATCTATATATCACACCCGCATTGGGCCGACTTTTATATTCGATATAATCTATATCTATCGTTGTTCTATAACCCGTTTTGATGAATACGATAGTAGACATCCGGCGTTATAATACAGTACCAAGTTGAACATGTACGTTTTATTATTCCAAAACATGTACTCACACACGGTCTACTTTTCGGTTTTTCAAACGATTGTAGTTTTCCAAAATCTTTTCTCAAAATCATATTGATCACCTTCAAAACAATGATTTTATCAAGATAATATCATCACAATTGGTTGGAAGAAAGATTAGAAGAGGTTTGGAATCGAAAGGAGCGGCGAAATGAAATTTTGGCAACCGGTGGCAGAAGGTCTTGCACGACCCGTCGCAGACCTTGCACGACCTGTGCTAGACTGAATTTCAGTTCAAACAGAAAGTCTGGCACGACCCGTGCTATAGGTGGCATGACCCGTGCTGCCTGTAGCAGATTCGTTATTTCTTCGTTTCGTTCCGTTTCACTTTTCCGATCGCTTCCAATCGAAACCTAATCCAATTTCCAACAAAACAATCAACCATTCCAGCAATAAACCAGTACAATCTCAATTCATACAATCACATATAAAATTCGATAAAAACCGTAAAACGTTATTTTCCGAAAAACAGTTTTCGACTCGATAATCTTTTAAAATCAGTATCATTGCCACAGAACCAGAAATGCAATAAGTTTGAAAACAATAAGATAAAACCCTAACGTGAGTAAAAGTCGCCAGTTTGACGAACTCACGAGAAACCACGCCGGAGCACGAAATGATCGGACGGTAACCTCTCGAACAATTCCCGTAATCACGAGCTCGTACCTAACTTGATCAAACTTCAGAACCGCACTCCCCAATACTCCAATTTCGAATTCAAGACTCTTGTGAGTTCAAAACAGCAACTCAACCATCTTCTATGAGCCTTAATCCCCAATATAGTTGCTGAATTTGTTCCAAACAACAAGGTACCTTCACAATTTCACTCTCCTTAGCTCAAATTTAACATGCAAGCCTTCAAGGAGGAGAAAACCCAAATTTGAGCTTCAAAAACCAACAATGGTGAAGTGAGAATGAGGGAGTTTCAGCTCATGAAACTTGTATCATTAGAAAGAGGAAAGAAAACGGAGAAGAATGGTGGAAAGGAGTCTTACATGCAATGAGAGAGTGAAGCTCTTCTTCCCCTTCCTTAATATCCATTTAGGTCCATTTTAATCCATCAAATACCCATCAATCCATGTGACTTAACAATTTAAATAACATTTCCATAATCCTAGCATGACTAGGACCCAATCCGTTATTTCATCAATGATAATTCCTCATTATGAGACAAAATGACGATTTTATCCTTGTGCTCTAATTCCCACAACGATCCACACAATTCGGATAAATTGTGTGCATTTCATATAATTGAGCAGTTCAATAATGCTTTCGCGAGATTATCATATTCATGACTCGATTTATCATCTAATCGAAGAATAAATCACCAGTTAATTTCGTAAACCGAAATTTACAAAACAGGGATGTTACATAATGTTACAGTACCGCCGGAAAAAATCCGCCGTAAAAACGTCTGTAGGAAATGGTTTCAGGCGGAATTTCCGCCGAAATTTACCGACGGAAATTCCGCCGGAATGACAAGAAATCCGCCGGTAATGATTTGATTATTTTATTATTTTTTATTCAAAAACCGCCGGTAATACTAAAAAACCGCCGGTAAAGTTTTTCGTTTATTTGTTTTATTAAAAAAACCGCCGAAATAATAAAAAAACCGCCTATAAATATACTCTTTTTTATTAAGAAAATCGCCGGTAATACAGAAACCGCCGAAAATGCTTTTAAAAATTCAAAAAAAGCCGGTAATTATATTATTATTTTAATCAAAAAACCGCCGGTAATTAGCAAAATCCGCCGGAAATAATATATTAATTTTGTTAAAAAAATTTAAAATAACCGAAAAAATATTTTTTTTTAAAAAACATTTGAAATTAAATATTTAAATTATTAAATAAAAGACAATAATATAATAAATTATAATTAGATTAGATAATGAGAATAGTTTAGATAACTAAAAGCGATAAACGTACAAATCCGACAAAGTACGAATTAAATATCCATACATATAAATTCAAATAATCTAAATCTACGGTGGGTCGCCATAGTATCCTCCTCTAGTCGGGTCTGTTAACCAATTATTAAAGTCATTGTCATTGAGATCAATATGCGTGTCTAGCTGAGGCTGCTGTTGCGACTACTGCGAGGACTGCTGGTGTGGCTGCTGTTGGAAAGGAGGCTGCGGGGACTGCTGCCTTGGCTGCTTTGAAAAAGGAGCCTGCGGGGACTGCTACTGTGGCTGCTGCTGAAAAGGAGCCTGCGGGGACTGCTGCTGGAAAGGAAACTACTGAGACTGCTGCTGAGAGTTGATGCTACCATATGGGATCTGGTAGGGAGGCGGGAAGTGTAACAGCCCAGGTCCACCGCAGCGGCCACCCCGGTCCCACTGTTACCTCACGGTCTTCTCTACCCCTCTTGTAGAGTTTTTGCCTTCCGTGGGAATCGAACCTTGCACCTGAGGCATAAGTGCAAGTTAAACCCCCTTCCCACTACCAATTGAGCGCTGTAACACCCTAAAATAATTTAATTAAGTAATTGATTAAATTATTTAAAGTGTTGCACTATTTTTATTTTATTATGTGATGATATAGTATTTTATTTTAATTGAAGGGGATGGCGTTGGTAATACCGGAATTTCAAGTGACGGCCCAAGAGGCCCAAGCCCGTTGGCTTAGGCGCTCCTTAGACACTAGGGGTCTAGGTCGCGCCTCACTAGTGTCAAAAGAAAGAAAGAAAGTCGAAATAGAGAAGAAAAGAAAGAAAGTCGAAGAGAGGAGAAGAGAAGGAAGGAGCGACTTCAAGCTTGGAGTTAGGGTTTGTGCATCTTGATCCTAGGTAAGGGTTCCTAACCTTCTATGATTCGATTTCCTTTCTCTATCAAGTGCTTAAGTTTTGTTTTCCCTAACCCTTCCTATTGTTGTGCAATTCGCGAATGGTCCAAGAGAAAGGGAGAGAGAGGGCGCTATCGTGATAGAGGAAAGAAGAAGGAGAGGATTCGTTGTTGTGGTGGTTGTCGGTGCTTCGGTGGAAAGAGCTATAATTCCGGCATAATCAAGGTTAGGGGAGTCTCACTCTATAATAGAGAATATAATAGGTTGTATGTAAACCATAGGATTCCACTTGACACTACTTGTTAATTGTTAGAATTGTTTAGGTTAGTTGAATTTGATAATTGTTGTGGTTAATTCGATTTCCCTATGCTAAGGTTTGGATTTCATGTGTTGATTTTGTGCCTTGATGTGTTCCTAATATATATATGAGATTGAATGTTGTTGGTATGAGCACAATGTAATTTGTGAATGTTATGGTGATTTGGTTTAGAAAGATGAGTAAGAATTTTTGGTGTTTTGGTTGTGTTGGGGCGCCTGGGCGCCTAGTGCTGGGGGGGGGGGGGGGGGGGGGGAAATTGGCGCCCTGGGCGCTGTTTTCTGTTGCTGGGCGTGTGGGTGTTCTGGGCAGGGCGCCTGTGTTGTTGCCTGTGGCGCCTGGGGTGGCGCCAGGTTGCTGCCTATGCTTAGGCAAGGCGCATAAATCATGTTTTTGGGTAAACTCAGTTTCTAAGCATATTTTACCGAGCCAAACTTTGTATTCACCTGACCAAATCATATTTTAAGTACTTTGGCTAAAGAATTTCTGGATTTGCACTTGTGGTTTTGAAATTGTCCGGTTGGGCATCATTTTGGCTTGTTTTAGGGGTGCCTTGTGCACACATCATTTTCTGAGCATATTTTACCGAGCCAAACTTTGTATTTACCTGACCAAATGTTATTTAAAACACTTTGGCTAAAGAATTTCTGGATTTGCACTTGTGGTTTTGAAATTGTCCGGTTGGGCATCATTTTGGCTTGTTTTAGGGGTGCCTTGTGCACACATCATTTTCTGAGCATATTTTACCGAGCCAAACTTTGTATTGACCTGACCAAATGTTATTTAAAACACTTTGGCTAAAGAATTTCTGGATTTGCACTTGTGGTTTTGAAATTGTCCGGTTGGGCATCATTTTGGCTTGTTTTAGGGGTGCCTTGTGCACACATCATTTTCTGAGCATATTTTACCGAGCCAAACTTTGTATTGACCTGACCAAATGTTATTTAAAACACTTTGGCTAAAGAATTTCTGGATTTGCACTTGTGGTTTTGAAATTGTCCGGTTGGGCATCATTTTGGCTTGTTTTAGGGGTGCCTTGTGCACACATCATTTTCTGAGCATATTTTACCGAGCCAAACTTTGTATTGACCTGACCAAATGTTATTTAAAACACTTTGGCTAAAGAATTTCTGGATTTGCACTTGTGGTTTTGAAATGGTCCTATTGGGCATCGCTTGGCTTGTTTTAGGGGTGCCTTGGATGCATCTCATTTCCTGAACATATTTTCCCTAGCCAAATTCTGTATTCACGTGACCAAATCCCATTTTGAACCTTTTGGCTAGAGCGGTTTCAATTTTTAAGGTAGCCTACTTTGTTTGTGCGTTTGGGTGTTGTGTGGGCGCCAAGTGTGGCCGCCCAGGGTGCCAAGTGGGGCGCCCATGACTTGTGTTCGAGTTTCGGGTCTAATGGTGCTAGATTGGTCCCTAAGTGTTATCCTAGTCCTAGGGACGTGATTGTGAGGAGAAAATAATGAGTTGGTTGATGATGAGGCCATGGGGGCTAAAACTAAGATTAATTAAAGATGTGATATAGGATACATGGACCGTGTTGTTAATAATTATGATCGTGGTTTTGTCATGGAGTCTCATGCATACATAAGGCTGCGGTCTGAGTTGTTAATTATGATAATAAGGCTGAGGTCTGAGTTCTAAAGTGAAATGATAAGGCTGCGGTCTGAGTTGATATTATGATGATAAGGCTGCGGTCTGGGAAAATGGTACCACATGCATAACTGTATTGCATACATCCTCATGATAAGCATGCTAGTTGGTGATTGTATGGACTATGCTACTGTGTGACTGTGTGAGTGTGATGCTATGACGTAATATACTTCTTATTATAATCTTTATTATGTAGTTGAGACTCACCCTTCTGTTGTTGTTTACCACAGGTAGTCCTGAGTGAAGGCCTACTCCTTTCACTCCCGAGTCGGTCTGCTCTGATACGTGACACCTAGGGGGTTGGATTAGGGATTTTAATGTTATTCATTTGTCGTTGAATTTTATATGCTTTGAGTTGATGATTTTTGATGAGCCTGTTGTTCGGCATATTTTGGAGATTGTGTTATTTTTCCGCTGCGAGTCATCTAAATTACAATGTGTGGATTTTATTGGTGAAGTCACGTGTACCCTAAATTATTTAATGGTGTTGCGTATTATAAGTGTGTAACGAAGGCTTACACCGATTTGACCGTTGTTAAATTAAGCTTATGTGTAGCATTCCATTCGAAAAGAAATTTTGAAACTCTGATCTCTATAATAAATAGCCGGGTAGAATGGGGTGTTACATTAGTGGTATCAGAGCAAAAGTTCGGTCTGTCCGACCAAGTGTGTCTGTCTGTCATATTGTGTATGACAATTAGGTGTTTTGTTTTAGTTCTAAATTGTCGTTTATGCTGCAGTGCTAGGTTGAGATGGCTAGAAGGGATGATGCTGCTTTGGCTGCTGCTCTGCAGGCCATAGCCCAAGCTGTTGGGAATCAACACAATGCTGCTGATATGAATGCCCGTAACCTGGCAACGTTTCAGAGGGAAAACCCACCCACCTTCAAGGGTCGGTATGATCCCGATGGAGCCTTGTCATGGCTGAATGAGATAGAGAGGATATTCCGTGTTATGGATTGTACTGCTGCCCAGCAAGTGAAGTTCGGGACGCACATGCTGGCAGAAGAGGCTGACAAGTGGTGGTTAGGGATGCTGCATAGGTTGAACACTTCTGGTGAAGAGATTACTTGGGAAGTCTTCACAAGGGAATTTAAAAGAAAGTACTACCCTGAGGACGTTCGGGCCAAGAAAGAGGTAGAATTCTTAGAACTGAAACAGGGAAATAAGACTGTGGCTGAGTATGCAGCCAAGTTTGAAGAACTGGCACAATTCTGTCCTTACTACGCCAATGATGCTGATTCAGAGTTCTCTAAATGTGTGAAATTTGAAAGTGGCCTGCGACCCGATATTAAGAAGGCAATTGGATATCATGAGATTCGAGATTTTGCTAGATTAGTTGACAAGAGTAGAATTTATGAAGAGGACAGTTCTGCTGCTTACAAGATTGGGAAAGAAAAGAGGAATACTCAGTTTAGGGGCAAACCATATGATGTGTCTGGAGGTAAGAATAAGTGGAAGGCAGGTGCTGGCAAGAAATTTTCTGAGGGTAAGAAGCCTAGTGGGGGAGGTGCTTCCGCTGATATAGTGTGGTACACGTGTGGCAAGCCGGGTCACAAAAGTTTCGATTGCAAGACAGAGGTAATGTGTTACCGTTGTGGGAAGAAAGGTCATATGGCGTCTAACTGTGATCGTAAGGAATCAGTGTGTTTCAATTGTGGTGAAGCTGGTCACTTTAGTTCTAAATGCACCAAACCGAAGAAAGAAAAATCCAATGGAAGAGTTTTCGCGCTAGCAGGCTCAGAGGGGCCCAATGAGATTCGAGGTACTTGTTTTATTTATGGTTCCCCTTTAGTTGCTATAGTTGATACTGGTGCTACGCATTCTTTTATTGCTGCTGTTTGTGCTGAAAAGTTAAATCTAGTATTGTCTGATATGAAAAGGGAAATGGTTATCGACACTCCGGCTAAGGGTTCGGTGACTACTTCTCTATTGTGTGCTAAGTGTCCTCTGTCAGTATTCGGCAGAGATTTTCTGGTTGACCTTATATGTTTGCCTTTGGGAGGGTTGGATGTTATTCTTGGTATGGACTGGTTAGTGGATAACCATGTGCACATCAACTGTTTCAGCAAGTCTGTGAGTTTCCTTCCTCCTGAGGAGGGAGAGTCTGTTTTGTTGTCTGGGGATCAGCTGCATAAGGTAATGAAGGATGGTGGTCAACTATTTGCTGTGATGGCGTCTATGTCTGCTGAAAACCAAGCTATGGTTGAAGGATTGCAGGTGGTGTGTGAGTTCCCTGAAGTGTTCCCTGATGAGATTCCTAGTGTGCCACCAGAGAGGGAAGTAGAGTTTGGGATTGACCTTGTGCCTGGTACTAGGCCTGTGTCCATGGCACCGTATCGGATGTCAGCTTCTGAGTTATCTGAGTTGAAGAAGCAGTTGGAAGAGTTACTTGAAAAGAATTTTGTGAGGCCTAGTGTGTCACCATGGGGAGCTCCGGTTTTGTTAGTAAAGAAGAAAGATGGGAGTATGCGCCTGTGTGTGGATTATAGACAGTTGAACAAAGTGACTATCAAAAATAAGTACCCTCTTCCGAGAATTGATGATCTGATGGACCAGCTGGTGGGTGCTAAAGTTTTTAGTAAAATTGATTTGAGGTCAGGGTATCACCAGATTAAAGTAAAAGATGAAGACGTCCAGAAGACAGCGTTTCGAACGAGATATGGACATTATGAATACTCTGTGATGCCGTTTGGTGTCACCAATGCACCAGGGGTGTTTATGGAGTACATGAACCGTATCTTCCATAGTTACTTGGATCGGTTTGTGGTAGTTTTTATAGATGATATTCTGGTATACTCCAAGTCTGAAGAGGAGCATGCAGAGCACTTAAGATTGGTGCTCGAGGTATTGAAAGAGAAGAAGCTTTATGCTAAGTTGTCCAAATGCGAGTTCTGGCTGCGTGAGGTAAGCTTTTTGGGTCACATAATTTCTAGTGACGGCATAGCTGTAGACCCAGCTAAGGTCGATGCAGTGTTACAATGGGAGAGCCCGAAGTCTGCGACTGAGATCAGGAGTTTCTTGGGGTTGGCCGGTTACTACAGGAGGTTTATTGAGGGTTTCTCAAAGCTAGCCCTTCCGTTGACTCAATTGACGTGTAAAGGGAGAGTTTTTGTTTGGGATGCTAAGTCTGAAGAGAGTTTCCAAGAGTTGAAGAAAAGGTTGACAACATCTCCAGTGTTAGTGTTGCCCGTGCCGGATCAACCGTTTGTGGTATATTGTGATGCTTCCAGAATGGGCTTAGGGGGCGTATTGATGCAGGATGGGAAGGTAGTCGCTTATGCGTCCAGACAGTTGCGGACTCATGAGAAGAACTATCCTACTCATGATTTGGAATTGGCTGCTATTGTGTTTGCGCTAAAAATTTGGAGGCACTATTTGTATGGCACTAGATTCGAGGTATTCAGCGACCACAAGAGTTTGAAATACTTGTTTGATCAGAAGGAGCTGAATATGAGGCAGAGGCGTTGGTTAGAGCTGCT
Source organism: Astragalus membranaceus (assembly GCA_039519185.1). Classification (NCBI taxonomy): domain Eukaryota; kingdom Viridiplantae; phylum Streptophyta; class Magnoliopsida; order Fabales; family Fabaceae; genus Astragalus; species Astragalus membranaceus. The sequence goes on along the minus strand of CM076850.1, from coordinate 29,606,546 downwards.
GAAAGATTATGATTTTGGCTTAAACTATCACCCCGTCAAAGCTAATGTCGTGGCTGATGCTTTAAGTCGAAAGACTTTGCATATGTCAGCAATGATGGTAAAAGAGTTGGAGTTGATTGAGCAATTTCGTGATATGAGTCTGGTTTGTGAAGTGACCCCGCGATGTGTTAAGCTGGGTATGCTGAGGATTGGTAATGACTTCTTGGTTAGTATCAGAGACGCCCAGAAGTTGGATGTGAAGCTGGTTGACTTGTTAGTTGCGGGTGATCAGAATGTGGATGGGGATTTCAGGTTGGATTCCCAAGGTGTGTTGAGATTTAGAAACAGGATCTGCGTTCCCGATGATATTGAGATGAAGAAGATGATCCTTGAGGAGAGTCATAGGAGCAAGCTGAGTATTCATCCAGGGGCTACAAAGATGTATCATGACTTGAAGAAATTATTCTGGTGGCCTGGTATGAAGAAAGATGTAGCACAGTTTGTGTATGCCTGTTTGACTTGCCAGAAGTCAAAGGTTGAGCACCAGAAGCCTGCGGGATTGATGCAACCTTTAGATGTTCCGGAATGGAAATGGGATAGCATTTCCATGGATTTTGTGACTGGGTTACCGAGAACCGTTTGGGGATTTGATTCTATTTGGGTGATTGTGGATAGGTTGACGAAGTCTGCTCACTTCCTTCCTATCAACATCACGTATCCGGTAGCGAGATTGGCCGAGATATATATTAAGGTGATTGTGAAGTTGCATGGTGTCCCGAAGAGTATTGTATCTGACAGAGATCCGAGGTTTACTTTGGAGTTTTGGGGGAGCTTGCAGGAGGCATTGGGATCCAGATTGAGGTTGAGTTCAGCCTACCATCCTCAGACTGATGGGCAGACAGAGAGAACCATTCAGTCATTGGAGGACTTATTGAGATCGTGTGTTTTAGAGCAGGGAGGTGCGTGGGATACACACCTTTCGTTGATTGAGTTCACTTACAACAACAGCTACCATTCGAGTATAGGGATGGCTCCTTATGAGGCACTGTATGGGCGGAGGTGTAGAACTCCTTTGTGTTGGCATGAATCTGGCGAAAGTGTTGTTCTTGGACCTGAATTGGTGAGAGAGACTACAGAGAAGATAAAAATGATCAGGGAGAAAATGAAAGAGTCTCAAAGTCGGCAAAAGAGTTACCATGATAGAAGGAGAAAGGATTTGGAATTTCAGGCTGGAGAGCATGTTTTCTTGAGGGTCACGCCTATGGCTGGTGTTGGGCGTGCACTTAAAGCAAAGAAGTTGACTCCTAGATTTATTGGGCCGTATCAGATCACCGAGAGGGTCGGAAAGGTTGCTTATAGGGTGGCTTTACCGCCTAACCTTTCGAACTTGCACGACGTATTTCACGTGTCGCAACTTCGGAAGTACATTCCGGACCCGTCTCATGTGATCCATATGGATGATATTGAGGTGCGAGATAACCTCACTGTGGAGACTATGCCAGTGAGGATTGATGATAGAGAAGTGAAGGTGCTGAGAGGGAAAAGCATTGTTTTAGTGAAGGTGGTGTGGTTGGGAGCTACTGGCGAGAGCGTGACTTGGGAGCTGGAGAGTAGGATGCGGGAGTCCTATCCAGAGCTATTTGACTCAGGTATGAATTTCGAGGACGAAATTTCCTAAGTGGGGGAGAGTTGTAACACCCTAAAATAATTTAATTAAGTAATTGATTAAATTATTTAAAGTGTTGCACTATTTTTATTTTATTATGTGATGATATAGTATTTTATTTTAATTGAAGGGGATGGCGTTGGTAATACCGGAATTTCAAGTGACGGCCCAAGAGGCCCAAGCCCGTTGTCTTAGGCGCTCCTTAGACACTAGGGGTCTAGGTCGCGCCTCACTAGTGTCAAAAGAAAGAAAGAAAGTCGAAATAGAGAAGAAAAGAAAGAAAGTCGAAGAGAGGAGAAGAGAAGGAAGGAGCGACTTCAAGCTTGGAGTTAGGGTTTGTGCATCTTGATCCTAGGTAAGGGTTCCTAACCTTCTATGATTCGATTTCCTTTCTCTATCAAGTGCTTAAGTTTCGTTTTCCCTAACCCTTCCTATTGTTGTGCAATTCGCGAATGGTCCAAGAGAAAGGGAGAGAGAGGGCGCTATCGTGATAGAGGAAAGAAGAAGGAGAGGATTCGTTGTTGTGGTGGTTGTCGGTGCTTCGGTGGAAAGAGCTATAATTCCGGCATAATCAAGGTTAGGGGAGTCTCACTCTATAATAGAGAATATAATAGGTTGTATGTAAACCATAGGATTCCACTTGACACTACTTGTTAATTGTTAGAATTGTTTAGGTTAGTTGAATTTGATAATTGTTGTGGTTAATTCGATTTCCCTATGCTAAGGTTTGGATTTCATGTGTTGATTTTGTGCCTTGATGTGTTCCTAATATATATATGAGATTGAATGTTGTTGGTATGAGCACAATGTAATTTGTGAATGTTATGGTGATTTGGTTTAGAAAGATGAGTAAGAATTTTTGGTGTTTTGGTTGTGTTGGGGCGCCTGGGCGCCTAGTGCTGGGGGGGGGGGGGGGGGAATTGGTGCCCTGGGCGCTGTTTTCTGTTGCTGGGCGTGTGGGTGTTCTGGGCAGGGCGCCTGTGTTGTTGCCTGTGGCGCCTGGGGTGGCGCCAGGTTGCTGCCTATGCTTAGGCAAGGCGCATAAATCATGTTTTTGGGTAAACTCAGTTTCTAAGCATATTTTACCGAGCCAAACTTTGTATTCACCTGACCAAATCATATTTTAAGTACTTTGGCTAAAGAATTTCTGGATTTGCACTTGTGGTTTTGAAATTGTCCGGTTGGGCATCATTTTGGCTTGTTTTAGGGGTGCCTTGTGCACACATCATTTTCTGAGCATATTTTACCGAGCCAAACTTTGTATTGACCTGACCAAATGTTATTTAAAACACTTTGGCTAAAGAATTTCTGGATTTGCACTTGTGGTTTTGAAATTGTCCGGTTGGGCATCATTTTAGCTTGTTTTAGGGGTGCCTTGTGCACACATCATTTTCTGAGCATATTTTACCGAGCCAAACTTTGTATTGACCTGACCAAATGTTATTTAAAACACTTTGGCTAAAGAATTTCTGGATTTGCACTTGTGGTTTTGAAATTGTCCGGTTGGGCATCATTTTGGCTTGTTTTAGGGGTGCCTTGTGCACACATCATTTTCTGAGCATATTTTACCGAGCCAAACTTTGTATTGACCTGACCAAATGTTATTTAAAACAGTTTGGCTAAAGAATTTCTGGATTTGCACTTGTGGTTTTGAAATTGTCCGGTTGGGCATCATTTTGGCTTGTTTTAGGGGTGCCTTGTGCACACATCATTTTCTGAGCATATTTTACCGAGCCAAACTTTGTATTGACCTGACCAAATGTTATTTAAAACACTTTGGCTAAAGAATTTCTGGATTTGCACTTGTGGTTTTGAAATTGTCCGGTTGGGCATCATTTTAGCTTGTTTTAGGGGTGCCTTGTGCACACATCATTTTCTGAGCATATTTTACCGAGCCAAACTTTGTATTGACCTGACCAAATGTTATTTAAAACACTTTGGCTAAAGAATTTCTGGATTTGCACTTGTGGTTTTGAAATTGTCCGGTTGGGCATCATTTTGGCTTGTTTTAGGGGTGCCTTGTGCACACATCATTTTCTGAGCATATTTTACCGAGCCAAACTTTGTATTGACCTGACCAAATGTTATTTAAAACAGTTTGGCTAAAGAATTTCTGGATTTGCACTTGTGGTTTTGAAATTGTCCGGTTGGGCATCATTTTGGCTTGTTTTAGGGGTGCCTTGTGCACACATCATTTTCTGAGCATATTTTACCGAGCCAAACTTTGTATTGACCTGACCAAATGTTATTTAAAACACTTTGGCTAAAGAATTTCTGGATTTGCACTTGTGGTTTTGAAATGGTCCTATTGGGCATCGCTTGGCTTGTTTTAGGGGTGCCTTGGATGCATCTCATTTCCTGAACATATTTTCCCTAGCCAAATTCTGTATTCACGTGACCAAATCCCATTTTGAACCTTTTGGCTAGAGCGGTTTCAATTTTTAAGGTAGCCTACTTTGTTTGTGCGTTTGGGTGTTGTGTGGGCGCCAAGTGTGGCCGCCCAGGGTGCCAAGTGGGGCGCCCATGACTTGTGTTCGAGTTTCGGGTCTAATGGTGCTAGATTGGTCCCTAAGTGTTATCCTAGTCCTAGGGACGTGATTGTGAGGAGAAAATAATGAGTTGGTTGATGATGAGGCCATGGGGGCTAAAACTAAGATTAATTAAAGATGTGATATAGGATACATGGACCGTGTTGTTAATAATTATGATCGTGGTTTTGTCATGGAGTCTCATGCATACATAAGGCTGCGGTCTGAGTTGTTAATTATGATAATAAGGCTGAGGTCTGAGTTCTAAAGTGAAATGATAAGGCTGCGGTCTGAGTTGATATTATGATGATAAGGCTGCGGTCTGGGAAAATGGTACCACATGCATAACTGTATTGCATACATCCTCATGATAAGCATGCTAGTTGGTGATTGTATGGACTATGCTACTGTGTGACTGTGTGAGTGTGATGCTATGACGTAATATACTTCTTATTATAATCTTTATTATGTAGTTGAGACTCACCCTTCTGTTGTTGTTTACCACAGGTAGTCCTGAGTGAAGGCCTACTCCTTTCACTCCCGAGTCGGTCTGCTCTGATACGTGACACCTAGGGGGTTGGATTAGGGATTTTAATGTTATTCATTTGTCGTTGAATTTTATATGCTTTGAGTTGATGATTTTGATGAGCCTGTTGTTCGGCATATTTTGGAGATTGTGTTATTTTTCCGCTGCGAGTCATCTAAATTACAATGTGTGGATTTTATTGGTGAAGTCACGTGTACCCTAAATTATTTAATGGTGTTGCGTATTATAAGTGTGTAACGAAGGCTTACACCGATTTGACCGTTGTTAAATTAAGCTTATGTGTAGCATTCCATTCGAAAAGAAATTTTGAAACTCTGATCTCTATAATAAATAGCCGGGTAGAATGGGGTGTTACAGGAAGACAGTACCATACCGCTGAAAAGCACCACCGTAAGCATGCCTCTGCAACTGGTACAGTGGCTGAAAAGATGATGATGACATGGAAGGAATCGGGGGATGAGTCATATCGAAAAAACGCTTCTAGCGCTCTTCATTTATCTTAGCCTGCTCGCGCATCTGTTCAATCATCAGTCGATGCTCCTGCATTTCTTGATCATGACGCTCTTTCTGCTCATTACTTAGTCGTTGTTGCTCGCTCAACTGATTCTCCACTTCACTTAATTTCTGCGTCGGTTGTTGAACATTTCGTAAGTCCGCAGCAGTAGGCATAGCTGAGCGACCAGTACTATCAGCAGAAGATGATTGACCCCGACTTGGAATAATACTTCTTGCTTTTTCGAAAATCGATGGGCCTATACTACCAGTTCCTGCTAAACGACCACTTCTTTGTGGACCAACTGATCTCTTCCAAGCATCAAAAGCATGTTGTTGTTCCTCGATGGGATCACAAGTACAATCACTGCTCTGCTGAGTCTCCCGATATTGGGTCATTTCACCCTCGTAGTTTTCCTAAAAATAAAAATCAACAAATGAATAAGTATTAATATAACAAAAAAATAAATCAATATATAATTAATAGGAATTAATAATTGTAAGAGTAGTTACATGAACGCTCCTCGACCATTCATCAATAAAATCCCTCGTACTCTCTCAGACATGAAGATAACGGTGTGACTCAGGCAACCCAATGGGACGACGATTGTAATATCCCCAATTTTCGGTATTTAAATTATTTGGCGTGAATTGATTTGTTAAGTTTATTGAAAATAAAATGGAATTTTTGCTTGATTGATTTATTATTCAATTGTGTGTGATTGGTAATTAATTGTGTCAAGTTAGAATAATTAGAGTAAAGGAGCCATAGGGTATAGAAAGTTAAGTGAGGGGCAATGTTGTCATTTCACCATACCTCTTTAAGTACCCTCTTTCAGTTGGCCAAATCAAAAACACTTCACACTTCTAATTCTGCAAACAGAACCAGTAAGAATAGAGAAGGGGGGGAACTCATGTGAGAGGGAAAGCTTGAGGAAGGGAGAGATCATGAAATTGTGGATGCATGTAACATCCAAAACCAGCCCTGAACTCCCGTCATCCTCCTCTTCCCATTGATTGTAATTTCGAAGTCATCCCCTCCTTCTAGCCCAAATCACCATTGAAAGCCATCCAAGCTCCACTTTAGCAAATTCAGAACCTGAACCATTGCATGTGAGTGGAGTAAGTGTTAGAACTAGCTTCTGTACCTGAAATACGTTTTGGAGCAGCTTAGGAGTCCTCCTTGTAGCTGGGTTTTCGGTTTGAGTTGTTGAAGCGAATTCGGGAAATTTCGAAATCTGTTCGTCCGCGTTCGCGAGGTTTCGGTGTCGGGTGTATTGTCGTCACGAAAAGGTGAGTTCTATACTCACTAGGATTGAGCTTCATATGTTATATAATCTGAATCGAGTCAATGGATTTAATTTGGTGATTTGCTTGGTGTTGATTGTTTAGCCAATTTCACTGTTTCTGAATGTTCTAGAATAGGTTCAGTAATTCTATTACTGGGAATGATTTGGGCATCCAAAAATTATATAACTCACCTTTTTAGAAACTAGATTGAATACTTGTCATTTTGGCTTTGGAATGGTGACATTTGGACTTGTGTAGCTCAAGATATGAGCGTCACAAGTTAGGGTAGAATTCTGGAGACAATCTGAGAATAGGTTCGGTTTCTGAGTATCTGGGAATGATATAGGTATCCAAAACTTATGTGGTCAATTGTTTTGAAAACTAGACTGAATGCTCTTCAATTTGGTCCTGATTTGGATGAATTTGGAAATGTGTAAGTGTTCGCGTCGCGACGGTTTGCAGTTTTCAGTAAAAAGTCACTGAACTTGTTTTCGCAATAACTTTTAATCAGGTGGTCCGATTTAAGTGTTCTCAGATGCGTTGGAAAGGTAATAAAAAGGCCTATCTGAATATGTAATAAAAGTAGTTCTATTATCTGTTTGGGTGTAATTGAGATTGTAAATGATGTTAGTTGATGTTATGAGATTGTTATGCCTAAGCTAAGTTCATGTTATGAGACCGATTATCTTGTTGTCGTTATGCTAAGTGTGATTAGTGTATTTGTGCTGGACTGACTGGATTAGATTCATGACAAGTTAGGTTAGTAAGCCTTAGTAATCCAGGTGAGATCACTTAATTATAAGATTAAGTTAGTAATTAGATCACCTAATGTTAATAATAATAAGATTATGTTAAGATCAGTTCATTGTTAAGTTAAGTTATTGTTATGATAAGTTCATTGTTCAGTTTAGTTCTGGTATATTAAAATATATACATTAGTTCAGTTAGGGTGACGACCCTATTTCAGTTTAGTGTGCTAGGGGAGGGGCAGTCATGAGCCCTATGAACCTAGGCCCCATCAGGGACCCAGCCGATTAGTGGGGACGGGTTCACCGGGAGCTTATTATGCCAAGTGACCGGTGACACGCTAAGACTTTAGTTCAGTTTAAGTGTTGCCTCTCGTAACCGGCTTAAGGGTTATGAGGACAACGTTAGTTAGTTCAGCCACATAGTCAACTTCGAGGACTATGAGTTATGAGTTTAGAATAATGAATCAAGCATAATTGAACCGAGAGAATTAGTAAGGGGTCGCGATAGAACTCACTGAGACAAGTTGTCTCACCCAATCCATTGTTGTTGTTTTTCAGTTAAGCAGGGGAAGTTGAAGACCGTTAGGCACGGCTATGGAGATACTTGAGGAGCTGGTGACGCTTTTGTTTGTTTTGTCACATTATGTATCTCTGTATCTCAGTTTCCTTTGTATCTTAAGATTATTCAATTGTACGACTTATGTCTTTCAAGTTGTAAATCGCTTCCGCAGACTTTCGGTTTTTGAGTATTGAACACTAGTTGAGGGTGTAAGGACCGACTTTGTTTATATTATGTTCAGTTATTTAAGTACGTTTGCTGAGTGATTCATCGAAGTTTAGTATATGTTCAATATTTTAAAAGGAAAGTCACTCTGATGTATGCCAGTCGTGCGCTTCAGTAGTTCCTACAAGATAGAAATTATCGGGGTGTTACAATTGGTATCAGAGCAGTTCGACCTAGTCGGACTTAGAATCATGAGTCTCTTATGTCCTCTAAGTGTGATTCCTCTTAGTATGCTATTAGACGTTTAGCCTGATCAACTAAACACTTTGTGCATATTTGGCAGAATCATGGCAGGTGGAAGTAGGAGAAGCGTCCCTGTCGATCCTCATTCCGAATGGATGCAGAATGTCATCGAGACGCAGCAGAAGATGATGAATGACATGATGCAAATGCAGCAGCAGCAGATGGCTCAAATGGTCCAGATGCATCATGAGAGGATGAATCAGCAACAACCGAATGTTCAACAACCTCCTCTGGAAGATCCGAATAGGGCTTACTTTCGTTTTCAGAAGATGAATCCTCAAAGTTTCAAAGGAGGACCTGAGGTAATGGTATCACATTTCTGGTTGGATTCGATGGAGAAGATTTTTAGGACTCTTCAATGCAGCGAAGAAGAGAAGGTTCTTTTTGCCGCCCATATGCTCGAGGAAGATGCTCAAACCTGGTGGACCAATGCTCATGATTTGATGGTGAACCAGGGAACTCCTGTTACCTGGGTTAACTTCAAAGAGATGTTTATTGGTCACTTTTTCCCTCCTATGATGAAGTTAAGCAAGCAAGCCGAGTTTGTCAATCTGAGGCAAGGAGAGATGTCTGTGGGTGAGTTCACCGCCAAGTTCGAAAGGTTGTCGTAGTTTTATCAGTTGGCAAAACATGCTCCGAATGATGAGTGGAAGATGCAGATGTACAAGGCAGGTCTTCGTGCGGATGTGGCCCAAGGTCTTAGCTCTTATGCTATGACCAGTTATGCTGGATTGGTGCAGCAAGCTTATGTTGCAGAGGCAGATCTCAACAGGATGTATGAGGAAAGGAAAGCGTATCGGAAAGAGAAGAATAAAGCATTGGAATTGCTAACTCGAAGTGATGAGCCGAAGGGTATCTATAACAAAGGAAAGCAGGCTACAGCATCCGAACTACTAAGGTCCGGTAAGTGTCCGAAATGCGGAAGGCCTCACACTGGAGAGTGTCGTCTGGGATCCACTGTGTGTTACTACTGCAAGGAGGAAGGGCATTATGCTAACGAGTGCCCTGTGAGGAAGAGGAATCGAGAAGAGAATGCTAACTCCGCGAGCGGAAAAGTCTTTGTATTGGACGCTCATAAAGGCGAAGCTGATGTTGGATCGGCGAAAGGTATATTGTGTGCTAATTGTTTTGATTGGTCCAATTTTGAGGACAAAATTTTTAAAAGTTGGGGTGAATGTAATATCCCCAATTTTCGCTATTTAAATTATTTGGCGTGAATTGATTTGTTAAGTTTATCGAAAATAAAATGGAATTTTTGCTTGATTGATTTATTATTCAATTGTGTGTCATTGGTAATTAATTGTGTCAAGTTAGAATAATTAGAGTAAAGGAGCCATAGGGTATAGAAAGTTAAGTGAGGGGCAATGTTGTCATTTCACCTTACCTCTTTAAGTACCCTCTTTCACCTGGCCAAATCAAAAGCACTTCACACTTCTAATTCTGAAAACAGAACCAGTAAGAATAGAGAAGGGGGGAACTCATGTGAGAGGGAAAGCTTGAGGAAGGGAGAGATCATGAAATTGCGGATGCATGTAACATCCAAAACCAGCCCTGAACTCCTGTCATCCTCCTCTTCCCATTGATTGTAATTTCGAAGTCATCCCCTCCTCCTAGCCCAAATCACCATTGAAAGCCATCCAAGCTCCACTTTAGCAAATTCAGAACCTGAACCATTGCATGTGAGTGGAGTAAGTGTTAGAACTAGCTTCTGTACCTGAAATACGTTTTGGAGCAGCTTAGGAATCCTCCTTGTAACTGGGTTTTCGGTTTGAGTTGTTGAAGCGAATCCGGGAAAGTTCGAAGTCCGTTCGTCTGCGTTCGCGAGGTTTCGGTGTCGGGTGTATTGTCGTCACGAAAAGGTGAGTTCTATACTCACTAGGATTGAGTTTCATATGTTATATAATCTGAATCGAGTCAATGGAATTAATTTGGTGATTTGCTTGGTGTTGATTGTTTAGCCAATTTCACTGTTTCTGAATGTTCTAGAATAGGTTCAGTAATTCTATAACTGGAAATGATTTGGGCATCCAACAATTATATAACTTACCTTTCTAGAAACTAGATTGAATACTTGTCATTTTGGCTTTGGAATGGTGACATTTGAACTTGTGTAGCTCAAGATATGAGCATCACAAGTTAGGGTAGAATTCTGGAGACAATCTGAGGATAGGTTCGGTTTCTGAGTATCAGGGGATGATATAGGTATCCAAAAATTATGTGGTCAATTGTTTTAGAAACTAGACTGAATGCTCGTCAATTTGGTCCTGATTTGGTTGAATTTGGAATTGTGTAGCTCAAGATATGAGCATCACAAGTTAGGGTAAAATTCTGTGTAATTTCGCGTCGCGACCCGTGGCCATCGCGTCGCGACCTACCTTAATTTTTGCAACGCAAAACTTTCTGTCACTTTTCGCGTCGCGACAGTAGGAGTTCGCGTCGCGACGGTTTCACTTTTCACTAAAAAGTCACTGAACTTGTTTTCGCAATAACTTTTAATCCGGTGGTCCGATTTAAGTGTTCTTAGATGCGTTGGAAAGGTAATAAAAAAGCCTAACTGAATATGGAATAAAAGTAGTGCTATTATCTGTTTGGGTGTAATTGAGATTGTGAATGATGTTAGTTGATGTAATGAGATTGTTATGCCTAAGCTAAGTTCATGTTATAAGACCGATTATCTTGTTGTGGTTATGCTAAGTGTGATTAGTGTATTTGTTCTGGACTGACTGGATTAGCATCTTGATAAGTTAGGTTAGTAAGCCTTAGTAAGCCATGTGAGATCACTTAATTATAAGATTAAGTTAGTTATTAGATCACCTAATGTTAATAATAATAAGATTATGTTAAGATCAGTTCATTTTTAAGTTAAGTTATTGTTATGATAAGTTCATTGTTCAGTTTAGTTCTGGTATATTAAAATATATACATTAGTTCAGTTAGGGTGACGACCCTATTTCAGTTTAGTGTGCTAGGGGAGGGGCAGTCATGAGCCCTATGAACCTAGTCCCCGTCAGGGACCCAGCCGATTAGTGGGGACGGGTTCACCGAGAGCTTATTAAGCCAAGTGACCGGTGACACGCGAAGACTTTAGTTCAGTTTAAGTGTTGCCTCTCGTAACCGACTTAAGGGTTATGAGGACAACGTTAGTTAGTTCAGCCACATAGTCAACTTTGAGGACTATGAGTTATGAGTTTAGAATAATGAATCAAGAATAATTGAACCGAGAGAATTAGTAAGGGGTCGTGATAGACCTCACTGAGACAAGTTGTCTCACCCAATCCATTGTTGTTGTTTTTCAGTTAAGCAGGGGAAGTTGAAGACCGTGAGGCACGGCTATGGAGATACTTGAGGAGACGCTGACGCTTTTGTTTGTTTTGTCACATTATGTATCTCTGTATCTCACTTTCGTTTGTATCTTAAGATTATTCGATTGTACGACTTATGTCTTTCAAGTTGTAAATCGCTTCCGCAGGCTTTCGGTTTTTGAGTATTGAACACTAGTTGAGGGTGTAAGGACCGACTTTATTTATATTCTGTTCAGTTATTTAAGTACGTTTGATGAGTGATTCATCGAAGTTTAGTATGTGTTCAATATTTTAAAAGGAAAGTCACTCTGATGTATGCCAGTCGTGCTCTTCGGTAATTCCTACAAGATAGAAATTATCGGGGTGTTACAACGATGCAGTGCCTCCTACATAGTTATTAGTAAAATACATATTAATATAATTATAATACTAAGAATATTGATCATGAAATTGACTATCACATAGACTAAATATAAATTAAAAATTAATTAAAGTTACCAAGCGTCTGTGATGTTGAGCAGCATTGACAGAACCAGATGTGTGTATGCAGCAACCTCTCTCAGAAACACGATTCTTCTTGGCTTTTTAACATTTTTCTTTGAATTCTAGACTATTCCATTTGTCTTTCAGCACGTGCCAATCAGATTCTCCAATAAAAGGAGGCTTCTTATCACTTAAACGTGCATCCCGAAGTAACCCAGAAAGACGGTGAGAAGCTCTTTTTTGGTAGATTTTCTCAACTTCCTTCTCTATCTCGGGTTCCCATGCCATTTTTTCTTATTAAATTATAAATAACTTATTAATAAAAAATAAATTAATCAATTAAATAAACTGGCTAAAAAATTATAAATAAGTAAAACAACTTACTCTGAATCTATCAAACATCATCTTTCTTGAACAAATATTCTCCTTGATCACATTTGTTATTGAGCTGCATGCACCCCTTCGAAGGATAAAACTTATACATTAATAAATATATATTAATATATTTATTAAAAAAACCACTAATTATCATTAATAAATATATATTCTTACGCTTTTCCAATAATGGTCAATACAATACGACCGTCGTGTGCTAACTCTAGTGGCTCCTCCGGAAAATTATTCAAATGTACGACCTCATCTTCTACATTTGTAGCAGCATCTTCGATCTCATCATTATCATGATCGTTGACATTTACTCCCACGAACTCATGCACCTGCGACTGTCCTGAGCCATCTATAGAGGAAGGTGGGGGCACAAATCTGTCGCTAGCAACTACACGAACTATTCGACGTCGTCGCCCGCGTACTGCAGTAGAAATCCTCTTCCCTTTATCAGGAACAGTCGGTGGTATGGGTGGGTCAGATCCTGATCCTGATATGACTGTATCTATATATATTTTTAAAAATGGAAATAAACAATTTATAATTAAGCAAATTAGCATCTTATTAGTACAATATAATTTTAAAGACAAATGTACAGTGATCAAATTAACAACATCTTATTAATTAAGTCAAACTAAATATATAACATAACATTACATAACAAATTGATCAAATAAGAAATTAATTGACATCCCATTCTCCCTCGAAATCATCATCATCACACGAGTGAACTCCTGATACACCGACATGGTCTGTTGCATCTTCACCAGTGTTTCGCTCATCACATAACCGAGTTATGGGTTCAACTTCGATCACTTCATTTACATTAGACGACATTTCATCCATCTGATATGGCATATCTTCCATTGTCTCATCATTTGTCTCAATCCGACCTCTTGGTTTGGTTTTAATTGCGACACACCAACCCCGCCTATCCGTCTGTGTTGATGGATAAGGGACATAATAGACTTGTCTCACATTTTGTGCCATTACGAACGGATCATACAGTCGATATCTACCATTCATTTTAATGTCCGTTGTATTTGATTTTGGATTCAATTGTGTTCCTCGAGGTGACGGATCAAACCAATTACAATAAAAAACCACTACCTTTTGACTATAGTCTAGATGGGGGTAAGCAAGTTCATATATGTGTTCAATCACACCATAGATGTCGTCTTCACCTCTCCCAGTGACACCCTTCATGCAAACTCCACTATTAACTGTTTCTCTACCATGTGTCCATTGCCTAGTGTGAAATTTGTATCCATTGACAATGTGTGTGTGCCACTCTTTAACACATCTTCGAGGACCCTCAGATAAGTTCCTCAGGTGTTCGTTGGTAGGAGTTGGTGGGAGGAGATAAACATGTTGCTTAAACCAGTTTGGAAAATGTGCATGAATATGAGGAGAAGAGTCTTCTTCACTTACTTGCTCGGATGACAAGAATTCCCTGATAAGATAACAATTTGTTACACATGTATTTGTGTTTTAATTAATTAAAAATGTAGCTAGGCTTAAAAATACGTACTCAATGAATGGTTAGACCTCAGTACAATTTATCAAGACATGAACATGGACGGAGTTTAACTCTTCATCTGTTAGCCAGTGAATAGACTCCTTCCCAGATTGACGACCAGGAAAACAAAAGACGGATAAAGCTAGCTGATGTCTTGGACATTCAAGTTCCATTTCATTCCGACTACTTCTAGGAGCAAATTCATTCTTGAAATAATAGAGACAAAAATGGGTTGTTTCACAGTGTAAGTAAGAGGAACAAATTGATCCTTCAACTCTAGCCTTATTTTTCACCGATCTCTTTGGATCACCCATGAACCCAAATTTAAAGAAGATAGTCTCTTAATTAATCATCTATATAATCTATATATATATAACACTTAATATATATATATATATATATATATATATAAAATAATTACCTTTCAAACGGATACATCCATCTGTATTGGACAGGTCCGCCAAGTTTAGCTTCATATGCCAGATGCACTGGAAGATGCTCCATATAATCAAAGAAACCAGGGGGAAATATTCCTCCAACATGCATAAGATAAGTGGGATATCTTGTTCCATTTTTGTAAGATCATCCACCCTTAGCGTTGCAGAACACAAATTCTTAAAGTATTGACTTATTTCAATGAGCGGATTCAAAACATGTTTTGGCAATGAACTAAAGGCAATAGGAAGTAAGCACTCCATGAATACATGACAATTATGACGCTTCACCCCATGCATTCTCCCATTATCCACATCGACACATCTTGCTAAATTGGAAGAATAACCATCAGGCAATTTCAATTCTTTTATCCACCGATAAACAGATTTTGCTTGTTCGATAGATAAAGAATAATTGGTTGCTCAACCAACAGGCATTTTCAATTCTTTATCCACCATCGGGCATTTTCAATTCTTTTATCTACCGTTAGGTTGCTCAACCAACAACAGATCCTTTCGTCGGCAGTAATGATCTACATCCTTCCTAGCCTTCTCGTTGTCTTTCGTTTTTCCTTTTACATTCATAACAGTGTTAAATATGTTGTCAAAAAAATTCTTTTCATTATGCATAAACATCAAAATTGTGTCTCAGAATATTATCTTTCCAATAAGGAAGTTCCCAGAAGATACTTTTCTTCGTCCAATTATACCATTGTCCATAACCATCTGGACGAGAAACAGGACCGGCTACAACTTCTACAGGAGGGATATCCTTGACACTGTTCCAAACTTCTTCTAGTGTCAACCTGCTACGAGGAGGTTCAGCTGTTTCAACATTCCCTTTTATGACTCCATATTTTGACTTTCTAAATGGGTGATCTTTAGGTAAAAACCTACGGTGCGAGTCAAACCATGAAGTTTTTCCTCCATATTTAAGAGTAAAAGCCTTTGTGTCTACCATGCAAATCGGACACGCCATCTTACCATGTGTGCCCCATCCAGACAACATTCCATAAGCAGGGAAGTCATTAATGGTCCACATCAAAGCCGCCCTCATCATGAAATTTTGTTTACGTGCTGCATCATAAGTTAAAACACCGTTCCACAACCTTTTTAGGTCGTCAATCAAAGGTTGCAAATATATGTCAATACCAGCTGTTGGATTACTTGGAGCTAGAATAATAGCAGCTAAAAACATGTACGGTTTAGACATATACATCTCAGGAGGAAGGTTGTATGGGGTAACAATAACTGGCCAACAAGAATATGGTGTTGCTGATGCTTGGATATATGGTGTGAAACCATCAGAACACAAACCAAGCCAAACATTGTGTGGATCATTGGCAAAATCTGGATGAACACGATCAAAATGCTTCCAAGCTTCACCATCAGATGGGTGGCGTAATTCACCAGAATTGCTTTTATTTTCATAGTGCCAGGTCATTTTACCTGCAGTTTCCATTGAAGTGAACATCCTTTTCAACCTTGATACAATCGGCAAATAAAACATTGCTTTTCTTGGAACTTTTTTTCCTCTGCTTGTCCCTACCCTACTGACACGATAGCGTGGCTGTTGACAAAACTTACATTCCATCAACTCTCCATCATTTATGCCAAACTCATTGTTATAATAGAGCATGCAACCAGAGACACAGCAATCAATTCTTATAGAAATTAAGCCAAGTTTCGATACAAGTCTTTTAGCATCATAATAACTTTGCGGTAAAAGTCCTTTAATGGGGGTTGCATCCAACATCATTTTAGTCATATATTCCATGCACAATTCAGGAACATTAAATTGAGACTTAAGACCCAACAACCGAACACACATTGATAATTTAGAGTCTTGAGATTCTTCAAATAGTGGTTTATTTGTCTCACTCAAATAGGTATAAAACCTTTGCGCTTCCTCGTTTGGAACTTCTTCAGCATCGTATTGCGGTTCCTAAAAATCTAAATTTACTCCGACAGCATCAGATATCATTCCCTGAACAACATCAAATGGTTGGTATCTAGTAGAGGATTGATGACTACTTGATGTGGGAGCTTGTACTTCAACCGGAACATTAACCGCAGGAACATTAACCGCAGGAACAGCTACCCTAGGTGCTACTTCGCCGTGACGACTCCATATCCAATAATTTGGCCTAAACCCATTATTGTACAAATCAAGTCTCACTTCTTGTTCATTTTTTATAAATCGAGATGTACATTTCGAGCACGGACATCTAATTCCGCCTTGTCGCTAAAATTTTTCTTGACTCTTCGCAAAAAAAACAAACTCTTCGACTCCTTGTACAAAACGTCGCTTTAAACCACCTCTTCCAGGAAACATTCGATCGTACATCCAACTACGATCCATTTCTTGGGGATCTATGTACTACTACAATATATATGTATCATAAACAATAAATATTAATTAACAAACATAACCAACATATTTTTTTATATCTAATAACAAATATTTTTTTTTAATGTGATATATTTTTTATCTTGTATAATAAGCGAAGCATATAAAATTACAACATGATTCTAATTAAAAAAAGTTACAACATCAACATGTTTTTAATTAACAAACATAACCAACATATTTTTTACTAAATAATTACCTATAAATTTTAAATAATTTTAATTAAAAAAAGTTACAACATAAACATGTCACTTAAATAACTAATATTTTTTAACAAACATAAGTTACACCATATAAAATTAATTATTTATAAACATGTTACTACTTAATCATTTACTAATTATGACCAAAAAACATTTTTTACTAACATGTTACACTAAATAAACATAATTTTTTTAATCATTTACTATCTAAACATATATATTATTAACATGTCAGTACAATATCTAATAACAAACAACTTAATAACTAACCAGAAGTGAAGATGAGTCTCTGCTTGATGCAAATTATATTCTTGGTGTCCCTCCAACGAAAATTTCTTCAAGCTCTAACTGAATCCCAAACAAATAAAGTTAGCAATGTTAAATTAAGTACATATATGTTATTACTATAAAATAAAACATATAACTAATATTTGTTTAAAAACATACCTTGAAAAATTTGCAAACACGTGAAGACTAGCGAAATTTTGAAATGGAAGAATAGAATACAAGAGAAGATGTGAAAAAATGGGAGATGAAGGAATGAGAGGAGAGAAAATGGGAAAAGTTTAATGAAATTTCGGAATAGGAAGAGTTAATGAGTGTATGGAAGAGGAAATGAGAGTATGGAAGAAGAATGAATGAGAGAAGAGAAATGGAAGAGAAAAAATGAAAGATGAGTGAATGGGGATGAGGAAATTCGGAATGGGTGAGAAGGAATGAATGGGGAAGATGAAGGAATGGGGAAGAGAGGGTCCTATTTATAAATTCGGAGAGACAAAACATTTTCGGCGGTTTTAAACCGTTTCCGGTGGAATTTTATTTTCGGCCAATTTCAAAATCCGCCGCTAAAATTCCATTTCCAGCGGAATTGTTTGAATTTCAAAATTTCCCACCAACGGCTATATGTTTCCGGCGGAAATAGATTTTGGACCGAATTTTAAAAAACCGCCGGTAATCATTCATTTTCGCCGGATTTCTTTGAAATTCAAAATTCCCCCAACGGCTATACATTTTCGGTGGAATTGAGCCGTTTCCGGCGGAAATTAGTGGGTAGACCAAATTTTTCAAAACTGCCAATAATTACACTTTTCCGGCTGTTTTTTTTCGCTTTTCCTTTCCGGCGGTTTTGTAAACATTACCGGCGGAAATTTCAAATTTCCCTCTCCTCCAAAAACCCGTCGGTAATATCCGCTACCGTCGATTTTAATTTTTGTTTTTTGAAAGTATTTTGCGGCGGAATATGCCGCCAGTAACTCACCCAGATCCGCCGAAAAATTACCGAGGGAAAATAAACCGTCGAAAAATCCCCACATTCCGCCGAAAATTTTCCGTGGGAAAAAATCCGCCGTTAACTACTTAAAAACCGCGGGAACCGTACATACGGATTAATTCCGCTAGAAAAAAACCGCCGGTAATTCCAATATTACTTGTAGTGACTGCGACAAGGTTCCTTTTACAATCTTCAACTTTTAAGGTACGCCTCACCCATGCTGCGACGAGTCCCTGCCCATGCTGTGGCAATGTTCCTTCAACAAATCTCGATCCCGAAGATACAGCTCGTCCATCCCGCGGATGCCAACACCTGGACAGAGAATATTCCACCTTTTTAGTGGGCACATGTACTTTTGGGCACGCATAAGGACAAACGGCACCTCCAAATTAGGGTTTTATTGGATCATGCACCCTAGTACTATATAAAGACTACCTTCTTCTTCATTTGGTGTGCTGGTTCAGAGGAGGAAAAGTAGAGAAATATCTTTTCCTCCATTTTTGTACCAAGCTACCTTAAACCACTAAAGTGGAAACTCCATTGCTGGGAGTGATGCTGCAGCAATACAGAAGCTTAATTACTTGTAGATTTTCGTGGATTTGGGAGCTGATTTGAACCTCCAAGCTACTGTTCTTGGAGTCAATCTTCAGTATACCACTTGTTACTATATTTCTTCTTTGTATTTTCGCATTTATGGCTTTAAACATTATGTTTAAGTTGTATTTCTTGTGTTGTTTGCTCATCATGAGCTAAATACTCTTAGTTGGGATGCTTTGATCTATGTAATGAAGTCTTAGTGTGTTTAATGCATGTATTTGATATTTAGAGCGTGATACTATTCCCAAACTTATTTTAGACTTGATCACCTAATATAAGTACCATTTATAGATTCAGACATGGTTTATAAATTGATCTCAAAGGATAATATGGAGAGTGGTTAGTAAAAGACACTTTAATAATCCTTGCTTAAAACCTTGACATAGGAGGGAAAATTTCATAAGGTGAACACTGTGGGTGCGTAAGTATCCTATGGTATACCTATTTAGGGCCTAGACATAGGCTCTTGTAGCGAAAACCTAGTGAAAGTATAACAATTGTTGCGACAACACCTAGTGCTGCAACATCATATACAACATTAAACCATTATTATGAATTTGCATAGTGAAGGCAGTCTCAACTTACTCTCATTCTGGATTTCTACTAATCATTTAAAATTGGGTTCTACAACTTGTTATTTCACTTTGTTTTTACTCACTAGCTTGCTTGCTAAATAAATATAGAAAAGAACTCAACAATTCTCCTGGGAACGATCTCTACTTACTCTTTATTACTTGTTGCGACTGTTTACCTTCCACTTCCTTTTTCAAAAGTTCTTTTATTTTTGCCGTGTGGGCTTCTAGAAATAATTGATTTTGAGGATCCATGACTCTCACAGTTCTTTAAAGAAACCAAAATATGATCAAAACATAGAAAACAATTTCAGATAATAATCCACACACACAAAAGCTTGGAAAGGATTGGCTAGATATTAATCTAACTAGCACAGAGGATTGAACACTATAAGCAGCAGGTGAATATCTGTTGGAAGCCTGCAGATTATGGTGGGTGTCTCTAAACACCGATGGAGCAATGAAGGCTGATCTTGGCGTGGCTGCTTGTGGAGGAGTGGTCACTAATGGAAAAAAGACATTTAGCGTCGGTTAAATTGGACATTTAGCGTCGGTTACCGTCCGACGCTAAATCGACCGACGCTATTGTTTCCGACGCTAAATCGTACAACAACACAACAACAAGTATATTTATTACTGTTATTATTGTTATCATCGTCATTATCAGCTGATATGGATATGTATAATATTTAAGTTCCACTTGTTGATTGGAACTAAAAGAAGAGACTCAGGAAGGGTCACTCATGAACATGAGCTAAAGCTACATCCTTAAAACTGTTAGTATGAAATAAAGTAACAGGATTTGAGGTAGTTTATATATAAGTTCCATCACATGATCAGAGACCAGTTCCTTTTTAAGGATGTTACAGCTGCTATATAATGTACCTTTAAATTTGTCAACGAAGAAAGATGAAAAAGATGTGGAAAAAGAAATAAAACACATGTAACTATGCTAATGAAGGATATGCTAATTGGACTTACCAGAAGGGTGATATTTAATATCAAAGTAGTTTTTCAGTACCACCAGCTTCTCTTTCAACAATCAGAAGCAACTGATAACTAACACCCAAATCAGAAGCAACAATCAGAAAATAAACAATTAAACAATCAAATTAAACACCCAAATCAGAAGCAACAATCAGGGATTCCAAATTTAAAAAATCAGAAATTAGGGTTTTCAATTCACGCAGAAATTGAACAATTTTCCCCAAATCAAACAATCATCAAAGAAGAGGAGAAGAAATCTAACCTGATAAGAAGAAGAACTGAAGAAGAAAGCTTGCGATTCACTAAGAAATTGGGGACTGATACATTGTTTTCGCGACTGAGAGAGGGAAGCGAGAGAGGGAAGATGAAAACCCTAAACCGTCACAGAGGGTGGAGTGGTGGCGACGAGTTCGCGAACGGAGTGCACGGCGAGGCGGGGCGGACAACGGAGTTCGCGAATGGAGCGCCGCTTGTGTGAGGAAGAGAGGGGTTTCTGTGAGGAAGCGAGAGAGGGAAGATGAAAACCCTAAACCGTCACAGAGGGTGGAGTGGTGGCGACGAGTTCACGAACGAAGTGCACGGCGAGGCGGGGAGGAGAACGGAGTTCGCGAATGGAGCGCCAAGGGTTTCTGTGAGAGGAAGAGAGAAGAGCGTGTTTCTGTGAGAGGATGAGATGAAGAGCGTGTTTTGTGCGAAAAATTAAAACTGGGACATTTAGTGACGGGTGTTTAAACAACCGACACTAAATGTACTTGCTTTGGACATTTAGTGACGGGTGTTTAAACAACTGACACTAAATGTACTTGCTTTGGACATTTAGTGACGGGTGTGTAAACAACCGACACTAAATGTCCAAAGCAAATACTTTTAGCGTCGGTTGTTTAAACACCCGTCACTAAAGGTAGGCGCGAAAAATGGAATCTTCAATTTAATTGCAAAAATGCCACCGGTCACACATTTAGTGTCGGGTTTTCAAACACCCGACACTAAATGATGCTTAATAATGTCATTTTTCTACTAGTGGGTGCGTGATCACACTGGTCGATGGTTAGGTGGTTTTACTAAACAACTGCATGTTACTACTGCCTATTTGGCTGAATTATGGGGTGCCTTGGAAGGGATTCATTTTGCCGCAGGGAATGGTTTTACACAAGTTGAACTACAGATGGATTCTATTATTATTGTGAATAGCCTTAATGGTAACGGCTCGGGCAGTCCTGCTGGATATCAGATGTTGCGAAGGATTAGACAGTTGTTAGCTTGTGTGCGTGTTAAACATCTTTACCGGGAAGCTAACAAAGTGGCTGATGAGCTGGCGAATATGGGGTGCACTCATGGAGATGGTTTCTTATATTTTGATTTTCCTCCCCCTAATGTTAAGTTGCTTGTAGATGCTGATGTTTCCGGAGTTTCTACTTCAATAATGATACACGTGTAATTTTTCTTTGGGCTTTAAGCCCCGTTTAATCTCAAAAAAAAAAAAATTAATGTGTGCAATGGGAATTGGATAGGTTGCTGATGCAATGATTTTCAATGATAAAGATATTTATAAATTAAAATGGAATGTGAATTGGATAGCTACCAAAATAGCCTCAGTTTTGGCGGACTTTTCCCCGCCTAAATGACCTCTTTTTGGCGGACTCTGTATCCTACTTTTATAGAATACAAATGGTCAGAGTGGGAGGAAAAGTTAAATTAATGTTGTTTATTAATCTCCAACTTTTTTTTGGTTTTACCTAGGGTATCCACCACCGACTGCAGTGACTAATCTCCTCGCTGAATTGTAGGTGCTTCGAAGGGCAAGGGGCAATACAGTTGTATTAATCTCCAACTTTGAATGCACACATTATATTTAAAAATTTATTGTCAAAAATAATTATATTTAAAAATTTAAAAGTTGTATGAAGACGTTACTGGGCACATGCTCCCACTTATTTAACTAATTTTATTATTTGTTATGAAGTCTACTATGAAAAAGAAACCAAATAGTTAACTCTAAGGTCAACTATATGAATTTGTTAGAGGAATTTATTATGTTTGTATTCATTGAATGACGTTTGATATTGACTATAAAGCCAACTATAATAGTTTTCTCTCCTCCAAATCACATTTTGTTTCCCACAAGCAAAGTTACGAATTATAATTAAAGATGCCAATTTAAAGTTAAAAATCAATTATAAATAGAAGCACATGTGGTGAAGCTTCGGTATTAGTGCATGTAAATAATTTTAAGGCAATTTTTTAATTGACAAGATAGGAAGATTGATGTAACCAATGAACAGCCCAAAAGATTACGGGAAATGAAAAGTTTCTTTTTTGTTGGCAAATTAATTAATGAGATTTTAGGTAGATGTACAGATTTGAAACTATTTGGTTTAATTCAGGATCAAATTCATATAGTTGACCTTAGAGTAGATGTGTAACACTCCGATAAATTCTAACATATAGAACTACCGAAATGCACTAAATAGCATATATCAGAGTAACTTCTTGTATTTGAAATATTGAACACAACTAAAACTTTCGATAATACATATCAAATGGTTCTCTGAACCTCATAAACTTCCTGAAAATGCTCAAGTTTCAAAACTTAAGACTTGTACATAATCCTGGTGTTCAATACTCAAAACACAAAGTAGCGGAAACGATTTTACAACTTAAACAATGAAAGTCATACAATCGGTGACATAACGAAATAAAAATACAAATGGCTAAACAGGAAATCCAATTTCCCCTAATTCCATGAGTCGCACCAGCTAACCGTGCTTTGTCGCCTTTGCTTTCCCCTGTTTCTCTGTAAAAACCACAAATATGAAGGGTGAGATAAACATTATATCAGTGAGTCCTATCGAGACCCCTTACTAACTCTAGCGGTTCATTATGCTTTACTTTGAACTCGTTGCCCTAATAAGCGACCACGTGGACATATATTAATTTCGTGTAACTTTTATGCTCATGGCCCTCCTAAGCGACACATGAAGCATATCATATTTTACCTCTTGTAATTTGTAGCCCTACTAAGCAACTACGCATTACATTTTGTTCCATGATTTTAGCATAACACCTCAGCCTACCTATTTTATAGGCACTTCTTTGGCTTTGGTGAACCCATCCCGCTATTTCTAGTGGGCGAAACCTCTTGAGTCTAGGTTTTGGGGCTCATGACTTCCCCTCCCATAGTATGCTAATCCTCTAAGGGTCGTCACCCTTATCCTCTTGTATTTATTATATATTATATATTATATATACATGTACCCGCATTGGGCCGTCTAGAATTCAGTCATGTACCGTCTACCCTTCCACAAGGGAAGGTATTTTGCCGTGAACTAACATTTCTTACCTTGACATTTATGAATTAACTTGTGTACACTCGCGTCTTACTGATGTACGGTTTTCCTTAACGTTCATAACTTGTGGGATTTACCTCAAACTTCTTTCATTTCATGACATAAGTGTGTTTCCATCCTTGGGAAGCATTGGGGACTCAATCGAAAAGGAATCAGAATCGTTTGGAACGGATTAAAAAGGATTTTGAGTTAGGGTAACAGAAGGATCCGCACGGTCCGTGCTCCAGAGGCGCACGACCCGTGCGTATCACTTAAATTTTCAGTTTTGAAAAACTTACAGGACGCACGGTCCATGCCACAAGGGCGCACGACCCGTGCGTGTCTTAAAATTTTAAAAGGTTGATCTGCGTAGGTCACGCACGGTTCGTGCCCAGGGGCGCACGATCCGTGCTGTGTAAAAATTTCATTTCTTGGGCTACTGCGAACAAGGCGCACGACCCGTGCCCTTGTGAGGCACGATCCGTTCGTCCTTGCCAGTAGCCAATTTTCCGGTTTCGTGACATTTTTTCCAAGTCCGTTTCGATTCCGATTTCGTTCCGATCAATATCCTAACATAACAATTATTATACCAGACCAGCGAAAGCGATAAACAATCAATCCATTCATTCAATCATCAAATCAAGCAATCGGTTATAAACATAGTAACTTTTCGATAAAACGGTTTTCATCAAGTTTTCACAAAGCGGATTTAAGCAATATCGTTTCAGAATTTAAAAGGACTCAACATCAAAGACATCCCTAAGCGAGTATAGAACTCACCGTATTGTGATGAAAATCACAAACAACGGAACCCCGTGAATCCAAATGACAATGCAACTCCACGAACGGTTCCCGTATCGATTCTATGCTATCCAAACCGCTCCAAAACTGACGCAAATGAACCGAACCCGAATTCCAGCAACTACAATCCGCTCTACTATGTCAATCTACAAGGTGGGTGCTCGTTCATTCTAGTATTGCTCTGGGTTTGACATGCAAGCTTCAAAACTTCATTTTTTGACTAAGTGGAGCTTTGGTACTCTTCAATGGTGATTTGTGATGGAGGAAGATGTTGGCTTTAAAAGTGGTATCAGCAGGAAGAGGAGAAGAAATGGAAGTGAATGGTGAGGAAAAACTGGACATGCATTGATAGATGAAGCTTGGCCTTGCTCCTCTCTTCCCTCTCACGGTTCTCACTCTCACTTTCAAGCTCTCTCTTTCTCTTAAATTTCGGTTTCCAGCAACTAGAACATGTGGGAGTGAGTGATGGTCAGCTGGGGTGTTTTGGTGAGGTGAAGGTAAATGACTGGGGTGGAAAAGACCAAACTGTCCCTCACTTATTGTGTATAAAGACCACTATGCCCTCCAGCAATTTATTCACTCCTTAACACTATGACATAGTCTAATTTTTCTAACTTGGCAAAAATTTTAATTCCTTAAACACCAATAAGTAGTTATACCAAGGCACTACCTCATAGCAAGTTAAATTATGCTTAGCCAATCAATTCATAACTAAAACTCTTGTGCTAAATATTAAATTAGCTGATATTTCGCTTTAACCTCTCTCTAAATTTAAATAAATTAAATTATGTAATTAGGGGATGTTACAATCACCCCAAATTTTAAAATTTTGTCCTCAAAATTGACAAAACGTACCTCAATCGAAAAGATGGGGATATTTCACCCACATGTTCTCCTCTACTTCCCATGTTGCTTCGTCGGGTGATGCACCCTCCCAAAGCACCTTGACAATAGGAATTGATCTCGTCCGGAGCGTTTTCTCACCACGTTCGATGATCCTGATTGGAGTAGGCTGATAGGATAAATCCGGTCTGATGTCGATTGCCTCGTAACTTAATGGTTGATTCGGGTCATAAATATACTTCCTTAACTGCGATACATGAAACACATCATGTAATCTGGACAATTCTGGAGGTAATGCTATGCGATACGCTACAGGCCCAACTCGCTCGATAATCTGGAAGGGTCTGACATACCGAGGTCTGAGCTTCTTCGCTCGCAATGCAATACCGGTCCCGATGGTTGGAGAAAGTCTCAGAAAGACATGGTCTCCTTCTTCGAATTCTAACGGCCTTCTTCTCTTATCGGCATAACTCTTTTGTCGACTCTGAGCGGCCTTCATCCTTTCCTTTATCTGACGGATCTTCTCCGTAGTCTCACGGACCAAATCCGGTCCCAAAAATCTCTGCTCACCTACATCCCACCAACACAATGGTGTTCTACACTTCCTTCCATACAATGCTTCATATGGAGCCATTCCGATACTAGAATGGTAACTGTTGTTGTATGAAAATTCCACCAATGGAAGGTGATCCTCCCATCTGCCTCCACTATTGAGTACACAAGCCCTCAACATATCCTCCAATGTCTGGATTGTTCTCTCAGTCTACCCGTCTGTCTGCGGATGGTAAGCGGTGCTAACACACACAGTTGTTCCCAATGCCATATTCAGTGCTCTCCAAAACCGAGATGTGAACTTGGGATCTCGATCACAGACGATACTGGTAGGGATTCCATGTAACTTCACAATATTTTTGAGATACTCATCTGCTAACCTTGCAACCTTGTGATTCAAATGCACCGGAATAAAATGGGCGGACTTGGTCAGGCGATCCACCACTACCCAAATAGAATCATTTCCGGCTTGGGACCGTGGCAATCCCATGACAAAATCCATAGAAATGCTTTTCCATTTCCATTCAGGTACATTCAACGGCTGTAACTGGCCACCTGGCTTCTCGTGCTCTATCTTAACCCTTTGACAAGTCAAGCATCGAGACACAAACTCTGCAATATCTACTTTCATACCCGGCCACCAATAAAATTGCTTCAAATCTCGATACATCTTGGTAGACCCAGGATGTATTGAGAACTGAGTCCTATGAGCCTCCTCTAAAACTTGCCTATTCACATTCTCATCATTCGGCCCACGGATTCTACCATCAAAGAAAATTACGCTGTCACCGTCTTCGGTGTAATTTGGCAACCTCTTCTGCGCTTGCAGCTCTAAATCCACTTCTTGGGGTGAGCGAATTAGATTTCTCAAATGACTCGAAATCCGAATATGACTCAACACCAACCTGTTCCTTCTTGACTTAACTCTCAAATTGAGGTCTCTAAATGATTCCAACAAAGACATCTCGTGCATCATCAACTCTGCAGTGTGGATAGACTTTCTGCTCAAAGAATCAGCTACAACATTAGCCTTACCAGGATGGTACTTCAATTCAAAATCATAATCTTTCAGGAACTCTACCCATCTCCTCTGCCTGTTGTTCAGCTCCTTTTGGTCAAACAAATACTTAAGGCTCTTATGGTCACTAAAGACTTCGAAACGAGACCCATACAGGTAATGTCTCCAAATCTTTAGGGCAAACACAATCGCCGCCAACTCTAAATCATGAGTTGGGTAATTCTCTTCATGCGGTTTCAACTGTCTGGAGGCATAAGCAACTACTTGTTGATTCTGCATTAGAACACATCCCAAACCCTTACCAGAGGCGTCGCAATAGATTTGGAATCCTACGGACGTATTTGGAAGAATCAGGACTGGTGCAGAAGTCAAACGATTCTTCAATTCCGCAAAACAATTATCACAGTCTGAGTCCCAAACAAACGACTGACCCTTGCGAGTTAACCGAGTGAGTGGAAGAACCAGCTGGGAAAATCCTTGAATGAATCTTCGATAATACCCAGCTAATCCCAAGAAACTTCTTACTTCAGTAACTGTAAATGGTTGTTCCCAGTCTACCACAGCTTCAATCTTACTGGGATCCACTGCAACATCTGCCTGACATATCACATGACCCAGAAATTTAACCTCAGGCATCCAAAAATCACATTTGGACGGCTTGGCGTACAACTTCTTCTCCCGGAGTATGTTCAGAACAATTCGGAGATGTTGCACATGCTCCCCAATCGTCTTAGAGAACACCAAGATATCATCAATGAACACCACCACAAAGTGATCTAGATAGGGATTAAAAATCCGATTCATATAGTCCATGAATATGGCCGGAGCATTGGTCAAACGGAAGGGCATCACCACAAATTCGTAGTGTCCATACCTCGTACGGAAAGCGGTCTTCGGGACGTCCAAAGCTCGAACCCTGATTTGGTGATAGCCGGACCTCAAATCAATCTTTGAAAATACAGAAGCTCCCCTCAATTGGTCTAACAAATCATTAATTCTCGGTAGAGGGTACTTGTTCTTGATAGTCACCTTATTCAACTCACGATAATCAATACACAGTCTCATACTTCCGTCCTTCTTCTTGACAAGTAACACTGGAGCACCCCATGGTGAGGCACTGGGCCGGATAAACCGTTTGGAAATTAGCTCTTCCAATTGGACTTTCAATTCCCTCAATTTTAACGGTGACATTCTATACGGGGCTATAGAATTGGGTCCAGTGCCCGGAACCAACTGTAACACCCTAAATATTTAATTAATTTATTTAATTAATGTATTTAGGTATTTAATTTATTTTGTTGATATAATTAGATTATTGAGAAAATTATATTAATTAATTAAGTGGAGGTGTGGTATTAGGAAATTGGTGGCACCAACTAATTAAATTAGGGCTTAAGTGGAAAGCCCATGATCCATGACCCATTAAGTGGCCCAAGTTCAACTAATAAACCTAGGGGTCTTATGAGAAGGTGCTCATTTGAGCAAAGAAAATAAAATAGAAAGTGAGAAGAGGGAGAGAGGGAGCGGCGGCCGAAGGTTGCAAAGGGGAGAAGAAGAGGTGGTTTTGGCGTGAAGGCTTCAAGGAAAGGGAGGAAAAAGCTTGGTTGGTTGGTGATTCTTGTTGGTTGCTAGGAGTTTTGCTTGGTTCTTCAATTTTCTAAGGTTAGGGGGCTCTCTTTCAGTCATAATAACTTATATGATGAGTGTTCTATGTGGGTTAGGCTCTAGGATAATTAATTGATTGATTGTTGTGTTGTTTTCATGGTTGATGTTATGTTTGAACTCAATTTGATGAATCTATGTTGCTTGGTGTTGAAATGAACATGATACAAGCTACGTATGCAAGATGTTTGATGATATTACCCTATGAGTTTTGGAGGTGAAGTTACTATGCTTATGTGGTGTTTGACGAAATGCATAACTATGTGATGTTGAAATTGTTGTTTGGGAATTGATCATGATGAGTTCTACTTGTTTATGGTTTTGTGCATTTCTGGACACTGTTTCGGTTTTTCTAAAACGGGTACTGTTTGGTTGATCCAAAAATTATGTGGCTGTTCGTTTTTAAAAATAGACTTAGAGCCGGTCGTTTTGGCACTGGGTTCGTTCAATTTGGAGTTGTGTAGCTCAAGTTATGAGTCTCCAAAGTTGGGTCAAATTTCTGGAATCAAACTGTGAGTAGGTTCGGTTTTTGTAGGCTTTGTGTTATCAATTGAACTCCGTTTTAAACGATTCTTGTTTCATTGGAAAGTAGACTTAATTCTCTACAAAATAGGCACTGGTTTCACGAAATTTCCTTAAGAAATGAGAAAGAAAATTTGGTTGCAAGTTCTGTAAAAAGTTCTGTCCGATTTTGGTACCTCAGTGTAGTGTTTTGAAAAACTGTACCAACTGGATACTTATTTTGAAAAATAAAAATCATGGGCAGAAACTACACTCAGAGGGCTTTCCAATGAGTGGTCTTTTGTTGAAATCCGATGTTGTTTTCTATTTTAATTAATTCGCCGAAGTAGGTGTACTGCTGTAGGAATTCTGCACTTGTGCTGTGTTGCACCTGGGCGCCAGTGTGCTGCCCAGTGTGCGCCTGTGTCTTAGTTGTGTTGCAATCTGTGTTGCTGTCTGTGTTGCGCCCAGATGTGGCGCAGGTTGCCTCTGCGCCAGTTTTGCTGTCTGTGTTGCGCCCAGATGTGGCGCAAGTTGCCTCTGCGCCAGTTTTGCTGTCTGTGTTGCTGTCTGTGTTGCGCCCAGATGTGGCGCAGGTTGCCTCTACGCTAGTTTTGCTGTCTGTGTTGCTGTCTGTGTTGCGCCTAGATGTGGCGTAGGTTGCCTCCGCGCCAGTTTTGCTGTCTGTGTTGCTGTCTGTGTTGCGCCCAGATGTGGCGCAGGTTGCCTGTGCGCCAGTTTTTGCTGTCTGTGTTGCTGTCTGTGTTGCGCCCAGATGTGGCGCAGGTTGCCTCTGCGCCAGTTCTTGTTGCTGTGTTGCCTAGTTGTGTTGCTGTCTTGGCGCAATGCTGCTAGTTTGCTGGCGCAGTGCTGCCCGATGTTGCCCGAGGTGTTTTAGTGCAGTTTTGCTTATTGTTGTCTGTCTCGTGTCAATGACTTGAAATAGTCTATTTAATTGGTGTTGGTGTAATTAGAGGATTAATTGCTAGCCTTAGAGCTATAAATGGAGGTGTGTTTATTGGTGTTGTATCTAATGGTGAAATCAATTATTGGTGATGGGTCTATGACCTCTTTTGGTGATAGTGAATTAATTAATAGCAATGGTGAGTCTATTAATTATTGATGATTATGCTTATTGCTCATTATGGTGAATACGGTGTGTTGTGGTGCATTGGTCATGGCGTCACATAAACCATGTGCATTTATTGGTGAGTAGGCTTCGGCCTTATTATAAATTATTGGTGAGTGCCCTCAAGGCTTATTTTGGTGACGGATCCACATGCATATGCCCGTGGAGTTGGGTTGCATTTCATGCACTGATCCTGCATTCGGTGATGTTTCTTGGTAATTGTAAATTTAATGGTGTATGTTGATATCGTTGTGATTTGGTGCTTCTAGTTGCTTTCCCTAGTATAATGCTTATCCTATATGCTATTATTTATGTAAAGAGACTCACCTTACTGCTTTTATGTTGCTTCTCATGTCGGCAACGTGCAGGTGATAGCGAGTGAAGGTTATCCTCATACCTTCTTCTAGTCGGTTGTGTCTGGCTCTGATACGTAGCACCGGGGAGGGGCGTCTTAGTTTACTTGTTATTCTTATTTTGATGTTATTAAACTGATATTTGGTGATGTATTGAGTATGTTCAAGACTTGATGTTAATCCGCTGTGATGGTGATTATGTTCATGCTGATGTAAATTAAACAGGTGATTGTGGGCTCGTCCCTTGACTGTGGTGCTATGTATCGTACTATTGGCTGTTGGATTTTGCCATTGATGTTGTTTGGTTTAATTGGAGTAAATGTAGCACTCTCTCGTGGTTGTTTTTTTATCTTTTCGAAAACTCTGATTTTTTTTCAATTAAATAGTAGTGAATTAGAAGGGGGTGTTACAGTAGTGGTATCAAAGAAAAAGTTCGGTCTGTCCGGCCAAGTCGTCGAGTCGTTGTGTCGTATAGCGACCAACTGTTGTCTTTTGTTCTAATCATTATTTGTGTATAGTGATGTTTCTGCAGGTGGGGGTAAAACGAGTAGCTGCTAATGGTAAGCAAACTAGTGGGGGAGATGCTCCCACTGGTATTGTGTGTTGTATTATGATATTTCTATGTTGTGTTCTTATGTGTGAAGTTCCATGTCCGGTTTGTGGTCCTTGTTGTTAACCTTTTGTGACATGTTTCTAAAAAGGATTTGCCCAGTTGTTTAAATGCTCACATATGTTTTGGTTTGGTATTGAGCGTGGTGTATTCTACGACATACTCAATTAATTGCTGTTTGTTGTTAGATGTTAAATTGACATGTACTCACGTGCTCTTGTAATTGTATAGTATGATATTAAATGATCACCATCTTGTTTTTGGTTGTCCCTCGAGTATAAGCAAGACATGATGCGTTTTAAATAGTAATTACGTTCTATGTTGTTTGCCTGACCTTGTTGTGTGTATCTGCTGTGCCTATGTGCTATTGGTGGTTTATGTAACGCCCTAAAATAATTTAATTAAAGTAATTAATTAAGTTATTTGAGGGATTACAAAATTATTTAAGTGGAATAATTAAATTAGAATTGTTTTATTTCAGGGGGTGAGATGAATTAAAAGGGTGGTGTAAAATCGGGCCCAAGCCACTTAAGTGACCCAAGCCCATTCCAATTATCCTAAAACCTAAAAACTAATTTCATTTCCACCAAAGAAAGAAGAACAGCGAAACTGAGAGTGTGAGAGGGAGGTGAGGCGCGACTTGCCAGCAAGGAGGAGAAGAAGAAATTGTCTTCATCTTGGCTTAGGTAAGTCTTCTTTAATCTTTTCCCTTCCATTTTTTCTTCTCTTCCAAGTGGTGGTCTCAAACCCTTCTTTTTTCCATTGTTGCGATTTCCTCCATGGTTTTGTGCTGGATGCGATTTGCGAATAGAAGAGGAGGAGGAGGGCTGCTGCATTTTCGTTTTTGTGGCTTGAGAGTGGCTGAGTTCTTCAATCACAAGGTTAGGGGGCTCTATTTATACCTATAATAATGCTTAAATTGGGTTGTTGTAGTGATATAGGCTGAATTTGTTGTTTTTGTGAAATGGTTGAACACTTGCTACTGTTGGGGATGTCCTAGTCGAATTGTTGCTCTATGGAATTTGTTAAGTAATTGCTACTATTTGATTGTTTTGATGAGTTAGTGAATTGTTAACTAATTAATATTGCTGAATTGTAGTTCCATTCGAATTGCCACTGTGTTGGGATTCTAGGGAATTGTTGTTATTTCCTTTAACAAATGAGTTTGTAAATTCTAAGTCTTTAAATAAATGAATTGGTAAATTGTTGTATTTCCTAGTTTAATGTTCAAGCCAATACAGTTTGCCTAAGTTTGCATTGTTATAGTTTGATTATTATATGTATGATAGTGGAATTGTTATAGCTCGATTATTATATGTATGATAGTGGAATTGTTATAGTTTGATTATTATATGTATGATTGTTTGATGAGTTAGTAGAATTGTTGATGAGTTAGTATATAGGTGCGATTGTTGCTGCCTTACTATGATTATTATAGTTTGAATAATTGTTAAGCATTATTATAGTTTGATAGTTAAATAATTGCTACTGATTGGATTAGTTTGGTAAATTAAGTAGTTGATGAATTAAGTTAGTTGAATGGTAAATAAAGGCTACTGTTGATGGTTTTGATGAGCTAGTTGAATTGTT
The DNA here is from genome assembly GCA_039519185.1 of Astragalus membranaceus. Taxonomy (NCBI): domain Eukaryota; kingdom Viridiplantae; phylum Streptophyta; class Magnoliopsida; order Fabales; family Fabaceae; genus Astragalus; species Astragalus membranaceus. The sequence goes on along the minus strand of CM076850.1, from coordinate 29,573,722 downwards.
AAAAATTAGATTACTAGCCTAAGGGTATAAAGCGGTGTGTACGGAGTTGTAACTAATTGGGGATGTGAAAGCGGTGAGGGATTCCGGTCCAAAGCGGTGCGATAACCTTAAGACCTTTAAGTTGATTATATTGAGTTGAGAAATGCAAAGCGGTGAGTTTAATAATTATTATGGTTTATGTGTGATGTGGTGGTGCATAGTCATAGTGTCGCATGACTCATATTGCATAAAGCGGTGTGTCGGCTTCGGCCAAAGCGGTGCGGTGGCTTCGGCCAAAGCGGTGAGTGCCCTCCAGGCTAATAGCGGTGATGATGGATCCACATGCATGTTGCATTACATGCATTAGTCAAGCATTTGATGAGTTTGTGGATGAATTATGAATATGATGATTATATTGAAAATGTGGTGAGTTGTTTGAATTAGTGTCGCTTGCTGCCTTCCTTATTATAACGCTTTTCTTAATTATTATTATTTGTGTAAAGAGACTCACCCTACTGCCTTTGTTGCTTCTTATGTCGGCAACTTGCAGGTGATCGAGAGTGAGGGCATCCTTATGCCTCCTTTCTAGTAGTGTGTCAGCTCTGATATGTAGCACCAGGGGGAGGGCGTAGTATTATTATTATTGTCGTTTTGATGTATTGGATTGTTATATTGATGTATTGATACCATTCCGCTGTGTTGAGGCGATTTGATTTATGTGCTGTAAACTAAAACAGGTGTTGTGGGCCCGTCCCCAAACTATTCGTGCTATATATCGTGCTGTTGATTGTGGACTTCACGTCATTGATTATAATTAGAAGATTTTTATAAGCGTTGAAAATGCGACACCTTCTTCAATGATTATATTCTTTTCGAAAAAACTCTGATCCTATATACTGATTATTAGTTAATTTAGAAGGGGGTGTTACATAAGTGGTATCAGAGCTGAAGTTGGTCTGTCCGACCAAGTGTCTAGGTGTTATGTCTGTTGTATCTAATTATGTTTATTTGTGTAGAAATCTGATTCGATGGCGAGACGCGATGATGCTGCTTTGGCTGCCGCTCTGCAAGCCATAGCTCAAGCTGTTGGGAATCAGCACACGGCTGCTGATGCTAATGCTCGTAACTTAGCAACGTTCCAGAGGGAAAATCCACCCACCTTCAAGGGTCGGTATGACCCCGATGGAGCCTTGGCCTGGTTAAAGGAGATAGAGCGGATCTTCCGTGTCATGGAGTGTTCTGCTGCCCAGAAAGTGAAATTGGGAACTCATATGCTAGCAGAGGAAGCTGACGACTGGTGGTTGGGAATGCTGCGGAGATTGGAAAATGCTGGTGTGGAAGTTACTTGGGAAGTTTTCACGAGGGAGTTCAAGAGAAAGTACTACCCTGAGGATGTGCGAGCTAAGAAGGAAGTGGAATTTCTAGAGCTGAAGCAGGGAAATAAGACGGTAGCTGAGTATGCCGCCAAATTTGAGGAGTTAGCCAAATTCTGTCCTTACTATGCCAATGATGCCGATTCGGAGTTCTCCAAGTGTGTCAAATTTGAGAGTGGTCTGCGCCCTGATATAAAGAAAGCAATTGGGTATCAAGAGATTCGGGATTTTTCTAGATTGGTTGATAAGTGTAGGATCTATGAGGAAGACAGTAATGTTGCTTACAAGGCTGTGAAGGAAAATAGGAATTCTCAGTTTAGGGCAAAGCCCTATGATGTTGCTGGAAGTAAAGGTAAGTGGAAAGCAGGTGCTAGTCAGAAGTCAAGTGGGGGAGGTGCCCCTTCGGACATTGTATGTTATTCTTGTAAATAGCCTGGTCATAAGAGTAATGAGTGCCCCGAGGCCAATTGTTTCAAGTGTGGTCAGAAGGGCCATAAAGCTGCTAACTGTGAAAAGAAAGGGATTGTTTGCTATTATTGTGAAGAAGTGGGACATGTGAGTGCTAATTGTCCTAAACCCAAGAGGGAGAGAGCTAAAGGGAAAGTGTTTGCGCTGGCAGGATCCGAGGATGCTAACGAGATTAGAGGTACTTGCATTATTTATGGTATTCCTGTGATTGCTATAGTAGATACCGGTGCTACTCATTCTTTCATTGCTTCATTATGTGCTGAAAAATTGGGTCTTGAATTGTCTTCTATGATGAGGGAGATGGTTATTGATACTCCAGCTAAGGGGTCGGTAACTACCTCCCTAGTGTGTGCTAAGTGTCCTCTGTCAGTCTTCGGCAGAGATTTTCTTGTGAACCTTATTTGTTTGCCTTTGGAGGGATTGGACGTTATCCTTGGTATGGACTGGTTAGTTGATAACCATGTGCATATCAATTGCTTCGAGAGATCTGTGAGTTTCCTTGTCCCTGAGGAAGAAGAATCTGCCTTGCTGCCTGCTGGTCAATTGCGTAGGTTAATGAAGGAAGAAGTTCATCTATTTGCCTTGATGGCGTCTCTGTCTGTTGAAAATCAGGATATCATTGAGGGGTTGAAGGTAGTGTGCGAGTTTCCGGAAGTGTTCCCTGATGAGATTCCGAGAGTTCCGCCAAAGAGGGAGATTGAATTTGCTATTGATCTTGTGCCAGGTACGAGGCCTGTGTCTATGGCACCGTACCGGATGTCGGCGTCTGAATTATCTGAATTGAAGAGTCAGCTAGAGGAGTTACTTGAGAAGAAGTTCATAAGGCCTAGTGTGTCGCCTTGGGGAGCACCTGTATTGTTAGTAAAGAAGAAGGATGGAAGCATGAGGCTTTGCGTGGACTATAGACAATTGAACAAAGTGACAATCAAAAACAGGTATCCGCTTCCGAGGATTGATGACTTGATGGACCAGTTGGTGGGTGCTAAGGTGTTTAGCAAGATCGACTTGAGGTCGGGTTATCACCAAATCAAGGTGAAGGATGAGGATGTTCAGAAGACGGCTTTCAGAACTAGATATGGGCATTATGAATATTCTGTAATGCCGTTTGGTGTTACAAACGCACCCGGGGTGTTTATGGAGTACATGAACCCTACCTTCCATAGTTACTTGGATCGTTTTGTAGTGGTATTTATAGATGATATTTTGGTGTATTCCAAGACGGAAGAAGAGCACGCAGAGCACTTGAGGTTAGTACTAGAAGTATTGAAGGAAAAGAAGCTTTATGCAAAATTGTCAAAGTGCGAGTTCTGGTTGCATAAAGTGAGTTTTCTTGGGCATGTGATTTCTGGTGACGGTATAGCTGTAGACCCAGCCAAGGTTGATGCTGTGTTACAGTGGGAGAGCCCAAAGTCAGTGACTGAGATAAGGAGTTTCTTGGGTTTGGCTGGTTACTACAGGAGGTTTATAGAGGGTTTCTCTAAACTAGCCCTTCCGTTGACTCAATTGACGTGTAAGGGGAAAGCTTTTGTGTTGGATGCCCGGTGTGAAGAGAGCTTCAATGAGTTGAAGAAGAGGTTGACCACATCTCCTATTTTGGTATTGCCTGTTCCAGAGCAACCGTTTGTAGTGTATTGCGATGCTTCCAAGATGGGTTTAGGAGGTGTGCTGATGCAAGATGGTAAGGTAGTAGCCTATGCGTCTAGGCAGTTGAGAATTCATGAGAAGAACTACCCTACTCATGATTTAGAGCTTGCAGCGATTGTCTTTGCTTTGAAGATTTGGAGACACTATTTGTATGGTGCTAAGTTTGGGGTGTTCAGTGACCATAAGGGGTTGCAGTATTTATTTGATCAGAAAGAGCTGAATATGAGACAAAGGAGGTGGCTGGAATTATTGAAGGACTATGACTTTAGCTTGAATTACCATCCGGGGAAGGCTAATGTTGTAGCCGACGCTTTGAGTAGGAAGTCCCTTCATGTGTCTGCAATGATGGTGAAGGAGCTCGAATTGATTGAGCAATTTCGGGATTTAAGTTTGGTCTGTGAGGTAACGCCTAAGAGTGTAAGACTGGGAATGTTGAAGATTCACAATGAATTTTTAGATGTTATTAGAGTGGCTCAGAAACAAGATATTAAGTTAGTTGAAGCGGCAGTTGGGATTGATCATTCCGAGAGTAAGGATTATGAGATAGATGCACAAGATGTGTTGAGACACCGTGGAAGAATTTGTATTCCTGATGACGAAGAAATCAAGAAGGCAATCCTTGAAGAGGGTCATCGGAGTAAGTTGAGTATCCACCCAGGAGCCACAAAGATGTACCAGGATTTGAAGAAACTGTTTTGGTGGCCTGGCATGAAGCGAGATGTAGCCCAATTTGTGTATGCCTGTTTGACGTGTCAGAAATCTAAGGTAGAACATCAGAAGCCGGCAGGGTTGATGCAGCCATTGGATTTTCCGGAATGGAAGTGGGATAGTATCTCCATGGATTTTGTAACTGGGTTGCCGAATACAGTGAGAGGATTTGATGCTATATGGGTGATTGTGGATAGGTTGACAAAATCTGCTCACTTTTTGCCGATTAATATGACTTATCCGGTTCCGAGGTTGGCAGATATTTATGTTAAGACTATTGTGAAGCTGCATGGTGTTCCTTTGAGTATCGTGTCCGATCGGGATCCTAGATTCACTTCTGAATTTTGGAAAAGCTTGCAAGAGGCCTTAGGTTCTAAATTGCGATTGAGTTCCGCTTATCATCCCCAGACAGATGGGCGGATGGAAAGAACTATCCAGTCACTAGAGGATTTGTTGAGAGCATGCGTTCTTGAACAAGGAGGTTCATGGGATTCCCATTTGCAATTGATTGAATTCACTTATAATAATAGTTTTCATGCGAGTATTGGGATGGCGCCTTTCGAGGCATTGTATGGTAGGAGGTGCAGGACACCCTTGTGTTGGTATGAATCAGGGGAGAGTGTGGTGTTAGGCCCTGAGATTGTGCGGGAGACTACAGAGAAGGTGAAGATGATTCGAGAGAAGATGAAAGCCTCGCAGAGTAGGCAGAAGAGCTATCATGATAAGAGGAGAAAGGATCTAGAGTTTCAAGCCGGTGACCATGTATTCTTGAGAGTCACTCCGGTGACAGGTGTGGGTCGTGCCTTGAAATCTAAGAAGCTAACCCCTCGTTTTATTGGCCCATACCAGATTTTGGAAAGAGTTGGGAAAGTTGCCTATCGGGTGGCATTGCCACCTAATTTGTCTAATCTGCACGACGTGTTCCATGTATCTCAGTTGCGGAAGTATGTACCTGATCCGTCGCACGTAATCCAGATGGATAATGTAGAGGTGAGGGAGAACCTCACAGTGGAGACTATGCCAGTTAGAATTGAAGACCGGGAGGTAAAGGTGTTAAGAGGCAAAGAGATCAATTTAGTGAAAGTGGTTTGGTTGGGAGCCGTGGGCGAGAGCATGACGTGGGAATTGGAAAGTAAGATGAAGGAAGCCTATCCAGAGTTATTTGATTCAGGTAATTTCGAGGACGAAATTCTCTAAGTGGGGGAGAGTTGTAACGCCCTAAAATAATTTAATTAAAGTAATTAATTAAGTTATTTGAGGGATTACAAAATTATTTAAGTGGAATAATTAAATTAGAATTGTTTTATTTCAGGGGGTGAGATGAATTAAAAGGGTGGTGTAAAAATGGGCCCAAGCCACTTAAGTGACCCAAGCCCATTCCAATTATCCTAAAACCTAAAAACTAATTTCATTTCCACCAAAGAAAGAAGAACAGCGAAACTGAGAGTGTGAGAGGGAGGTGAGGCGCGACTTGCCAGCAAGGAGGAGAAGAAGAAATTGTCTTCATCTTGGCTTAGGTAAGTCTTCTTTAATCTTTTCCCTTCCATTTTTTCTTCTCTTCCAAGTGGTGGTCTCAAACCCTTCTTTTTTCCATTGTTGTGATTTCCTCCATGGTTTTGTGCTGGATGCGATTTGCGAATAGAAGAGGAGGAGGAGGGCTGCTGCATTTTCGTTTTTGTGGCTTGAGAGTGGCTGAGTTCTTCAATCACAAGGTTAGGGGGCTCTATTTATACCTATAATAATGCTTAAGTTGGGTTGTTGTAGTGATATAGGCTGAATTTGTTGTTTTTGTGAAATGATTGAACACTTGCTACTGTTGGGGATGTCCTAGTCGAATTGTTGCTCTAGGGAGTTTGTTAAGTAATTGCTACTATTTGATTGTTTTGATCAGTTAGTGAATTGTTAAGTAATTAATATTGCTGAATTGTAGTTCCATTCGAATTGCCACTGTGTTGGGATTCTAGGGAATTGTTGTTATTTCCTTTAACAAATGAGTTTGTAAATTCTAAGTCTTTAAATAAATGAATTGGTAAATTGTTGTATTTCCTAGTTTAATGTTCAAGCCAATACAGTTTGCCTAAGTTTGCATTGTTATAGTTTGATTATTAAATGTATGATAGTGGAATTGTTACAGCTCGATTATTATATGTATGATAGTGGAATTGTTATAGTTTGATTATTATATGTATGATTGTTTGATGAGTTAGTAGAATTGTTGATGAGTTAGTATATATGTGCGATTGTTGCTGCCTTACTATGATTATTATAGTTTGAATAATTGTTAAGCATTATTATAGTTTGATAGTTAAATAATTGCTACTGATTGGATTAGTTTGATGAATTAAGTAGTTGATGAATTAAGTTAGTTGAATGGTAAATAAAGGCTACTGTTGATGGTTTTGATGAGCTAGTTGAATTGTTAAAAATTAGATTACTAGCCTAAGGGTATAAAGCGGTGTGTACGGAGTTGTAACTAATTGGGGATGTGAAAGCGGTGAGGGATTCCGGTCCAAAGCGGTGCGATAACCTTAAGACCTTTAAGTTGATTATATTGAGTTGAGAAATGCAAAGCGGTGAGTTTAATAATTATTATGGTTTATGTGTGATGTGGTGGTGCATAGTCATAGTGTCGCATGACTCATATTGCATAAAGCGGTGTGTCGGCTTCGGCCAAAGCGGTGCGGTGGCTTCGGCCAAAGCGGTGAGTGCCCTCCAGGCTAATAGCGGTGATGATGGATCCACATGCATGTTGCATTACATGCATTAGTCAAGCATTTGATGAGTTTGTGGATGAATTATGAATATGATGATTATATTGAAAATGTGGTGAGTTGTTTGAATTAGTGTCGCTTGCTGCCTTCCTTATTATAACGCTTTTCTTAATTATTATTATTTGTGTAAAGAGACTCACCCTACTGCCTTTGTTGCTTCGTATGTCGGCAACTTGCAGGTGATCGAGAGTGAGGGCATCCTTATGCCTCCTTTCTAGTAGTGTGTCAGCTCTGATATGTAGCACCAGGGGGAGGGCGTAGTATTATTATTATTGTCGTTTTGATGTATTGGATTGTTATATTGATGTATTGATACCATTCCGCTGTGTTGAGGTGATTTGATTTATGTGCTGTAAACTAAAACAGGTGTTGTGGGCCCGTCCCCAAACTATTCGTGCTATATATCGTGCTGTTGATTGTGGACTTCACGTCATTGATTATAATTAGAAGATTTTTATAAGCGTTGAAAATGCGACACCTTCTTCAATGATTATATTCTTTTCGAAAAAACTCTGATCCTATATACTGATTATTAGTTAATTTAGAAGGGGGTGTTACAGTTTACCTTGTTATCTGTTACTCGCATATGTTGATTTGGTCAAACTATTTTAAGTAGTCGACACTAAGCCTCTATGAAAACTTTTTAGTAATGTGTTTTGGTGCTTGAAAACTAAATGCCTTGTAAAAAGTTATTTTGTGGATCATTTTGAGTCGCCGCTGTACTGTTGGCTACCGTGGTGTTCAATCACCACATGTTAAAATGTTTTTATTTCAAGAGCTATAGATCTTGTCCTCAATTCCTTTTTGAAAAAAAAATAAAAAAAATAAAAAAAAATTGCAAACTCGGTGTAATGATTTTAGCGGGGGACTACCATCTCATTGAATCATTACTTTAACTTGCCTAGTTTCCTCGAGGTGTAGTTCTGTATGCTTAAATTTTTATGACAATCTTTTTGGGCTGCTACTTCTTGAATTGTGTCGGGTAGTTTTGAACATCTAAAAAGTAGAGTGACTTCCCAAAAACTGCTTTTGGACATCTATTAAACGCTTTTTACGATTGGATATCAAATTTGGCATTAAAACTTATTTTGATAAATGGACACTGAACGTGTGTGGAGTTTTACCATAGTATGTTTTGCTTGCACAATGATGCTAGCGCTAAGTGCCTCGTAAAATGGTCTTACCAATTATGTTATGATGTTTTACTACTTTGACTGCTGCGAATGATAAAATTCTTGGTTTGAGTATCACAACTACTGTTTCTCCTATTTTTACAACCGCGTGAAAATGACTTTAAAAATGGGTTATAAGTATGTTATTACCGTGACCCCACGTGTTTTATTCCGATCTTTCTTAATTGCTATGTTGGGTATTTGGGTGAACCCTCCTAGTATGGCATAACATGTAGTGCACCGGGAAGGGTCAAAATTTTATTTTGTCAAGTTAATTCGGATTATAACCGGTACGAATGTAATAACCTTATTTCTGTTTTCATAACTGTGTGGAAAGTTCCTTTGGTAAAATAATAAGTATGACTTGTAATTTCCTACACTAAGCTTCCCCTGATTTTGTTTTGGCTGTTGCACTCTTTATAAGTTGTGCTAAATAGTTTTGGAAACCTTAAAATTTAAAATGTGCATTGTGAATGTTTGTGCACTGTGTTGAAATAAATGTTAATGTTAAGTGTTAGTGTAACTGTTCGTTTTAAGCTGACGTTTAGTCTGGTAGTGGAAAATCAATTTCTATGACATGTTTTATTTCTCGTGTTGAAAAAATCTAAACAAAATGTTTTGTACGTGAATGTTTGTATTATTGAAATCGCGTAGTGTGTGATCTAGGACTTTGATAATTACCATGTGTATGCCATGATGCCTTGCTAGACAAAATTTGCTGCATGTCTTAAAACCTACACTACAAAAAAAACATGAATTAGCGACGGATTTTAGCGACGGATTGGAAATCCGTCGCTAAAATCAAAATTAGCGACGGAAATGTACAAAATTAGCGACGGATTGAAAACAAGGTATTTAGCGACGGAAATTGGCTAAATTAGCGACGGATTTAACATGGCGCGAAAAATGAAAAAAAAAATTGAATTAGCGACGGAAATCCGTCGCTAAATCCGTCGCTAATCTTTGGAAAATTGTGCCACTGACCGTTGCAGTTGATTTGACACGTGACCAGAGTTAGCGAGGGAAATCCGTCGCTAAATCCGTCGCTAACTGTTAATTTTTTTTTTTATAAACCCGAATTCTTTCTTTCCTCTTTCATTTCTTCCTCTTCCTCTTTCATTTTTTCCTCTTCTCCATTTTTTCCTCTTCCTCTTTCATTTCTTCCTCTTCCTCTTTCATTTCTTCTTACCACCACCACACCATCCTCTTTCATTTCTTTCTCTTCCTCTTTCATTTCTTTTCCTTCTCCATTTTCCTCTTCCTCTTTCATTTCTTCTTACCACCACCATCATCATCTTTTCCCTTCAACACCACACCACCACCACCACACCATCCTCTTTCATTTCTTCCTCTTCCTCTTTCATTTCTTTTCCTTCTCCATTTTCCTCTTCCTCTTTCATTTCTTCTTACCACCACCATCATCATCTTCTCCCTTCAACACCACACCACCACCATCACCACCACACCATCCTCTTTCATTTATTTTCCTTTTCCATTTTCCTCTTCCTTTTTCATTTTTTCTTACCACCACCACCACCATTATCTTCTCCCTTCAACACCACACCACCACCACACCATTTTTTTCTTCCCTTATCTCCCCAACCCCTAATCTCTCCCTCTCTCTATCTGAGAATAGCTCTTTTTTTAAAAAAAAAATGAGGTTAGCGACGGATTTTAGCGACGGAAATCCGTCGCTAACTTTGGTCACTGTCAGTGTCAAATCAACTGCAACGGTCAGTGGCACAGTGTTTTTAGCGACGGATTTTAGCGATGGATTTTCCGTCGCTAATTTTAGCGACGGATTTTATTCGCTCGCTAACCATTAGCGACCAGCTTTTTAGCGACGGAATTGGTCCGTCGCTAATTCCGTCGCTAACAGTCATTACCGAGGGAAAAACAGGCATTAGCGAGGGAAAAATCCGTCGCTAATACGCTGTTTTTTTGTAGTGCTAGTTGTGCTGTTGCCATGTTCATGAATTAGAGTGATATCACCATGTTTGAATATGTATTGATGTTGCCTTGATTCCTTAACTGTTTGATAATAATTGATTAAGGTGTTAAGTTGTTTAATGTGAGACCTGTTACTTGCTGTTGTTGATTTGTTGTTGCGGTAGTATGGTTGTTAAATGATATTGTTGATGATTATGTTGTTGTTTTGTTGTTGTCTTGGGTACCGCTGAATGGCCCAAATTGCTTGACGAATCTTATGTTGTATGCTTGTAGCAAGTGTTAAATTCATGTTGCGGGCCTGTGGCCCGTGTTGAGTCTTGTGTCATTGATGTGCCTGAGTAGCAGGTTTAGTGGTTTGTTGATTGAGTGGGCTGCGGCCAAGACTGAGTGTCAATTGTTGACTGAGTGTTAAATTGGTTGCTGATGTGGTGAATTCTATATGTGTAACACCCGTTTCTACCCCTTTCATTTATAACAATTATCAGAGTGCACAAATTATTTTTCTTGAAACGGAATGCTACAATTACTTCGAAAACACGTCATTTGTTTAACTTAAATTAAAAACATTACGTGGCATCATGGGCGGCCATTACTCAAAAATACAGTTACAACGTTAAAACAAAATCCAACAAGTCGTACAAGACAAAATCACTATCTAATAGGACGCCCCCCAGGTGCTACGTATCAGAGCGACTCGAACTCAAGGGAATGAAGGTCAAAGCCTTCAAGTACGGTTACCTGTAAGGTAAAAATCAACAAAAGGGGTGAGTCTCAAACCCTATAATAAAGTACATAAGGAGTAGTATATACAGATACAGGACTACATCAATCACAGCATTATTCACTTTAATCACCAGTTCAGTCAATCGAAATTAATCACCAAATAAATAATCACCAAGTAATCACCAAATAATTAATCACCAATTAATCACCAAATAAATAATCACCAAAACATTCACCAACTGTATGTTTAATGTATGAGATGCAACCCAAAACTCCACTGGGCATATGCATGTGGATCCATTCACCAAAAATGAGCCTTGAGGGCATTCACCAAAATTTATAATAAGGCCGAAGCCCGAGGCCGAAGCCTATTCACCAAAATCATGCATATGATTATGCGACACCATGACCATGCATCACACACCAGAATCACCAAATAAATAATGCCATAGCATATTCACCAACACATCAAAAGAGGATTACAGGCCCCATTCACCAATGATAATATACACCATATATATATATATATTTGCATACCACACTATTACACAGCACATTATTTTCACCGTGACAACACCATTTGACATTACAAGGAACAGCACCTTAGTCTCATGAAGAACACCAACATTTTATTTAAAGAGGAACAGTAGCGATTTCCAAACCAAACAACAACTAGTACACAGTCACTTGGGACTTTCAGAAACGACCGGGGAAAAATATTAAATTTTGGTTTTTGGCCTGGACAAACAGATAGACAATGAAATGAGCGTCGTAACGCACTTTGAACCACCAAAAACGGACACCCGAGTCAAAAGTTACGTTAAAAACAAATTTAGGAATAATTAGGCAACACTGCTGGGAACTGGCGCCTTAGGCGCCCAGCGCCCAGGCAACACACGCACTGGCGCCCAGCGCGCAACACACGCACGCCCCGCGCGCACAACAGGCGCCCTGCGCCCAGGCGCGCGCCACACACACACACGCACGCAAGCAGGCGCCCAGCGCCCAGCGCGCAACACAGCGCACGCACAACAGGCGCCCAGCGCCCAGGCGCGCGCCACACTTGCCCAGCACACACACACAGCGCCCTTGGCGCCCAGCACAGGGCACCTGGCGCCCAGCACACTGCCAAAACCAGATTTTCACACAAATTCAGCCCAAACATCAATTTTCCTCATATTTAAAACATCAAAATTATATTTCTTTTCCACCATCGAAAATCCTCACTCACCCCAAAAATCAATTTTATTTGAAATCATCAAAATCATGTGGACAACCATCATCACCATCACCATGGCACCTTAGGCGCCTATGCACACACCCACACCAAAGCATCACCAACACACACTGACTTGGCACTTGGCATACAAACATATCATAAGATGCACTTAGCACATGGCACACTAACACAACACAAAATACACTTAGCCAAAACACAATAATTTGGCACGGGGCGCCTAGCACAAGGGCGCCTACTTCCATGACCAAAATTCCGACAACATCAATACTTGGCGCGGGGCACCCCACTCAAGGGCGCCTAATTCCGTACCTAGACAACAATTTCCAGCAACACTAAAAATACTACAATGGCGCCTTATGCGCCTATAACACCCAAAACATCAATTTCACCAACAACAACACATGAGTACCAAATGCTCAATCATCACCAACTATTTCAAACACCACAAAATTACTCCAAACTCAATTAATTAAGCCCAACATTATCATTTATACCTTTATTCGAGCACTTAGTACGCAATTCGAAATTCATCACTTATATGAACAATTCGCAAAACATCAACAAGCCATATAGTGATCAATACATACATACAACTCATCAATATCAAAATCAATACAAAAACGACATAGATCCTAACCCCTACATACATCCCATTATGATCCCTATTATAAGGCAAGACCCACCCTTACCTTAGTTTCACCGAAGACGGAGACCCCTCCACGTGCACACCGAGTAACCACAGCAACTGAGCTCTTCTCCTCTCCTATGGAAGTCGCGCCCCTCTCTCCTTCTTTCTTCTCCCTTAGCCGTTTTTCTCTTTTCTTTCTCTCTTCTCACGCTCTCTCCTTTCTCTTCTCTCAACTCACGCTTTCTTTTCTTTTTTCACAAATGAGGCACCACTTCACTAACCTAGCGCCTAGCAGCTCAAGTCTACGGGCTTGGGCTTGGCGCACTGGGCCAATCATAACACCTCCGAAGTACCAACACCACCCCCTTCAGATAAATAAAATAATATAATAATAACTAAAACCACCCAATATTATTATTATTATTATCATCATTATTATTATTATTATTATTTCTATCACCAACTCCTATTTAATTTAATTAACTAAATACTAAATAACTATTTAATTAATTTTGGGGTGTTACAATATGCGTTATAGACTGCCGTTAATGTTACTGTGCCTCTGATGTTGTGGTTGTTTTTGGGGCATGTTATGATGGGAAGGAACCTTAATGGAATTTTGGGGTGATCATATGGTGTCGATATGATTACGCCCATCCCTAGGGAACCTTTGGAGTTGACCCTGATTGTCACTTCTTGAAGTTACCTGGCTGAATAAGTAGGAGGGACGGCCGCCCAAGCACTTGTCGCCGGTAATCAGAGAAATGACGATCAGTGTATTAGATAGCACTAGTTGCCTAAATGCCGTAGTCGGTTAATGGAGGAGTGTTAGCATTGGCAAAGAAATTTCGAGGACGAAATTATTCTAAGTGGGGGAGAGTTGTAACACCCTAAATATTTAATTAATTTATTTAATTAATGTATTTAGGTATTTAATTTATTTAGTTGATATAATTAGATTATTGAGAAAATTATATTAATTAATTAAGTGGAGGTGTGGTATTAGGAAATTGGTGGCACCAACTAATTAAATTAGGGCTTAAGTGGAAAGCCCATGATCCATGACCCATTAAGTGGCCCAAGTTCAACTAATAAACCTAGGGGTCTTATGAGAAGGTGCTCATTTGAGCAAAGAAAATAAAATAGAAAGTGAGAAGAGGGAGAGAGGGAGCGGCGGCCGAAGGTTGCAAAGGGGAGAAGAAGAGGTGGTTTTGGCGTGAGGGCTTCAAGGAAAGGGAGGAAAAAGCTTGCTTGGTTGGTGATTCTTGTTGGTTGCTAGGAGTTTTGCTTGGTTCTTCAATTTTCTAAGGTTAGGGGGCTCTCTTTCATTCGAAATAACTTATATGATGAGTGTTCTATGTGGGTTAGGCTCTAGGATAATTAATTGATTGATTGTTGTGTTGTTTTCATGGTTAATGTTATGTTTGAACTCAATTTGATGAATCTATGTTGCTTGGTGTTGAAATGAACATGATACAAGCTACGTATGCAAGGTGTTTGATGATATTACCCTATGCTTATGTGGTGTTTGACGAAATGCATAAGTATGTGATGTTACTATGCTTATGTGGTGTTTGACGAAATGCATAAGTATGTGATGTTGAAATTGTTGTTTGGGAATTGATCATGATGAGTTCTACTTGTTTATGGTTTTGTGCATTTTTGGACACTGTTTCGGTTTTTCTAAAACTGGTACTGTTTGGTTGATCCAAAAATTATGCGGCTGTTTGTTTTTAAAAATAGACTTAGAGCCGGTCGTTTTGGCACTGGGTTCGTTCAATTTGGAGTTGTGTAGCTCAAGTTATGAGTCTCCAAAGTTGGGCAAATTTCTGGAATCAAACTGTGAGTAGGTTCGGTTTTTGTAGGCTTTGTGTTATCAATTGAACTCCGTTTTGAACGATTCTTGTTTCATTGGAATGTAGACTTAATTCTCTACGAAATAGGCACTAGTTTCACGAAATTTCCTTAAGAAATGAGAAAGAAAATTTGGTTGCAAGTTGGGTAAAGAGTTCTGTCCGATTTTGGTACCTCAGTGTAGTGTTTTGGTACCAACTGGATACTTATTTTGAAAAATAAAAATCGTGGGCAGAAACTACACTCAGAGGGCTTTCCAATGAGTGGTCTTTTGTTGAAATCCGATGTCGTTTGCTATTTTAATTAATTCGCCGAAGTAGGTGCACTGCTGTAGGAATTCAGAACTTGTGCTGTGTTGCACCTAGGCGCCAGTGTGCTGCCCAGTGTGCGCCTGTGTCTTAGTTGTGTTGCACTCTGTGTTGCTGTCTGTGTTGCGCCCAGATGTGGCGCAGGTTGCCTCTGCGCCAGTTTTGCTGTCTGTGTTGCTGTCTGTGTTGCGCCCAGATGTGGCGCAGGTTGCCTCTGCGCCAGTTTTGCTGTCTGTGTTGCTGTCTGTGTTGCGCCCAGATGTGGCGCAGGTTGCCTCTGCGCCAGTTTTGCTGTCTGTGTTGCTATCTGCGTTGCGCCCAGATGTGGCGCAGGTTGCCTCTGCGCCAGTTTTTGCTGTCTGTGTTGCGCCCAGATGTGGCGCAGGTTGCCTCTGCGCCAGTTCTTGCTGTTGTTTTGCCTAGTTGTGTTGCTGTCTTGGCGCAATGCTGCCAGTTTGCTGGCGCAGTGCTGCCCGATGTTGCCCGAGGTGTTTAAGTGCAGTTTTGCTTATTGTTGTCTGTCCCGTGTCAATGACTTAAAATAGTCTATTTAATTGGTGTTGGTGTAATTAGAGGATTAATTGCTAGCCTTAGAGCTATAATTGGAGGTGTGTTTATTGGTGTTGTATCTAATGGTGAAATCAATTATTGGTGATGGGTCTATGACCTCTTTTGGTGATGGTGAATTAATTAATAGCAATGGTGAGTCTATTAATTATTGGTGATTATGCTTATTGCTCATTATGGTGAATACGGTGTGTTGTGGTGCATTGTTCATGGCGTCACATAAACCATGTGCATTTAATGGTGAGTAGGCTTCAGCCTTATTATAAATTATTGGTGAGTGCCCTCAAGGCTTATTTTGGTGATGGATCCACATGCATATGCCCGTGGAGTTGGGTTGCATTTAATGCACTAATCATGCATTCGGTGATGTTTCTTGGTAATTGTAAATTTAATGGTGTATCTTGATATCGTTGTGAATTGGTGCTTCTAGTTGCTTTCCCTAGTATAATGCTTATCCTATATGCTATTATTTATGTAAAGAGACTCACCCTACTGCTTTTATGTTGCTTCTCATGTCGGCAACGTGCAGGTGATAGCGAGTGAAGGTTATCCTCATACCTTCTTCTAGTCGGTTGTGTCTGGCTCTGATACGTAGCACCGGGGAGGGGCGTCTTAGTTTACTTGTTATTCTTATTTTGATGTTATTAAACTGATATTTGGTGATGTATTGAGTATGTTCAAGACTTGTTGTTAATCCGCTGTGATGGTGATTATGTCACTACAGCAAAAAGTTGTTTAGGCAACAACAAAAAACCGTGGCCAGAAGTGACAAAACCGTGGCCAAAAGTGAAAAAACCGTGGCCTGAACTTTAGGCCACGGGTTTGCCACGGTTTTTTAGGCGCTGTCTAGGTGGCCGTCGCCTATTCCTTTAGTCCACGGTTTTGGCACATTAGGCCACGAATTATTAAAACTGTGGCTAGAGTTATTAAAACAGGCCACGGTTTATTAGTATAATTTCCGGCCACGGTTTTTAATTGGCCACACATAAATAACCGTAGCCTATGGGTTTAAGCCACGGTTTTCAATTGGCCACACATAAATAACCGTGGCCTAAAGTCCAGTTTTTTTTTTCTCTTTCAAATATCAATAATTAGTCACCATGAAATAGAAGAAGCCACAAAAATAGAAATTTTTAAGGCCTGTAGATACATTGTTAATGTTAATGTATATAGGTTAGCCTGTAGATCTTATAAAAAAATTCACCCAAAAGTCACAACAAAAATAGACACCAAAAACTTGAATTATAAGAGACCAATATCGAAACCAATTGGACAGATCATCTAAAAATAAACAACATACATGTATAAAATTATACATCATTTATGGATAAAGTCATCATCATTTGAAAGTACAAAGCATATTCATGCTTGAGGCCACGTATACAAAATAATTTTCATGCTTGTAGCTACATTGTTCTTCAAAATGCAAAAAGTAGTCTTTTCCGCTTGCATCACATCTGATCACTCTTCAAAACCTTCAAGATCATCTGAGTTAGCATAAATGTCTGCAAAATCTACATCTAGTTGAACCTCAATTGAAGGAGAGCTGATATCAAGCATCCATGTAGCCGGATTATAACCATCCTTGATTTTTGGAACCCCTGAGACAGCCTGAAGTATATGCACATTAGATGAAGTTAAGATCTATGAAGACTTCAAAGATGATAGATTGGGAAAAATTTCAACAACACTCACTTCGAAATATTCAACCAGTTTATATGAGTGGCGACCAAGAGGTCCGGCATAGATAACTTGTCCTCCTCTTTTCATCAACAATAACTATAGTAACAAAGAAATCAAAGATGAAGATATTTAATAATCGACCAAGGAAATAACATTGAAATACCACAGTCTACAGAGTCGTGACTTGCCTCATCAAATGCCTCAAAAATGTCTATGCTAGGTTGGTGAATTGTTCATACAACAGTTCTTCCTGTGTCGACTGTATTTCTCACAGTTCGCATATCAATAGCAGCAGCCCTAGCATCAAGGCCTGATGTTGGTTCATCCATGAAGATGATTGAAGGGTTTGCAACCAGCTCCACAGCAATAGTAAGTCTTTTTCTTTGTTCTGTTGATAGACCATCTACACCTGGAAGGCCCACAAGAGCATCTCTAAGTGGCTTAAGCTCAACCAACTCCATAACTTCTTCAACAAACATCTGCATCACCAATATAAATAGAATCAAAATTGTATTAAAAGAATTGCATAAAGACTTAGTTTGTTGTTAGTAACAAAGATTGTTCCAACACACCTTTCGTGTTTGCATCTTTACATCTGAAGGAAGACGAAGCCATGCCGAAAATAATAGTGACTCATAGACAGTAACATGTGGAGAATGAATGTCATTTTGTTCGTAGTAACCACTAATTCGAGCAAATGTTGATTGGTTCTTTGGGTAACCAGATATGCTAATACTTCATTCAATGTAGGGTTAAATATGTTTTTAGTCCCTACAAAATCGGCTCCTTCTAAGTTTAGTCCCTACATTAACGAAATAGGCGTTTTGGTCCTCATCTTATTTTTTCGTTTTCAATTTTAGTCCCTCATGACTTTTAATAGCGTTTCAAAACTTTTAATAGCGCTTTTTTGACCTTTTATAAGCGCTATTAAAAGTTTTGAAGCGCTATTAAAAGTCATGAGGGACTAAAATTGAAAACGAAAAAATAAGATGAGGACCAAAACGCCTATTTCGTTAATGTAGGGACTAAACATAGAAGGAGCCGATTTTGTAGGGACTAAAAACATATTTTACCCTTCAATGTATCCACCTGTTTTTCTTCCAGCTAATACATCCATGAGAGTTGTCTTCCCAGCACCACTAACACCTACAAGTGCTGTTAATATGCCTGGCCTAAATGCACCACTAACATCTTGTAGTAGTTGAAGTTGATCCTTATTGATTCCACGATCCTTATAAAGTGCACCTTCAATTTCTACTGATTCACACATGACAAACTGTATGGTGTTTCTCCAAGACAGTGATATTATTATAACCAAGTGTTCATATTATTGAATTATCATGGTGAGTCCAAAGTGTTCCAAAGTGTTCATATTATTATAAGAGAAAGTGACAAAATATGACTGATTGCTTCTTTACAAAGTCAAATTGGTTGAAATTCTATATTTCAACAAAGACATCATCTCCACAACAAGGTGCCAAAAAGGAAACCACAATTACTACTATGAATCAGCATCACCAGTTACCAAATTGGATATCCCATCACTGAATTAATATCCAAATCTGGTCATTCAATCATTAGTGCCATTCACGTCTATATCCAGCTATTGCTATATTTGCCAACAAGATAAGAAGGAAAAAGAACTGCATATATGCTAGCTAGTAGCTATTCACAAAGAATTGCATATCTATGTCATATACTCTAATGAAACTAGAAATATGATTATGATCCATGCCTTCTATATCATGTATTAACATTATAAATGATAAAATTATGATTTCATCAAATGTTAAAACTGATACGAATATGACAATTACAAGTTCTCACCCTTGCCGATGCGCCGGGCGGGGTCCGAACCACAGTTTGATCAATTCCATTCCAGTCCTTTGTAATTTCAGTTGCGGGTCTAAAATCCCACACAACAGCAGAATGCCCCGTCTAATTTCAGTTGCTTCTCTAAAATCTCACTCCAATACTGAAACAAAATTTAACAACCAAATTAACTCACCAAATCTCTCCTCACCAATATGATTCAGATCTTGGAAGCCCTAAACCTATTTAAAAGTAAACAACAATTAGGAATGTATGCAAACATACACATGTCCCTTGAAACTTGTCAGTTTTACTGCAGAAAATGACAATAAAATACTGAACACACTTCAAAAAATTGATAAAATAGAGTAGTCACAGCCCTTGTATTCCTATACAGGGGGTAGGCATCAAGTGAGGTCAATTAAACAACATTCCCATCCACACCTACTTCATTGACAGTAAAATCTGAATACCTATATAAAAAGTTCATTGATTCAGCATTAACAGCAACCTGATGCATTATTCCCAAATCACAATTCCCAATTCCCAAATTTCACAAACATAAAAATTGTGAAACTGATGTGCTGCAAAATCAAAGATGGAAATGTATAAATAAAAAAACGAAATGAAGAAGAACTGTGCTGGTGGAAAAAACAAAAATGAAATGCATAAACGAAGAAACGGAAATGCATTCAACCTTTGAAATTTTAGACGAACTGAACATGCTTCTAGCTCATGCAACAAAGAGAATAAATTATAGAACTGACTGATCGAATCAACCAGTGGAAGTTACCATTTTAGGAACACACAATGACACAATGGTATTAGAAATTTGAGATTAACATAGGGTTATATGTCAAAACTAGGGTTTCGATTTAGGAAAAGAAGAGATTGGGTTATGAGAACTTACCGAGGTAGAAGAGTACAGAGAGGCGGCCTAAAATGCTGGACGGTGAACGACGACTGTGAGTGGTGGCTCCAGTGGTGGCGCTATTCAGTATTGCGAAAGGGAGGGAGGGAGGAAATGACGTTAGTCAAAACAGTGATGGCTTATACAGACAGGGAAAGGGAGAAACAAGACTTACCTTGCCAGAAAACGAAGAGCGGTAGTGGTGGTTTGGTGCTAAACGCAGAGCTGGTGGCCATTCGACGTCTGCGTCCTCGCGATTGGCATCGTTCGTTTCTACAAAGAAGAAGAATAATAGTCTCTTCCGCGAAGAAGAAGAAGAAGAAGAAGAAGAAGGGTTTGGGGGAGAATGGGAGTTTCATTTCTGTGAAGAAGAAGAGGGGTTTGGGAAGAAGGGCTTCTTTCCGAGTAGTCTGCGAATAATAGTTTGCGTCTTTCGTTTCTAATAGCTAGCTCGAGGAGAATGCCGCAAAAATTTATCCCAAATATTTTGTTTGCCGCTAAGCTTTTTGGCAGACATTTGTTTAATTTTTTTAACCTATACCATCTTTAGTCCACGGTTTTTTTACTCAAAGGCTATACAGTAAGTTAACGAAACCTCAGCCTATACATGTTTAGTCCACGGTTTTAGGTATCCACACTTTTTTAACCGTCGCCTATACAATTTTAAACTGTGGCCTAACAGTAAGTTAACGAAACCGCAGCCTAATATCTATCTAGTTAGCCACACTTGTATACGCGTGGCCTATGTTGTG
Organism: Astragalus membranaceus; assembly: GCA_039519185.1. NCBI lineage: Eukaryota > Viridiplantae > Streptophyta > Magnoliopsida > Fabales > Fabaceae > Astragalus > Astragalus membranaceus. The sequence goes on along the minus strand of CM076850.1, from coordinate 29,553,180 downwards.
TTCAAGCCACAGTTTTTTAGCCGTGGCAATGAGTGGCGTGGCCTAAAGTCAAAAATGTTGTAGTGTGTTCATGCTGATGTAAATTAAACAGGTGATTGTGGGCTCGTCCCTTGACTGTGGTGCTATGTATCGTACTATTGGCTGTTGGATTTTGCCATTGATGTTGTTTGGTTTAATTGGAGTAAATGTAGCACTCTCTCGTGGTTGTTTTTTTATCTTTTCGAAAACTCTGATTTTATTTCAATTAAATAGTAGTGAATTAGAAGGGGGTGTTACACCAACTCTATAGAAAATTCCACTTCACGATCCGGAGGTAACGAAAGAACTTCATCAGGAAACACATCAAGAAATTCATTAACAACTTGCACAGAAGATAGATCTAGACCTGTCTCAGTGGATGCAGACAACATCATGACGTAAGCTTCTGCGCCTTGGAACAGATAGTTACTGGCCGAAGTGAAAGAAATAACAGCTTCAGAATTGGGCGGTTGTAGCTCCACTGACTCGGAGGCGAAACCGATAGTTCGATGAAAACAATCTATAGTCACATGGTTGGCCGTCATCCAACTCATTTCTAGGACAACGTCCATACCCTTCATTGGTAAACAAATGAAGTCTACCACAAAATTCCTGTCTCCAATGGATAAAATATAGTTTTCACATATCGCTTGGGTCTGAACACTACCGTCAGCAGCAGACTTAATGGAGATTGGTTGAGGCAAAGGAGTTAAAGCCAATCCCAACCGTTCAACACAAACTTGAGATATAAAACAATGGGTCGCACCCGAATCATATAAAATACTAACGGAGTTATTAAAAAGAGATCCCATACCCCTTAGTAGATTATCTGACGGTGTGACCTTCTGGGCGTCCAATGTAACGCCCCAAAATAATTTAATTATTTATTTAATTAAGTTATTTAAGGCTTACAATATTTATTTAATTTAATTAAATAATTCAAGGTTTAATTATTCTTATTTTATTTATTAGGAGGTGTTGTCACGGACTGAGTGGTGCGAGCAAGGGCCCGTGATCCACAATTAGGCCCGTGGCCCATTGCCTTGTCAAAGTATTCGACTCACAAGGGGTCTAGGGGTTAGTTTTCATTTTGTTACTCTATTGCAAAAAGAAAGAAAAGAAACGTAAAAGAGAGAGTGAGAAGAGAAAGAGTTGCGAAAGGAAGAGGAGAAGAAGAGGAGTGGGCGAATCACTCAAGAGGAGGAAGAGCTTGATTGGAGTCTTGCAATTTTTCCTTGGAGCTTTGCTAGCAATTCGACTTCCATAAGGTTAGGGGGTCCTCTTTTTGTTCATAATGATTTATGCGAATTGGTGATTGCTTAGGGTTAGGGTTCTAGGTTAGTTTTATGAATGAATTGTGATGTTGATGGTTAATTGATCGTATTGTGATGAATGATGTTGAATTGATATGTTGAAAATCGCATGATTGGTGTTTGAGTTGTTGATAATGCGAATTGGATATCATATGTTTGAATATATGACTATTTGATGCATACTTGGTGAAATTGAGAATCATGGTGACACTTGAATCATATATATATAATTGAGTGTTGGGTGATGTTAAATTGGTGATTGAAAGTGAGAAATTCTGGTTTTGGAAGCTCCTAGGCGCCTTGGGCGCCATATGTGTGTTGCTGAATTTTTGTGTTGTGCGCCATAGTCATGGGCGCCAGGCGCCCAGCAGTGTGCTGCGCCAGTTTTTCCAAATTCTGTTGCCCCTGTGTTGCCATTCTGTGTCACTGTGTTGCTGTGCCTGTTGCCCTGTGTTGCTGATTCTGTGTCACTGTGCTGCCAGTTTTGGCGCTAGTTGCTTGTGTCATGGGCGCCAAGGGCCCCAATATTCTGGTGATAGTTTTGTAAAAATTGGTTTCAGGTTTTCATATTCAGGTAAAATGGCTCGTGCAAAATGATTTTGGGCAACAAAAGAGTTGGGTTGCGTGTTTTCACTAGGCGCCTAGTGCATGGGCGCCAAAAATGATGTTCAGTTTTTGATGAAATTTTTATTGGGTTTTCATGTTCTGAGCATTTGGCTCGTGTAAAATCAATTTCGAAGAAAAATGAGTTTTGTTGCAAGTTGGTCTTAGGCGCCTAGTGCCTGGGCGCCGTGTTGCTGTGCTGGGCGCAATGCGCCTGTGTGCGCGTGTTGTTCCCCTGGGCGCCTAGCGCCTGTGCGCGTGCTGTTTCCCTGGGCGCCTAGCGCCTATGCGCGCTGTTGCTCCCTGGGCGCCATGCGCCAAGCCGTGTTGCCTTCCTGGGCGCCAAGCGCCTATGCGCGCCGTTGTTCCTGAGCGCCTATGCGCGTGTTGCCTCCCTGGTTCCAGGATGTCTAAGTATTTTTCCTATTTTGTTTTTAATGTAACTTTTGACTCGGTTATCCAAATTTAACGGTTCAAAATGCGTTTCGAAGCTAATTTCAGTGTCTATCCAATTGTTCCAATTTTATGCAAAAATAAATTATTTTGCTGGTGTTTCTGGGGTGATGGTGTTCAAGTGTCCAAATGGCTATTTTTACCCACTTTCCCTATGTCGTGTCAATATCCTAAGTTGGTCTATTTGAATTTGTGTTGGTGTGAGTGGTGGGCTGAATTGGTGAGTGTGATAAGGTGAGATTGGTGAGCAGAGGCTTCGGCCTAATTTTAATTTGGTGAGCTGATTAATGCACTATGGTGAGATTAGAAATTAAAATGGTGGATTGATTGAATTGTGGTGTGTTGTGATGCATTCTCCATAACACCTCATGAAACATGTGCATTATTGGTGAGCGGAGGCTTCGGCCTAGTTTTATTTGGTGAGCAGAGGCTACGGCCTATTTGTATTTGGTGACGGATCCGACATGCATGTACCCGTGGAGTTTGGGTTGCATTACATGCATAATCATATATTGTGTAGTGCTGTTTGGAAATAGAATGTTGATGTGATTGTTTCCATTGTTGTGAATTGGTGTGCCTGGTTTCCTTTTTCCTATGCAGTGCTTGATTCCCATATGTTATTAATTATGAAAAGAGACTCACCCTACTGCTTTTTGTTGCTTCTTATGTCGGCAACGTGCAGGTAATAACGAGTGAAGGATTCCTTTATGCCTTCGTCTGGTAGGAAGTGTCACGCTCTGATACGTAGCACCAGGGGGGGGTGTCCTATGTTTATGCATTATTTTTCCTAAAACTGTTAGATTTGATTGGTGATGTATTGGTTTTAAATTTTAGAACTCATATTTATTCCGCTGCTGGTGGTGATTGGATTTAGTTGATGCGAACTAAACATTTTCTTATGGTGTTATGTATCTTGATATTTATGGAGTAAGTGTAGCACTCGCTTGAATTGTTTTCAAAAAAAAAAAGAGACTCTGATTTTATTTAAAAAGTAAAGTTACTAGAAAGGGGGTGTTACATTAGTGGTATCAGAGCAGTTCGGTCTGTCCGGCCAAGTCGTCCTGTCATAGTGTCTTATGACAAATAGAATTGTTAGATTAGTTCTAAATTTCTGTTTGTGCTGCATTGATAGTTTGAAATGGCTGGGAGGAACGACGCTGCTCTTGCTGCTGCTTTGCAGGCTATGGCTCAGGCTGTTGGGAACCAGCAAAATGGTGCTGAGAATGCTGGGACTCGCAGTTTGGCCACGTTCCAGAGAGAGAATCCACCTGTCTTTAAGGGCAAGTATAATCCAGATGGTGCTCTGGCATGGCTGAAAGAGATTGAAAGGATATTTCGGGTCATGGATTGTAATGATGCGCAGAAGGTCAGGTATGGTACCCATACGCTGGCAGAGGAAGCTGATGATTGGTGGATGGAGGTGAGGCAGAGATTAGAAACTGCTAATGAAGAGATAACTTGGGCTGTTTTCCGTAGAGAGTTCTTGCGTAAGTATTTTCCTGAAGATGTGAGAGGTAAGAAAGAAATAGAATTCCTTGAGCTGAAGCAAGGAAGCATGTCAGTGACGGAGTATGCTGCCAAGTTCACTGAATTGGCTAAGTTTTATCCCCATTATGCTGATGCTGATTCTGAGTTCTCAAAGTGTATTAAGTTTGAGAATGGACTGAGGGCTGATATAAAGAAAGCTGTAGGGTACCAGAAGATTCGGGTATTCGCTGATTTGATCGACAGTTGCAGGATATATGAGGATGATAGTAATGCTCACTCCAAGGTCATGAGAGATTTGAGGGGTAAATTTCAGAATCGGGGTAAGCCATATGAGGTTCCAGCTGGTAAGGGTAAGCAGAGGTATGCTGATAATAAGAAAACAAGTGGGGGAGATGCCCCTGCTGTAACACCCCTTTCTACCCGTTACTTCGTTTATAAAAATCAGAGTTTGAAAATCTCGTTCATAGGGAAATGTTACACATACTTCAATAAAACGTCGCTTAGCAGTTTTGAAAAACAGTTCAACTCAATACTCATGCATTCGCGTAGCACATCACAAATAAAGAATCTCCAATCTCATTTCAACGTCACTTATAAAACTCAACATAACACAACCGAATACGCAGCGGAAAATAGTAAAACATAACCAAATAGTCCACATGGACATAATAATCAAAAATCATGAATAAATGCCGAGTTCGATATCCCCCCCCTGAGTGCTACGTATCAGAGCATGACGACTCGACTCAAAAGTGAAGCTAATACCTTCACTGGGAATCACCTGCACGTTACCAACACGGGGGTAACATTCAAACAGGAAAGGGTGAGCATCATTTCAGTCTATATAATAGAAAATGTGATAAGCACTAATCATAGGCTACGCACTAGAACAAATCAGCATCCTAACACCAAATACTCACATCATAGTCATCTCTTACGTCATTTACAATAACTCATTACATATCATGTAGATTTATGAAATGCAACCCACTCGCGGGTATATGCATGAAGGTACCTTTTCACAAAACGTCGCTTAGCCACTCAGGCCTTATCATCACTTAGCCACTCAGGCCTCAAAACATCACTGGGTTTATGCATATGGGCATGAGACACTATGACATGCACCACTCACAATACACACATACACAATTACTCAATTCATGGTCAACTATGTGACCCGTCACTTACCGGTTTGCCGAATAAAGGCACAGCACCTGTCATTTCACAATTCACACACAAATAACTTCACTTAGCCTTTTAGGCCTTAACATCACTTAGCCACTCAGGCCCCAAATGTCACTTACACATAAACATCATCCAACTCAAACATTAGCCACTGAGGGCAAAAACGTCATTTGACTAACCACCAAGGGCATCCTCGTCATTTACACATCATTATCATCAACTTTGGCCACTAGGGGCAAAACAGTCATTTGACTAGCCACCAAGGGCATCCTCGTCATTTACACATCATTATCATTAACTTTGGCCACTAGGGGCAAAACAGTCATTTTTGACACTACCGTGTTAAAACTGTTGTTTATACACCAAAAGGGATTATTAAAGAGTTCCACGTCATTTTTCAATGTCACTGGGACGATCACCGGGGGCAGCCACTTGGGCGCCCACAAACAGTCAGAAAATAACAACTTTTCATTTTAAAAATTGAACCCACAAATAGACAACGTAAAAAGCTTCACGGCACTTTTCGAATCGTTCAAAACGGACGTCTGAGTCAAAAGTTATGATAAAAACAATTTTGGAAAAATTAGGCAACATCCTGGGAACAGGCGCCTTAGGCGCCCAGGCAACCAGGCAACAAGTGCACAGGCGCCCAGCGCCCAGGCAACATCAACAACGCACGCAACACAGCATGGGCGCCTAGTGCCCAGGGGCAACAACGCGCGCGCACAGCGCAGCGCAACACGAACAAGACACGGGCGCCTAGCGCCCAGGGGGACAACAACGCAGGGAACACGCACGCCACAGGCGCCCAGCGCCCAGGCGCGCACACACGCACAGCACAACACAACATCAGGCGCCCAGCGCCCAGCACAGGCGCTTAGCGCCCAGCACACAGCAGCAACGTCCAGAATTTTACCAAAACGCTTTTTAACACTAAAAATTGTTTTCTTAACAATTCCAAATCATAAAAACTCAACATTTTCCCAGCAACTAAACATACACATATTTTAATCAATTTCTCAAAAATTCAATTGGGCATTGTCTTCCCTATCCCCTTGGCGCCCTAGGCGCCTATATACCATCCATCAAATCTTGCGAACAACACAAGCAAAATCCAACACAAATTCAGTTTCATGATCAATTCCACTTCGCATACACACATATATATATAATGGCCAAGAAACATCAAGAACTCAAGCATCTCTCCATTCGCATACATCTATATATAAAAGCCAACATCAACAATGCATCAAGAAACATCAAGAACTCAAACATCCCTCAATTCGCATACATCTATATATAAAAACCAACATCAACAATACATCAATAAATCTAGTCTAACCCTAGATCTAGAACTCATCATATGAAGTATTAGATAGAGTGATAGAGCTCCCCTAACCTCGAAATTGAAGAACGGAGGCTCCGGAGATAGTCACGTACAGGACCACAGCAACAAGATCACGTTCTTGCTCTTCCTTGGTTGCGACTTCTCTCCTCTTCCTCTTCTCTCCTTACGGCGCCCTTCCTTGCTCTCTCTCTCTCTCTCTATCTCACGCTCTTTCTTTCTTTCTTGCGTTTTCTCTTCTGATTTTGCGAATTGCCACCAACCCTAGACCCCAACTAAACCAACACTTCGCATATGACAAGAATAACGGGCTTGGGCTTCTCACTTAGGCCCAAGTCCATTTGGTTCAGCACCTCCACTTTCTAGTACTTCCTACGCATATCAGTATAAATTCAAATAATTAAATTACATCAAATAATTTAATTTAAATCCCCAATTACTTAATTAAATAAATTAATTAAATAATTTTAGGGTGTTACAACTCTCCCCCACTTAGAATATTTCGTCCTCGAAATTTTACCTGATCAAACAACTCTGGGTAGGATTCTCGCATCTTGCTCTCTAGCTCCCAAGTCATACTCTCGCCGGCAGCTCCTAGCCAAACCACTTTCACCAATGCAATCTCTTTGCCTCTAAGCGCTTTCACTTCACGATCCTCAACCCGTACGGGCATCGTCTCCACAGTGAGATTATCCCGCACCTCTACATCGTCCATATGGATCACATGAGATGGATCCGAAACATACTTCCGAAGTTGCGACACGTGAAACACGTCGTGCAAGTTCGAAAGATTTGGCGGTAAAGCCACTCTATAAGCCACATTTCCGATTCTTTCAGAAATCTGATAAGGACCAACAAATCGAGGAGTGAGCTTCTTCGATTTCAACGCTCGACCAACACCGGTAATAGGAGAAACCCTCAAGAACACATGCTCCCCCTCCTGAAATTCTAAATCCTTCCTCCGCTTGTCATGATAACTTTTCTGCCGACTCTGCGAAGCCTTCATCTTCTCACGGATCATCTTGATCTTCTCTGTAGTCTCCCGCACAATCTCCGGACCCAACACTACACTTTCTCCTGACTCATACCAACACAATGGCGTCCTACACTTTCGACCATACAATGCTTCAAACGGTGCCATCCCAATGCTGGAATGGTGACTGTTGTTATAAGTAAACTCAATCAACGCAAGGTAGGAATCCCATGATCCCCGCTGTTCCAATACACAAGCCCTCAACAAATCCTCTAACGACTGAATTGTCCTCTCTGATTGACCGTCTGTCTGGGGATGATACGCCGAACTCATTTTTAACTTAGAACCCAATTCTTTCTGCAAACTCTTCCAAAACTCGGAAGTGAACCTCGGATCCCTATCTGACACAATACTCTTCGGAACACCGTGCAGCCTCACAATCTCTTTGACATATACCTCTGCCAACCTCGACACCGGATAAGTGATATTAATAGGAATAAAATGAGCAGACTTCGTTAACCTATCAATGATCACCCAAATAGCGTCATGACCCTTAACTGTATTCGGTAACCCCGTCACAAAATCCATCGCTATGCTATCCCATTTCCACTCTGGGACTTCCAACGGTTGCATTAACCCTGCTGGCTTCTGGTGCTCGACCTTCGACTTTTGACAGGTCAAACAGGCATACACAAACTGTGCCACATCCCTCTTCATACCATACCACCAAAACATCTTTTTCAGATCTTGATACATCTTCGTTGCTCCAGGATGGATACTCAACTTGCTACGATGACCTTCCTCTAAAATTGCCTTTCTCATTTCTTCATCGTCTGGAACACAGATCCTACCCCGGAACCTCAACACGCCACTAGAATCTAATTTGAAATCTTCGTCTTCAAACTGACCGACCCCATTATTTAAATCCACCAGCTTGACATCTGTCTTCTGAGCTTCTCTAATGCTGCCCAGGAAATCATTGTCGATCTTTAACATTCCCAGCTTGACACTGCGAGGTGTCATCTTACAAACCAAACTCAAATCCCTGAATTCTTCAATTAACTCTAATTCTTTCACCATCATAGCCGACATATGCAAAGACTTTCTGCTTAAAGCATCAGCCACGACATTAGCCTTGCCGGGATGATAATTCAAACCGAAGTCATAATCCTTCAAGAGTTCCAACCACCGACGCTGCCTCATATTCAACTCTTTCTGATCGAACAGATACTTTAGACTCTTATGATCACTGAACACTTCGAACCTTGAACCATAAAGGTAGTGCCTCCAAATTTTAAGCACAAATACCACAGCAGCCAGCTCTAAATCATGCGTAGGGTAATTTTTCTCATGAATCCGCAATTGCCTCGACGCATACGCAACGACCTTCCCATCCTGCATCAACACACCACTGAGACCCATCTTCGAAGCGTCACAATACACAACGAACGGTTCCTCTGGATTAGGCAACGTCAAAACAGGCGACGTCGTCAATTTCTTTTTCAGTTCCATAAAACTTTCCTCGCACCGAGCATCCCAAACAAAAACTTTACCCTGGCAAGTCAACTGAGTCAATGGAAGGGCCAACTTGGAAAAACCCTCGATGAACCTCCTGTAGTACCCAGCCAGACCCAAAAAGCTTCTAATCTCTGTTACGGACTTCGGAGACTCCCACTCCAACACTGCTTCTACTTTTGCCGGATCAACCGCAATACCATTACCAGAAATCACGTGCCCAAGGAAACTCACCTCTTTCAGCCAGAACTCACACTTCGATAACTTAGCGTACAACTTTTTCTCTTTTAAAACTTCCAACACTGACTTCAGGTGCTCAACATGCTCTTCATCTGACTTAGAATAAACTAGAATATCATCTATGAAGATTACCACAAACCGATCTAGGTAATTATGGAAAATACGGTTCATATATTCCATAAATACACCAGGAGCATTGGTCACACCGAACGGCATCACTGAATACTCATAATGCCCATACCTTGTCCTGAACGCTGTCTTCTGAACATCTTCATCCTTCACTTTAATCTGATGATATCCGGACCTCAAATCAATTTTGCTGAAAACACGGGCACCCACTAACTGGTCCATCAGATCGTCGATCCTCGGAAGCGGATACTTATTCTTGATAGTTACCTTATTCAACTGACGATAGTCCACACATAACCTCATGCTCCCATCTTTCTTTTTCACTAACAATACCGGAGCTCCCCACGGTGATACACTCGGTCTTACAAATTTCTTCTCAAGCAATTCTTCAAGTTGCGTCTTCAACTCAGACAGTTCCGACGCCGACATTCTGTACGGAGCCATAGACACAGGCCTCGTACCAGGTACAAGATCAATCGAAAATTCAACTTCTCTTTCCGGTGGCACACCCGGAATTTCATCAGGAAAGACCTCAGGAAATTCACGTACTACCTTCAGTTCTTCAATAACAGCCTGACTCTCAGCAGACAACGAAGCCATCAACGCAAATAACTGAACTCCTTCTTTCTTCAATTTCTTCAACTGACCAGCAGACACCAAAACCGAACTTTCTTCACCGAAACTAACCGACTTGCTACGACAGTTGATATGAACGTGATTATTCTCTAACCAGTCCATGCCTAAGATTACATCCAGACCTCTCAATGGCAAACATACAAAATTCACAATAAAGTCCCTGCCGAAGATCGACACGGGACACTGAGAACACACCTGGGACGTAATCACCGACCCCTTCGCAGGAGTATCGACAACCATATCCCCACACATAGCAGATAAAACAAGACCCAATCGTTTACAGCAATCAACAGATATAAAACAATGGGTAGCACCAGTATCAATAAGAGATTTCAGAGAAGTACCATTAATAAAACACGTACCTCTAATCAGACCATCATCATCATCAGGCTCCTCTCCTCCCAATGCAAATACCTTCCCAGTAGACCTTTCCTTTTTCGGCTTTGTACACTTTGTACTGATATGCCCAGACTCACCACAGTTGAAACACACCACATCCTTGACCTTACACTCAGCTGCCATATGACCCTTTTTACCACAACGGTAGCAATTCCTGTCATCCGACCTGCATGTAGTACTCTTGTGGCCAGGCTTGCCACACTTATAACAGACAATGCTAGCAGGGGCATCTCCCCCACTAGGACCCTTACCTCCAGCAGCCTTCTGATAACTCTTACCCGCAGGAACCTCGTACGGCTTGCTTCGACTCTGAAACTTGCCCTTTCTCTCAGAAGCAGCTTTGTAGCGAGCAGTACTGTCCTCCTCGAAGATCCTGCAACTGTCAACCAGATCTGCGAACACACGAATCTTCTGATAACCAATGGCCTGTTTAATATCAGGCCTCAACCCATTCTCAAATTTGATGCATTTTGAAAATTCAGCCGTAGCCTCACTGTAGTGTGGATAAAATTTTGCTAGCTCCACAAATTTTGCCGCATAGGCAGTCACAGACATACCACCTTGCTTCAGCTCCAAAAACTCTATCTCTTTCTTCCCGCGGACGTCTTCAGGAAAATACTTTCTCAGAAATTCCCTGCTGAATACCTCCCAAGTAATCTCTTCCTGCACAGCCTCTAACCTCTGCCTAGTAGCCAACCACCAGTCGTCGGCCTCCTCGGCTAACATATGGGTACCAAAGCGGACCTTCTGCTCAACAGTACAGTTCATCACCCTGAAAATCCTCTCGATCTCCTTCAGCCAAGCCATAGCACCATCTGGATCATATTTGCCCTTAAAGGTGGGCGGATTCTCCCTCTGAAAGGTTGTCAGACTCCTAAAACCAGCATTATCCCCAGCATTCTGCTGACCCTGCATCGCCTGAGCCATAGCTTGCAATGCAGCAGCAAGAGCAGCGTCGTCTCGTCTGGCCATTCTAGCACTGCAACAGAAAACAGAATTCAGAAACGAGTAACAAACTCAATGTTACTCAACACGACGACTCAACTACCGGCCGGACAGACCGAACTGCTCTGATACCACTAATGTAACACCCCTTTCTACCCGTTACTTCGTTTATAAAAATCAAAGTTTGAAAATCTCGTTCATAGGGAAATGTTACACATACTTCAATAAAACATCGCTTAGCAGTTTTGAAAAACAGTTCAACTCAATACTCATGCATTCGCGTAGCACATCACAAATAAAGAATCTCCAATCTCATTTCAACGTCACTTATAAAACTCAACATAACACAACCCAATACGCAGCGGAAAATAGTAAAACATAACCAAATAGTCCACATGGACATAATAATCAAAAATCATGAATAAATGCCGAGTTCGATATCCCCCCCTGAGTGCTACGTATCAGAGCATGACGACTCGACTCAAAAGTGAAGCTAATACCTTCACTGGGAATCACCTGCACGTTACCAACACGGGGGTAACATTCAAACAGGAAAGGGTGAGCATCATTTCAGTCTATATAATAGAAAATGTGATAAGCACTAATCATAGGCTACGCACTAGAACAAATCAGCATCCAAACACCAAATACTCACATCATAGTCATCTCTTACGTCATTTACAATAACTCATTACATATCATGTAGATTTATGAAATGCAACCCACTCGCGGGTATATGCATGAAGGTACCTTTTCACAAAACGTCGCTTAGCCACTCAGGCCTTATCATCACTTAGCCACTCAGGCCTCAAAACATCACTGGGTTTATGCATATGGGCATGAGACACTATGACATGCACCACTCACAATACACACATACACAATTACTCAATTCATGGTCAACTATGTGACCCGTCACTTACCGGTTTGCCGAATAAAGGCACAGCACCTGTCATTTCACAATTCACACACAAATAACTTCACTTAGCCTTTTAGGCCTTAACATCACTTAGCCACTCAGGCCCCAAATGTCACTTACACATAAACATCATCCAACTCAAACATTAGCCACTGAGGGCAAAAACGTCATTTGACTAACCACCAAGGGCATCCTCGTCATTTACACATCATTATCATCAACTTTGGCCACTAGGGGCAAAACAGTCATTTGACTAGCCACCAAGGGCATCCTCGTCATTTACACATCATTATCATTAACTTTGGCCACTAGGGGCAAAACAGTCATTTTTGACACTACCGTGTTAAAACTGTTGTTTATACACCAAAAGGGATTATTAAAGAGTTCCACGTCATTTTTCAATGTCACTGGGACGATCACCGGGGGCAGCCACTTGGGCGCCCACAAACAGTCAGAAAATAACAACTTTTCATTTTAAAAATTGAACCCACAAATAGACAACGTAAAAAGCTTCACGGCACTTTTCGAATCGTTCAAAACGGACGTCTGAGTCAAAAGTTATGATAAAAACAATTTTGGAAAAATTAGGCAACATCCTGGGAACAGGCGACTTAGGCGCCCAGGCAACCAGGCAACAAGTGCACAGGCGCCCAGCGCCCAGGCAACATCAACAACGCACGCAACACAGCATGGGCGCCTAGCGCCCAGGGGCAACAACGCGCGCGCACAGCGCAGCGCAACACGAACAAGACACGGGCGCCTAGCGCCCAGGGGGACAACAACGCAGGGAACACGCACGCCACAGGCGCCCAGCGCCCAGGCGCGCACACACGCACAGCACAACACAACATCAGGCGCCCAGCGCCCAGCACAGGCGCTTAGCGCCCAGCACACAGCAGCAACGTCCAGAATTTTACCAAAACGCTTTTTAACACTAAAAATTGTTTTCTTAACAATTCCAAATCATAAAAACTCAACATTTTCCCAGCAACTAAACATACACATATTTTAATCAATTTCTCAAAAATTCAATTGGGCATTGTCTTCCCTATCCCCTTGGCGCCCTAGGCGCCTATATACCATCCATCAAATCTTGCGAACAACACAAGCAAAATCCAACACAAATTCAGTTTCATGATCAATTCCACTTCGCATACACACATATATATATAATGGCCAAGAAACATCAAGAACTCAAGCATCTCTCCATTCGCATACATCTATATATAAAAGCCAACATCAACAATGCATCAAGAAACATCAAGAACTCAAACATCCCTCAATTCGCATACATCTATATATAAAAACCAACATCAACAATACATCAATAAATCTAGTCTAACCCTAGATCTAGAACTCATCATATGAAGTATTAGATAGAGTGATAGAGCTCCCCTAACCTCGAAATTGAAGAACGGAGGCTCCGGAGATAGTCACGTACAGGACCACAGCAACAAGATCACGTTCTTGCTCTTCCTTGGTTGCGACTTCTCTCCTCTTCCTCTTCTCTCCTTACGGCGCCCTTCCTTGCTCTCTCTCTCTCTCTCTATCTCACGCTCTTTCTTTCTTTCTTGCGTTTTCTCTTCTGATTTTGCGAATTGCCACCAACCCTAGACCCCAACTAAACCAACACTTCGCATATGACAAGAATAACGGGCTTGGGCTTCTCACTTAGGCCCAAGTCCATTTGGTTCAGCACCTCCACTTTCTAGTACTTCCTACGCATATCAGTATAAATTCAAATAATTAAATTACATCAAATAATTTAATTTAAATCCCCAATTACTTAATTAAATAAATTAATTAAATAATTTTAGGGTGTTACAACTGCGAAGGTTGTGTGCTACAGGTGTGGCAAGCCGGGTCACAAGAGTTTTGACTGCTCGGATAATAAATGTTTCAAGTGCGGTAAAGAAGGTCATGTGGCTGCGAAATGTGAGAAAAGGGATGTGGTGTGCTACAACTGTGGGGAATCAGGTCATATTAGTACTAAGTGTACTAAGCCGAAGAAAGAGAAGTCCCATGGAAAAGTGTTTGCTCTCGCAGGATCAGAGGATACTAATGAGATTAGAGGTACATGTTTTATTAATGGTATTCCTTTGATTGCTATTATTGATACTGGTGCTACGCATTCATTTATTGCTGCTTTATGTGCTGAGAAATTGGACCTTGTTTTATCTTCTATGATGAGGGAGATGGTTATTGACACTCCAGCTAAGGGTTCAGTAACTACCTCTCTTGTGTGTGCTAAGTGCCCTCTGTCAATCTTCGGCAGAGATTTTCTTGTTGATCTTATTTGTTTGCCGTTGGGAGGGTTGGATGTCATTCTTGGTATGGACTGGTTAGTAGTTAACCATGTGCATATTAATTGTTTTCGAAGATCTGTGAGTTTCCTTCCTCCCGAAGAAGAAGAATCTGTTTTGTTGCCTGCTGGTCAATTGCATAAGGTAATGAAAGAGGGAGTTCATCTGTTTGCTTTGATGGCGTCATTGTCTGCTGAGAATCAGACAATCATTGAAGGGGTACAAGTGGTGTGTGAGTTTCTTGAAGTGTTCCCGGATGAAATTCCAAGTGTTCCGCCAGAGAGGGAGGTTGAGTTTGCTATTGATCTTATACCTGGTACTAGGCCTGTGTCTATGGCACCGTACCGGATGTCAGCCTCAGAGTTGTCTGAATTGAAAAAGCAATTAGAAGATCTACTTGAGAAGAAATTTGTAAGGCCAAGTGTGTCACCATGGGGTGCTCCGGTATTGTTAGTGAAAAAGAAGGACGGGAGTATGAGGCTTTGTGTCGATTATAGGCAGTTGAACAAAGTGACAATAAAGAATAGGTATCCGCTTCCCAGAATTGATGATCTGATGGACCAGTTGGTAGGTGCTAAGGTGTTTAGTAAAATCGATTTGAGGTCGGGTTATCACCAGATCAAGGTAAAGGATGAAGACATTCAGAAGACCGCTTTCAGAACGATTTGGTGAAAGTGGTTTGGTTAGGAGCTGCTGGTGAGAGTATGACTTGGGAGCTGGAGAGTAAGATGCGGGAAGCATATCCGGAGTTGTTTGATTCAGGTAATTTCGAGGACGAAATATCCTAAGTGGGGGAGAGTTGTAACGCCCCAAAATAATTTAATTATTTATTTAATTAAGTTATTTAAGGCTTACAATATTTATTTAATTTAATTAAATAATTCAAGGTTTAATTATTCTTATTTTATCTATTAGGAGGTGTTGTCACGGATTGAGTGGTGCGAGCAAGGGCCCGTGATCCACAATTAGGCCCGTGGCCCATTGCCTTGTCAAAGTATTCGACTCACAAGGGGTCTAGGGGTTAGTTTTCATTTTGTTACTCTATTGCAAAAAGAAAGAAAAGAAACGTAAAAGAGAGAGTGCGAAGAGAAAGAGTTGCGAAAGGAAGAGGAGAAGAAGAGGAGTGGGCGAATCACTCAAGAGGAGGAAGAGCTTGATTGGAGTCTTGCAATTTTTCCTTGGAGCTTTGCTAGCAATTCGACTTCCATAAGGTTAGGGGGTCCTCTTTTTGTTCTTAATGATTTATGCGAATTGGTGATTGCTTAGGGTTAGGGTTCTAGGTTAGTTTTATGAATGAATTGTGATGTTGATGGTTAATTGATCGTATTGTGATGATTGATGTTGAATTGATATGTTGAAAATCGCATGATTGGTGTTTGAGTTGTTGATAATGCGAATTGGATATCATATGTTTGAATATATGACTATTTGATGCATACTTGGTGAAATTGAGAATCATGGTGACACTTGAATCATATATATATAATTGAGTGTTGGGTGACGTTAAATTGGTGATCGAAAGTGAGAAATTCTGGTTTTGGAAGCTCCTAGGCGCCTTGGGCGCCATATGTGTGTTGCTGAATTTTTGTGTTGTGCGCCATAGTCATGGGCGCCAGGCGCCCAGCAGTGTGCTGCGCCAGTTTTTCCAAATTTTGTTGCCCCTGTGTTGCCATTCTGTGTCACTGTGTTGCTGTGCCTGTTGCCCTGTGTTGCTGATTCTGTGTCACTGGGCTGCCAGTTTTGGCGCTAGTTGCTTGTGTCATGGGCGCCAAGGGCCCCAATATTCTGGTGATAGTTTTGTAAAAATTGGTTTCAGGTTTTCATATTCAGGTAAAATGGCTCGTGCAAAATGATTTTGGGCAACAAAAGAGTTGGGTTGCGTGTTTTCACTAGGCGCCTAGTGCATGGGCGCCAAAAATGATGTTCAGTTTTTGATGAAATTTTTATTGGGTTTTCATGTTCTGAGCATTTGGCTCGTGTAAAATCAATTTCGAAGAAAAATGAGTTTTGTAGCAAGTTGGTCTTAGGCGCCTAGTGCCTGGGCGCCGTGTTGCTGTGCTGGGCGCAATGCGCCTGTGTGCGCGTGTTGTTCCCCTGGGCGCCTAGCGCCTGTGCGCGTGCTGTTTCCCTGGGCGCCTAGCGCCTATGCGCGCTGTTGCTCCCTGGGCGCCATGCGCCAAGCCGTGTTGCCTTCCTGGGCGCCAAGCGCCTATGCGCGCCGTTGTTCCTGAGCGCCTATGCGCGTGTTGCCTCCCTGGGCGCCCAGCGCCCATGCGCCAGTTCCAGGATGTCTAAGTATTTTTCCTATTTTGTTTTTAATGTAACTTTTGACTCGGTTATCCAAATTTAACGGTTCAAAATGCGTTTCGAAGCTAATTTCAGTGTCTATCCAATTGTTCCAATTTTATGCAAAAATAAATTATTTTACTGGTGTTTCTGGGCTGATGGTGTTCAAGTGTCCAAATGGCTATTTTTACCCACTTTCCCTATGTCGTGTCAATATCCTAAGTTGGTCTATTTGAATTTGTGTTGGTGTGAGTGGTGGGCTGAATTGGTGAGTGTGATAAGGTGAGATTGGTGAGCAGAGGCTTCGGCCTAATTTTAATTTGGTGAGCTGATTAATGCACTATGGTGAGATTAGAAATTAAAATGGTGGATTGATTGAATTGTGGTGTGTTGTGATGCATTCCCCATAACACCTCATGAAACATGTGCATTATTGGTGAGCAGAGGCTTCGGCCTAGTTTTATTTGGTGAGCAGAGGCTACGGCCTATTTGTATTTGGTGACGGATCCGACATGCATGTACCCGTGGAGTTTGGGTTGCATTACATGCATAATCATATATTGTGTAGTGCTGTTTGGAAATAGAATGTTGATGTGATTGTTTCCATTGTTGTGAATTGGTGTGCCTGGTTTCCTTTTTCCTATGCAGTGCTTGATTCCCATATGTTATTAATTATGAAAAGAGACTCACCCTACTGCTTTTATGTTGCTTCTTATGTCGGCAATGTAACACCCCGAAATTAATTAAATAGTTATTTAGTATTTAGTTAATTAAATTAAATAGGAGTTGGTGATAGAAATAATAATAATAATAATAATGATGATAATAATAATAATAATATTGGGTGGTTTTAGTTATTATTATATTATTTTATTTATCTGAAGCGGGTGGTGTTGGTACTTCGGAGGTGTTATGATTGGCCCAGTGCGCCAAGCCCAAGCCCGTAGACTTGAGCTGCTAGGCGCTAGGTTAGTGAAGTGGTGCCTCATTTGTGAAAAAAGAAAAGAAAGCGTGAGTTGAGAGAAGAGAAAGGAGAGAGCGTGAGAAGAGAGAAAGAAAAGAGAAAAACGGCTAAGGGAGAAGAAAGAAGGAGAGAGGGGTGCGACTTCCATAGGAGAGGAGAAGAGCTCAGTTGCTGTGGTTACTCGGTGTGCACGTGGAGGGGTCTCCGTCTTCGGTGAAACTAAGGTAAGGGTGGGTCTTGCCTTATAATAGGGATCATAATGGGATGTATGTAGGGGTTAGGATCTATGTCGTTTTTGTATTGATTTTGATATTGATGAGTTGTATGTATGTATTGATCACTATATGGCTTGTTGATGTTTTGCGAATTGTTCATATAAGTGATGAATTTAGAATTGCGTGCCAAGTGCTCGAATGAATGTATAATTGATGTTGTTCTTGTGCATAATATGTAAATTGACGTTTTTGGTGTGATTGGTGTGCGAGTTGATTGGACTATGTTGCTCAAAAATTCAATTGTTGTGTTATAGGCGCATAAGGCACCATTGTAGTATTTTTAGTGTTGCTGGAAATTGTTGTCTAGGTGCGGAATTAGGCGCTCTTGAGTGGGGTGCCCCGCGCCAAGTATTGACGTTGTCGGACTTTTGGTCATGGAAGTAGGCGCCCTTGTGCTAGGCGCCCCGTGCCACATTATTGTGTATTGGCTAAGTGTATTTTGTGTTGTGTTGGTGTGCCATATGCTAAGTGCATCTTATGATATGTTTGTGTGCCAAGTGCCAAGTTAGTGTGTGTGTGGGTGATGCTTGGTGTGGGTGTGTGTATAGGCGCAATGGTGATGGTGATGATGGTTGTCAATATGGTTTTGGTGTTTTCAAATAAAATTGATTTTTTGGGGTGAGTGAGGATTTTAGATGGTGGAAAAGAAATATAATTTTGATGTTTTAAAATTGAGGAGAAATGATGTTTGGGCTGAATTTATATAAAAATCTGGTTTTGACAGTGTGCTGGGCGCCAGGTGCCTGTGCTGGGCGCCAGGTGCCTGTGCTGGGCGCCAAGGCGCTGTGTGTGTGTGCTGGGCAAGTGTGGCGCGCGCCTGGGCGCTGGGCGCCTGTTGTGCGTGCGCTGTGTTGCGCGCTGGGCGCTGGGCGCCTGCTTGCGTGCGTGGGTGTGTGTGGCGCGCGCCTGGGCGCTGGGCGCCTGTTGTGTGCGCGGGGCGTGCGTGTGTTGCGCGCTGGGCGCCAGTGCGTGTGTTGCCTGGGCGCTGGGCGCCTAAGGCGCCAGTTCCCAGCAGTGTTGCCTAATTTCTTCCAAATTTGTTTTTAACGTAACTTTTGACTCGGGTGTCCGTTTTAGGTGTTTCAAAGTGCGTTACGACGCTTATTTAATTGTCTATCTGTTTGTCCAGGCCAAAACCAAAATTTAATATTTTTCCCCGGTCGTTCTGAAAGTCCCAAGTGACTGTGTCCTAGTTGTTGTTTGGTTTGGAAATCGCTACTGTTCCTCTTTAATAAAATGTTGGTGTTCTTCATGAGACTAAGGTGCTGTTCCTTGTAATTTTAAATGGTGTTGTCACGGTGAAAATAATGTGCTGTGTAATAGTGTGGTATGCAAATATATATATATATATATATATATATATATATATATATATATATATATATATATATATATATATATATATATGGTGTATATTATTATTGGTGAATGGGGTCTGTAATCCTCTTTTGATATGTTGGTGAATTATGCTATGGCATTATTTATTTGGTGATTCTGGTGTGTGATGCATAGTCATGGTGTCGCATAATCATATGCATGATTTTGGTGAATAGGCTTCGGCCTCGGGCTTCGGCCTTATTATAAATTTTGGTGAATGCCCTCAAGGCTCATTTTGGTGAATGGATCCACATGCATATGCCCAGTGGAGTTTTGGGTTGCATCTCATACAATAAACATACAGTTGGTGAATGTTTTAGTGAATATTTATTTGCTGATTACTTGGTGATTATTTATTTGGTGATACTTGGTGAATATTTATTTGGTGATTACTTGGTGATTATTTATTTGGTGATTGTTTGGTGAATATTAAGTTGGTGCTGAACTGGTGATTAAAGTGATTATTGTTGTGTTTTGATGTAGTCCTGTATCTGTATATACTACTCCTTATGTACTTTATTATGGGGTTTGAGACTCACCCCTTTGTTGATTTTACCTTACAGGTAACCGTACTTGAAGGCTTTGACCTTCATTCCCTTGAGTTCGAGTCGCTCTGATACGTAGCACCTGGGGGGCGTCTTATTAGATAGTGACTTTGTCTTGTACGACTTATTGGATTTTGTTTTAACGTTGTAACTGTATTTTTGAGTAATGGCCGCCCATGATGCCACGTAATGTTTTTAATTTAAGTTAAACAAATGACGTGTTTTTGAAGTAATTGTAGCATTCCGTTTCAAGAAAAATAATTTGTGCACTCTGATAATTGATATAAATGAAAAGGGTAGAAACGGGTGTTACAAGTTGGTATCAGAGCAGTTCGGTCTGTCCGGCCGGTAGTCGAGTCGTCGTGTTGAGTAACATTGAGTTTGTTACTCGTTGCTGAATTCTGTTTTATATTCCAGTGCTAGAAT
Organism: Astragalus membranaceus; assembly: GCA_039519185.1. NCBI lineage: Eukaryota > Viridiplantae > Streptophyta > Magnoliopsida > Fabales > Fabaceae > Astragalus > Astragalus membranaceus. The sequence continues at coordinate 29,532,843 of CM076850.1, read as the reverse complement.
GGCCAGACGGGACGATGTTGCACTTGCTGCTGCCTTGCAGGCTATAGCCGGGGCAATGGGTAATATACCCGGTGTTGTTAATGACGGGACGCGCAATTTGGCTACGTTCCAGAGAGAGAACCCACCCACCTTTAAGGGTCGGTACAACCCGGATGGAGCGTTGTCATGGCTGAAGGAGATAGAGCGGGTCTTTCGTGTCATGGAGTGTACTCCGGCTCAGAAAGTGAAGTTTGGGACTCATATGCTAGCAGAGGAAGCTGACGACTGGTGGTTGGGAATGCTGCGAAGATTGGAAAATGCTGGTGAGGAAGTGACTTGGGAGGTTTTCACAAGAGAGTTCAAGAGGAAGTATTACCCTGAGGATGTGCGAGCCAAGAAAGAAGTGGAGTTTTTAGAGCTGAAGCAGGGAGACAAGACTGTGGCTGATTATGCCGCCAAGTTTGAGGAGCTGGCTCAATTTTGTCCTTATTATGCTAACGATGCCAATTCTGAATTTTCAAAATGTGTCAAGTTCGAGAGTGGTCTACGTCCTGATATAAAGAAAGCAATTGGATATCAAGAGGTTCGGGTCTTCGCTAGATTAGTTGATAAGTGTAGGATCTATGAGGAAGACAGTTCTGCTGCTTACAAGGCTGTGAAGGAGAAGAGAAATTCTCAGTTTAGGGGGAAGCCCTATGACGTTTCAGGTGGTAAAGGAAAAGGAGAGGAGAGTTCGGGCAGGAAGCCAAGTGGGGGAGACGCTACTGCGGACATTGTGTGTCATAAGTGTGGAAAGCCGGGACATAAGAGTCCCGATTGCATGACCTTCAAATGTTTCAAGTGTGGCAAGGAAGGCCACGTAGCTGCTAAGTGCGAGAAGAGAGACGTTGTTTGCTACAACTGTGGGGAGATGGGACATATTAGTACTAAGTGTTCCAAGCCGAAGAAAGAGAAGTCTAGTGGGAGGGTGTTTGCCTTGGTGGGCACTGAGTCTTCTGAAGAATGATGATCATTTCGGAGGTATGTGTTTCGTTAAAGTTTTCCGTTAAACCTATTGTCGATACCGATGCCGCTCACTGTTTTAATACTGCTGAATGTTGTGAATGCTTAAGTCTTGTGTTGTTTTCTCTCATTGGTCTTATGTTGCCTGGTGTGTTCTTTGTGTCCCTTGTCGATCTTCGACAGAGACCTTGTTGCGAGTTTTGTCGTTTGTTGTTGGGTGAATTAATTGTAATCGTGGGTACGGACTAGTTAGAGCATAACCGTGAGGATGTCAATTGTCGTAGCCAGCTGGTGAGTTAAGGAGATGTTGATGCGAATTTTCGAGGACGAAAATAATCTAAGTGGGGGAGAGTTGTAACACCCCGAAATTAATTAAATAGTTATTTAGTATTTAGTTAATTAAATTAAATAGGAGTTGGTGATAGAAATAATAATAATAATAATAATGATGATAATAATAATAATAATATTGGGTGGTTTTAGTTATTATTATATTATTTTATTTATCTGAAGGGGGTGGTGTTGGTACTTCGGAGGTGTTATGATTGGCCCAGTGCGCCAAGCCCAAGCCCGTAGACTTGAGCTGCTAGGCGCTAGGTTAGTGAAGTGGTGCCTCATTTGTGAAAAAAGAAAAGAAAGCGTGAGTTGAGAGAAGAGAAAGGAGAGAGCGTGAGAAGAGAGAAAGAAAAGAGAAAAACGGCTAAGGGAGAAGAAAGAAGGAGAGAGGGGCGCGACTTCCATAGGAGAGGAGAAGAGCTCAGTTGCTGTGGTTACTCGGTGTGCACGTGGAGGGGTCTCCGTCTTCGGTGAAACTAAGGTAAGGGTGGGTCTTGCCTTATAATAGGGATCATAATGGGATGTATGTAGGGGTTAGGATCTATGTCGTTTTTGTATTGATTTTGATATTGATGAGTTGTATGTATGTATTGATCACTATATGGCTTGTTGATGTTTTGCGAATTGTTCATATAAGTGATGAATTTAGAATTGCGTGCCAAGTGCTCGAATGAATGTATAATTGATGTTGTTCTTGTGCATAATATGTAAATTGACGTTTTTGGTGTGATTGGTGTGCGAGTTGATTGGACTATGTTGCTCAAAAATTCAATTGTTGTGTTATAGGCGCATAAGGCACCATTGTAGTATTTTTAGTGTTGCTGGAAATTGTTGTCTAGGTGCGGAATTAGGCGCTCTTGAGTGGGGTGCCCCGCGCCAAGTATTGACGTTGTCGGACTTTTGGTCATGGAAGTAGGCGCCCTTGTGCTAGGCGCCCCGTGCCACATTATTGTGTATTGGCTAAGTGTATTTTGTGTTGTGTTGGTGTGCCATATGCTAAGTGCATCTTATGATATGTTTGTGTGCCAAGTGCCAAGTTAGTGTGTGTGTGGGTGATGCTTGGTGTGGGTGTGTGTATAGGCGCAATGGTGATGGTGATGATGGTTGTCAATATGGTTTTGGTGTTTTCAAATAAAATTGATTTTTTGGGGTGAGTGAGGATTTTAGATGGTGGAAAAGAAATATAATTTTGATGTTTTAAAATTGAGGAGAAATGATGTTTGGGCTGAATTTATATAAAAATCTGGTTTTGACAGTGTGCTGGGCGCCAGGTGCCTGTGCTGGGCGCCAGGTGCCTGTGCTGGGCGCCAAGGCGCTGTGTGTGTGTGCTGGGCAAGTGTGGCGCGCGCCTGGGCGCTGGGCGCCAGTTGTTCGTGCGCTGTGTTGCGCGCTGGGCGCTGGGCGCCTGCTTGCGTGCGTGGGTGTGTGTGGCGCGCGCCTGGGCGCTGGGCGCCTGTTGTGCGCGCGGGGCGTGCGTGTGTTGCGCGCTGGGCGCCAGTGCGTGTGTTGCCTGGGCGCTGGGCGCCTAAGGCGCCAGTTCCCAGCAGTGTTGCCTAATTTCTTCCAAATTTGTTTTTAACGTAACTTTTGACTCGGGTGTCCGTTTTAGGTGTTTCAAAGTCCGTTACGACGCTTATTTAATTGTCTATCTGTTTGTCCAGGCCAAAACCAAAATTTAATATTTTTCCCCGGTCGTTCTGAAAGTCCCAAGTGACTGTGTCCTAGTTGTTGTTTGGTTTGGAAATCGCTACTGTTCCTCTTTAATAAAATGTTGGTGTTCTTCTTGAGACTAAGGTGCTGTTCCTTGTAATTTTAAATGGTGTTGTCACGGTGAAAATAATGTGCTGTGTAATAGTGTGGTATGCAAATATATATATATATATATATATATATATATATATATATATATATATATATATATATATATATATATATGGTGTATATTAATATTGGTGAATGGGGTCTGTAATCCTCTTTTGATATGTTGGTGAATTATGCTATGGCATTATTTATTTGGTGATTCTGGTGTGTGATGCATAGTCATGGTGTCGCATAATCATATGCATGATTTTGGTGAATAGGCTTCGGCCTCGGGCTTCGGCCTTATTATAAATTTTGGTGAATGCCCTCAAGGCTCATTTTGGTGAATGGATCCACATGCATATGCCCAGTGGAGTTTTGGGTTGCATCTCATACAATAAACATACAGTTGGTGAATGTTTTAGTGAATATTTATTTGGTGATTACTTGGTGATTATTTATTTGGTGATACTTGGTGAATATTTATTTGGTGATTACTTGGTGATTATTTATTTGGTGATTGTTTGGTGAATATTAAGTTGGTGCTGAACTGGTGATTAAAGTGATTATTGTTGTGTTTTGATGTAGTCCTGTATCTGTATATACTACTCCTTATGTACTTTATTATGGGGTTTGAGACTCACCCCTTTGTTGATTTTACCTTACAGGTAACCGTACTTGAAGGCTTTGACCTTCATTCCCTTGAGTTCGAGTCGCTCTGATACGTAGCACCTGGGGGGCATCTTATTAGATAGTGACTTTGTCTTGTACGACTTATTGGATTTTGTTTTAACGTTGTAACTGTATTTTTGAGTAATGGCCGCCCATGATGCCACGTAATGTTTTTAATTTAAGTTAAACAAATGACGTGTTTTTGAAGTAATTGTAGCATTCCGTTTCAAGAAAAATAATTTGTGCACTCTGATAATTGATATAAATGAAAAGGGTAGAAACGGGTGTTACAGGCAACGTGCAGGTAATAACGAGTGAAGGATTCCTTTATGCCTTCGTCTGGTAGGAAGTGTCACGCTCTGATACGTAGCACCAGGGGGGGTGTCCTATGTTTATGCATTATTTTTCCTAAAACTGTTAGATTTGATTGGTGATGTATTGGTTTTAAATTTTAGAACTCATATTTATTCCGCTGCTGGTGGTGATTGGATTTAGTTGATGCGAACTAAACATTTTCTTATGGTGTTATGTATGTTGATATTTATGGAGTAAGTGTAGCACTCGCTTGAATTGTTTTCAAAAAAAAAAGAGACTCTGATTTTATTTAAAAAGTAAAGTTACTAGAAAGGGGGTGTTACATCCAAGGTGTAAACCCTCCCATGAGTTGTAGTAGCAGCAGGGTTATCTCCTTGACTCTTCTCCTTCACTTGGCAGTCTCGTGCATAATGACCCTCTTTCTTGCAGTAATAACACTGGTTGGATCCCATCTGGCATTTACCCTGATGATACTTTCCACAGTTGGAACATGTACTGAACCTTGAGGAGTTCGACGACTGAACCTGTTTCCCTTTGTCGGAGTTGTGCCTGGGACCCATTTGATTGTTGGATGATCCAACATTCTTCTTATTCTGATGGAATACTTTCCCTGCTTGAATATAACCTCTTTAAATCACTCTCAGCTATGTATGCTTGCTGAACCATGGCGGCATAGTTAGTATAAGCAAAAGAACTAAGACTCTGAGCAATGTCTTCCTTTAGCCCATACTTGAACCTATCAGTTTTCCACTTGTCATTGGGAGCATACCCGGCCAAACCCGAAGAATTGATATAACTCTTCAAACTTAGCCGCGTACTGCCCACAGTTGAACTTCCTTGAGTGAGAGTCAAAAATTCATTCTCCTTGTCAAATCTCATAGCTGTCGGAAAGATTTGCTCCAAAAATACCTGCCTGAAATGTTCCCAAGTGTGGGGAGTACCCATAGTTGCCATCATGGCTTTGGCGTTAGTCCACCAGTTGTTAGCTTCTCCCTTCAGCATATGTGTCGCCAATCTCAGCTTGTCCTCATCAGTGACCTGCATAGCTAAGAAAATCTTCTCTATGTCATCCAGTCAATGCTGGGCTTCCATGACATCCGGTCCTCCTCTGAACTCGGACGACTTCATTTTCAGAAATTCAGAGAAAACCCTCCTTGGGTCAACTTGAGGCTCAGGAACTTGCTGAGGCTGAGCTTGAGCATTCTGTTGCATTAGTAACATAGTGTAACACCCCGATAATTTCTAACTTGTAGAAACTACCGAAATGCACTACTGGCATACATCAGAGTGACTTTCCTTTTTAAAATATTGAACACATTCTAGACTTCGATGAAACTCATCAAACGCACTTACATATCTGAACATAATATAAATAAAGTCGGTCCTCACATAACTCAAACTAGTGTTCAATACTCAAAACCGAAAGTCTGCGGAAGCGATTTACAACTTCATGACATAAGTCGTACAATCCAATAGTCTTAAGATACTGAATAGAAATACAGAAATACAAAGGAAACTGAAATACAAGACATAAAGAAATAAAGATAGCGGCTGCTCCTCAAGCGTCTCCATAGCCGTGCCTCACGGTCTTCAACTTTCCCCGCTTAACTGAAAAACAACAACAATGGATTGGGTGAGACAACATGTCTCAGTGAGTTCTATCGAGACCCCTTACTAACTCTCTCGGTTCAAGCCAGGTCCGCCAATGTCTCCTCCCTCTCCTCTCTTTTCTCATCTTTTAATTTCTGATTTCACTTTGTGTTTTTGTGAGATGGGTTCAGTTGGAGGGTGTATGGGTTGAGGGTGTTATGGTTGGGAAAAGACCATAATGCCCTTAGTTCATTAACTCAAGGTTTTTAGGTCAAGACCCCCACTAATTCTACGGTTAATTACTCGGCATAAAATTTCTCGACTCGTCCGTTCTCGAATTCCGAATTATTAATTCCTTCGATTAGCGATTATATAAAGTTCGCTTAAAAAATGTTATTTTAAAAATTAGGGATGTTACAATCACCCCAACTTGAAAGATTTTGTCCGCAAAATCGTCCATGTTACCACATGAACATTCTCCTGAAGCTTCATGGACCTTCATCCTCCTTCAAGAGTCAAACCCTAACTCCTCTTAGTGGCACTTAAAGGAATTTCACCCCAACTTGGATTGACCATAGTCAATCCCACCTTCTCACATTAACGATCGAAGGAAATCATGATCGCATCAAAGAGCATAAGAAAAGAAGCAAGATATATTTTTAAAAGTGGTTTTGCTTTTTAGTGTAATCAAGTTTCCGTCCATACTTAATGTAACCTAAACTCTCTACATGATTTCTATGATTGAATCGGTTTAAAGAAATAAACGGTAGCCCACAACCTCTTCGAACCATCACTGATGCCCACCTGTTGTTCCGGTACGGCGTCTGTAGCCCTCTACTCCTGCTGCGCGTTCTAATGAAACGAGAAGGCTAAAAGTGTGGGTCGACGGGGACGCTTCCCCTACCTCTACCAGCCATGATTCTGCGAAATATGCACAAAGTATTGAGTTGATCAGGCTCAATGTCTAATAGCATATTAAGAGGAATCACACTTAGAAGACGTAAGAGACTCTGGAATTCTAAGCCTGACTAGGTCGAACTGCTCTGATACCAATTGTAACACCCCGATAATTTCTAACTTGTAGAAACTACCGAAATGCACTACGTGCATACATCAGAGTGACTTTCCATTTTAAAATATTGAACACATTCTAAACTTCGATGAAACTCAGCAAACGCACTTACATATCTGAACATAATATAAATAAAGTCGGTCCTCACATAACTCAAACTAATGTTCAATACTCAAAACCGAAAGTCTGCGGAAGCGATTTACAACTTCATAACATAAGTCGTACAATCGAATAGTCTTAAGATACTAAATAGAAATACAGAAATACAAAGGAAACTGAAATACAAGACATAAAGAAATAAAGATAGCCGCTGCTCCTCAAGCGTCTCCATAGCCGTGCCTCACGGTCTTCAACTTTCCCTGCTTAACTGAAAAACAACAACAACGGATTGGGTGAGACAACTTGTCTCAGTGAGTTCTATCGAGACCCCTTACTAACTCTCTCGGTTCAATTATGCTTGATTTCATGAATCGTAGCCCTTAAGTCGACTACGGGGAACATACAACGTGTACTCGTGGCCTTTCTAAGCGACACACAAGGCACACACAATGACAATGATTCTTAGCATATCGTCGGTGACTTTATTTGAAAGCACCGGCAAACCCGATCCCCGACTATTTCTACTACCAAGGGACAAACAATGACGGGGCCTAAGGTCATAAGGAATCATGACTTCATCGCCCTTAGTACACTAATATTGAAAACTAGGGTCGTCACCCTAACATGGTGTATAATATAAATACATTGACGTGAATATGAATTTACATAACATAACGTGGCATAACTTAACATTGCCTAATGTGATCATGACTTGTTCTTATCATTAACATTAGGTGATCTAGTTATTAACTTAATCTTATAATTAAGTGATCTCACATGGCTTACTAAGGCTTACTAACCTAACTTATCATGATGCTAATCCAATCAGTCCAGCACAATACATCAATCACATTAAGCAATATCCATGGCATAAGCTTATCTCAATCACAATCATAGCATGACAATCAAATCCATAACACATTCCATGTACCCGCATTGGGCCGTTCATAAAACCAAGGACCGCAAGGGCCGTTAATAAAACCGTGGACCACAAGGGCCGTTAATAAAACCGTGGACCGCAATGGCCGTTAATAAAAATAGCGTGAACGTGACAATGATCCAAACACAATTAGTTTCCATGAATTACGGTTATATTATCATTGTATAACATTAGGATGGGATTAGGATAGGTTTGGAATCAATTAGGAAGGCTTTGAACACATTTTGAAAATGTTGACAAAAGCATACGCACGACCCGTGCCTGATGGCGCACGGTCCGTGCGCGAAATCAACACTCAGCAATCCCGTGAATCAGAAGGCAATGCACGACCCGTGCTTGATGGCGTACGATCCGTGCCTGTCTCACAGACTTGCTGAAATGCCATTTCGAGCCTTTTTTCGAATCCGTTTCGTGTCCAAACTCCGTTCCGATCGATACCTAACTCATCAACCTTAAAAAAGAGAACATTATCCAGCCAAACAATCCACATATCAATCACATAACGATTATAATAATCAACCACAACCTCAATTAAACAATTACATAATTCTGCATTAAAGCGGGTTTTCGCAAAGCGGCTTGTCGCCAATTTGTTTTTAAAACGCGAGACTCAACCAGAACACATGATAATTTCCCTAGTGAGTATAGAACTCACCTTTTGGCGATGAAAATCGCTCCCAATTCCGAAGCTTCACGAACTCGGACGAACAGCGATCCTACGAATCTTCCCGAATCCGCTCCAGCTACTTCCAGCAAGAAACCGTCAATTTGCAACGAGCATAGCTAGGTTAATACGTGACCAAAATCCTTAAAATCAGTGCCCATTGTGAAGAGAATTTTGTCTACTCTCTGATGGAGAAAGATTCACTTGCATGCAACCAGTAGTTTGGGAGATATCAACAAAACAAGAGGGCTGCTACGGAACAGTGGCTGATTCTTAATCCGAACGTTGTGAGCATGATATCTCTCTCATATCTCAATGAAATCAGCGGTTCTTGTGCCCAAAATGAAGATCTTTGTGTCTAGTTTCCAGAGAGACAAAAATCACGATCATCGGAGGTTTGTACAGGGAGATACGATACAATCACTGAAGGTAGGTAAAACGGGTTTTACCCAGAATTTCTAATTTGCTTGATCACCATCTTCAATCACTTGCCATTTCGAATTTGAGCTTCCACCTTCTGTACCAGCAACATTACAACCTTCAAAACACTTCCAATTCATAAAGTGGGTTCAGATGTACCTCTCTTCTAACTCTAAGTGCACATGCAAGGCATCAAGTTAGCAAAGACTCCATTTCTTCCATGTGGAGCTTGAGTGGCCGAAAATGGTAGAGAGGAGATGAGAATGATCCACCTTGCAAGACTGCTACCAGAAGAAAGAGGATGAAGTTCTGATCTTGATGAAGGAAGAAGCAAGCACATGCATCAAGACTTAATCAAGCTCTCCCTCCCTCTCTTATTCGCAACTCTCTCCTCCCTCTCCTCTCTTTTCTCTTCTTTCAATTTCTGATTTCACTTTGTGTTTTTGTGAGATGGGTTCAGTTGGAGGGTGTATGGGCTGAGGGTGTTATGGTTTGGAAAAGACCATAATGCCCTTAGTTCATTAACTCAAGGTTTTTAGGTGAAGACCCCCACAAATTGTACGGTTTATTACTCGGCATAAAATTTCTCGACTCGTCCGTTCCCGAATTCCGAATTATTAATTCCTACGATTAGCGATTATATAAAGTTCGCTTAAAAATGTTATTTTAAAAATTAGGGATGTTACACATATCTTCCATCATCTTCTGTTGTCTCTCGATCAAATTCTGCATCCATTCAGAATGCGAATCAATTGGTGGGTTATTCCTCGATCCTCCAGCCATAATTTTGCAAACGATATACCAAGTATTAAGTTGATCAGTCTCAATGTCTCTTAGCATCATAAGAAGCAAAATAGCAGAATTACTCGAGGAACAACACCACCCTAACAGTCTAAGCCCGACTAGGTCGAACTGCTCTGATACCATAATGTAACACCCAGATAAATTCTAACATATAGAACTTCCGAAATGCACTAAATGGCATATATCAGAGTAACTTCCTGTATTTGAAATATTGAACACCACTAAAACTTCCGATAATACATATCAAATGGTTCTCTGAACCTCATAAACTTCCTGAAAATGCTCAAGTTTCAAACTTAAGACTTGTACATAATCCTGGTGTTCAATACTCAAAACACAAAGTAGCGGAAACGATTTTACAACTTAAACAATGAAAGTCATACAATCGGTGACATAACGAAAAAAAAATACAACGGGCTAAACAGGAAATCCAATTTCCCCTTGTTCCATGAGTTGCATCGGCTAACCGTGCTTTGTCGCCTTTGCTTTCCCCTGTTTCTCTGTAAAAACCACAAATATGAAGGCTGAGATAAACATTATCTCAGTGAGTCCTATCGAGACCCCTTACTAACTCTAGCGGTTCATTATGCTTTACTTTGAACTCGTAGCCGTAATAAGCGACCACGTGGACATATATTAGTTTCATGTAACTTTTATGCTCATGGCCCTCCTAAGCGACACATGAAGCATATCATATTTTACCTCTTGTAATTTGTAGCCCTACTAAGCAACTACGCATTACATTTTGTTCCATGATTTTAGCATAACACCTCAGCCTACCTATTTTATAGGCACTTCTTTGGCTTTGGTGAACCCATCCCGCTATTTCTAGTGGGCGAAACCTCTTGAGTCTAGGTTTTGGGGCTCATGACTTACCCTCCCCTAGTATGCTAATCCTCTAAGGGTTGTCACCCTTATCCTCTTGTATTTATTATATATTATATATTATATATACAAGTACCCGCATTGGGCCGTCTAGAATTCAATCATGTACCGTCTACCCTTCCACAAGGGAAGGTATTTTGCCGTGAATTAACATTTCTTACCTTGACATTTATGAATTAACTTGTGTACACTCGCGTCTTACTAATGTACAGTTTTCCTTAACGTTCATAACTTGTGGGATTTATGTTGACTCTCAATCATATGATGTAAGTTATGCTTTTTTAGGACCAATTGTGCAGGTTTTTCATTGTATCACAGTCATTATCTGGTGATTTAGTCTAGTTTTAGAAATTTGTAGTAGGAAATCCTTTTGTAAGCCATTCCTGCATTTTTGGAGCTATTTTGTACTTGAAGACCTCCAATTTGTTGTTATCTTTCGGCGAACCAGACACTTGCCCGTAGATGCAGCACAAATTGGAAGGAATTTTGGTTCTGTCCAATATCGCGTCGCGACCAGGAGAGTTCGCGTCGCGAAGGAAGCATGATGCAGGAGGAATTTTGGTTCTGTCCAATATCGCGTAACGATGGCCTCGTATCGCGACGCGATGGCTTGCTGAAAGTCAGGGTTTTAATTCAGTTTTGCGTTTTTTCAAGGGGACTTCGTCTGGGGAGCGCAGCTAGAGTTTGAAGCAGCAGCTGGGGGCGTTTTTGGGAGCTTCTAATCACTTGGGAACAAGGTTTTGAAGACTTCTCATGGATTCCTCTATGTGTAACTTCTCCTTATTTCTATCTTCTCTTTCCTTGATTTTATCCATGTAGTTTGTTTTGATTAAGGAGAGATGACTCTCCCCAAACCTATCTATTGATTACTTTGTTATGGTTGATTCAGTTGTTTGGTTAATTTATCATAAGTCTATGCCTCTTTGTGTAATGCTTTACTTCTACATATGCTAGTTGTAATGAATTAGGGTTTGTGATCACATAGGGATATGGGTTACATTCTTGATATGGGGTAGTAGATCACATACTTGTGATCACCATAGGAATATGGGAATGGATATTTGAATTCTCTATTTCTTGTGTTTGTTGCTTTACCTGTTGGCATGAATCACCTAAGGGATTAGGGTTTCTCAATTAGGTAAAAGGGGTTTTGAGGCAAGGGATTGTCCTTAACCTAATTTTGTGAATTGAATCTGGTAATTTAAACAAACAATTTGAGATTAGCTGAAGGATCATAGGATAGGTGAGGGGAGAAGATTCGACCCCTAATCGCTTTTATTTTATTGTTTACAAACGTTTGCTTTATTTTACCGTTACTTCACTTTTCGTCCAACTGTTACGTCTAAGGATTAATTTACTTGCCTATTGATAATAAATCACAATCCCTGTGGATACGACCGGTTACTTACCGTATTTTATTACTTGCGACGACAATTGGTACACTTGCCAATTAGTCTAACAATTTACCTCAAACTTCTTTCATTTCATGACATAAGTGTGTTTGCATCCTTGGGAAGCATTGGGGAATCAATCGAAAAGGAATCGGAATCGTTTGGAACGGATTAAAAAGGATTTTGAGTTAGGGTAACAGAAGGATCCGCACGGTCCGTGCTCCAGAGGCGCACGACCCGTGCGTATCACTTAAATTTTCAGTTTTGAAAAACTTACAGGACGCACGGTCCGTGCCACAAGGGCGCACGGCCCGTGCGTGTCTTAAAATTTTAAAAGGTTGATCTGCGTAGGTCACGCACGGTTCGTGCCCAGAGGCGCACGATCCGTGCTGTGTAAAAATTTCATTTCCTGGGCTACTGCGAACAAGGCGCACGACCCGTGCCCTTGTGAGGCACGATCCGTGCGTCCTTGCCAGTAGCCAATTTTCTGGTTTGGTGACATTTTTTCCAAGTCCGTTTCGATTTCGATTTCGTTCCGATCGATATCCTAACATAACAATTATTATACCAGACCAGCGAAAGCGATAAATAATCAATCCATTCATTCAATCATCAAATCAAGCAATCGATTATAAACATAGTAACTTTTCGATAAAACGATTTTCATCAAGTTTTCACAAAGCGGATTTAAGCAATATCGTTTCAGAATTTAAAATGACTCAACATCAAAGACATCCCTAAGTGAGTATAGAACTCACCGTATTGTGATGAAAATCACAAACAACGGAACCCCGTGAATCACAAACAATGCAACCTCATGAACGGTTCCCATATCGATTCTATGCTCTCCAAACCGCTCCCAAACTGACGCAAATGAACCGAACCCGAATTCCCGCAACTACAATCCGCTCTACTATGTCAATCTACAAGGTGGGTGCTCGTTCATTCTAGTATTGCTCTGGGTTTGACATGCAAGCTTCAAAACTACTTTTTTTGACTAAGTGGAGCTTTGGTACTCTTCAATGGTGATTTGTGATGGAGGAAGATGTTGGCTTTAAAAGTGGTATCAGCAGGAAGAGGAGAAGAAATGGAAGTGAATGGTGAGGAAAAACTGGACATGCATTGATAGATGAAGCTTGGCCTTGCTCCAGCAACTAGAACATGTGGGAGTGAGTGATGGTCAGCTGGGGTGTTTTGGTGAGGTGAAGGTGAATGACTGGGGTGGAAAAGACCAAACTGTCCCTCACTTATTGTGTATAAAGACCACTATGCCCTCCAGCAATTTATTCACTCCTTAACACTATGACATAGTTTAATTTTTCTAACTTGGCAATAATTTTAATTCTTTAAACACCAATAAGTAGTTATACCAAGGCACTACCTCATAGCAAGTTAAATTATGCTTAGCCAATCAATTCATAACTAAAACTCTTGTGCTAAATATTAAATTAGCTAATATTTCGCTTTAACCTCTCTCTAAATTTAAATAAATTAAATTATGTAATTAGGGGATGTTACAAGATGTACAGATTTTAGGAAGATGCACAGATTTCGGTAGATGTACATGATTGATATAGGTATCAGAGATTTTAGGTAGATGTACAGATTTGATCTTGAATTAAACTGAATTTGTTGGTAAATTAATTAAAGAATTGACCGATCTACAGATCAAAACAACACAGGATATTGTTGGGTAGTTTTTCCTTCTTTCAATCTGAAATTTTTTTGTATCTATATGTGATTGTTTTGTGTTCTTAATATATAATTATTTGAATATATTGTTAACAAATCAAAAAAATTATTTTTAACTAAAATCGTGAGGTGACATCAGAACATTGTCAACATTTCAGAAAAGGGAAAATAGAGGGATCAAAATTACAAAAAATAGTCAGAGGACTAAAATCGCAGATGAGCGATAATAGATGAACCTTAAGTCTTTTAAATACATTCTAGGTCAATTTCTGATACAACGAAAGTTGATTCTAATGCGCTATTTGTATATATATATATATATATATATATATATATATATATATATATATATATATATATATATATATATACATATACTAGCTTGGATGACCCGTGCGCTGCACGGGTATATATTTTCTCTTAACTTAAAATGTTATTTTTAATTGGGACTAAAAAAATAGTCAGTTGTATGTTTAAGTGTATTATGTGAGATATAAAATACTTGGCACTGTTCCAATTAGAAAACCCTAAGGGTATGTTTGGGAGGGGGATTTGGGAGGGTTTTGGAGGGGAGGGCTTTGGAGGGCTTGATCTATATTTTAATATTTATTTGAGATTTTAGAAAGTTGAAGGAATAACATGATAGATAATGATAAAACATTGTTAATCACACTTCAATTTTGTATAGAAACATTTTATAGGTTCTTAAATGTAGAATTGAAAATCAAACCCTCCCCTCACCTCCAAATCCCTCCATCCAAACATTCCCTAAACCAAGGTTCTAAATACCGGACGTGGTCACGGTCGCGGTCGAGTTAAGGCTTTCGTGATTTCGGCTGTCGCGGGTGTTGCAGTACGTGTTGCGGCCATCGCGGAGTGAATTTACAACAATAATGCAAAAAATTAATTAAATTAAAATTATTTTTACTAACTTATAATGTATAATAACCAAAATTAATGTTTTTTCGTTATCCCTCACAAACACCAAAAATCCCTTATCCTCTCAATCATGTCTTCACAGTTCACACAAGCAAACTTCCTTTCCCTCTTACACTACACAAACAAATACGCAAAACACCTTTTACCGCAAGCCACTACCACACAAATTACAACCACCAGATCTGAAATTTCCGAAGAGTTTGGGAGATCAAAGATCAAAGGAAGATGGAGGCTAGGAATTCGGGAAATCACAACCACCGAAGGCTAGAATTCGGGAGATTAAAGATCAGAGGAAGCTAGAGGCTCTGAATCAGAGATCAAAGGAAGGAGAGGACCGAGAGGTAAGGCGATTTGGTTGAAAAAGGGTGTTCCACCGCGGCTGTTGCGGCCGTAACGACGTTTCGTTGCGGCTGTTCCACATGATTTTCCTTCACATCGTCTTACCGGTCAATAACGGAAACGACAGTGACAGCGACGTCTTGGAGGTTAACGGCGTTCGATTTTCGGAGGACCAGCGAAGATGAATAGGCGGTGGTGTGAGGCTACGATGGCCACGGTTTTACGGCAAACGACCACCATCTATGGTGATCGGAGCTAACAGAGGTGAGATTACCACTTTTTTATTATTATTTTTTTATTTTCTGATTTGTTTCCTCTTATCCTACTTTCTAAACTCTCGTTTTTTGTCTTTGTTACTGGTTATGGTTGTTAGGATGTTCCTTTTTCATTACATTCTTGTTTCCTAAAAGAAATACCCTAATCTATTCCTAATTCTTCAAACAAACAACCCAGAATAACAAAGTTGTTCTTGAAATCGTTTTTCCCTAAAAAAACCGATTCTGATTTTTTACTTAATACCCTAATTAAAGATCAATTTTTCCTAACTAAACCTATTACTAATTAATCCCTGATTTCTAATTTTTATTTATGAACCTAATTCGAATAAGTTATTAATTTCGTTTTTTATAAAACAACAATTGAATCATCCTGTATACCATTCATCTAATATAGGTTGCTATTGGTTGATTAGTAAAACGATAGACTCACTTCATATGAAATAATATCAAATATGTTGTAAGTACTAACTTTGCTAACTGAATCAACTTACTTGAACATTCTGAACGAAATCTATGTTTCCGATGTTTGCTTTTCTGATCTGCAATATGAATTTTTCACACACTTCAAAGTCGGTATATCCATCGTTTTACAATTCTTCAAAAAATGATTGGTTAAGTGTTGTATTCGCAGGTGTAACAGTTTGGATCTTCATAAAGGTAGACTGATGGCAGTGGTATCCATTACTATAAGAAGAACTTGCAAAGTTATAATTTCTACTAAATTTTGGCTCTATGATTGTTTTTTAGATATGTTTTTCGGGAGCAATAGAGGTTGCACTAACGTTTCTGTCATGTTTTATTTTCAATTTGGTAGAAATTATAAATTGCTGACTCAGTCGAAGTCCGAAGAGTCTCTAAGGCTAAAAATTGCTTTCTCTGTGTATCCTGCAATTCCGACGTCAACACCGAACCTGCACTATAAGATGGTGAGTAATTATTCAATTCAAATCTGATTTCAATAAAATGGTAGTTTGAAGTTGGCATGAAATAGAATTATGTTTATAGTGTAGCTGAAACAAATTTCAATGATATGTGCCATAACTACGTGTGATTCTGATTTTTTACTTAATACCCTAAATAAAGATACATTTTTCCTAACTAAACCTATTACTAATTAATCCCTAATTTCTAATTTTTATTTATGAACCTAATTTGAATAAGTTATTAATTTCGTTTTTTATAAAACAACAATTGAATCATCCTGTATACCATTCATCTAACATAGGTTGCTATTAGTTGATTAGTAATCAAATTTGTGAACAAAGTATAAATTCGATGCATATGAAAAAATATCAAATATGTTGTAAGTAGTAACTTTGCTTACTGAATCAACTTACTTGAACATTCTGAACGAAATCTATGTTCCCGATGTTTGCTTTCCTGCTCTCCAATATGAAATTTTCACACACTTCAGAGTCGGTATCTCCATCGTTTTACAATTCTTCAAAAAAATGATTGGTTAAGTGTTGTATTCGCAGGTGTAACAGTTTGGATCTTCATAAAGGAAGAATGATGGCAGCGGTATCGATTACTATAAGAAGAACTTGCAAAGTTATAATTTCTTCTAAATTTTGGCTTTATGATTGTTTTTTTGATACGTTTTTCCGGAGCAATAGAGGTTGCACTAACGTTTCTGTGAAGTTTTATTTTCAATTTGGTAGAAATTATAAATTGGTGACTCATTCGAAGTCTGAAGAGTCTCTAAGGCTGAAAATCGCTTTCTCTGTGTATTCTGCAACTCCGACGTCAACACTGAACCTGCACTATAAGATGGTGAGAAAATAATTCAATTCAAATCTGAGTTCAATAAAATGGTAGTTTGAAGTTGGCATGAAATAAAATTATGTTTACAGTGTAACTGAAACAAATTCCAATGATATGTTCAATAACTACGTGTGATTCTGAATTTTTACTTCATACCCTAAATAAAGATCAATTTTTCCTAACTAAACTTATTACTATTTAATCCCTAATTTCTAATTTTTATTTATGAACCTAATTTGAATAAGTTATTAATTTCGTTTTTTATAAAACAAAAATTGAATCATCCTGTATACCATTCATCTAATATAGGTTGGTATTAGTTGATTAGCTAGTAATCAAATTTGTGAACAAAGTATAAATTTGATGCATATGAAATAATATCAAATATGTTGTAAGTAGTAACTTTACTAACTGAATCAACTTACTTGAACATTCTGAACGAAATCTATGTTTTCAATGTTTGCTTTTCTGCTCTGCAAATTGAATTTTTCACACACTTCAGAGTCGGTATCTCCATCGTTTTACTGTTCTTCAAAAAAATGGTTGGTTAAGTGTTGTATTCGCAGGTGTAACAGTTTGGATCTTCATAAAGGAAGAATGATGGCAGCGGTATCCATTACTATAAGAAGAAATTGCAAAGTTATAATTTCTACTAAATTTTGGCTGTATGATTGTTTTTTATATGATTGTTTTTTTATAAATTGCTGACTCAGTCGAAGTTCGAAGAGTCTATAAGGCTGAAAATTGCTTTCTCTGTGTATACTGCAACTCCGACGTCAACACCGAACCTGCACTATAAGATGGTGAGTAAATTATACAATTCAAATCTGATTTCAATAAAATGGTAGTTTGAAGTTGGCATGAAATAGAAGTATGTTTACGGTGTAGCAGAAACAAATTCCATTGATATGTGCTGTAACACCCCGGTATTTTTATTTAGTAAAAATACCCAAATGCACCTACCCTAAAACATCAGAGATATATTTTCCTCTTAGACACTGAATATAACTATAATTTTTCGCTGAATAAAAACCAAACAGTCTTATACACATACAAGACGATAAGGTTCTCAGACCATAAACCATCAGCAACTATAGCATTCAGTATCATACAAGAAAGCGGAAGAAAGATATACACTACAGACATAGTGTTGCAGTACATAGACAACAAAAGGAAATATAAACTTAATCATAATGCTAAGTCGTCAGAAACCATCCGAGCTCAACCTACTCGTGCCTCTGTGGTCCTCTCTTTCCCTGTTTCTCTGTAAAACAACAACATATAAACAATGAGATACAATCTCAGTGAGTTCTACCGAGACCCATACTAACACTCTCGGTTCAATTAATAATCCTTTTTAAATTAACACGACACCGACTGCAATCCAGTGCTAATCCTGGTGAACGTGAACAAACAAAGTGCGGCACCGACTGCAATCCAGTGCTAAACCCGGTGCATCGCACAGTACGACACCGAGTGCAATCCAGTGCTAATCCCGGTGTACGTACAACAACATATAAACATAACACCGACTACAATCCAGTGCTAATCCCGGTGAACCCCCTTACCAATAGTACATTCTCCTATTGGCACGGAGCCTAGGGTGGGGGATCATGACTGCCCCGCCTTGTATGTTAAAACCATGGGTCGTCACCCAACTCGATTTATATTTAAACATATATATCTACAATCACATGGACTCAGTATTCATTTGCATTCAGACCAATAGTTTGCATCCTAAACAAAATCTACATTTTCTCTCCCAAATACTAATTCGTCACTTTTCAACCAAATTTACAACTCCAAAACAATTTATTTTTACCCTAAAAATTAAATATTCAGTTAGGACTCTGAATAAGCTTTCAAACGCATCTTAGAACACCTCAATCGGGTTCCCGGATCAAAAGTTATCGTGAAAACAAAAACAGTGTACAGTTGCTGAAAATCTGCAAAGCGCCGCGACGAGAACTGCTATCGTCGCGACGCGAAAAACGTCAGAAATATTTGCGTGACAAAACTGGGCCGGGTCGCGACGCGATGGGGATTGGTCGCGACGCGACCCTCTGCAGAAAATTGCAGGTTTTCCGTTTTCTTGCGAAATTCGCTATTCGGCTCAACTCCGATTCTTGTTCCGATTAAAAACAGTTCAAACAACCATAAAAACAGTCCCAAGCAAAGTCACACAATCAATCAAGTCAATCAAAAACTCATTGTAAACGAATTGTATCAAAACGCAACATATTTTCAAATAACGGTTTTTAAGTCAAAATCTCTCGTACGATTTTTGTTCCGATCAAAAACAGTCCAAACAACCACACCAACATATCCGATCAACATCGCGCAATCAGTCCATATTCCAGCGAAAGCGATAAGTCAATCAAAACTCGACATAAACGACTTTTATCAAAAAACGATATATTTCGAAATAACGGTTTTCGACTCAAGAACTCTCGAAACCAATCAACATAAAAATCATACTAAAACGAAATAAACCTAAACGTGAGTAAAACTCACCCTTGAAGCGAGAGTCGATACCGAGCCGAAATCACCGAATAGCCTCACGAACATTCCGACGAAACCCAAATCGCTTCCAAAGCTTTGAACCTGCAATCAATCACAAGACCTCCATGAAATCACTATTCATCATCTTCAACCTCCACTTTGCTCCTCAAACATAAACCCCAAATTTTGATTCTCAAAAACCCTAACTTCTTGATTCATCAAAACTCCAAATCGGACTTCAATACTCGCGTAATCCACATTGGGTTGGCTTCTAATCACTCCTAAACGTTTAAAATCATCATCAAACCGAACTCCTCCCTTTTCTTCTTCAAAAATCGAAAATGGCAAGATGAGAGTGAGTGAGTTGATGATGATGATGTTGATACCAAATCGAAGAGGAATGAATGCCGAACATTTTTCGTGTTGGATGGAAGTCGTTTTGATAAGCCTAAATCTCTCCTTTTTCCTCTTCTTCTTTCTTTCCCATTCTTTCTTTTTCTTTTCTTTCTCTCCTTTCTCCTCACTGTCTCTCGCGTCCTCCTCTTTCTTTCTTTCTTTCTTTAATTAATTCTTTTTCTTCTCTTCTTTCACTTACACACACATACACGCATACATATATATTTATTTAATATATAAGTGGTAACGTGGTTAAATTACCATATTGATCTAAATCTCTAATTTTGATTCTAAATCGTTCTTGACCCGTATTATCCGGTTAACGATCCTATGTCAATCTAATAATCATATTTAGCGCTCAATAATTTTACCAATTTAGTACTAAATTAATTCAATTCGGTTAACATCCAAAAAATTTGGTTAATTATTTTGAGGATGTTACATTCTCCCCAACTTGAAAGAATATTGTCCTCAAAATTTCGTCAAGTCTTTCATCTGACTAACCGAGAATCGACATTCTCTTATAGGTCTTAAGTTGCTAGAACACAATCTTGAATTAACGAAATGAGTGTAGAAAATCTTTCCAAGTTGGCCCGTCAATCATTAAGTATGTTCGACTACCACCTTAGAACTCTTCTAAGATTATAGTCCGACTCTCTTGTTACGAATCAACACGAGAAACTACTCTTTCCCCTACATAGGCTCGGCACCGCATTTGAAAACACTTCTGAAGCTTCATTCCAATTATCCTCGCTTGCGCCCCAACTTTGATTAATCTAAATCAAAGGGTCTCATACAAGACGCTTGATAGAAATATATGTTGAAAATGAGATCCACAACTGGTACTCCTCAGTAGAGGTAAAAACAAACACAATTTCCCCGAAGGGTGTAAACACGTTCTCAACAAATCTTCTAAAATCTATAACCGTTCTCATACACATTGAAGAAAATGTGACGGAAAAGTCATCTATGAAACTTCTTGACTCGCCCCCAAGATTTCGAGATAAAACTTTTCAAAAGATGGAATGAGGGTTTTACTAAAAACTTTGACCATAATGTAGAAATAAACCGTGGGGACAACAAATAAATTTGAACGTAATGAAAATCACCTCTGTTGTTCTCAAAACAACTATCAAACAGAACTCATATCTCTTTTTCCTCTATTGCAACTTCATCACGAGGTTTTTACCAACGACGCACCCGATTCCTTTCCAAACTAGTCAATAGCTGTGAGAGCTTCCCCTCAACCTAAGTACGCCTCCTATGATTTTCCTCAATCAGACTTTATTATCCTCTTGATTCGTTCCCAAAATTAACTTTAGCATGCGGGTTTTCACAAAATGATTTTTCAAAACTACCATACCACACGCCAAGTTTCATTTCGGAAATTTCAGTCACTTGCAAGCAGATCCATCAATTAACCCTTTGGTGGTTATTCGCAATGTGAAAAACAGTTAGCTGTTACCTCACCTTGTTCTTTCGATATTCCTCAATTAGCTTAGATACCTTACTATTCGAACGAACTGGAATAAAATGAGCTGATTTGGTTAACCGATTCACAACTACCCAAATGGAGTCGTTACCGGCTTGGGACCTTGGCAACGCCATTACAAAATCCATCGAAATGTCTTCCCATTTCCACACGGATACTTCAAGCGGGCGTAACAGACCAGCGGCTTCTGATATTCTATCTTAACCTTTTGACAAGTTAAGCATTGTGATACAAATTCAGCAATCTCTAACTTCATTCCGTGCCACCAGTACATCTGCTTTAAATCTCTATACATCTTGGTGTACCCAGGATGTACAGAATACAAACTTCGGTGTGCTTCTTCTAACACTTGCCTCTTGATTTTCCCATCATCGGGCACACAGATTCTACCCTTGAAACAAATAACTCCATCACTATCTTCGGAAAACTCTGGCAATATTCTCTGTGATTACTAAAGACCTCGAAATGAGACCCATAAAGGTAATGTCTCCAAATCTTCAGCGCATACACAATAGCTGCCAACTGCAAATCATGAGTTGGGTAGTTCTCCTCATGAATCTTCAACTGTCTGGACGCATAAGCTACCACTTGCTGATTTTGCATTAGAACACATCCTAAACCCTTCCCGGAAGCATCGCTGTAAGTTTGGAATCCCAAAGGCGGATCCGGAAGAATCTGGATTGGAACAGACGTCAACCGAATCTTCAATTCTTGAAAACATTCTTCACAATCCGCATCCCACGTAAACGGTCGACCCTTACGAGTTAACCGTGTTAGTGGAAGAACTAGCTGTGAGAACCCTCGAATAAATCTTCTATAATAACCGGATAAACTCAGAAACTTTTTATCTTAGTGACGGACGTTGGTCGTTCCGAGTTTAACACAGCTTCCACCTTACTGGGATCCACCACGACTCCCGATTGGAAAATCACGTGTTCCAAAGGCTTCACTTCAGGCATCCTGAAGTTACACTTCGACGGTTTCGCGTACAACTTCTTTTCTCGGAGTACATTCAGAACAATGCGGAGATGTTGAACATGGTCCTCAATGGTCTTAGAATACACCAAGATATCATCAATGAAAACTACAACAAACTGATCATGGTAAGTGTGGAAGACTCGGGCATGTAATCCATGAATACCGCTGGAGTATTAGTCAAACCGAAGGGCATCACTACGAACTCGTAATGTCCATACCTCGTACGAAAGGCTGCCTTCGGAATATCTAATGCTCTAACTTTGATTTGGTGATACCCCGACCTTAGATCAATCTTTGAAAACACAACCGCACCTCTAAGTTGATCAAGCAAATCAACTATCATTGGCAATGAATATTTGTTCTTAATCGTCACCTTGTTGAGTTGTCGATAATCAATACACAATCTCATGCTACCGTCCTTCTTTTTGACTAGCAACATTGGAGCACCCCCACGGAGAAGCACTCGGTCGAATAAACTTCTTAGATATCAACTCTTCAAGTTGGGATTTCAATTCCTTTAATTCTAAAGGAGACATTCGGTAAGGTGCAATAGATATTGATCCTGTGCCAGGAACCAACTCTATAGAAAACTCTACCTCTCGGTTAGGAGGTACAGAAGAAACTTCATTCGGAAAAACATCAAAAAAATTTCATTTACCACTTGTACAGATGACAAATCTAAACCCGTTTCAGTGGATGCAGACAACATAATAATATAGGCTTCCGCACCTTGGAATAATGATTGACCGGATAAGGTGAACGAGATAACTGCTTCAGAATTTGTCTTTGTCAATTCAACAGATTCAGAGGCGAGACTGATGGTCTGATTGGCACAGTCGATTGTAACGTGATTTGCAGTCATCCAATTCATACCCAAGTCGATGTCCATACTTCTCAAAGGTAAAAAAATAAATTCTACAACGAAATTTCTGTCCCCTATGACCAGTAGACAATTTTGACACAATGATTTGGTCTGGGCACGACCCTTAGCAGCAATAAAATAGTTATCGGCTCGGATAGCGGAGATTCGCTAGTCCCAACCGATCCACACATGATTGAGCTATAAAACAATGGGGTGCACCCAAATCGTATAATATACTGACAGAGTTATTGAAAACGGATCCCATACTCCTCAGTAAATTTGTCCGTAGGTGAGACTGTCTTAGCATCCAAAGTGTTGATTCGCCCTCGTGTTAGAGCAGCTTGAGCTTCTTTGAAACTCTTCCTTGTTGGGCACTCTTTACCATAGTGACCCAATACATTACTATAAAAGCACCGATTTGATCTTTGTTTACAATCACCACTGTGAAGCTTTCCACAGTTAGAAGATCTTATGACCTTTGAAGAATCGAACAACTGCACCTGCTTTTCCTCTGATGAAATTATCTTAGGACTTTGCATTCGGAGTTGATAATTCAACTACCTTCTTTCCTTTACAGTACTCTCTTTGAGATCATCCTCGGCGACACAGGCTCGTTGCACTAAGGCAGCATAATTGGTGAGAGTATAAGAACTGAGACCCTGAGTCATATAGGCACGAAGGCCCCTCTTATAGATCTGCATATTCCATTCCTGATTCGGAGCATACTTTACCACTTGGTAAAACTGAGACAACTTCTCAAACTTATCGATGTATTCTTCCACCTTCATGTCACCTTTCCTGAGGATGCACCGGTTGGAGATCTCGGTCTTGGTCAAGGACTGCGTCTTGATCATCCTGGTATAATTCCGCTTACGATGCACTAAGTATTAAGTTGATCAGGCTCAATGTCTCTTAGCATCACAAGTATAATTACAACAAGGACTAACAAGGAATCGACTCAACCCTAAACTAAGTCCAACTAGGTCGAACTGCTCCGATACCAACTGTAACACCCCAGTATTTTTATTTAGTAAAAATACCCAAGTGCACCAACCCTAAAACATCAAAGATATATTTCCTGCTTAGACACTGAATATCACCATAATTTTTCGCTGAATAAAAACCAAACTGTCTTATACACATACAAGACGGTAAGGTTCTCAGACCATAAACCATCAGCAACTATAGCATTCAGTATCATACAAGAAAGCGGAAGAAAGATATACACTACAGAGATAGTGTTGCAGTACATAGACAACAAAAGGAAATATAAACTTAAGCATAATGCTAAGTCGTCAGCAACCATCCGAGCTCAACCTACTCGTGCCTCTGTGGTCCTCTCTTTTCCTGTTTCTCTGTAAAACAACAACATATAAACAATGAGATACACTCTCAGTGAGTTCTACCGAGACCCCTACTAACACTCTCGGTTCAATTAATAATCCTTTTTAAATTAACACGACACCGACTGCAATCCAGTGCTAATCCCGGTGAACGTGAACATACAAAGTGCGGCACCGACTGCAATCCAGTGCTAAACCCTGTGCATCGCACAGTACGACACCGACAGCAATCCAGTGCTAATCCCGGTGAACCCCCTTACCAATACTACATTCTCCTATTGGCACGAAGCCTAGGGTGGGGGATCATGACGGCCCCGCCTAGTATGTTAAAACCATGGGTTGTCACCCAACTTGATATATATTTAAACATATATATCTACAATCACATGGACTCAGTATTCATTTGCATTCAGCCCAATAGTTCGTGTAACACCCCGATTTTCATATTAGTACGTTTTTGCTTTATGCGCGAATATAGTAGTAATTCTAGTGATATTTTGTGCGTCGTAGTAATTACGTATTTTCATAATATTTAGTAACTTAATCGATTTTATATTTACATATGTTTGAATTATCAAATATGCCTAAATGATATTAAACCATATTTTATACTATGTTGGTACTATATTATGGTTAGTATTAAATTTATGTTGTTTATTGAATATTTACATTTGAAATATGATTGTTTTAATTAATTATTTTATTTTATAAAATATTAGTATTTGAGATGTTATGCGTTCTAAAAATTATTTTGGGCTATTATTGTTAAAATAATAGTTGTAGTGAAATTGAGCTTTAAAAATGAATTAAAATAGATTTTTGGGTCTTTTTAAACACAACCATGTTTCTTTAGTTATACAGCACCATGTTTTCTGTTTCCTGCACCCCCCTGCCCATTACTCAAACAGGGCCTGCGAACCAAAACAGTCCAGCGCCCAAGCCCATAAGCGTTTTCCAGGTCCAGAAACGCGACCCGACCCGCCTGCACTCCTTCTTCTTCCTCAATGCCGCAGCTGCAGAAAAACCTAGCCTCTCCCTCTCTCTGCTTCGCGTCCTCCATCATCCCGTCGCGGCCAAGCCCCAAAATTCACATGCTGGCTCGAAATTCCCCTCTGATTCCGGTTCCAGCATCGATTTCACCGTTTGAAGTCTCCATCCCGTGTTCTAATCCTCCCCTTCATCTTCGAGTTTTACCTTGTTGAAGCCATTGAAGCTCCTATGACGTCGCACCATGACCCCGTCCAGATTGCTGCTATCAGAGGTTACGTTTCGCTATTCTTTTGGTCATGGACAGATTCGCTCTCCTTCTCCTACCTTGGTTCATGACGATTTCGAACCTTGAACTCTCTTTTTGGACGTCACTGTTACTGAACCGTAAGGGGCTATGCAAAACAGCTTCAACCTCGATTTTGTGTCTTGATCCAACTGTTGTTATTGTAATGGAAATTAATTTCAAACCGTTGTTACGGCCTTGTTCCTTCCGATAGGTATGCTCTTTGGAAACACAGATAACTTACTACACGATTTGATTTATTATAATTAATATTTTTAGTGTATGATGTTTCGACCGTCCTTGTTGCTATGTAACTGCGCACGTCCGAGTCAAGCACTGTTCCGTCGGGATTGAACCACCTCAAGAACTCGTGATTGGTCATTGTCAGTTCACCTTTCAAAGACACTTCGATATCAGGTAAGGGTGGGTCTCATCTTCTCTATAATAGGGTTTATGATGGGGACTATGTAGGGGTAGGCTCTATATAGGCCGTTGTATGTATTTTTAGCAATTATTGATGAACCCTAGGCATACGGTAACTTGTTGTTGAGAAATTGTGATTGATGATGACTTCGAGATAAATGTGATGTTATTTTACGGATAATATGCGGTTTGAAGTTGTTTGTATGAGTTGTATGTGATTTGATGAATGTGTGTTGCTCGAATTGTTGTTGCTGGATTTTGTTGTCTAGGTGCAGAATTAGGCGCCCTAAGTGGGGCGCCCTGTTCCAAGCATTGTTGTTGCTGGAATGTTGGCCACGGAATTAGGCGTCCTCGCGATTGGGCGCCCCGTGCCAAGTTGTTGCGTTTTTGGTTGAATTCTCCATTGCAGGAATTAGCGCACTTGTGCTGGGCGCATGAGCCAAAGTTTGTGTTGCTGAATTGTGCTTGCTGTGTGTGCGTGTCAGTGTGCGTGCGTCGTGTTGCTTCCGGATGTCTAAGTTGTGTCTTAGGCGCCCAGTGCCTGGGCGCCATTTTCAGGACGTTCCCGATTTTTAATACAAACTGTTTTCGCTATAACTTTTGACTCGGGTGTCCGTTTTAAACGTTTCAAAAAGTGTTGTGAAGCCCATCTCGTTGTCTATCAGTGTGTCCTAATTTTAAAAGCGAAAACTTATTATTTTCTGATGGTTCTGGGCGCCCGAGTGGCTGCCCCGATGGTAGTTGTTGTTGCGTTGAAAAACTGCTTTCGGTGTCTAAAACCTTTTTGGTGTAAATGACGATGTTCTAAAGAACGTTTCTGCCTTAGTGGCCAACTTTAATGATAATGATGTGTAAATGACGATGATGCCCTTAGTGGCTAGTTAAATGACTGTTTTGCCCTTAGTGGCTACTATTATTTATAATGAAGTGTAAATGACGTTTTTGCCCTCAGTGGCTATTGTTTGAGTTGATGATATTGATGTGTAAGCGACGATGAAACCTAGTGACGTTTAAAGCCCGAAAGGCTAAGTGATGTTAAGGTCTAAATGGCCCAGTGACGTTGTGTGCTGATTGTGAATTTGACAGGTGCTGTGCTCTTTGCGAGCAAACCGGTAAGTGACGGGTCACATAGTTGACTATGATTTGAATAATTGTGTGTTTGTGTATTGTGAGTGGTGCATGTCATAGTGTCTCATGCCCATATGCATAAACCCAGTGACGTTTTTGGGGCCTGAGTGGCTAAGTGACGATGAGGCCTTAAGGGCTAAGCGACGTTTCGTGAAAAGGTACCTCATGCATATACCCGCGAGTGGGTTGCATTTTCATACTCCTGCATGACATGGTGACGACTCGTTGTGCCGAGTAACTTGATTATGTAATTGACTGTTTTACCCTTGATGATGTAATTGACTGTTTTACCCTTGATGATGTAATTGACTGTTTATCCTTGATGATTGACTTGGTGTTCGTGATGTGGTTGATATAGTGTCTTGGCTCTAGCATAGTGCTTATCATACGCTTTATTATATTGTTAGATGAACTCACCCCTTCTGTTTGAATGTTACCCCTATGCGGTAACGTGCAGGTGATCCTTGAGTGAAGGCTTAGGTATCTCCACTAGCTGAGTCGGGTCGTCTGCTCTGATATGTAACACTAGGGAGGGGAATGAATGTTGTTTAAGTCATTATGACTGTTGTGGTTATTGGATTTTAGTATTGCAAGCCTGGCATAGTTGTAATGCCTTTTATGATTAAACTGTTGGATTTTCGATGTGAAGTTATATTTTAATTGATAATGCCGTTTTGAAGTTATTATAAGACTGTTTTCGAAAAGCGAGTTATTCTAAGTGTGACGTTTAACGAAGTAAGTGTGACATCCCTTGTGGTGTAATTAATTTTTGAAAACTCTGATATTTTTATTAAACAAATTACCGGGTAGAAAATGGGTGTTACATTAGTGGTATCAGAGCAATGGTTGGTCTGTCCGGCCGAGTCGTCGAGTCGTTGTGTCAGATAGTGACCAACTGTTGTCTTTTCAGTGCTGACCGTTGTTTGGGTTGCAGGTACACCGGAAAGTTTCTATCGGTAAGTGAACTAGTGGGGGAGATTTCCCTACTAGTGCTGTGTGCCCTATTGTGTATTCAGTGTGAGAACTGTGTTTTGCTGTTGTGGTCCTTGTTGTTGACCTTATTGCTGCGTGCTTCTAAGTGAATTGTCATGTCGTTTAAATGTTCACATGTGTTTTAGTTGATATTGAGCTCTGTGTGTTTTACATAAAATGTCGAATTAATTGCTGTTGCTGTGGATTGTTAAGTCGCATGCACTTTCTTATGTTGACATGTCCGAACTATTTTAAGAGGTCGACACTGAGCTTTTACGAAAAATCCTGTGAATACGTTTGATGTTTGAAAACTGAATGCGTTGTAAAATTATTTTGTGGACTATTTCAAGTTATTGCTGCACTAATAACTGCCGTAGCGTTTTAATCACTACAAACGAAAAATATCTTCATTGAGTGCTATAATTTTGACCTCAACTCTTTTTGGAAAAGACCGCAATTTGATGTAACAATTTTAGCTGAGGACTACCGTCTCATGTGATTGCTATTTTGACTTGCCTAATTTTCCTCAAGGTGGAGTCTGGTATGCTTGAGTTTTATGACAAAATCTTTTTGGTCGTTACTTCTTGAATTGCGCTATAGAGTTTTATAATCCGAAAAATAATGGAAGTTCCGAAATTGTTTTTGAACATCCATTAAACACTTTTACGGCTGGATGCTGAGATCAGCATTGAAAATTACTTTTATAAACGATTCGGATTTTGTTTTGGCAGTTGCACTCTTGCGATATGCGTTACGTGGTTTTAAAAACCGTAAGATTTAAAAATGTGCATTTTGGACGCTTGTACACTTGGGCCGAATTAACTAATTACTGTAAATGTTAATGTAACTATTCTTTTGGGCTGACTAGTTGTAATAAGGTTTTAAATGTTAACTGTGTTCCTGTGTACTTAGTTGATAATGTTTCGTGGATTATCCTGAGCTATTTGCTATTGCTGTTTGAATGATAAGTGCCATGCTGTTTTAAAGAGTCGAATGCTACTGCTGTTTTGTTTAAACTGCTGTTGCTGTTTTATTTAAATAATTGTTGCTGTTTCTGAAAAATGATCATTGCTGTTTTCAGAAAATAATGTTGCTGTTTTATTCGGATAATTGTTATGGTTTTCTGCAAAATGACTATTGCTGAAAATGATTGTTGCTACCTTTTTAAAAGTTGTTGTTGCTGCTTCCTAAGGCCGCTGTCAGTGCTTTCAAGAATAACTGTTACTGTCCCTACTTTTGTACACTGCTGCTATTTTACGAGTTGTGCCTGTTTTTGGGTTGTTGACTGTCTCTATTTTTATGAGTTGTCCTATTTGGTGGTTTGGAGTCTAAAGGATGAAGAGATTTTGAAAATTGCTTTTGAACGACTCATAGACAATTTTATGGTTGGATACTGATAGTAGCATTGAAAATTAGTGTTGCAGTTTTTTTTTCTGAAAGACTATTGTTACTGTTTTTGTGAGAATCATTGTTGTCGTTGTTTTGCTTTCGTTGCTGTTTTTCTGGAAATTATTGAGGCTGTTTTCTGAAAAATATTGCTACTGTTTCTCCGAAAACTATATTGACTGTTTTTCAGGAGAATAAATGTTGCTGTTTTCTGAAAAGTACTGTTACTGTTCCTAACTGATGCGCTGCCCCTATTTTTATGAGTTGTGCCTAATTCGATTGTTAACCGTTGCCGGTGCCTTAGTGCCCGATTGTGTGACTGAGTTGTTAATATTGTTGTTGTTGGTGATGTTACTCTGTTGTTGGTTTGTAGTTGTTGATGTCGCCTGAGTGGCAATTGTAGTTGTTGATGTCGCCTGAGTGGCAATTGTAGTTGTTGATGTCGCCTGAGTGGCAATTGTAGTTGTTGATGTCGCCTGAGTGGCAGTTGTAATTGTTGATGTCGCCTAAGTGGCAGAGTTGTTTGTGGATGTTGTTGTCGTGTTACTAAAATTATGAGACTTGTTGTACGACTGTTATGCACCCTGTGAATTTCGTTGTGATGTTATGATGATTGAAGTATTTCGTTATCCTTATGGGTAGATGAGTGGGGTAGGATGCGAGCTAGTTTATCAGAGTAGCGCAGCGGAGTAGAGAGTGAGTCTGATTATTACTGCTTGAAGTTACCTGGCTGAACAAGTAGGAGGGACGGCCGCCCAAGCACTTACCGCCGGCAATCAGAGCAATAGTAATCAGCATGAATGATAGCACTAGTCGTCTAGGTGGCCTTAGTGGGAGAGTGTTGGCGTTGACAGGTGGATTTCGAGGACGAAATTCCTTTAAGTGGGGGAGAGTTGTAACACCCCGATTTTCATATTAGTACGTTTTTGCTTTATGCGCGAATATAGTAGTAATTCTAGTGATATTTTGTGCGTCGTAGTAATTACGTATTTTCATAATATTTAGTAACTTAATCGATTTTATATTTACATATGTTTGAATTATCAAATATGCCTAAATGATATTAAACCATATTTTATACTATGTTGGTACTATATTATGGTTAGTATTAAACTTATGTTGTTTATTGAATATTTACATTTGAAATATGATTGTTTTAATTAATTATTTTATTTTATAAAATATTAGTATTTGAGATGTTATGCGTTCTAAAAATTATTTTGGGCTATTATTGTTAAAATAATAGTTGTAGTGAAATTGAGCTTTAAAAATGAATTAAAATAGATTTTTGGGTCTTTTTAAACACAACCATGTTTCTTTAGTTATACAGCACCCTGTTTTCTGTTTCCTGCACCCCCCTGCCCATTACTCAAACAGGGCCTGCGAACCAAAACAGTCCAGCGCCCAAGCCCATAAGCGTTTTCCAGGTCCAGAAACGCGACCCGACCCGCCTGCACTCCTTCTTCTTCCTCAATGCCGCAGCTGCAGAAAAACCTAGCCTCTCCCTCTCTCTACTTCGCGTCCTCCATCATCCCGTCGCGGCCAAGCCCCAAAATTCACATGCTGGCTCGAAATTCCCCTCTGATTCCGGTTCCAGCATCGATTTCACCGTTTGAAGTCTCCATCCCGTGTTCTAATCCTCCCCTTCATCTTCGAGTTTTACCTTGTTGAAGCCATTGAAGCTCCTATGACGTCGCACCATGACCCCGTCCAGATTGCTGCTATCAGAGGTTACGTTTCGCTATTCTTTTGGTCATGGACAGATTCGCTCTCCTTCTCCTACCTTGGTTCATGACGATTTCGAACCTTGAACTCTCTTTTTGGACGTCACTGTTACTGAACCGTAAGGGGCTATGCAAAACAGCTTCAACCTCGATTTTGGGTCTTGATCCAATTGTTGTTATTGTAATGGAAATTAATTTCAAACCGTTGTTACGGCCTTGTTCCTTCCGATAGGTATGCTCTTTGGAAACACAGATAACTTACTACACGATTTGATTTATTATAATTAATATTTTTAGTGTATGATGTTTCGACCGTCCTTGTTGCTATGTAACTGCGCACGTCCGAGTCAAGCACTGTTCCGTCGGGATTGAACCACCTCAAGAACTCGTGATTGGTCATTGTCAGTTCACCTTTCAAAGACACTTCGATATCAGGTAAGGGTGGGTCTCATCTTCTCTATAATAGGGTTTATGATGGGGACTATGTAGGGGTAGGCTCTATATAGGCCGTTGTATGTATTTTTAGCAATTATTGATGAACCCTAGGCATACGGTAACTTGTTGTTGAGAAATTGTGATTGATGATGACTTCGAGATAAATGTGATGTTATTTTACGGATAATATGCGGTTTGAAGTTGTTTGTATGAGTTGTATGTGATTTGATGAATGTGTGTTGCTCGAATTGTTGTTGCTGGATTTTGTTGTCTAGGTGCAGAATTAGGCGCCCTAAGTGGGGCGCCCTGTGCCAAGCATTGTTGTTGCTGGAATGTTGGCCACGGAATTAGGCGTCCTCGCGATTGGGCGCCCCGTGCCAAGTTGTTGCGTTTTTGGTTGAATTCTCCATTGCAGGAATTAGCGCACTTGTGCTGGGCGCATGAGCCAAAGTTTGTGTTGCTGAATTGTGCTTGCTGTGTGTGCGTGTTAGTGTGCGTGCGTCGTGTTGCTTCCGGATGTCTAAGTTGTGTCTTAGGCGCCCAGTGCCTGGGCGCCATTTTCAGGACGTTCCCGATTTTTAATACAAACTGTTTTCGCTATAACTTTTGACTCGGGTGTCCGTTTTAAACGTTTCAAAAAGTGTTGTGAAGCCCATCTCGTTGTCTATCAGTGTGTCCTAATTTTAAAAACGAAAACTTATTATTTTCTGATGG
This sequence comes from Astragalus membranaceus, assembly GCA_039519185.1. Lineage (NCBI taxonomy): Eukaryota > Viridiplantae > Streptophyta > Magnoliopsida > Fabales > Fabaceae > Astragalus > Astragalus membranaceus. The sequence goes on along the minus strand of CM076850.1, from coordinate 29,500,234 downwards.
TTCTGGGCGCCCGAGTGGCTGCCCCGATGGTAGTTGTTGTTGCGTTGAAAAACTGCTTTCGGTGTCTAAAACCTTTTTGGTGTAAATGACGATGTTCTAAAGAACGTTTCTGCCTTAGTGGCCAACTTTAATGATAATGATGTGTAAATGACGATGATGCCCTTAGTGGCTAGTTAAATGACTGTTTTGCCCTTAGTGGCTACTATTATTTATAATGAACTGTAAATGACGTTTTTGCCCTCAGTGGCTATTGTTTGAGTTGATGATATTGATGTGTAAGCGACGATGAAACCTAGTGACGTTTAAAGCCCGAAAGGCTAAGTGATGTTAAGGTCTAAATGGCCCAGTGACGTTGTGTGCTGATTGTGAATTTGACAGGTGCTGTGCTCTTTGCGAGCAAACCGGTAAGTGACGGGTCACATAGTTGACTATGATTTGAATAATTGTGTGTTTGTGTATTGTGAGTGGTGCATGTCATAGTGTCTCATGCCCATATGCATAAACCCAGTGACGTTTTTGGGGCCTGAGTGGCTAAGTGACGATGAGGCCTTAAGGGCTAAGCGACGTTTCGTGAAAAGGTACCTCATGCATATACCCGCGAGTGGGTTGCATTTTCATACTCCTGCATGACATGGTGACGACTCGTTGTGCCGAGTAACTTGATTATGTAATTGACTGTTTTACCCTTGATGATGTAATTGACTGTTTTACCCTTGATGATGTAATTGACTGTTTATCCTTGATGATTGACTTGGTGTTCGTGATGTGGTTGATATAGTGTCTTGGCTCTAGCATAGTGCTTATCATACGCTTTATTATATTGTTAGATGAACTCACCCCTTCTGTTTGAATGTTACCCCTATGCGGTAACGTGCAGGTGATCCTTGAGTGAAGGCTTAGGTATCTCCACTAGCTGAGTCGGGTCGTCTGCTCTGATATGTAACACTAGGGAGGGGAATGAATGTTGTTTAAGTCATTATGACTGTTGTGGTTATTGGATTTTAGTATTGCAAGCCTGGCATAGTTGTAATGCCTTTTATGATTAAACTGTTGGATTTTCGATGTGAAGTTATATTTTAATTGATAATGCCGTTTTGAAGTTATTATAAGACTGTTTTCGAAAAGCGAGTTATTCTAAGTGTGACGTTTAACGAAGTAAGTGTGACATCCCTTGTGGTGTAATTAATTTTTGAAAACTCTGATATTTTTATTAAACAAATTACCGGGTAGAAAATGGGTGTTACAGTTCGCATCAAAAACAAAATCTACATTTTCTCTTCCGTATACTAATTCGTCACTTTTCAACCAAATTTACAACTCCAAAACAATTCATTTTTACCCTAAAAATAGAGTATTCAGTTAGACCTCTGAATAAGCTTTCAAACGCATCTTAGAACACCTCAATCGGGTTCCCGGATCAAAAGTTATCACGAAAACAAAAACAGTGTACAGTTGCTGAAAATCTGCAAAGCGTCGCGACGCGAACTGCTACCGTCGCGACGCAAAAAACGTCATAAATATTTGCGTGACAAAACTGGGCCGGGTCGCGACGCGATGGGGATGGGTCGCGACGCGACCATCTGCAGAAAATTGTAGGTTTTCCGTTTTCTTGCGAAATTCGCTATTCCGCTCAACTCCGATTCTTGTTCCGAGTAAAAACAGTTTAAACAACCATAAAAACAGTCCCAAGCAAAGTCACACAATCAATCAAGTCAATCAAAAACTCATTGTAAACGAATTGTATCAAAACGCGACATATTTTCAAATAACGGTTTTTAAGTCAAAATCTCTCGAACGATTTTTGTTCCGATCGAAAACAGTCCTGATCGTACCGGATCAATATGACGAGTTGCTGCTCTCTGATGACGTTGCTCGGTCGTTGGGATGAAGGACCGAGTTCTGGGCTGCGCGCGGGTGGTACCTGCAAAGGCACTCCAACGCTCAAGTCAGAGGTGCTTCAACGGGCAGGGTCACAAGGTGAGCAAAAACGTACCTGAAGCCACATGCTAGTGTGGTATATATACTGTTGACTGCGCAGGTGTAACACCCTAAAATATTTAATTAATTTATTTGATTAAGTACATAGGAATTTAAATTAATTAATTGAATATAATTAATTAATAGAATTATATTAATATGTGTAGGAAGTATTAGAAGGTGGAGGTGCTAAATTAGATGGACTTGGGCTTAAGTGAGAAGCCCAAGCCCATGGATCTAGTCATATGCGAATAGGCGCCTAGAGGGGTTAGGGTTTTTGGTTGGCTTTTGCGAAATGGAGAGGGAGAGCATAGAGAGAAGAAAGGCGCGCCATTGGAGAGGAGAAGAAGAGAAGAGAGGTCGCGCCACCAAGAGAGGAAAGGATCGTGATTCCGTTGCCGTAGTTCCGTTCGTGATCATCACTAGAGATCCTATTCATCTAATTTGAGGTTAGGGGAGCTCTTTCTTTCCCTCAAATAGAATTCCATGATAGGTCTTAATCTAGGTTGTTGGACTAGATCCTTGATGCATGCCCCATTCTTGATGTTCTTGATATGTTGATGTTGTTCTTGATGTTCTTGATATGTTGATGTTGTTCTTGATGTAGCCTTGATATGCTTGATGTTAATCTTCAATATATATGCACTTCATGTATGCGCATGTGAATTATGACAGAGACACGATTATTATGTGAGTTATGCGATTAATTTGATGTTGATGGTATTGGGTGTTGATGGTGTTCGCATATGAGGTGTTTGAGGGTATGGGTGCCTATGGCACCATGATGATGTGTGTGTGGTGCCCAATAGAATTTTGATCATTTTAAAATAAAGTATTGATTTTTGGTGGTTGGAATTTTGGGTTGTGTTGGTCATGTGGAAATTTTTGAGAAAAATAATGTTTTGTGCTGAAATTGGGCAAAAATCTGGTGCTGGTACTGTTCCTGGGCGCCAGGCGCCCTGTGCTGGGCGCCAAGGGCGCTGTGTGTGTTGCTGTGCGTGTGTGGCTGGAGCGCTGGGGCGCTGGGTGCCAGCGCTGGGCGCTGAGCGCCCATGCGCGTGTGTGTGTGTTGCGCCAAGGCGCTGGGCGCTGAGCGCCCGTGTGTGTTGTGTTGCGTATTGCGCCTTGCTGGGCGCCAGGTGCCTGGGCGCTGGGCGCCCATGGCGCCAGTTTTCAGGATGTTCCAAACTATTTTCGAAAACTGTTTTCGCTATATCTTTTGACTCGAATATCCGTTTTGAACGATTCAAAAAGCGTTGTGAAGCATTTTTCGTTGCCTATCTGTGTGTTCCTTTTTCTTAAATAAAGACTTATAATTTCAGAAGGTTGCTGGGGCGCCCCAAGTGGCTGTTCCCGGTGATCGCTGCTGTGACAGTGAAAAGATAATTTTGATGTCTTTAAAAACTCTCCTTTGCGTACGACCAGTGATTTTAACGACTTAGTGTCAAAATGATGCTTTTGACGATGATGCCCCTAGTGGCTAGTTAAATGACTGTTTTGCCCTTAGTGGCTCATATTATTTTCTAATGACGTATAAATGACTGTTTTGACCTTAGTGGCTCATATTATTTTCTAATGACGTATAAATGACTGTTTTGACCTTAGTGGCTAATATTATTTATAATGACGTGTAAATGACTATTTTGCCCTTAGTGGCTATTATTATTTATAGCGATGTGTAAATGACGATGATGCCCTTGGTGGCTAGTAAATGACGTTTTTGCCCTCAGTGGCTATTGAGTGAGTTGATGACATCTGTGTAAGAGTGATGATGAAACCCAATGACGTTTGAGGCCCGAGAGGCTAAGTGATGTTAAGGCCTAAAAGGCTAAGTGATATTGTTGTTGTGTGAATTGTGAGTTTGCAGGTGCTGTGCCTCTTATTTGGCAAACCGGTAAGTGATGGGTCACATAGTTGACTGCGATTTGTGCATTTGAGTATTTGTGTGTTTGTGAGTGGTGCATGTCATAGTGTCTCATGCCCCATATGCATAAACCCAGTGACGTTTTGAGGCCTGAGTGGCTAAGTGACGATGAGGCCTTTATGGCTAAGCGACGTTTGTGAAAAGGTACCTCATGCATATGCCCGCGAGTGGGTTGCATCTCATACGCCTACAGGACATAGTGATGAGTTATTGTGGTGATGTGAATGATGACTGTGATGTGAATATTGAGTGTGTTGGATGCTGATTGTTCTAGTGCGTAGCCTATGATTAGTACTTGTCATATTTTCTATTATATTGATTGAAATGATGCTCACCCTTTCCTGTTTGAATGTTGCCCCCGTGTTGGTAACGTGCAGGAGATTCCCTGTGAATGCCTTAGCTTCACTTCTTGAGTCGAGTCGTCATGCTCTGATACGTAGCACCTGGGGGGATGTTTTTGATGTTTTGCTGATGTACTTAGATTTTTATACTGTTGATGAGTTGATTTACTTGTCCGCTGCGTTGTCGTTGGATTTTATGACGTAGTTTTCGATGTTTTGATGTCTCCCTATTGTGGAGTGCCATGTATTGCACTTTTGACGACGTACTATTTTATTTGAGACTTGAGATTTTATTTTGACGTATGTGTGACACCCTCGTGGTAGAATTAAAAATGATTTTTGAACTCTGATCTTCTTAATTAAAATCAAAGGGTAGAAAGGGGGTGTTACATTAGTGGTATCAGAGCAATGGTTGGTCTGTCCGGCCGAGTCGTCGAGTCGTTGTGTCAGATAGTGACCAACTGTTGTCTTTTCAGTGCTGACCGTTGTTTGTGTTGCAGGTACACCGGAAAGTTTCTATTGGTAAGTGAACTAGTGGGGGAGATTTCCCTACTAGTGCTGTGTGCCCTATTGTGTATTCAGTGTGAGAACTGTGTTTTGCTGTTGTGATCCTTATTGTTGACCTTATTGCTGCGTGCTTCTAAATGAATTGTCATGTTGTTTAAATGTTCACATGTGTTTTAGTTGATATTGAGCTCTGTGTGTTTTACATAAAATGTCAAATTAATCGCTGTTGCTGTGGATTGTTAAATCGCATGTACTTTCTTATGTTGATATGTCCGAACAATTTTAAGAGGTCGACGCTGAGCTTTTACGAAAATCCTGTGAATACGTGTGATGTTTTGAAAAACCGAGTGCGTTGTGAAAATATTATTTTTGTAAGCTATCTCAAGCTGTTGCTGCACTAATAACTGCCATAGTGTTTTGACCACTTCAAGAGGAAATGTTTTCATTCGAGTGCTATGGTTTGTCCTCGATTCTTTTCGAAGGATTTCAACTTGGTGTAAAAAGATTTTTACTATTAAATGTCAATATTGGCGTCAAATATTTATTTTGTATGGACTCTAACTTTGTGAAAAGTTTTACTATAGTACACTCCTGATTTGCACAATGATGCTATACGCTAAGTGCCTAGTGAATTGGTCTTGCCGATTGCGTTAGGATGTTTTCACTACCTTGGCTGCAGCGAACGATAAAATTTTTGGTCTGGGTATAACGATTATTGTTTTCTTCTTTTGTACGAATCCATGAAGTGATTTTAAAAGTGGACTATGTGTTATGTTGTTAGTATTATCCCACGTACTTTACCCCATTTGGTCCTTTGTCTAGTTTTCCTCAACATGCCGAATCTTTGCGAATTGTTCGTGACCGTGAACTGTAAATTTTCCAATACTAAGTTCTGCATGATTTTACTTGACTGTTATACCCTTTGCAGTTGTGCTACGTGATTTTGAGAAGCCCTAGACATTTAAAAATGTGCACTGGCACTGTTTTTGCACTTCCTTGAGTTAACTTTTACTGTCATATGTTCTTGAGGATACCCTATTCAAACTGGTTAAGATAACGAGAAAAATCAAATCCTATAACGTGCCTTATTCTTCCGTGTCAAAAAAAATTCTAAATAAGTATTTTGTGCCTGTGTGTGATTGTACATTTCGTATATGTGCCTTTAACTATGAAATGGAATCGCATGTACCGAGTCTTCATGATTTTGTGTTAGTAGTTATATTCTAATCCAGTATGTACCATGTGAAGCTTGATATTGCGCGCTTGAGTCTTTATGATAAATTTCCTTTTTGGTTGCCTCTTCCTGAGTGGTTTTGAAAATATTAAAATGATAATGTCTGCCGAGGATGGATATATGTTCTCCTAAAGTTAGTTTTGTTGTTAAACGTTCACATGAAGACTTAAACTAATTTAGTTAGGTTGATGTGTAGTTTTATGTAAATACTTTTGCTGTAGCATGTTTTTACTTCTATGTTGGCGCTCTAGGCTAAGTGTTTTGTGGATATTGGTCCACTAAATTGTTTTTGGTGTCATTGCCATACCAGCATGCTGTAACTCCTGGAAAATAATAAAGTCCTATTACTCAGTTATTATTTTCTCTGGATTTTCTGAAACTGATTTGAGGATTGAGCACTCTGATTTGGTGATTTGTCTTACTATAATTACGCATTTGAAAAACTTTCTCGTGATGTTGTTGACGCTATTGTTGTCGTTGTTTTGCTTTTGTTGCTATTTTTTCTGGAAATTAATGAGGCTGTTTTCTGAAAAATACTGTTACTGTTTTCTGAAAACTACTGCTGCTGTCCTCCTAAGATGATTGTTGTTGTTTCCTGAAAAATCATCGTTGCTGTCTTTAAAAATTACTTTCACTGTACCGAAAAGTACTGTACTGTTCCTAACCTATGCGCTGCCCCTATTTTTATGAGTTGTGCTTAATTCGATTGTTAACCGTTGCCGGTGCCTTATTGCCCGATTGTTGTGACTGAGTTGTTAATATTGCTGTTGTTGATGATGTTGGTACTAATGATGTTGCTTTGTTGTTGGTTTTTAGTTGTTGGTGTCGCCTGAGTGGCAATTGTGGTTACTGATGTCGCCTGAGTGGCAATTGTGGTTACTGATGTCGCCTGAGTGGCAATTGTAGTTGTTGATGTCGCCTGAGTGGCAATTGTGGTTGTTGATGTCGCCTGAGTGGCAATTGTAGTTGTTGATGTCGCCTGAGTGGCAATTGTGGTTGTTGATGTCGCCATAGTGGCAATTGTAATTGTTGATGTCGCCTGAGTGGCAAAGTTGTTTGTGGATGTTGTTGTCGTGTTACAAAAATTATGAGACTTGTTGTACGACTGTTGTGCACCTTGTGAGTTTCGTCTTGATGCTGTGATGATTGATGTATTTTGATATCCTTAAGGGTAGATGAGTGAGGTAGAATGCGAGCTAGTTTATCAGAGTAGCGCAACGGAGTAGAGAGTGAGTCTGATTATTACTGCTTGAAGTTACCTGGCTGAACAAGTAGGAGGGACGGCCGCCCAAGCACTTACCGCCGGTAATCAAAGCAATAGTAATCAGCATGATTGATAGCACTAGTTGTCTAGGTGGCCTTAGAGGGAGAGTGTTGGCGTTGACAGGTGAATTTCGAGGACGAAATATTCTAAGTGGGGGAGAGTTGTAACACCCTAAAATATTTAATTAATTTATTTGATTAAGTACTTAGGAATTTAAATTAATTAATTGAATATAATTAATTAATAGAATTATATTAATATGTGTAGGAAGTATTAGAAGGTGGAGGTGCTAAATTAGATGGACTTGGGCTTAAGTGAGAAGCCCAAGCCCATGGATCTAGTCATATGCGAATAGGCGCCTAGAGGGGTTAGGGTTTTTGGTTGGCTTTTGCGAAATGGAGAGGGAGAGCATAGAGAGAAGAAAGGCGCGCCATTGGAGAGGAGAAGAAGAGAAGAGAGGTCGCGCCACCAAGAGAGGAAAGGATCGTGATTCCGTTGCCGTAGTTCCGTTCGTGATAATCACTAGAGATCCTATTCATCTAATTTGAGGTTAGGGGAGCTCTTTCTTTCCCTCAAATAGAATTCCATGATAGGTCTTAATCTAGGTTGTTGGACTAGATCCTTGATGCAAGCCCCATTCTTGATGTTCTTGATATGTTGATGTTGTTCTTGATGTTCTTGATATGTTGATGTTGTTCTTGATGTAGCCTTGATATGCTTGATGTTAATCTTCAATATATATGCACTTCATGTATGCGCATGTGAATTATGATAGAGACACGATTATTATGTGAGTTATGCGATTAATTTGATGTTGATGGTATTGGGTGTTGATGGTGTTCGCATATGAGGTGTTTGAGGGTATGGGTGCCTATGGCACCATGATGATGTGTGTGTGGTGCCCAATAGAATTTTGATCATTTTAAAATAAAGTATTGATTTTTGGTGGTTGGAATTTTGGGTTGTGTTGGTCATGTGGAAATTTTTGAGAAAAATAATGTTTTGTGCTGAAATTGGGCAAAAATCTGGTGCTGGTACTGTTCCTGGGCGCCAGGCGCCCTGTGCTGGGCGCCAACGGCGCTGTGTGTGTTGCTGTGCGTGTGTGGCTGGAGCGCTGGGGCGCTGGGTGCCAGCGCTGGGTGCTGAGCGCCCATGCGCGTGTGTGTGTGTTGCGCCAAGGCGCTGGGCGCCAGGCGCTGGGCGCTGAGCGCCCGTGTGTGTTGCGTTGCGTGTTGCGCCTTGCTGGGCGCCAGGTGCCTGGGCGCTGGGCGCCCATGGCGCCAATTTTCAGGATGTTCCAAACTATTTTCGAAAACTGTTTTCGCTATATCTTTTGACTCGAATATCCGTTTTGAACGATTCAAAAAGTGTTCTGAAGCATTTTTCGTTGCCTATCTGTGTGTTCCTTTTTCTTAAATAAAGACTTATAATTTCAGAAGGTTGCTGGGGCGCCCCAAGTGGCTGTTCCCGGTGATCGCTGCTGTGACAGTGAAAAGATATTTTTGATGTCTTTAAAAACTCTCCTTTGCGTACGACCAGTGATTTTAACGACTTAGTGTCAAAATGATGCTTTTGACGATGATGCCCCTAGTGGCTAGTTAAATGACTGTTTTGCCCTTAGTGGCTCATATTATTTTCTAATGACGTATAAATGACTGTTTTGACCTTAGTGGCTCATATTATTTTCTAATGACGTATAAATGACTGTTTTGACCTTAGTGGCTAATATTATTTATAATGACGTGTAAATGACTATTTTGCCCTTAGTGGCTATTATTATTTATAGCGACGTGTAAATGACGATGATGCCCTTGGTGGCTAGTAAATGACGTTTTTGCCCTCAGTGGCTATTGAGTGAGTTGATGACATCTGTGTAAGAGTGATGACGAAACCCAGTGACGTTTGAGGCCCGAGAGGCTAAGTGATGTTAAGGCCTAAAAGGCTAAGTGATATTGTTGTTGTGTGAATTGTGAGTTTGCAGGTGCTGTGCCTCTTATTTGGCAAACCGGTAAGTGATGGGTCACATAGTTGACTGCGATTTGTGCATTTGAGTATTTGTGTGTTTGTGAGTGGTGCATGTCATAGTGTCTCATGCCCCATATGCATAAACCCAGTGACGTTTTGAGGCCTGAGTGGCTAAGTGACGATGAGGCCTTTATGGCTAAGCGACGTTTGTGAAAAGGTACCTCATGCATATGCCCGCGAGTGGGTTGCATCTCATACGCCTACAGGACATAGTGATGAGTTATTGTGGTGATGTGAATGATGACTGTGATGTGAATATTGAGTGTGTTGGATGCTGATTGTTCTAGTGCGTAGCCTATGATTAGTACTTGTCATATTTTCTATTATATGGATTGAAATGATGCTCACCCTTTCCTGTTTGAATGTTGCCCCCGTGTTGGTAACGTGCAGGTGATTCCCAGTGAATGCCTTAGCTTCACTTCTTGAGTCGAGTCGTCATGCTCTGATACGTAGCACCTGGGGGGATGTATTTGATGTTTTGCTGATGTACTTAGATTTTTATACTGTTGATGAGTTGATTTACTTGTCCGCTGCGTTGTCGTTGGATTTTATGACGTAGTTTTCATTGTTTTGATGTCTCCCTATTGTGGAGTGCCATGTATTGCACTTTTGACGACGTACTATTTTATTTGAGACTTGAGATTTTATTTTGACGTATGTGTGACACCCTCGTGGTAGAATTAAAAATGATTTTTGAACTCTGATCTTCTTAATTAAAATCAAAGGGTAGAAAGGGGGTGTTACAGCAGGCGCTCTAGCCGTTGCGCTTATCTCGGAGGCGGCCGCATCTTGCGGAGCAAGCCACGTGTTGGGCCGCGCTGGGCTTGTTGGGTGAAATTGGGCTTCGAGCCCACTCCGGAACAGTTGCCCCCCAAGCCTAGGTCGCCTGGGGGCGGGCTAAGGCTTGATTCCTTGTCCCCCAGCGTTGTCACAAACGACCGTTCTGGAACGATAACTGGTCGGACGTTAACCGGTTGATTGCTAACTGGTTGACTGCGTGGTCGCTACCACGCGTCCTGGTCACACGGGGCCAGGTGTCGTCTCGGGTTTGATGCCTGACAATCAATTGTCATAGACGTTGAGGCGACAGTTACTTTAATGAGGTGACGTTTGAAGACTCGAAGCGTTTGAGTAATGATGGTACGCGAAGAGTCGCGCCTCTTCGCTTCCGGCCCATATTGATGGTTGGCCCATTATATATAGGGTTCAAGGGAGTTTCTTATTTGCACGTTTCTCTGATTTCCTCCGCTCTGGTTGATCGCTCGTTGCAGAGGCCAACAAGGCGACCAGCGAGAAGATCCTGAGGTCGCAGCTGCAAAGGACATGTCTTGGGTTTCACTTAGCCTGAGAGGTCAACGTAGCAAAATTCAACAGGGGAGCCAGGACCTTGCGTATCTGGCGACCGGGCTAAACGAAGGATGGAGAGTAGAAGGAATGGGCAACAGGGAAAACGTCGCGGCCTGGACAGACGTGCTAAAATTCACAATGTACCGCATCGTTTTCGAACGCATGGGTATAATTCCGCCGTTTACCAAGTTCCAACGCCAGGTCTTACGTTATCTTCAGGTCGCCCCCTCTCAACTGAACCCGAATGCTTGGGCGTTCTTGCAGGCGTACGAAGATGTTCTTGTAGTTCTGAAACTGCCGGTCTCCATAAGATTGTTCTTCACATTGTTTGAAATGAGCTACATTTATGAGAAAGGCTCCAAGGGCGCCCGTAAGGAAGCAGTTTCGTTCAAAAACCGCTCGATATTCAATTTTTTCAAGCCTTACATGGAATCACTGACGACCGGGTGGAAGAGAGAATTCTTTTGGGTCGTTCCAAACTCGGCCGAGGCCCTTCGAGGGATCGCCCAGATGTCAAAAGATGATCGGGAAGGAACGCCCCTGTTTCCCACGGTGTGAAGTTTTAACCATTTCTCGAAAAAACCGGGCCAGTATGCTTTTAAGGAAACAGAACTTGACGACCTGGACAGGGGGACGATCCATAGGCTGAGAAAGATTGCGTCCCTAGTCCCTGAGGGTCGCATCAAGGTCAAAAACATTGTGGATGCTCGTGGCAAGAAAAAAGTCAAGGCCGCTCTTGGTTGGTGGTCGCTCGCCTAGTTTGTTTTTTGTCATTTCGTTTTATTTAACTGTTTCTAACCATCTACTTTTGTCTTTGCAGCTGACATGGCGAACATGAACGACTTCGACCTCTTGGAGCAATGGGCGGCCGAGGATGGTGAGACTTCGCCCATCCGCGGAATTCCTGAAATTCAAACTGGGGGTACGCCCCAAGCTGCCGGAACTGGGTCTCAGCCTGATCATCGAACTCCTCGAGCGGGCATACCAAATCAAGCCCTTGACTTGGGCAGCCCACTTCAAAATCAAGAAAGGTCCAAGAGGAATCGGTCGGTAGATCGTGGGGGTCAGAACAAGAAGCACAAGAGTGGGAAAGTCCATGGATACTACCGGTCGCCTAGACTCGACCTGCTTGGATTGGGCGACGAGGACTGCGCTCGTTTCAAAGAAGAACCGTTCGAGGTGATGGCCGATGCGATGAAGGCCGCTGGAATGCTTTTCAAAAATTTCCAAGATGAGGAGGCAGATCGCCTGGAAGGTAGGCGCCTTGCCAATAGATATTCATTGCTTGAAGACGATCTAGTTGATAAAAATTTTAAACTGAACTCTGCCTTGTCGTTGCTCGCAGAAATGAGGGGTGAGCGAGATGATTTGCTCAAGAAAATGAAGGAACTTGAACCGAGAATCGAAGCGATCGCTGACAACGAGAGGAAGCTCGTCGAAGCAGAACGCCAACTTGTGGCCGCTGTCGCTGCTCAAACTGCGGCCGAGTCTGCCCTGGAGAAAGCGGTCGTCGACAAGAAGACAGCTGAAAAAGAGGTCGAACGCCTCACTTCAAAGAATACAGAACTGTCGAACCAGGTCGCTGGACTGAAAAATGACCTGGATGCCGTGGAGGAGGAAAAGAACAAGTTTCGAGGTCGCTACAAAGACGTTCTTGACCGGGCGAAGGGAGCTGCAGAGGGTCAATTTGAAAATGCGGTTAGTCAGATTAAGCTCCTCTACCCTGATCTAGGGGTCGATCGCGAGATCGTGCAATGCACACATCGTGTGACCAAGCATCAAATCGTGCATCCCAAGAAAGTGCTGAAGGGGAAGGTCGTTCAAGAAAGTGCCAAGGTCCCTAGCGACTCTTAAACTTGTAATCTTTTGAATTCTGTAATCTTTGATTTTGCATTTTCGGCCCTCCTGCGAGCGGTGTTTTAATGGGCGCCCTGGATACGACCGAGGCGTCCTTGTTTGTACTTAATGACAATTTAGCGCATTTTTCGCCTATTATTTTTGATGAACTTTGGCCTGTTTAATTCGATTCTTTTCTGCTATGGTCGGTCGCGCCCGACCAAAAAATTTTTTATGGGTTAATCGATGGTCCTTCGTATAGGCCGCTTGGCGGCTTTCGTTTGGGCCATTCGATGGCACTCTTTCAGACCGCTCGGCGGCTTTCGTTGGGGCCATTCGATGGCACTCTTTTAGACCGCTCGGCGGCTTTCGTTGGGGCCATTCGATGGCACTCTTTTAGGCCGCTCGGCGGCTCCCGTTTGGGCCATTCGATGGCACTCTACTGGTCGCTCGACTGCTACTCGCATGGTGAGCGACCGTGCATACAATTTGCAGGAAATAAAGTACACAACTCAAATTTTAAGGTCGGTCCTCGGTAAAAAACCCCTGTGGGGAAAAAGAGCGACCGCCTGTTCTTTATTGATCAATTAGTGTTTACAACTTAAACATAATACTTTCTCAACTTGTCAACATTCCATGTTCTGGGGATGGTCGTGTAACACCCCATTCTACCCGGCTATTTATCATAGAGATCAGAGTTTCAAAATTTTTTTTTGAATGGAATGCTACGCATGATCTTAATCTAACAACGATCAAATCATTAAAAACCTTCATTACACCTTTATAATACGCAACACCATTAAATAATTTAGGGTACTCATAACTTCACCAATAAAATTCCACACATTATAATTTAGATGTCTCGCAGCGGAAAAATAACATAATCTCAAAAAGCGCCGAACAACAGCCTCATCAAAACAAAATCATTAAATTAATGTATATAGAAATTCAACAGCAACTGATTAACACTAAAATCCTATGCCCACCCCCTAGGTGTCACGTATCAGAGCAGACCGACTCGGGAGTGAAAGGAGTAAGCCTTCACTCAGGACTACCTGTGGTAAACAACAACAGAAGGGTGAGTCTCGAACCATATAATAAAGACTATAATAAGAAGTATATTTCATCATAGTATCACACTCATACAATCACACAGTAGCAATAGTTCATACAATCAGCACTCGCATGCTTATCATGAGGATGTATGCAATACAGTTATGCATGTGGTACCATGTTCCCAGACCGCAGCCTTATCATCATAATGTCAACTCAGACCGCAGCCTTGTCATTTTGATTTAGAACTCAGACCGCAGCCTTATCATCATAATTTAAAACTCAGACCGCAGCCTTATGTATGCATGAGACTCCATGGCGAAATCAAAATCATAATTCTTAGCAACACAATCCATACATCCTATATCACATCTTTAATTACTCTTTGTTGTAGCCCCCATGGCCTCATCATCAATCAACTCATTTATTTTCTCATCACAATCACGTATCTAGGACTAGGCTAGCACTTAGGGACCAATCTGTCACCATTAGGACCGAAACCAAACACAAGGCACGGGCGCACCTCTTGGCGCCCTGGGCGGCCACACTTGGCGCCCAACACAACACCCACGCGCACAAACATATTAGGCCACCTGAACAATTAAAACCGCTCTAGCCAAAATGTTCAAAATGGGATTTGGTCACATGAATACAGAATTTGGCTAGGGAAAATATGTTCCGAACTCACAGCTCACCCCTAGGCACCACAACATAGTCAAAACGACACCCTTCTAGGACAATTTCAAAACGGTGCATGAACAGCTGAAAATTCTTTAGCCAAAATGTTTTAAATATCATTTGGTCAGGTGAATACAAAATTTGGCTAAGGAAAATATGCTCAGAAAATGAGTTACACACAAGGCACCCCTTAAACAAGCCAAAACGATGCCCGATAGGACCATTTCAAAACCACAAGTGCAAATCTGGAAATTCTTTAGCCAAAGTGTTTTAAATGTCATTTGGTCAGGTGAATACAAAATTTGGCTCGGTAAAAACTGTTTAGAAATTGAAGTTCACATAAACCACCCCTAGGCGCACATTCCATGGGACACAGGCGCCCAGGCGCCATTCTGGGCAGCACAGGCGCCCAGACAGCAACACACGCACAAACAGGCAGCAAAACAACACACGCAACGCAACCCAAACCCACTGCTACAGTACACAGAGCGCCATTTTTCCCTAGGCACTTGGCGCCCATGCGACCCAACATCTACCAAACATCAAATTTCCAAAACAATTCATAACAACAAATCATAAAATACATTATGCTCATACCAACAACATTCATTCTCACATTTATGCATTGAGGACACAACAAGGCATAAAATCAACACATGTAATCTAACCTTAGCATAGGAAATCAAATCATTCACACTAATTATCAATTTCAACTAACCTAAACAATCTAACAATTAACAAAATAATGTCAAGTGGGATCCTGTGGTTCACATACAACCTATTATACTCTCTATTATAGAGTGAGACTCCCCTAACCTTGATTATGACGAAGTAGAGCTCTTTCCACCGAAGCACCGACAAACTACCGCAACAAGAATTCTTCTCCTTCTTCTTCCCTTATTCACGAACACGCCCTCTCTCTCTATCTCTTGGACCATTCGCGAATTGAACAAAAATAGGAAGGGTTAGGGAAACCGAAAACTTAAGCACTTGATAGAGAAAGGAAATCGAATCATAAAAGACTAGGAACCCTTACCTAGGATCAAGATGCACAAACCCTAACTCCTTAGCTTGAAGTCGCCTCCTTCCTTCTCTTCTCCTCTCCTTCGACTTTCTTTCTTTTCTTCTCTCCTTCGACTTTCTTTCTTTCTTTTGGCACTAATGAGGCGCGACCTAGACCCCTAGTGCCTAAGGAGCGCCTAAGCCAACGGGCTTGGGCTTCTTGGGCCGTCATTTGCAATACCGGTATTACCAACGCCATCCCCTTCAATTAAATAAAAATACTACATTATAATATAATAAAGAAAATTAGTGCAACACTTTAAATAATTTAATCAATTACTTAATTAAATTATTTTAGGGTGTTACAGGTCGCCCCTTCCATGGTTTCTAGCTCGTAAGCTCCCTTTCCAGTCTTGCTGATAACACGGTATGGTCCTTCCCAATTAGGGGCGAGCTTTCCATGGCGAGCGTTCTTATTCCCCACGTCGGCCCTCCTAAGGACGAGCTGTCCAATGGAGAACTCCCTCTTCTGGACGCGGGCGTTATATCTGGCAGCGACCTTCTGCTTGATGAGTTGCTCCCTAAGTGACGCCTTGGTTCGCAGCTCATCAACCAGGTCGAGCTCTTCTCTTGTTGCTTGCTCATTTGCGGCCGGGGTTGGTGGGTTGGTCGTCCTCCAACTTAGCTCTCCCATCTCAATCGGGATGACAGCGTCAGTTCCGTAGACAAGTCTAAATGGTGATTCCCCGGTCGATGAGTGGGGGGTCGTTCTGTAGGCCCAAAGGACCGACTGTAGTTCTTCCGCCCAATTTCCCTTGGCTTCGTCCAACCTTCTTTTCAGTCCGCGTAGTACTACCCTGTTGGCCGCTTCTGCCTGGCCATTGGTTTGTGGGTGCTCGACCGAGGTGAAACGCTGTTTCACACCTAGGCCGGCCAGCATTTCTCTGAACTTTCTGTCTGCGAACTGAGTTCCATTATCAGTCACCAGTTGTTGGGGAACTCCAAAGCGGGCGAGCACGTTTCTCCCAAAAAACTTAGATACCTTCACTGAGGTAATGGTTGCAAGTGGCTCTGCTTCGATCCACTTAGTGAAATAGTCGATCGCAACGATCAGGAATTTCAACTAACCTGGTGCAGGTGGAAAGGGGCCGAGCAGGTCCATGCCCCACCAAGCGAACGGCCATGGTGGGGTTAGGCTGTGTAGTTCTGATGAGGGCGCTATATGTACGTCGGCATGAATTTGGCATTTTTTGCACTTCTGAACAAGTATCTTAGCATCCTCATCCATGGTCGGCCAATAGTATCCGGCCCTGAGCACCTTCTTAGCAATCGACCGACCACCTTGATGGCTACCACAATCGCCTTCATGTATATCCCTCAGTTCATGGTCGGCTTCGACCGACGTAAGGCATCTCAGCAATGGGGATGAAAAACCCCTTCTATACAGTCTTCCTTCGATCACTGAGTACTTGGTCGCCCGCAACCTCAGGAGCTTTGCTGCCTTCTGGTCGCAAGGTTCTACTCCATTGAGAATATATTGCAAGATTGGAGTGATCCAGTCTTTGTCCAAGTCGACCGCTAGAATGGCTAACGGTTGGGCAGGCTTGGTCGACACACTCGGCCGTGTTAACGTTTCTTGGATTAGGCTTCTGTGGTTCCCAGGAGTCTTTGTACTGGCTAACTTCGATAGGATGTCAGTCCGAACGTTCTCTGTCCTGGGGACGTGCTTAACTTCTGCTCGGTCGAATTGCTTGAGCAGATCCCTTACCTTGGCCAAATAATTCTTTAAGACGTCGTCCTTTGCGTCGTATAGGTCTTGAATTTGGGAGACTACCAGTAGAGAGTCAGAGTGGAGTTCGACACGGTCGACGTTGAACTCTTTGGCTAGCTCCAGCTCGGCAATGCACGCTTCATACTCGGCCTGGTTGTTTGAAGTGTGAAACGCGAAAGTCAATGACACTTCAACAGTAAGTCCTTCTGAGTTCTCAAGTATCAGACCGGCCCCACTTCCTTTGCTGTTGGAGGATCCATCTACGTGCAAAGTCCAGGTCGTGGTGGCCTGACCGTCTGGTATCGGAGTCATCTCAGCGATGAAGTCAGCCAACACTTGGGCCTTGGCGGCCGATCTAGCCTCGAACTTGATCCCAAACTCACTGAGTTCCACAGCCCACTTGATCATACGTCCTGCTAGGTCAGGTCGGTGAAGGATTTGCCTAATAGGCTGGTCGGTCCTCACCACGACCTGATGGGCCACGAAATAAGGGCGCAATCTTCGAGCGGCCACAAGTTGCGCTAAGGCTAGCTTCTCGATCTTTTGGTATCTGATTTCTGGGCCTTGGAACACCTTACTGATGAAATAGACCGGGTTTTGCCTTAGGTCGCTCTCTCTTATGAGAAGAGCGCTCATAGCTTCGTCTGTTATGGCCAAGTATAAGTAAAGCGTCTCCCCTGGTTGCGGCTTGGTCATGATGGGCGGGTTGGTGAGTGCTGTCTTCAGCTCGTCCAATGCTCGCTGGCATTGGTCGATCCATTCAAACTCGACTTCCTTCTTCAAGAGTTTGAATAGTGGAAGCGATTTGCACGCTGATTTGGGTATAAATCGTGACAGGGCAGCGACCATGCCGTTCAATTGCTGAATTTCTTTTTTCGTAGTGGGTGGTCTCATATCGGCGACTGCCTTACACTTATCAGGGTTTGCTTCGATCCCTCGCTCTGTTAAGTGGAAACCCAGGAACTTGCCCGCCCTTACTCCGAAGGTGCACTTCTCTGGATTCAACCTCAAGGAATTCTTCCTTGCTTCATCAAAATTTTCCTTTAGGTCGTCAATGTGGTCTTGATCGGTCTTGCTTTTGATGATCATATCATCCAAGTAGACCTATGATATCTGATCAGTGTATTTTAATGCACTATTTATAGCTTTTCACTTGGTGATTTTAATTGTGCTTTGCGCCTAATATTTAAGTCTTAGCACGTTTCTAGACTTTGGGTCTTAATTGAACAATATAGCAATTTCTTGATTAATTCTTGTTTTTATTGCATATTGACCCTTATCTACTCTTCAGGTCATAACATTGGCTGTGGTTATCCGATTGAGGCGTGCAAGCATGCGTTGGAAAGCTAAGGAACAGAGCTACAATTCTTCTGTTGAGCTCGAAACCCAATTCTGAAGTCTTGAATGTGAAAACTTCGAAATACCGAAGCAGTACTGTGTAAAACGGATTTTGGGCCGAATTTTAGTTTGTTAACGGGCTTTTATCTAGTTACCCATTTAGGGATTTAGGTTTTCGTTTTTAGTCTTATAAGATACACTTTTCAGAGTCGTCTTAGCTCTCTTACTCATTCCTACTTTCAACTTTACGTTTTGTGCCCTAACCTCCATGGAAGCTTAAAGCCCTAGATCAATCTATTGGTGAAGGGTGTTGCTGTAAGGATTTTGAGGTTCAGTGCTTAATGTTTATTTTGTTTTTATGGTTTTAATTCTTTCTCTATCAATTTCATCTCCGTAATTCTTGCTGCAAATTCGGTTTGTGTTTTGCTTAATTACTCAAACTCTGTGATTTGCTTATGTGATTCGTTTTATGATTCAGTTTTGCTTAATTACTTAATCATGATTCTGTTTTGCAACTTTCGTTATACAAACTATGTTATCGCTTGTTTAATTTAGTTTGGATAGGAATTGATAGAGTCTACGACGCTTGTTTATAGGATTGATAGAATTCAGTTATGATGTTAATTGTGATACTGGCACTTGTTCGCTATCACGGTTGATTGAACACACTGTTTTGACGCTTGCTTTAAAACGCTGTGAATTCGTATAAACTGACTGGCCCTTGTTCACTTAGTTTATGATCAATCAAGAATTATCAAACCTTGCACAAATCTTTATTTTAGAACCGATGAGAAATCCAAGAAACGCACCTGAAACCAATGGATTGATTGTCTATCTTTAATTGTCTTTTCTTCAAAACCCCCCTTTTTATTGTTTATTTTGGTTCCTGATTTTGGTAATTTCTGTATTTAGAGGTCCTCGAGAGACGACCAATGTCTCTTACCTTGATACTATATTTACCTTTTTTTAATTATTTTGACCCGCGTACGACCGCTGATCAAATTGGCGCCGTTGCCGGGGATCTCTAATTAGGCATTACCAACTTCAGGACCCACTAACCACTAACCTTTGTTTTTTAGTTTTTTTTTTCTTTGCAGGTTCTGTCGATTTCAACTTCGTTAAGTTCCGTCTCAGATTAGGTGAAAAAAATCAATTTTCGGGTGATCTGGTCAGATTGCTCCGAAAATTTGTCAGAAAATCACAAAAATATCAAGGAGCAGGACTCCCTAAAAGGGAGCTAAGGCCGAAAATACCGAAATCCCTCCGTTTTCTATTTTTAATTAATTTTTCGAATTTTTGATGATCTCAAAAAAATCCAAATTTTTTTTACATAATCTTCTTTTGATTTTATTAGATTTTTAGTTGTGTTTTTGTATTTTTTAGATTAGGTTTGATTCGTTTTTTAATTTCAGCCTTAATTTTAGCATATCTTTTTTATTCTGATTGTAATTCTGTTGACTATAACATGACTGCTACTTATGAACCTTCATTGGAGGTGTAACATCCTCAAAATAATTAATGGATTTATTTGGGTGTTAACCCAATTAAACCAATTTAGTACTTAACTGGTAAATTTATCGAGTGCTAAAATTATGTAATTGTTGTCATCGAATCGTTAACCGGATAATACGGACCAAGGAAGTTTTGGAATCGAAATAGGAGATTTCGATCAATATGGTAATCTGACCGCGTTACAACAAATATATTAAATAAATATATATGTGTATACGTGTGTGCATGTGAGAGGAGAAAAGAAGAATTAATTAAAAGGAAAGAAAGAAAGAAGAAAGGGATACGCGAGAACAGAAGAGAGAAACAGAGAAAAGGAGAAAAAAAAAAGAAAGAAGAGAGAAAGAAAGGGGGAGGAAGAAGAAGAGGAAAAAGGGGGCAATTCCCCTCATCAAAACGACTTCCGTCCAACACGAAAAATGCTCAGCGTTACTTCCTCTTCGATTTGGTACCAAGATTTTCATCATCAACTCACTCTCTCTCACTTGGCCATTTTCGTTTTTTTTGGAGCTTTTGTGGGAAATCCGATTTTGGGTTGGTTTTGAAGGTTTAGGTTCGGTTAGGAACGAACCCAAGGATGATGGATCGTTGATTGAGGTTCGATTGAAAGATTGGAAGAGAGTTGGGTGATTTGGGGTTTTGGTGAATAGTGTCATGGAGGTTAGGGGAGGAAGATGATGAATAGTGTCGGGGAAATCGGTATTTCGGTCAAAAGCGGTTTCGTGATCGAGTGGGAAGCTTTGGAAGCGGATTGGGTGTCGCCGGAGCGGGGAATGTTCGTGTGGTTACTCGGTGGATTCGGCCGCTCGTGGTTCACGCTTCAAGGGTGAGTTCTACTCACGCTTAGGATTTTATGTTTCGAATTAATTAATTAACTGTTTTACTGCTTTCGCTGGACTGGAATATTATTTGGTAATCGAGTTTGAGAGATTTTGGGTTGAAAACCGATAACTGGAAAATATGTCGCATTTTGATAAAATCCGTTTTCAATGAGTTTTTGATTGACTTGAATGATTGTGTGACTTTGATTGGAACTGTTTTTATGGTTGTCAAATCTGTTTTTAATCGGAACAAGAATCGGAATTGAGCGGAATAGCGAATTTCGCAAGAAAACGGAAAACCTGCACTTTTCTGCAGAGGGTCGCGTCGCGACCCGTCCCTTTCGCGTCGCGACCTGGCCCAGTTTTGTAACGCAAAAAGTTTCTGTCACTTTTCGCGTCGCGACGGAAGCAGTTCGCGTCGCGACGCTTTGCAGATTTTCAACAGTTTTTCACTGATTTTGTTTTCGCGATATCTTTTGATTCCGGAACCCGATTGAGGTGTTCTAAGATGCGTTGGAAAGCTTATTCAGAGGCCTAACTGAATATTCTATTTTTAAGGCAAAATGAACTGTTTTTGATATTGAAAATTGTGTCGAAAAGTGGTCAACTAGAGTGCGAGTGTGAACTTGGTTTTTATAAAAAGAAAATGTGGATTAAGTGTTTCATTGATTGTCTAATTTGATGGACCGTGGGTTCATAGTACTGTAGATATATGTTTATATATCGAGTTGGGTGACGACCCTATGTTGTAACATACTAGGGGGAGGGAGTCATGATCCTCTTACCTAGGCTCCATGCCAATAGGAGAATGTACTATTGGTAGGGGGGTTCACCGGCTTGCAGCGTTCGCGTCAGCGGTGTTATGTTGTTTGTAGTGCGATACCGGCTTGCAGCGTTCGCGTCAGCGGTGTCGTACTGAGTTAACAGGTTACCGGCTTGCAGCGTTCGCGTCAGTGGTAATCTGTTTTTGTGTGATTGTTTTTATGCGGTTCATCGGATGGAGCGTTCGCGCGGCCGATGCCGTATTGACTTAAAACCGGATTTTATAATTGAACCGAGAGTGCGAGTAGGGGTCTCGGTAGAACTCACTGAGACAAGTTGTCTCACCCAATCCATTGTTGTTGTTTTACAGAGAAACAGGGAAAGAGGAGATCCACAGAGGCACGAGCAGGTTGCCCTCGGACTGGCTACTGAAGACTTAGCTTTATGTTTAAGTTTATATTCTCTTTGTTGTCTGTGTAATACGACACTATGATGTGGTATTATGTATTTTCTTCCGCTTTCTTGTACGATACTGAGTACTATAGTTGCTGGCAGTTTATGGTCTTATTTGTGTTAAGACCGCTGTGTGATTATTCAGTTGAACTATGTTGCGATATTCAGTATTTAGGCAGGAATTGTGTATCTCTGATGTGTTACTAATGTGCACTTGGGTATTTTTAGTCGATAAAATTACCGGGGTGTTACAGTTGGTATCAGAGCAGTTCGACCTAGTCGGACTTAGTTTAGGGTTGAGTCGATTCCTTGCTAGTCCTTTTTGTGATTACACTTGTGATGCTAAGAGACATTGAGCCTGATCAACTTAATACTTAGTGCATCATAAGCGGAATTATGACTGGATGATCAAGATACAATCCTCGACCAAGACCGGAGTCTCCAACCGGTGCATCCTCAGGAAAGGTGACATAACGGTGGAAGTATACACCGCTAAGTTTGAAAGGTTGTCTCAGTTTTACCAAGTGGTAAAGTAAGCTTCGGATGACGAACGGAGAATGCAGAAGTATAAGACGGGCATAAGTGCTTTTATGATTTATGGTCTCAGTTCTTATACTACTACAAATTATGTTGCCTTAGTGCAATCAGCTTATGTCGCCGAGGATGATCTCATAGGAAATATGGGAAAGGAAAGAAGGTAGTTGAATTATCAACTCCGAATGAAAAGTCCTAAGATAATTTCATCAAAGGAAAAGCAGATGCAATTCTTTGATCCTTCAAAGGTCAGAAGATGTTCTAACTGTGGAAAGCCTCACAGTGGTGATTGCAAGCGAAGATCTAATCGGTGCTATTTTTGTAATGTAGAGGGTCGCTATGGCAAAGAGTGCCCTGTAAGGAAGAGTTCCAGGGAGTTGCAAGCAGCTCTAAGGCAAGGACGAGTCAACATTCTGGATGTTTAGGCAGTTACAACTGCAGACAATCTACTGAGGGGTATGGGATCAATTTTCAATAACTCGATCAGTATGTTATATGGTTCGGGTGCAACCTATTGCTGTATATCCCGATGGCGTGTGAATCGGTTGGGATTAGCCTTATCATCGCTATCCAAGCCGATAACTATTTTATTTCTGCTAAGGGTCGTGTCCAGACCTAATCTTTGTATAGAATTGTCTACTTGTCACAGAAGGCAGAAATTTCGTTGTAGAATTTATTGTTTGCCTAGTTCACCTTAGGCGGTCAATCTTCATCCCAAGGTGCGGGAGCACATGTTAGTATGTTATCTGCATCCACTGAAACTAGTATTAGATTTATCATCTGTACAAGTTGTGAATGACTTTTTGGATGTTCTCTGGATGTTTTTCTGGATGAAGTTTCTTCTGAACCTCCAGAGCGAGAGGTAGAGTTTACTGTAGAATTGGTTCCTGGCACGGGATCAATGTCTATTGTTTCTTATTGAATGTTCCTTTAGAATTAAAGGAAATGGAGTCTCGACTTGAAGAGTCGATGTTAAAGAAATTCATTCGACCGAGTACTTCGCTAAGGAGTGCTCTGGTGTGGTTAGTCAAAAGGAAATATGGTAGCATGAGATCGTGCATTGATTATCGACAACTCAACAAAGTGACGATCAGGAATAAATATCCCTTACCAAGGATAGACGATTTGCTTGAGCAATTTGAGGTGCTGCAGTGTTTCTAAAATTGATCTGAGGTCAGGACATCATCAAATAAAAGTTAGAGCCTTAGATATTCCGAAGACAGCCTTCCGTACTTGGTATGGACATTACGAGTTTGCAGTGATGCCCTTCGGTTTGACTAATGCTCCAGCGGTATTCATGGATTACATGAACAGGGTTTCCCATCCTTACTTGGATCAGTTTGTTGTAGTTTTCATTTATGATATCTTGGTGTACTCTAAGACTATTGGGGAGCATGCCCAACATCTCCGCGTTATTCTGAACGTACTCCAAGAGAAGAAATTGTATTCTAAGCCGTCGAAGTGTGACTTCTGGATGTCGGAAGTGAAGTTTTTGAAATGCGTGATTTCCCAATCGGGAGTTGCGGTGGATCCCAGTAAGGTGGGAGCTGTGTTGAACTGGGAACGACCAACGTCAGTCACTGAAATCAGAAGTTTTCTAAGTCTAGCCGGTTACTATAAGAGATTTGTTCAAGAGTTCTCACAGTTAGTTTTCCACTTACACGGTTAACTCGTAAGGGTCAACCGTTTACGCAGGGTGCTGATTGTGAAGAATGTTTTCAAGAATTGAAGGTTTGGTTGACTTCTACTCTAATCCTGATTCTTCCAGATCCGTCTTTGAGATTCCAAATTTACAGTGATGCTTCTGGGAAGGATTTAGGATGTGTTCTTGTGCAGAATCAACAAGAGGTAGCTTATGCGTCCAGACAATTGAAGACTCATGAAGAGAGTTATCCGACTCATGATTTGTAATTGGCATCGATTGTGTATGCACTGAAGATTTGGAGACGTTACCTGTATGGGTCTCGTTTCGAAGTCTTTGGTGATCACAAAAGTTAGAGTATCTGTTTGATCAGAAAGAACTGAATAACAGGAAAAGAAGTGTGTTGAGTTTCTGGAGGATTATAAATTTGTGTTGATGTAACGTTCAAGAGAGGCCAATGTTGTAGCTGATGCGCTAAGTAGGAAATCCATTCATATGAAAGAGTTGATGACGCAAGAAATGGGATTGTTAGAGTCTTTTAGATCTAAATTGGAGTACATCCATAAGTTTCCACTTTGGTGGCGAGGTATTAGTTTATTAACCTCTCCTTGGTGAAGGTTGACAATGAGATTGTCTTACGAAATTCCGTTTGACAAGTCGAACGTGAATACGGATATGTAAATGAGGTAACTGCTGACTGTTGTCACGTTGCGAATAACCATCAAAGGATTAATTGATGGATCTACTTGTAGGTGACTGAAATTTCCAAAGTGAAGCTTGGCGTGCGGTGTAATAGTTTTGAAAAATCGTTTTTGTGAAAACCGCATGCTAAAGTTAATTTTGGGAACGAATTAAGAAGCTAATAGGATATGATTGAGGAGGAAAATCCTGGGAGGACTACTTAGGTTGAGGGGAATCTCTCAACGCTATTGACTAATAAGAAAATGAGCTCTGTGTTCTGTTTAATAGTTGTTTGGAGAACAACTGATGTGATTTTCATTACGTTCAATTTATTCGATGTCCCCGCGGTTTATTTCTACGTTTAAGGTCAAAGCTTATTGTAAAATCCTCATTTTATCTTTTTGGAAAGTGTTGTCTCGAAATCTTGGGGGCGAGTCAAGAAGCGTCACAGATGACTTTTCCGTCACATTTCTCGGTGTGTACGAAAACTGTTATGGATTTTAGAAGATTTGTGGAGAAAGCGTTTACACCCTTCGAGGAAATCGTGTTTGTTTTTACCTCTACCGAGGAATACCAGTTTGTGGATCTCATTTTCAACAAATATTTCTATCAAGTGTCTTGTATTAAACCCTTTGATTTAGATTAATCAAAGTTGGGGAGTAAACGAGGATAATTGGAATGAAGTTTTGGAAGTGTTTTCAAATGCGGTGCCGGGCCTATGAAGGCGAATGATGAGTTTCTCGTGTAGATGCGTGACCAGAGAGTTCGTATCAAGGTGGTAGTGGATCATACTTGGAGATTGATGTGCCAACTTAGGAAGCTTTTCTACCCTCATTTCGTTAATTCAATAATGTTTTCTAGCAAATTTAGACCTTTCTGGGAATGTCAACCCTCGGTAAGTCGGATGAAAGACTTAGCGAAATTTTGAGGACAAAATTCTTTCAAGTTGGGGAGAATGTAACATCCTCAAAATAATTAATGGAATTATTTGGGTGTTAACCCAATTAAACCAATTTAGTACTTAACTGGTAAATTTATCGAGTGCTAAAATTATGTAATTGTTGTCATCGAATCGTTAACCGGATAATACGGACCAAGGAAGTTTTGGAATCGAAATAGGAGATTTCGATCAATATCGTAATCTGACCGCGTTACAACAAATATATTAAATAAATATATATGTGTATACGTGTGTGCATGTGAGAGGAGAAGAGAAGAATTAATTAAAAGGAAAGAAAGAAAGAAGAAAGGGATACGCGAGAACAGAAGAGAGAAACAGAGAAAAGGAGAAAAAAAAAAGAAAGAAGAGAGAAAGAAAGGGGGAGGAAGAAGAAGAGGAAAAAGGGGGCAATTCCGCTCATCAAAACGACTTCCGTCCAACACGAAAAATGCTCAGCGTTACTTCCTCTTCGATTTGGTATCAAGATTTTCATCATCAACTCACTCTCTCTCACTTGGCCATTTTCGTTTTTTTTGGAGCTTTTGTGGGAAATCCGATTTTGGGTTGGTTTTGAAGGTTTAGGTTCGGTTAGGAACGAACCCAAGGATGATGGATCGTTGATTGAGGTTCGATTGAAAGATTGGAAGCGAGTTGGGTGATTTGGGGTTTTGGTGAATAGTGTCATGGAGGTTAGGGGAGGAAGATGATGAATAGTGTCGGGGAAATCGGTATTTCGGTCAAAAGCGGTTTCGTGATCGAGTGGGAAGCTTTGGAAGCGGATTGGGTGTCGCCGGAGCGGGGAATGTTCGTGTGGTTACTCGGTGGATTCGGCCGCTCGTGGTTCACGCTTCAAGGGTGAGTTCTACTCACGCTTAGGATTTTATGTTTCGAATTAATTAATTAACTGTTTTACTGCTTTCGCTGGACTGGAATATTATTTGGTAATCGAGTTTGAGAGATTTTGGGTTGAAAACCGATAACTGGAAAATATTTCGCATTTTGATAAAATCCGTTTTCAATGAGTTTTTGATTGACTTGAATGATTGTGTGACTTTGATTGGAACTGTTTTTATGGTTGTCAAATCTGTTTTTAATCGGAACAAGAATCGGAATTGAGCGGAATAGCGAATTTCGCAAGAAAACGGAAAACCTGCACTTTTCTGCAGAGGGTCGCGTCGCGACCCGTCCCTTTCGCGTCGCGACCTGGCCCAGTTTTGTAACGCAAAAAGTTTCTGTCACTTTTCGCGTCGCGACGGAAGCAGTTCGCGTCGCGACGCTTTGCAGATTTTCAACAGTTTTTCACTGATTTTGTTTTCGCGATATCTTTTGATTCCGGAACCCGATTGAGGTGTTCTAAGATGCGTTGGAAAGCTTATTCAGAGGCCTAACTGAATATTCTATTTTTAAGGCAAAATGAACTGTTTTTGATATTGAAAATTGTGTCGAAAAGTGGTCAACTAGAGTGCGAGTGTGAACTTGGTTTTTATAAAAAGAAAATGTGGATTAAGTGTTTCATTGATTGTCTAATTTGATGGACCGTGGGTTCATAGTACTGTAGATATATGTTTATATATCGAGTTGGGTGACGACCCTATGTTGTAACATACTAGGGGGAGGGAGTCATGATCCTCTTACCTAGGCTCCATGCCAATAGGAGAATGTACTATTGGTAGGGGGGTTCACCGGCTTGCAGCGTTCGCGTCAGCGGTGTTATGTTGTTTGTAGTGCAATACCGGCTTGCAGCGTTCGCGTCAGCGGTGTCGTACTGAGTTAACAGGTTACCGGCTAGCAGCGTTCGCGTCAGCGGTAATCTGTTTTTGTGTGATTGTTTTTATGCGGTTCATCGGATGGAGCGTTCGCGCGGCCGATGCCGTATTGACTTAAAACCGGATTTTATAATTGAATCGAGAGTGCGAGTAGGGGTCTCGGTAGAACTCACTGAGACAAGTTGTCTCACCCAATCCATTGTTGTTGTTTTACAGAGAAACAGGGAAAGAGGAGATCCACAGAGGCACGAGCAGGTTGCCCTCGGACTGGCTACTGAAGACTTAGCTTTATGTTTAAGTTTATATTCTCTTTGTTGTCTGTGTAATACGACACTATGATGTGGTATTATGTATTTTCTTCCGCTTTCTTGTACGATACTGAGTACTATAGTTGCTGGCAGTTTATGGTCTTATTTGTGTTAAGACCGCTGTGTGATTATTCAGTTGAACTATGTTGCGATATTCAGTATTTAGGCAGGAATTGTGTATCTCTGATGTGTTACTAATGTGCACTTGGGTATTTTTAGTCGATAAAATTACCGGGGTGTTACAGGAGGACCTTGTTAAACAGATGGCCGTTCAAAATCTCCAATTCCAACAAACAACTGATTCCACACTTAGAAAATTGGAGATAATAGTTGGACAGTTAACCACTGCAGTCAATCAAATATAAGCCCAAAGATTAAACCAACTGGCTGCCCAGGCAATAGTTAATCCAAATGCACCAACCTCCAATGTTGATACACTTTCCAAAGCCGATGTTGTCAATATAGTTGATGCTTCCATTGAGCAGCCACTTGTTGTTGAGCTTAAACAACTCAGCCTCTTGATTCTAGATGTGTGGGAGAAGAAGGTGACCGAACATGTGTGCGGTAACCATAAAAGAGCCTTCTTTAGCAAATACCAACCACCCACAAGCTTCAAGTTCTCCACCTTCAAGAGGGAGTTTTCTTTCCTTATTCTTAATTTATATCTGTTGCCTACATTGAGGATACTTTGTGATTTAAATGTGGGGGGATGTCTTTTAGTAATTATGTTTTTAATTTTTAACTATAAAAAAAGAAGAAAAAAAAAGTTTATTGCATATTCTTCCATGAGTTTTTAGTTTGCATAAGTTGTGGGTGATTTTACTATTCTTGGACCATAGGTGTTGTGACATGATTTGATTGATTTCTTGTTGCTCTGGGTTTAATAAGTTGGATATGAGCACTAGATTTTGTATCATTTGTGATAGTCAGTGTCCCTGGTGAGAATTGAGCCTTATAATGGATGGACTAATCTTTTGCCATTCTCCCCGTTCTTGTGTGTGGCTCACTCATGTTTGTTAGTTACTCTAGAACTTGACTTGATTCTTGTTGAAACACTTGTTCACATGCATGTTTGAAATGATCTAGGCAATTCTGTTTTTTTAGCTACTAGCCAAATAAGCCTACTCTAAATTTATCCCTTTGTGTAAGCCCCTTTGAGCCTTTTTATCTCATTCTTTGTTTTATAGCTCATTACAAGCCCAAAAGTGAAAAACAATGTTATTACCCAATCTTAGAGGGTGAAGGAGCTTTGATCTGAAAATTGTCAAATCCATAAGTGTGGGGGTGTCCAAATTGTGGTTCTCACTTGGGTTAGTTCTTGGGTTCTCAATGAAAAGTTTGGCAAGTAAATTTGTATAAAAAAATATTCCCCAAAAAGAAAAAAAAGAATGAAAAAAAGCAAAAAGAAAAGAAAAAAAAGAAGTGTATCTTTTTATTTTTGTATCAAGAAGAGCGAATGTTGTGTGAAGAGAGTTATGGGGAGAAGTATCAAAATAGAGAAGTTAATCATATGTTGTTGAAGTTGGATACTCTCATGCTCACTTTACAATTGATTTTCATGGTTTCTTTATCCTCTTTGATTCTTTTTAGCCTAGTTCCCCCTTATGATTATCCCACCTTGACCTTGACCCCATTAAAACCCTTATAAAGACCTTTTGATCTTATGTGCATGTGTTCTTAAGTGTGGATGTTAGAAGTTTGTCAAGCATATGGTAGTGCTAACTTTCATTGATGTGCTTATTATATATATGAGAGTAAACACAAGCCTAGACACTTGAGTGATTGAGAGCATTACTTATACATATCCTGTGAGGACTCATCACTTGTGATTCACTCTCTAGTGCTCTATTCTCTTGTTTGCCTTGATTGTAATTAAGTGCTATCTTTGATTGTCATTCTCCTTGAAGCCTAGGAAAAGAATTTCTCTTATGACTTTGCATTCTTTGGGTTCATTAGAAACTCATGCATTGTTTTCGTGTCTTGTTTTGTGTGTTTTGCCCAGACTGCAAAAGCTTAAGTGTGGGGGAATTTGATCAGTGTATTTTAATGCACTATTTATAGCTTTTCACTTGGTGATTTTAATTGTGCTTTGCGCCTAATATTTAAGTCTTAGCACGTTTCTAGACTTTGGGTCTTAATTGAACAATATAGCAATTTCTTGATTAATTCTTGTTTTTATTGCATATTGACCCTTATCTACTCTTCAGGTCATAACATTGGCTGTGGTTATCTGATTGAGGCGTGCAAGCATGCGTTGGAAAGCTAAGGAACAGAGCTACAATTCTTCTGTTGAGCTCGAAACCCAATTCTGAAGTCTTGAATGTGAAAACTTCGAAATACCGAAGCCGTACTGTGTAAAACGGATTTTGGGCCGAATTTTAGTTTGTTAACGGGCTTTTATCTAGTTACCCATTTAGGGATTTAGGTTTTCGTTTTTAGTCTTATAAGATACACTTTTCAGAGTCGTCTTAGCTCTCTTACTCATTCCTACTTTCAACTTTACGTTTTGTGCCCTAACCTCCATGGAAGCTTAAAGCCCTAGATCAATCTATTGGTGAAGGGTGTTGCTGTAAGGATTTTGAGGTTCAGTGCTTAATGTTTATTTTTTTTTTATGGTTTTAATTCTTTCTCTATCAATTTCATCTCCGTAATTCTTGCTGCAAATTCGGTTTGTGTTTTGCTTAATTACTCAAACTCTGTGATTTGCTTATGTGATTCGTTTTATGATTCAGTTTTGCTTAATTACTTAATCATGATTCTGTTTTGCAACTTTCGTTATACAAACTATGTTATCGCTTGTTTAATTTAGTTTGGATAGGAATTGATAGAGTCTATGACGCTTGTTTATAGGATTGATAGAATTCAGTTATGATGTTAATTGTGATACTGGCACTTGTTCGCTATCACGGTTGATTGAACACACTGTTTTGACGCTTGCTTTAAAACGCTGTGAATTCGTATAAACTGACTGGCCCTTGTTCACTTAGTTTATGATCAATCAAGAATTATCAAACCTTGCACAAATCTTTATTTTAGAACCGATGAGAAATCCAAGAAACGCACCTGAAACCAATGGATTGATTGTCTATCTTTAATTGTCTTTTCTTCAAAACCCCCCTTTTTATTGTTTATTTTGGTTCCTGATTTTGGTAATTTCTGTATTTAGAGGTCCTCGAGAGACGACCAATGTCTCTTACCTTGATACTATATTTACCTTTTTTTAATTATTTTGACCCGCGTACGACCGCTGATCAATATCCGACCGATCTGCCGCCTGAAGACCTTGTTCATCATTCTTTGATAGGTCGCGCCGGCGTTCTTCAGACCAAAAGGCATTACCTTGTACTGAAAATTTCCACGATCGGTCATGAATGCGGTCTTATGACGATCGGGTGGGTACATAGTGATTTGGTTGCAACCTGAATAAGCGTCTAAAAAAGACAGGATTTTGTAGCGTGCAGCCCCGTCGACCAGTTTGTCGATGTTTGGCAGGGGAAAGGCGTCCTTTGGGCATGCCTTATTCAGGTCGGTATAGTCGACGCACATGCGCCACTTACCATTTTTCTTCTTCACTAACACGACGTTGGATAGCCAAGTCGTATACTTAATTTCTCCAATAAAATTGGCCTTGATGAGGTCGTCAACCGCCTGTGCGGCCGCCAATGCTTTCTCTTCGTTCTAAGTGCGTCTCTTTTGTGCGACCGGTCTGACTGTCTTATCGACGGACAGTTGGTGGCAAGCAATTTCTATTGGGATCCCGGGCATGTCTGATGCCCGCCATGCAAAAAGGTCTGCGTAATCCCTGAGACAGGTGATGAGATCTTGCTTGACCTGTTCAGGTAGGTCGCTCCCCAACTTAACTGTCTTAGTTGGGTCGTCCGATAACTGAACATCGACCAGTTCCCCGTGGGGCTCGGGCCTCTTCAGTTTATTTTTTAGCTCGCGGGCTAGGTCGTCATCGCCGTCCTCAGGGTCGCTATCTTGGTCGTAACGAGCATCCAGGTCGGCCACATTGACCTGATGCCCCTCCCCGAGATCCTGCGGTTTAGCACTTACCACCTCCATATCACAAATCTCTTGATAGAGAAAATGGCTCCTCATGGCCGCTTCCATGTCGGCCATTACTGTCACAACCTGGTCGCTTTTACTGTAGAACTTCATCTTTAAATGCACAGTCGAGGCTATGGCCTCCAATTTTCCCAGTGTTGGCCGGCCGATGATGCAGTGGTAACACGATTTGATTGGTAGAACTACGAACGTCGTCCTGACCGTCCAGTACAACGTGCTGCCGGTCATATCATCTCCAAAAGTAACAAGCAGTTCTATCGTCCCCAGGGGGTAAGTGGTCGCCCCATTGAACCCGGTCAATGGGGTTGGTACGGCTTGCGGAATAATTTCGCTTCTGTCCACATTTAACTTGTCAAT
The DNA here is from genome assembly GCA_039519185.1 of Astragalus membranaceus. Classification (NCBI taxonomy): domain Eukaryota; kingdom Viridiplantae; phylum Streptophyta; class Magnoliopsida; order Fabales; family Fabaceae; genus Astragalus; species Astragalus membranaceus. The sequence goes on along the minus strand of CM076850.1, from coordinate 29,468,096 downwards.
CAGTTCCTCAAACATGATGTCGGCTGAGCTCCCTTGGTCGACCAGTATTCTTCTGACCTCAGTGTTGGCCATTACGGCCGATACTACCAAAGGGACGTAATTATTGATTTTACCATCGAGTAAGTCTTCGTCCCCAAAAGAAATGGGCGGCCTATTCGAGGCCGGCCGTGGGGTTGAAGTTGAGCCGACCATCATAAGTTCATTCCACTTCCTCTTCATTGCCTTGTTGGACTCTCTGATTTCCAACGGGTTGCCTCCATGGATGACCATGGCTACATTGTGGCCCTTCGACTGTCTGGGGTCGCGATCTTCCTCAGAATTATCACGCGGTCGCTCGACTGTCGAGTTGACGATCGCTTTGCCTCTGTCATTGGCGGGTTGGCCAATGGCTCTTTCTTCAGGGCGATCGTTACCTTCATCTCTGACATATTGCCTCAACTTGCCTTTCTGAATGAGATCTTCTATATCATCTTTTAGGGCCATACAGTCATTGGTATCGTGCCCCTTACTCTTGTGGTATCTACAGTATTTCTTGGTAGGCCGACCTCCTTTCTTCAACACTAGAGGATCAGGTCGTCTAACACCAGTGAACTCGTTGTTTTGGCACTCTGTGAAGATCTGCGCGATCGGAGTGTTCAACTTTGTACGATGCTCGTACTTCTTAGGCCGGTACTCGGGCTTACTATCACGATAGTTTTCTTGCCCCTTGGCCGGCCTGCTATTCTCTTCTTTGGGACGCGCGCGGGCGCCCTTGTCAGAGGCCAATTGCTCTTCATAGCCCATATGGTCGTTGGCCCTTCTAAGGAACAGGCCGAGGTCGTAGTAGCGGTTCAATGAGAATTCTTCAGCAAATCTGTGGTTCTTTCTTATACCACGTTTGAGATACTTCAGTTTGTCCGTGTCTGATAGGTTGCGGACTGTGTCACCCTCTGACATGAACCGATCGATGAACTCCCTCAATGGTTCGTTCTCTCCTTGGACGACCGAGTCCAAGTTCTCTTCATAACGATACTGACAACGGTTGGCTATATAATTGGCCAAGAACATTGCCACAAGACCTTCCCAAGAAGAGACAGTGTTGGGACGTAGGAATTCCCCCCATTCTAATGCCCGGCCTTCGAGCGACTGAGGAAAGAGTCTGCACTTCATCGTCCGACCTAGCTCTCTATAGCTACAGTAGTTGTTGTAGTACATGAGGTGTTTATCGGGATCTCCGCGGCCGTTAAACTTGTTCAGGTTCGGGGGTTTCCTCAGATCCCTTGGGATACGATAACGTCTGATTTCACTGGTGAAGGGCCCTTGTCCAGTCGGGATGTGATTCTGCCGGAAGGGCTGCATGGTGGCATAAGTTTGGTCGATGGGCAGACCGTAAAGGCCGACCGGCTGACCAAGGAATCCGTCGGCAATTGGAGGGGGTTCATGGGGTCCATGGTATTGTGGAGCATGCGACGACGACCGTCCTCTAGGCCGCTCTGAATAGTTTCTTCTTTGTCGGCTGATGGCACGGGAGACATCTCTAATCTCCCCGTTGCGGTAGTCATTAAACTCCTCGTACGAGTCCCACGACCTGCTTCTTGATCGGCGGGATCCTAAAGACTCGTTGGACGAGTATCTTGTCGGCGACCTGCCTGACTCTGGTCGGTAGCTCGAGTCACCATAGTCGTAATCTTCCACAGGGGAACGACGGTGGTGTCTTCCTCGATGAGGGGGCGACCTGCGGACGATCGCCCTTCTTGAAGGATTGGGTTGGGATATGCCTCGACGAGGAGGAGCTTCTCTTCGTGGCGGTGAACGATGTGGCCGAGATGGCTGACCTCGGCGACCGCTATCAGCACGCGGGCGGATCGAGATCGACCCTCTCTCATAGCAATCGATCAGCTCATCTCGATCAGCAATCACTTGATTCTTTTGCTCCAGAATTTGCATGAGTGCTTGGGTCACATGGTCTGGCAATGCTTCTGGGATTCCAGCTTCGGCCAGCTGGGCCGGTAGTTGCTGGGCCGGTTGGGTGACTGGGCCGCGGCCACCCTGCACTGAGGGTTCTTGGCGAGGCTCGCCTTGTGATTCGTGAACTGTCACAGGCACGCCCTCTGGGGTCTGTTGAGGTCGGTCCTGTCCGGAGGGGTTGAGCCTGGAAGAAGCGCGTTTCTGACGTGGCGGCATGGTTTGATGTGGAATAGCACTCGGGCCTCCCACTGTGGTCGCCAATTGATCGTACCTAATCAATACGATGAGTTCCTGCTGTCTGATGACGTTGCTCGGTCGTTGGGATGAAGGACCGAGTTCTGGGCTGTGCGCGGGTGGTACCTGCAAAGGCACTCCAACGCTCAAGTCAGAGGTGCTTCAACGGGCAGGGTGACAAGGTGAGTAAAAACGTACCTGAAGCCACATGATAGTGTGGTATATATACTGTTGACTGCACAGGCGCTCTAGCCGTTGCGCTTATCTCGGAGGCGGCCGCATCTTGTGGAGCAAGCCACGTGTTGGGTGTAACAGCCTGGGTCCACCACCCCAGCACTATTGCACCACGGTCTTCTCTACCCCTCTTGTAGAATTTTTGCCTTCCGTGGGAATCGAACCTTGCACCTGAGGCATAAGTGCATGTTAAACACACCTCCCACTACCAATTGAGCGCGCGCTCAATTGGTAGTGGGAGGTGTGTTTAACATGCACTTATGCCTCAGGTGCAAGGTTCGATTCCCACGGAACGCAAAAATTCTACAAGAGGGGTAGAGAAGACCGTGATGCAATAGTGCTGGGGTGGTGGACCCAGGCTGTTACAATAAAAAGGCGCCTTTTTATGTAACAGCTCAGGTCCAACGCCCCGGCACTATTACCTCACTAATGTAACACCCCTTTTCTACCCCTCACTTTACACGTCGTTATCAGAGTAATTTCCTTTTTAAAAATATTAATTTAATTGATAGAAAAGAAATGCCACATCGTCATAAGAAACTCATCGTTGGCACTCATTAAAGTTTGTGCAACAAACCACCGTCATAAAAATTAAACCTCATAAATCAACACGTCACAGCGGAATAAGATAATAACTCACTAAGCCTCTCCAACACATCTCATATTCTCAACATAGTCATTAAACAGTTAATTAACAACTAACAAGCTTCAACTACGCCCCTAGGTGCTACAGTATCAGAGAGCGACTCGACAGACATCCCAATAGCTATCACAGAAGGCAGCAAGACCTTCACTCGCGGTTACCTGCAGCGTTGCCACAATAGAGCAACATTTCAAGCAGAAGGGGTGAGAATTTCAACAAAACATAATCAAGCACATAGTAGAGTAATGAAGACAAACAGTCTCACAACATCATTATCAACACCACATCATCATCGCCAAATACCAACTCAACCACAATTTGCCAACAAGTCACAGTCATGAATATGCATGATAATGCAACCCACACCTGGGTATATGCATGATGGTACCATACTCGTCATAATAAGCCACTAGGGGCACACCGTCATCATTAAGAAGCCGAAGCCTATTCGTCACAATGTGCACATGCTATGAGACTCTATGGACACATGTGCAATTTCACCAAAAGAAAGGACACTCACCTGGAGTACTCATCATCACCGTCATAAAACACTCATAGAGTGTATTCGTCGTAATTCATCACATTCACATTACAGCATCATTATAATCATACCCATAGAGTATATTCGTCACAAATCACCATAATTCATGTTACATCATCATCATACATATCACCTTTGAAATTTGGGTAACAACACGTTTAGAGTTTAGAAAAACATCCCGTTTTAATTTATAAAACATCACATCTTAATTTGAATGACATCACATTTTAAATTCGGAAAAAAAAAACACCACATTTTCAAGCTTGGGAAAACACTACATTTGAATTGGGAAACGTCACATTTTTATTAGTGGAAACATCACATTTTTATGGAGGAAACATCATATTTTTGTGGAGAAAACATCACCTTTAAAAACTGAGAAAACAGTGTGAAAACAGCAAGAAAACAGTGGGGAAAACAGCAAGAAAACAGTGGGGAAAACAGCAAGAAAACAGTGGGAAACAGTGACTCGTGCTTGAAGCGCGAGCTGGGCGCAACTGAGGCGCGAATGGGCAGCAACAGCATGCCACAGCGCAGCGCGCTTGCGCCTGGAGCGCGACTGCAGCGCGAGCGACGCGCGAATGGGCAGCAACAGCGTAACGTGCAGAAAATTCAGAAAAACTTAATTCTTCGCCCAACCCGATCACATCACAATTCTTTTCCGCACATCACCAACACCAAAAACACATTTCATTCACCAAATCAATCATCAAGTCTCACTAATGGTTCATCAAAGAACACCAACAACTCATCAACATAAATAATCAAATTTTAAATCAAGGACCATCGAATTTTCGTTCCAACAAATCATCAAATTCTTCAAATAACATCAATTTCATCAACAATATCAATTCCCACAAAACCCCACTATATACCCAATCATGTTAAACCGAAACGCTCACCCTTACCTCGAATTTGTATGATCCGGAACAATGACGAAAGAGTCACGTACAAAAACCCAGCAACACAACGAACGAAACTTCTCCTTCTCCCTTCGAAACCGTAGCCACGCCCACGTCTTTGATCTATGAGGAATCAACACAATGGAGGTTAGGGATTGAAGGCTACAACACTAGGAAAAGGAAGAAAACGGCATAGAAGGATTAAGAACTCTTACCTAAAGAAAAACTTGAGAGGATTCCCCTCCTTCCACTCCTTTAGCGCAGCGCCCCTCACTCTCTCTCAATTCTGATTTCTTTCTCTCAACAATGCAAAAATGAGAGAAGTTTGAAAGATTAGGTGGAAAGGCCACCCGATATGCAACACTTCCAACTCTTTCCGTAATCTGATACGGCCCAATGACACGAGGAGTCAACTTCTTCGATTTCAGCGCACGTCCAATGTAACACCCGTTTCTACCCCTTTCATTTATAACAATTATCAGAGTGCACAAATTATTTTTTTTTTTGAAACGGAATGCTACATTTACTTCAAAAACACGTCAATTGTTTAACTTAGATTAAAATCATTACGTGGCATCATCGGCGGGCCATTACTCAAAAATACAGTTACAATAAAATCCAACAAGTCGTAGAAGACCAAATCACTATCGAATAAGACGCCCCCCAGGTGCTACGTATCAGAGCGACTCGAACTCAAGGAAATGAAGGTCAAAGCCTTCAAGTAGGGTTACCTGTAAAGTAAAAATCAACAAAAAGGGGTGAGTCTCAAACCCTATAATAAAGTACATAAGGAGTAGTATGTACAGATACAGGACTACATCAATTACAGCAATATTCACTTTAATCACCAGTTCAGTCAACCGAAATTAATCACCAATTCATCACCAACTAAATATTCACCAAACAATCACCAAATAAAAGTAATCACCAAACAATCACCAAATAAATAATCACCAAAACATTCACCAACTGTATGTTTAATGTATGAGATGCAACCCAAAACTCCACGGGCATATGCATGTGGATCCATCACCAAAAATGAGCCTTGAGGGCATTCACCAAAATTTATAATAAGGCCGAAGCCCGAGGCCGAAGCCTATTCACCAAAAATCATGCATATGATTATGCGACACCATGACAATGCATCACACACCAGAATCACCAAATAAAAGTATGCCATAGCATATTCACCGACTGTTTGTTTATTCACCAACACCCAACAGAGGATCACAGACCCCATTCACCAATAATAATATACACCATATATATATATATATATATATATATATATATATATATATTTGCATACCACACTGTTACACATCACATTACTTTCACCGTGACAACACCATTTAAAATACAAGGAACAGTACCTTAGTCTCACGAAGAACACCAACATTTTATTTAAAAGGAACAGTAGCGATTCCCAATCCAAACAACAACTAGTACACAGTCACTTGGGATTTTCAGAAAACGACCGGGGAAAAATATTAAGTTTTGGTTTTGGCCTGGACAAACAGATTGACAATTAAATGAGCGTCGTAACGCACTTTGAACCACCTAAAACGGACACCCGAGTCAAAAGTTACGTTAAAAACAAGTTTGGGAAAAATTAGGCAACACTGCTGAAAACTGGCGCCTTAGGCGCCCAGGCACCAGGCAACACGCGCACTGGCGCCCAGCGCCCAGGCGCGCAACACACGCACACCCGCGCGCACAACAGGCGCCCAGCGCCCAGGCGCGCAACACAGACACACCCGCGCGCACAACAGGCGCCCAGCGCCCAGGCGCGCAACACACTGCACAGCAACACACAAAGGGATCCAGCGCCCATCACCAGGGCGCCCAAGACAGATTTTTCAGCGACAACCAAGAACACTAAAAATCCATTTTTCACAATTTTAAAACATCAAAATTATATTTTTTTTTTCCACCATCTAAAATCCTCACTCACCCAAAAGTCAATTTTATTCGAAGTCACCAAAACCATAGGGACAACTATCATCACCATTACCATGGCGCCCTAGGCGCCTATGCACACACCCACACCAAAGCATCACCAATACACACACACAGCACAGGCACATGGCACACAAACACATCACAAAATACACTTAGCACATGGCGCCCAGCAGCAGGGCGCCATTTCCTGCAACATCAAAATTTAGCCAAAATACAATAATTTGGCACGGGGCGCCTAGCACAAGGGCGCCTACTTCCGTGGCCAAAATTCCAACAACGTCAAAACTTGGCGCAGGGCACCCCACTCAAGGGCGCCTAATTCCGCACCTAAACAACCGTTTCCAGCAACACTAAAATCACAACCATTGCACCTTATGCGCCTACAACACTTAAAACATCAAATTCGACAACAACAACACCTGCTCATATGGCGCCCTATGCGCCTATAACACATCAACCGAATCTTTTGAGTAGCACAATTTATCAAATTACGCACCAATCCCACCACCAACATCAAATTACATATTATGCATTTATTCGAGCACTTAGCACGCTATTCAGAATTCACCTTAAAGAGCAACAATTCGCATATCATCACAACGGGCAACAACAATAACAACAACATACTCATATATCATAAACAGCATAAAAATCAATATAAACAGGACATAGGACCTAACCCCTACATACATCCCATTATGCTCCCTATTATAAGGCAAGACCCACCCTTACCTTAGTTTCGCCGAAGACAGGGACCCCTCCACGCACACCGAGTAACCACAGCAACTGAGCTCCTCTCCTCCTCCTTGGGATTTGCGCCTCTCTCTTCTCCTCTCCTCTCCCTTGCGCTATTTTTCCTTCTCTTTCTTTCTCTCCTTCGCGTTTTCTTTCTTTTCCTCTCTTTCACGTTCCTTCTCTTTTTCTCTCAAGTGAGGCGCCTCCCCCCAACCCCTAGTCACATGCGCCTAGGTCAACTCCTGGGCCTGGATCGCGGGCCTCCATCCACTTAAGCCCATTTAAATAATTAAATATCACCACCCTCTAAATAATTAAAACCACCCAATATTATTATTATTATTATCATCATTATTATTATTATTATTATTATTATTATTATTTCTATCACCAACTCCTATTTAATTAATTAACTAAATACTAAATAACTGTTTAATTAATTTCGGGGTGTTACAACTCTCCCCCACTTAGATTATTTTCGTCCTCGAAAATTCGCATCAACATCTCCCTAACTCACCGGCTGGCTACGACAATTGACATCGTCACGGTTATGCTCTAACTAGTCCGTACCCACGATTACAATTAATTCACCCAACGACAAACAACAAAACTCGCAACAAGGTCTCTGTCGAAGATCGACAAGGGACACAAAGAACACACCAGGCAACATAAGACCAATCAGAGAAGACAACACAAGACTTAAGCATTCACAACATTCAGCAGTATTAAAACAATGAGCGGCATCGGTATCGACAATAGGTTTAGCGGAAAACTTTAACGAAACACATACCTCCGAAATGATCATCATTCTTCAGTAGACTCAGTGCCCACCAAGGCAAACACCCTCCCACTAGACTTCTCTTTCTTCGGCTTGGAACACTTGGTACTAATATGTCCCGTCTCCCCACAGTGGTAGCAAACAACGTCTCTCTTCTCGCACTTAGCAGCTACGTGACCTTCCTTGCCACACTTGAAACACTTGTAGGCCATGCAATCGGGACTCTTATGTCCGGGCTTACCACACTTGTGGCACACAACATTGGCCGGACAGACCGAACTGCTCTGATACCACTATGTAACACCCGTTTCTACCCCTTTTATTTATAACAATTATCAGAGTGCACAAATTTTTTTTTTTTTGAAACGGAATGCTACATTTACTTCAAAAACACGTCAATTGTTTAACTTAGATTAAAATCATTACGTGGCATCATGGGCGGGCCATTACTCAAAAATACAGTTACAATAAAATCCAACAAGTCGTAGAAGACCAAATCACTATCTAATAAGACGCCCCCCAGGTGCTACGTATCAGAGCGACTCGAACTCAAGCAAATGAAGGTCAAAGCCTTCAAGTACGGTTACCTGTAAAGTAAAAATCAACAAAAAGGGGTGAGTCTCAAACCCTATAATAAAGTACATAAGGAGTAGTATGTACAGATACAGGACTACATCAATTACAGCAATATTCACTTTAATCACCAGTTCAGTCAACCGAAATTAATCACCAATTCATCACCAACTAAATATTCACCAAACAATCACCAAATAAAAGTAATCACCAAACAATCACCAAATAAATAATCACCAAAACATTCACCAACTGTATGTTTAATGTATGAGATGCAACCCAAAACTCCACGGGCATATGCATGTGGATCCATCACCAAAAATGAGCCTTGAGGGCATTCACCAAAATTTATAATAAGGCCGAAGCCCGAGGCCGAAGCCTATTCACCAAAAATCATGCATATGATTATGCGACACCATGACAATGCATCACACACCAGAATCACCAAATAAAAGTATGCCATAGCATATTCACCAACAGTTTGTTATTCACCAACACCCAACAGAGGATCACAGACCCCATTCACCAATAATAATATACACCATATATATATATATATATTTGCATACCACACTGTTACACAGGACATTACTTTCACCGTGACAACACCATTTAAAATACAAGGAACAGTACCTTCGTCTCACGAAGAACACCAACATTTTATTTAAAAGGAACAGTAGCGATTCCCAATCCAAACAAAAACTAGTACACAGTCACTTGGGATTTTCAGAAAACGACCGGGGAAAAATGTTAAGTTTTGGTTTTGGCCTGGACAAACAGATAGACAATTAAATGAGCGTCATAACGCACTTTGAACCACCTAAAACGGACATCCGAGTCAAAAGTTACGTTAAAAACAAATTTGGGAAAAATTAGGCAACACTGCTGAAAACTGGCGCCTTAGGCGCCCAGGCACCAGGCAACACGCGCACTGGCGCCCAGCGCCCAGGCGCGCAACACACGCACACCTGCGCGCACAACAGGCGCCCAGCGCCCAGGCGTGCAGCACAGACACACCCGCCCGCACAACAGGCGCCCAGCGCCCAGCCGCGCAACACAGACACACCCGCGCGCACAACAGGCGCCCAGCGCCCAGGCGCGCAACACACTGCACAGCAACACACACAAAGGGATCCAGCGCCCATCACCAGGGCGCCCAAGACAGATTTTTCAGCGACAACCAAGAACACTAAAAATCCATTTTTCACAATTTTAAAACATCAAAATTATATTTTTTTTTCCACCATCTAAAATCCTCACTCACCCAAAAGTCAATTTTTTTCGAAGTCACCAAAACCATAGGGACAACTATCATCACCATTACCATGGCGCCCTAGGCGCCTATGCACACACCCACACCAAAGCATCACCAACACACACACACAGCACAGGCACATGGCACACAAACACATCACAAAATACACTTAGCACATGGCGCCCAGCAGCAGGGCGCCATTTCCTGCAACATCAAAATTTAGCCAAAACACAATAATTTGGCACGGGGCGCCTAGCACAAGGGCGCCTACTTCCGTGGCCAAAATTCCAACAACGTCAAAACTTGGCGCAGGGCACCCCACTCAAGGGCGCCTAATTCCGCACCTAAAGAACTGTTTCCAGCAACACTAAAATCACAACCATTGCACCTTATGCGCCTACAACACTTAAAACATCAAATTCGGCAACAACAACACCTGCTCATATGGCGCCCTATGCGCCTATAACACATCAACCGAATCTTTTGAGTAGCACAATTTATCAAATTACGCACCAATCCCACCACCAACATCAAATTACATATTATGCATTTATTCGAGCACTTAGCACGCTATTCAGAATTCACCTTACAGAGCAACAATTCGCATATCATCACAACGGGCAACAACAATAACAACAACATACTCATATATCATAAACAGCATAAAAATCAATATAAACAGGACATAGGACCTAACCCCTACATACATCCCATTATGCTCCCTATTATAAGGCAAGACCCACCCTTACCTTAGTTTCGCCGAAGACAGGGACCCCTCCACGCACACCGAGTAACCACAGCAACTGAGCTCCTCTCCTCCTCCTTGGGATTTGCGCCTCTCTCTTCTCCTCTCCTCTCCCTTGCGCTATTTTTCCTTCTCTTTCTTTCTCTCCTTCGCGTTTTCTTTCTTTTCCTCTCTTTCACGTTCCTTCTCTTTTTCTCTCAAGTGAGGCGCCTCCCCCCAACCCCTAGTCACATGCGCCTAGGTCAACTCCTGGGCCTGGATCGCGGGCCTCCATCCACTTAAGCCCATTTAAATAAATAAATATCACCACCCTCTAAATAATTAAAACCACCCAATATTATTATTATTATTATCATCATTATTATTATTATTATTATTTCTATCACCAACTCCTATTTAATTAATTAACTAAATACTAAATAACTGTTTAATTAATTTCGGGGTGTTACATCCAACACCAGTCATAGGTGTGACCTTCAGGAACACGTGGTCACCCGCCTCAAATTCTAAATCTTTCCTTCTCTTATCATGGTGGCTCTTCTGCCTACTCTGTGACGCTTTCATTTTCTCTCGGATCACCTTCACTTTCTCAGTAGTTTCTCTGACTAGCTCAGGTCCAAGTACTAAACTTTCTCCAGTCTCATACCAACACACCGGAGTCCTACACCTCCGACCATACAACGCCTCAAACGGCGCCATCCCTATACTGGAATGATAACTGTTGTTGTAGGTAAACTCGATCAATGGAAGATGAGTATCCCACGCACCTCCCTGCTCTAGAACACATGACCTCAACAAATCTTCCAACGATTGAATCGTCCTCTCTGTCTGCCCATCAGTTTGAGGATGATAAGCCGAACTCAACCTCAATTTCGAACCCAACTCCTTCTGCAAACTACTCCAAAAGTCCGAAGTGAACCTTGGGTCTCTATCCGACACAATGCACAAGGGGACGCCATGCAGCTTCACAATCACCTGAATGTAGATCTCTGCCAATCTCGACACCGGGTACTTAATACCGATAGGAATGAAATGAGCAGACTTCGTCAATCTATCCACAACCACCCAAATCGAATCATGTCCTCTCATTGTATTGGGTAACCCCGTCACGAAATCCATGGAAATACTATCCCACTTCCACTCTGGAACATTTAACGGTTGCATCATTCCCGCAGGCTTCTGATGCTCGACCTTCGATTTCTGACAGGTCAAACACGAATATACAAACTTCGCTACATCACGCTTCAGTCCAGGCCACCAGAAAATCTTTTTCAGATCTTGATACATTTTTGTCGCTCCAGGATGGATACTCAACTTACTCTTGTGGCCTTCCTCGAGAATTGCCTTCCTCATTTCTTCATCTTCGGGAACACAAATCCTTCCTCGATATCTCAATACATTTTGCGCATCTGTCTCGATGTCCTCATTCTCAAGCTGACCAATCCCACTCATCAGATCAACTAATTTCACATCTAACTTCTGCGCTTCTCGGATACCAGCCATAAAATCATTGCCAATTTTCAACATACCCAACCTGACACTCTGAGGTGTAACTTCACAAACTAAACTCATGTCCCTGAATTGCTCAATTAACTCAAGCTCTCTAGCCATCAATGCCGACATGTGCAAAGTCTTCCGACTCAACGCATCCGCAACCACATTAGCTTTTCCCGGGTGATAACTCAATTCAAAATCATAATCTTTCAATAGTTCTAACCACCGGCGCTGCCTCATATTCAATTCTTTCTGATCGAACAGATACCGTAGACTCTTGTGATCACTGAACACCTCAAATCTCGATCCATACAAGTAATGTCTCCAAATTTTCAATGCGAATACCACAGCAGCAAGTTCTAAGTCGTGAGTAGGGTAATTCTTTTCATGAATTCTCAATTGCCTCGACGCATAAGCGATCACTTTCCCATCCTGCATAAGCACACCACCCAAACCCATCTTGGAAGCATCGCAATAAACCACAAACGGCTCAACCGGATTAGGCCGAGTCAAAACTGGGGACGTGGTCAACCTCTTCTTCAACTCATTGAAACTCTCTTCACATCGGTCATCCCAAACAAAGGCCTTACCCTTGCAAGTCAATTGGGTCAACGGCAAGGCCAACTTCGAAAACCCCTCAATGAATCTTCTATAATAACCCGCTAATCCCAGAAAACTCCTTATCTCAGTAACTGACTTCGGGGATTCCCACTGCAACACTGCATCAACCTTAGAAGGATCCACCGCAATCCCCTCACCAGAGATCACATGACCGAGAAAGCTGACTTCTTTCAACCAAAACTCACACTTGGACAACTTCGCATATAACTTTCGATCCCTCAGAATTTCCAACACCAACCTCAGATGTCCCGCATGCTCCTTTTCTGACTTAGAATAAATTAGAATATCATCAATGAAAACCACCACAAACTTGTCCACATACTCGCGAAAGATTTGGTTCATGTACCCCATGAATACCCCCGGCGCATTTGTCACACCGAAAGGCATTACGGAATACTCATAATGCCCATATCTTGTCCTAAACGCCGTCTTCTGGATGTCTTCGTCTTTTACCTTGATCTGATGATAACCAGACCTTAAGTCAATCTTGCTAAATACTTTAGCACCCACCAACTGATCCATCAGATCATCAATTCTCGGTAACGGATACTTGTTCTTGATTGTAACTTTATTTAATTGACGATAGTCTACACACAACCTCATACTACCATCTTTCTTTTTCACTAGCAACACTGGAGCTCCCCAAGGCGACACACTCGGTCTTACAAACTTCTTTTCTAATAAATCCTCAAGTTGCTTTTTCAATTCTGCCAACTCAGAAGCAGACATTCTATATGGTGCCATAGACACAGGCTTAGTGCCCGGAACTAGATCAATAGTAAACTCCACCTCTCTCTCGGGTGGTACATCCGGAATCTCATCAGGAAACACCTCAGAAAACTCGCGCACTACCTGCAACTCATCAAGCTTCGCTTGGCTCTCAGCAGACAACGACGCTAACAGGGAAAACAGCTGAACCTCTTCTCTCATCACCCTGTGCAGCTGACCCGCAGATAACAAACCAGACCTCTCTTCAGGCGAAGCGAAACTCACGGACCTTTCGCGACAGTTGATATGTACATGATTATCAACTAACCAGTCCATACCCAGAATGACATCCATTCCACTCAGCGGCAAACAGATCAAATCAACTAAAAATTCTCTACCATATATAGTTACAGGACATTTGGCACAAACAACGGAGGTAGTTACCGAACCCTTAGCTGGAGTATCGATAACCATCTCTCTCAACATATCAGATAAGACAAGACTTAGTTTCTCAACACATGCGGCAGCAATAAAACTATGGGTAGCACCAGTATCAACAATAGCAATAAGAGGAAAATTATTGATATAGCACGTACCTCGAATCTCATTCACCACGTCAGACTCGGCCAGAGCGAACACTTTTCCAAAAGACTTCTCCTTCTTGGGTTTCGAGCACTGTGTAGTGATGTGACCACTCTCCCCACAATTAAAGCATACCACCTCTTTCTTATCACAGCTGGAAGATATGTGTCCCTCTTTCCCACACCGATAACATCTCTTCTTATCCCCGCTTGGGCAATCTGGACTTTTATGACCTGCTCTCCCACACGTGTAACAAGTAATACTGGCCGCAGCATCTCCCCCACTTCGCTTAGACCCACCAACAAACTTCCCTTTGCCCTTACCAGCAGGCACCTCATATGGCTTACCACGACTCGAGAAGTTCTTTTGCTTTTCTTTCATAACTCTGGAGAAGGCATTACTGTCCTCCTCAAAAATCCGGCAGCTATCAACCAACAGAGAGAACACACGAATTTGTTGATACCCTATGGCTTTCTTAATATCAGCACGCAACCCATTTTCGAACTTAATGCATTTGGAGAACTCATCACCCTCTCCATCATAGTGTGGATAAAACTTGGACAGATCAGTAAATTTTGCAGCATATTCAGTTACCGACATGTTACCTTGTTCAAGCCTCAGAAACTCAACCTCTTTCTTTCCGTGGACATCTTCCGGATAGTATTTCCTCCTGAACTCCCTCTCGAACACAGCCCAAGTAATTCCCTCATTGGCGACCGTCAACCTCTGCCTAGCCGCCATCCACCATTCATCAGCCTCTCTCTTCAACATGTGCGTACCATAACGAACCTTCTGAGCATCGGTACAATCCATAACGCGGAAGATCCGCTCCATCTCTCTCAGCCACTCAAGGGCACCATCAGGGTTATACCCGCCTTCAAAAGTAGGAGGGTTCTCTCGCTGGAACGTAGCCAAACTGCGCGTCCCAGCATCACCAGCACCTGGCATGTTGCTCACAACCCCAGCTATAGCCTGCAAAGCAGCAGCAAGTGCAGCATCGTTCCGTCCTACCATTCTAGCACTGCAACAGAAAACAGAATTTTGAAATGAGTAACAAAACTCAAGTGCTACTCAACTTGACAACTCGACCACCGGCCGGACAGACCGAACTGCTCTGATACCACTAATGTAACACCCCTTTTCTACCCCTCAATTTACACGTCGTTATCAGAGTAATTTCCTTTTTAAAAATATTAATTTAATTGATAGAAAAGAAATGCCACATTGTCATAAGAAACTCATCGTTGGCACTCATTAAAGTTTGTGCAACAAACCACCGTCATAAAAATTAAACCTCATAAATCAACACGTCACAGCGGAATAAGATAATGACTCACTAAGCCTCTCCAACACATCTCATATTCTCAACATAGTCATTAAACAGTTAATTAACAACTAACAAGCTTCAACTACGCCCCCTAGGTGCTACAGTATCAGAGAGCGACTCGACAGACATCCCAATAGCTATCACAGAAGGCAGCAAGACCTTCACTCGCGGTTACCTGCAGCGTTGCCACAATAGAGCAACATTTCAAGCAGAAGGGGTGAGAATTTCATCAAAACATAATCAAGCACATAGTAGAGTAATGAAGACAAACAGTCTCACAACATCATTATCAACACCACATCATCATCGCCAAATACCAACTCAACCACAATTTGCCAACAAGTCACAGTCATGAATATGCATGATAATGCAACCCACACCTGGGTATATGCATGATGGTACCATACTCGTCATAATAAGCCACTAGGGGCACACCGTCATCATTAAGAGGCCGAAGCCTATTCGTCACAATGTGCACATGCTATGAGACTCTATGGACACATGTGCAATTTCACCAAAAGAAAGGACACTCACCTGGAGTACTCATCATCACCGTCATAAAACACTCATAGAGTGTATTCGTCGTAATTCATCACATTCACATTACAGCATCTTTATAATCATACCCATAGAGTATATTCGTCACAAATCACCATAATTCATGTTACATCATCATCATACATATCACCTTTGAAATTTGGGTAACAACACGTTTAGAGTTTAGAAAAACATCCCGTTTTATTTATAAAACATCACATCTTAATTTGAAGGACATCACATTTTAAATTCAGAAAAAAAAACACCACATTTTCAAGCTTGGGAAAACACTACATTTGAATTGGGAAATGTCACATTTTTATTAGTGGAAACATCACATTTTTATGGAGGAAACATCATATTTTTGTGGAGAAAACATCACCTTTAAAAACTGAGAAAACAGTGTGAAAACAGCAAGAAAACAGTGGGGAAAACAGCAAGAAAACAGTGGGGAAAACAGCAAGAAAACAGTGGGGAAAACAGCAAGAAAACAGTGAGAAACAGTGACTCGCGCTTGAAGCGCGAGCTGGGCGCAACTGAGGCGCGAATGGGCAGCAACAGCGTGCCACAGCGCAGCGCGCTTGTGCCTGGAGCGCGACTGCAGCGCGAGCGACGTGCGAATGGGCAGCAACAGCGTAACGTGCAGAAAATTCAGAAAAACTTAATTCTTCGCCCAACCCGATCACATCACAATTCTTTTCCGCACATCACCAACACAAAAAACACGTTTCATTCACCAAATCAATCATCAAGTCTCACTAATGGTTCATCAAAGAACACCAACAATTCATCAACATAAATCATCAAATTTTAAATCAAGGACCATCGAATTTTTGTTCCAACAAATCATCAAATTCTTCAAATAACATCAATTTCATCAACAATATCAATTCCCACAAACCCCACAAAACCCCACTATATACCCAATCATGTTAAACCGAAACGCTCACCCTTACCTCGAATTTGTATGATCCGGAACAATGACGAAAGAGTCACGTACAAAAACCCAGCAACACAACGAACGAAACTTCTCCTTCTCCCTTCGAAACCGTAGCCACGCCCACCTCTTTGATCTATGAGGAATCAACACAATGGAGGTTAGGGATTGAAGGCTACAACACTAGGAAAAGGAAGAAAACGGCATAGAAGGATTAAGAACTCTTTCCTAAAGAAAAACTTGAGAAGATTCCCCTCCTTCCACTCCTTTACCGCAGCGCCCCTCACTCTCTCTCAATTCTGATTTCTTTCTCTCAACAATGCAAAAATGAGAGAAGTTTGGCTTACACCCCTAGGGTTTAAGCTGTGGGTTCAGCGAGCGCTGGGCCTCCCACGCCAACACCACCCTCTTTACTCGTTCCACCTCCTGAACAACACCCATCATTTTAATTAAATTAATCACGCCTCCAATAAACTTAATAATTCAGTTAAATAAATTAATTAAATTATTTCCGGGGTGTTACATTGGGCCGCGCTGGGCTTGTTGGGTGAAATTGGGCTTCGAGCCCACTCCAGAACAAGTCCAAACAACCACACCAACATATCCGATCAACATCACGCAATCAGTCCATATTCCAGCGAAAGCGATAAATCAATCAAAACTCGACATAA
This sequence comes from Astragalus membranaceus, assembly GCA_039519185.1. NCBI lineage: Eukaryota > Viridiplantae > Streptophyta > Magnoliopsida > Fabales > Fabaceae > Astragalus > Astragalus membranaceus. The sequence continues at coordinate 29,450,670 of CM076850.1, read as the reverse complement.
ACGAATTTTATCCAAAAACGATATATTTCGAAATAACGGTTTTCGACTAAAAAACGCTCGAAACCAATCAACATAAAAATCATACTAAAACGAAATAAACCTAAACGTGAGTAAAACTCACCCTTGAAGCGAGAGTCGATACCGAGCCGAAATCACCAAATAGCCTCACGAACGTTCCGACGACCCCAAATTTTGATTCTCAAAAACCCTAACTTCTTGATTCATCAAAAACCCTAAACCATTAAAATCATCATTAAACCGAAATCCTCCCTTTTCTTCTCTAAAAATCGAAAATGGCAAGATGAGAGTGAGTGAGTTGATGATGATGATGTTGATACCAAATCGAAGAGGAATGAACGCCGAACATTTTTCGTGTTGGAGGGAAGTCGTTTTGATGAGCCTAAATCTCCCCTTTTTCCTCTTCTTCTTTCTTTCCCATTCTTTCTTTTTCTCTTCTTTCTCTCCTTTCTCCTCACTGTCTCTCGCGTCCTCCTCTTTCTTTCTTTCTTTAATCAGTTCTTTTTCTACTCTTCTTTCACTTACACACACATACACGCATACATATATATTTATTTAATATATTAGTGGTAACGTGGTCAAATTACCATATTGATCTAAATCTCTAATTTCGATTCTAAATCGTCCTTGACCCGTATTATCCCGTTAATGATCCTATGTCAATCTAATAATTATATTTAGCGCTCAATAATTTTACCAATTAAGTACTAAATTAATTCAATTGGGTTAACATCCAAATAATTCGGTTAATTATTTTGAGGATGTTACATGTGCCATAACAACGTATGAACAATCCTGGAAAAAAGCAATTGTCATTATCAAAAATATACTACTATATCAGTCATATATGGTGAAATAATGAAAATTAAAGTTTACATTGTTGACGTTATAATTATTTCGACTCACCTGAAGATCGTGCACGCTTGGTAAGTGGGCAATATTAGCATTGTTGTTCTGCAAAAGGAACTCGTTTATCATGTGAAATGGTAACTCCATCTAGTTAGAAAAGAATTCTTTCTGATTTGTTGTATTGTCTTCTTAGCAGGTGAATCAAGGTGGAACTTACTTGAACTATAAAATGTGGTTTGGTGTTTTCTTAGGGTTGCTGATGATGCTTTTTTCTAGGAGCTACATTTATTTTTTAATTGTGATCCGTTTTGTGACAGCCGTTGAAATATCTCCACCCTTAGCTTGTTGATGAATTACGCTATAATGGGGGGATTAATTGAGGCCAAATAAGTAGGATGGTCATTGCCGATTCACAAATTTAATAACATATTAAATTACCTTCCTTTTTTTGGTAATAAGCCATTTGAAATAGCAAGATGCCAGTATATTATTTAGGCAGATCATGATGTAACCTATGCAGGAATTTTTTGAGGAGGGGCATGAGGGTCTTTTAAATGAACTTTTAACAGCTAATCCTGCGGGCACAATTTTAAATAGCCCATTAAATGTTGAATGTATACTGCAAGGAAGCCGTTATTTTTTAAATGTTATATGATTGTCAGAAAATCTGGATTTGTTTAGATTTATGTCAATATTGTTATAAACTAAAACTTTTGCGAAAATCTGATTTACAATATGGTACCTTCCTTGTTATATGATTTACAATATGGTTCCTCTTTAATGAATTTGTTTAGAGTTATGTCAGTATAATCAATTGTTGGAATGTGTCTTAGATTTCGGTTAGTGATACTCATAGAAAGATACTGCTGCCTCATGTCTCATATTACGGTTAGTGAGACTTATATGGTTAGTGAGAAAACTCATATAATAATGCAGACTGATATTACGTAAATATAGTCAATACCTCGTGGCTCAAACATACATTTAAGTTTTTGCATTTCTACACATTTCTTGTTTCAGACATAAGTCGATGCCTTCGAAACCAGGTTATACGCTTTAGTAATTTATAATCTATGCAAAGTTTCGTTATATGATAGTCTATCATGAGCATTGGTTGATATAGTCAATATTACTATAGACTATGCAAAATACTTATATGTATATGATGTTGTTTAAACTATCTGACAATAAGAATTCTAGACATTAACTGGTGTAATTCTCCGTTGTTTGATTTTTACATGTCTTCATATTTTTTCATACTATTAAACTGGATGTGTAAACGATATTCAAAATTCTGACCCCTACAGGACAATGAGTTGAGCAGCTTTGTTATCAAATATTCTGATGTTCGCGGGGATAGAATTGTAAGTAATGCTATGTTTTTATCTGCGTACGTCAAACCCCTCCCCTCTGGATATGTTCTATTAGCAGCAAACAAAGCCAAAAACATAGTATCATAGTGTTGGGCTCTCCAGACAATATGTTCAATATCTTCATCATCATCAAAAAATACGGTCTGTTCATTCGGGAGATGGAATGATAGCCTCTGCACTGGAGGCCATTATAGATGGATATCAAATGCAAAAATTCGCCAAACAGCCTCTAAAGGGGACACATACCTACAATCGTAGTAGTTGTGAATTTCATCAACAGGTTCCTCTGGATTGTCTGTATTGCGTAAGACCTGGAGTGTCGCACGATCTGGACCCTTATTGACATATTTGAAGAGATATTTAATAGAGTTAGACTTGTTGCAGTACTCAACATTGACATGTCCTCTGATATCTCATCAGCAACATCGGATTATATGGAACCACAAACCTGTTATCAAAGACAGTGCCACCCTTTTCAACAGTTATGCTTGTGTCGTGACGTTTGTAGCATGGGTAGCCATCTTCATCAATCTTCGTTGATTGCAGAAAAGGCTTGGGATAGAAGTTGGTACAGTGTATTCCCTTAGTGCACAAAGACATAGGATTAGCACGACCACATGGTCCATGCAACATGTACGCTGAAACTTCCTCATATAGTTTTGGATACAATACAGGATCTGGCAACTCGGCTGATATGACCCTATCTATGTCTGTGGTTGTCATTAGTTTATTCTCAGAAGACAACCATACCAACATATGGGCATGCGGGAAACCCCTTTTTTGCCATTCAACAGTATACATGACTGTGAAGAACGAAAAAAATCACGTGTTATTTTTGGCACATAATATGTGATATTTAAAAATCTAGCGAATCACAACTATTATAGAAGATGTTCGAAGTAGTATGTGTAAACATAGATTAAGTTTAACGTGTATACCTGAATCAACCTTTCCAAACATATGATCTGTCTTTAAGTCAGTTATAAGTTGGTCCAGTTTCATCTTGAAGACACGTGAAATAATGTCTGGCCTATCAGAAGCAGTTAGAGATTACCTTGATCAATTCGTCTTCGGTGTAATCAAGGTAAGGGTGGGTCTTACCTTATAATAGGGTTTATAAGGGGTTGTATGTGGGTTTTAGAGATTACCTTGATCAATTCGTGATTTCATTGTTATTGTTGATGTGTAATTGAAATGTATGTTGAGTTGATGCCCTATATGTGTTTGTTGAAATGTGCAAGAGTCATGAGGTGTCGGTAAGATTTGTATTGTGTGCCAAATAATTGATAAAGTGTGTATTCGAACGTAGGAGAGTGAATTTGAGATGTTTTGAAAAATTGTTATATATAATTTGCTGAAGTTATTATATGAATCAATATATATATATATATATATATATATATATATATATATGCTAGATGCTGAAGTTGTTATGTGGATAAAGATGTATATATATAAATTGTGGAGCTGTTACATGTATATATTTATATAACTATGTATATATAAATGGTTGAGAGTTGATATATATAAATTATGAAACTTGTTATATGTATAATTTTGTAGAAGTTTATATATAGATATAGGTATATGGTGAGAGTTGTTACATATATACATATATATACATAATTGTAAAAGTTGCTGTATACTTTTATATATATAAAAATAAAAATATAAGAGTGTTGCTGTGTGCGTGCGTGTTTTAGTGCAAGGGCGCCTAATTTTGGCTGCCCGTGTTGTGTTCCCGAGTTGTGTTTCTGAGTAGTCATGTTGTTTGGATGTCATTGGGGTCGAATTTGGGTTGTTAGACTGTGTGTACTGAAAAGTTACTGGGATCCCCTCCCCCGGGAGCCTTGTTGCCTGCCTTGTTTCCTGTTGCAGTTTTTGGATCCCTATGCCAAGGCGCCGAGCCAATTGTGTTTTGCTTAATGTTTCAGCTGCTGCCTTAGTGTGAAATGCCTTGCCAAAATATACTAAGATGTTCTAGTGTGGCTCCACGTTGTTCCAGTACTGTTTGGGAAGGCGCCCTGGGCGCCCATGTACATGTCCCATTGTGTGTGCGTGTGTGTTGTGTGCGTATATAGGGTGTTTTGGGTGAACTTCAAATTCTGGGCATATTTTACCGTGCCATCTTTTGTATTTACGTGCCCAAATTCAATTTTAAACGTTTTGGCTCGAGTGGTTTTATTTTTGCACGTGTCTTTCTGGAATTGTCTCGGTGGGTGTTGCTTGTGTGCGTATATAGGGTGGTTTGGGTGAACTTCAAATTCGGTGCATATTTTACCGTGCCATCTTTTGTACTTACGTGCCCAAATTCAATTTTAAACGTTTTGGCTCGAGTGGTTTTATTATTTGCACGTGTCATTTTGAAGTTGTCCCGTTGGCTCCACTTTGAAAAGGATGCCCCATAGTAACAGCACATTCTGCCAATTTGCGCCTCATTGGCGCGCCAGTCGCGCGTCACGCGTAAGACACTGGGCATTTCTGCCGTTCCGCGCGCCAGTCGCGCCTAAGCCGTGCGCCACGCGCGAAGCCTCTGAAAATTCTGCTGTTCCGAGCCATTTTCAGCACGTGTCTCGGTTTTGTCCCAAATTTGTTTTTGACATATCTTTTGACTCGGGTGTCCGTTTTAAGTGCTTCAAAGTGCGTTTCGAAGCTCGCTCAGTCCTCTATCTATGTATGCTACTGTAATGTGAAAAATAATTAATTTGGCTGAAAGTTTCTTGACACTTGTATTTTGCTAGTGATGTGGTAAAGTGACGGTGGGTCTACGGACCAAAAATGTTGGTGATGATTTTAGGCTGCGGTCTTGACGTGGTAATGTATAATGATGATGTGTGTGACTTGAGATTGTGAAAAATTATGCTTATTGATTGTTCATGGAGTCACATTCATACATTAGGCTGCGGTCTTGACGATGCATTTTTAGGCTGCGGTCTTGACGTTATTTTTCGGCTGCGGTCGCGACGTGCCCAATTGGATAATGAGTAGTGATAATGGTACCACATGCATCCTGCACCGCGTACATACATGCTCATCATTGATAATTACTTTGTTTGGTGTACAGTATGACTGTGTGACAATTATATATTGCAGATGTTGATGTTTATTTATCAGTTGGAAATGTTGCTGTTTATGTATAAAATGTAAATGTATTGCTGTGATTGGTGTAGTCCTTATACTCTAGCATACCGCTTATTATAAGCCTTATTATGCGGTTTAGACTCACCCCTTCGTTGTTTATTACTACAGGTAACCATGAGTGAAGGCTGTTATTCTTCATTCCTGCGTCGGTCTAGTGCTCTGATACGTAACACTCAGGGGATGGACGCTAGTTTTCCTTTATTTGTTTATTTGAGATGTTAAACATTTAGATTAAAGCTTACCTTTCTCTCTCTAGAGAGTTCTCCATGGAAGAAAGGTTTGGAGAGGTATCTGATGAAACCAAGAACACCCATGGGAAGAGGAAGGTAAGATGACTCCATTGATACAAAAATCCCTCTCAAAACTCAAACTTTCTTCTCCCTTTCTCCTCTTCTCTCTCTCGTGAACCTCTCTCTCTCTCTCTTCTCCATTTCTTTCTTTTCTTTCTTTTCTTCTGTTCTCCCTCGAATTCTTTTTTCTCTTCTCACTTTCTTTCTATTCTTTTTCTTTTATAATAACACTTAAGTGAGGGTGCGGGGATAAATTACCTATGTGCCCTCACTCAACTCTAATAACCCAAAAATACCCCCTTCTATCTATTACTCACTTAAAACTCCCCACCAGTCAATAATTAATTTAACACTGCATTAACAAAATTAACAATCAAGCACTAAATTAAATTAATTGGGTTAAACGTCAAAATAATTAACTTAATTATTTTGGGGATGTTACACCACCCCTGTATAATAAAGACAGTGTTCACCTTATGAACTATTGCTCCCCTATGTCTAGAGTTAAGTAAAAGTTGTTTGAATGTCTTTAACCAACCTTTCGTTCATATCAACCTTTGAGTTAGAATCATGGACCATGTCTGTTCCTACGTATATACTCATTTCAGTTGGCCAATCCCAAAATAAGTTTGAAAACATTAAAGCACAAAGATTGAAACGCAAACATCACAATCACTACTACAATTTAGGCTTTTCGCATCAGTTAAAAATGACTTTTCGCATCAGTTCCACGTCCGTTACAGACTCAGGTGATGTTAAGGTAGACACTTTTTACATCAGGTACGGACCTAATGCGAAGATATAACATGGCCTTAACTTTCACCAAGTTATTTAAATTAATCTAATGTTGTAGCAAACCTAGGTTCCAAGCACAATCCGCATCAGCTTCCTCCCATAACTAGTTATGTGTTAGCTATTATAACACCAAGAAAAGATAAAATCAGTTAAAAAGAACAAGAAGCACTGCAAACAGCTGTAGTCTCAATTGAAAGAAAGCATGGACGTAAATACAAAAAGGTGGGAAGCGGACATGGAGATTTTGAATTGAATATTACGGAAACAAGAGAAATCAGAATCTAAAACTCCTTCATTATCTAATGAGAGGAACGACTCTTTTGACGGTGCGTTTCAATCAAAACCCTAACCAGCAAAAGAATTAAAACCAAATAGGGAATTGCAAACCTGAAGAAGAAAGGAATAGCGATTTTTTGTGAAAAGGAAAAAAGAATGGAAGAAACGTTACCTCTCTTCACGTTCGCAGGAGAGATAAAGGATGATAGCGAGAGGTCCTTTGAGCTTGCTGGATGCGAGAGGTTGCTGAAAGCTCTTTGAGGTTCTTGAGAGCGAGAGAAAAGAGAACTGAGAGCAAGAGAAAAGGGTTAGGCGGCGCTAGAGAGAAGAGAGGGCACGAGGGTTGAACTTGAATCTCATTTTACACTTTTGACATCGGTTGTAAAGTACCAGATGTTAAAAGTCTGTTCTAAACACCATTTATTTACAAGTTTGCCACGGTCTTCACTTTTGGCATCGGTCATTTAGCAACTGATGTTAAAAGTGTGTTTTATACCCATTTATTTACAAGTTTGCCACCGTATCTTCACTTTTGGCATCAGTCATTTAGTAACAGATGTTAAAAGAGTATTATGTGTGCCATTTATTTACTAGTTTGCCACCGTGTCCATTTTTACATCAGTTCAATTTTAACCGATGTTAAACTGTGATGTTAAAAGCATTTTTCCCACTAGTGAATATTATATTAACAATACTAAAGAATCGTTACACAACTCTAAGTAATCAAACTACTGAGTGTTTAGCTCATGGTGAGCATCATCAACATAACACACAGTAGAGTGTTCATGTTACTGAAAGCAAAAGGAGAATACACGGTTGCAAAAGATACACTCTGTGGACTCCTAGGCATGAACGACTTGATGACGCTATAGCACAGCTTCACAGCATCAGAAATGATGAACTATACTTGAAAAATAAAAGCTTGAAAATGGAGGATTAATGGAGGAAATGGTGTCAAGTTTTTTTTTCTCTAAAAACTCTCCAAGTCTTCGAATGTGTGAGTTGTGGAAGAAGTGAGATATATTTCTTTATTCTTCAAAAATAGCTTTCCAAAAAGTAGACAAGACATTCCTCACCAACCAAAAGTGATCTTCCAACAACAAGTGGACAAGTGTCCACACTAGCAAATGGTTGGCAGCCGCGTCAGTCCTAGGCGCAGAGAAATGAGGCTCTGATCTGACATAAAGAGTGAGGCTCCAAAATGTAACTTTTATTTTTGATCTCCAGCTGGCCCACCGTCATTTAGCGCTATAGCCCTTAACGCTGTAACACTGAACAACGACATTAAAATCTTCACAAAGGCACCATATGTGCCAAATGATAACAAATTAGCTCCTAACTCTTCTTTTCTCTAAATAATTAATATTTACTAAATAAAGTAGGAATATTACTTGCGAACTAGCATTAATTAAAGTAATAAGAGCATAATTAACTTATATAAATATGAGTTATCAGATCCCCTCCCAAAACATGCAGGGAGGGCGAGATCTTTGCCCAAACAGCAAACGATTCCTTCCCTGCATAGCATTTGTTCTGACTACATCCCCCCTGAACTGAAGGTTAGATATGGCGAGGACCAAGGGGCTGGGATTGACGGTCCTTGGCCTGGGCCAATCTTTTCTCGAATTCAAGTTCGTCTTTGGTTGAGCGAGGAGACAGAGAGAGATATTGAGTCGCTGGCGTCCGAGTCGGGTTGAACTTGTCCCAATGGTGTCACGACGCATTTAAAGCCGCTAAATGAAGCGAACCAAAGGACTCGCGCCCCGGTATATAGGTAACGCAAATGATCGTAGCGTCGATCACATGCCGCCCCTTTTTATGTCAAGCTTTAACTCGGCCGGTCGATCCTATGCGCTTGTGTCATACCCTAATTTTGTCCGCCTAGGTTTAAAACCCTAATTTTCCGCAAAAAATGAATAAATTAAGATGTGGCATCATTTTGAAGTGTGTGAAGAATGTTGTGCATGCATTCTAGAGCTCTTAGATTCCTTTTTGGAGTGGAAATGCATTTTTGGGCAAAAACAAGGTTTTTTGGGCAAAAGGGAATTTTGGTCATTTTACAAAATAGGATAATTTCCTATCAAAAAAAAATCATTGTCCAAGTTTAGAGAAATTTATTTGAGGCAAAACGTTTTTGGTCATGTGTATGTATGTGCATGCATGCATTGTGCACCAAAAAAATTCAAATTCAAAAAAGGCATCAAAAAGGAACATTCTACAAAAGTTTCAAGATGAGATTTTTATGATATTTTTGGTCATGGTTATCTCATAAAATGGCATATTCCTAAGATTCCTAGTATGTGGCCTAAATTGGGTGTATTTGTGTACAATTATCCTAAAAAGAATAATCAAAAAATGAAGAGATAATGGAATCGTCATGTGATAGTACAATTGTACAATTGACAACTTGCAAATTCCCTCCCTCCTCTCCTATGCGAATACCTCACCCTCTCCTCTCTACTACTCTCTCATTTTGTGCTTTCTCAATATCCCCAATCCATGTGAACTTCAATCCTAGCCTTTGATTCAAAATTAAAATAAAATCCTAGAGCACTTGCTAATGCATAAAGACCTAAATGCCCTTAACCCTAAACACACTCTATAAATACCTTCACATTTCCACCTTTCAAAGGACCCTTGGCCTCATTTCTCACTCTAAAACCCTAGCACACAATCAACTCCTCACTCTTCCCTCCCTTGGCCGAAGCATCTATACCCTATTCCTCCATCCATTTTTCATTTTTTCTTCCACCAAAACATCACTATCTCACATCATTTCCATCCCCATTTCATATATCTTCTCCCTTTCCGATTCAAGTTCAAGTTTGCATCATCAAAGGGGCTTGTGACCAAGATTTTCGTGGGTCCTTCCTTGGAGTTCATTGAAGATCTAGTTGATTTGTGGTCTTGTTTCTTCATATCATTCATTTCGTAGCTTGGATTTGAGGTAAGCATCTTAAAACCTAGCATCATCTTCAACCCTTTTTCATCAAAATGTAAAATCAGGTTTGTCATGTTGCGTCCCATTATATTCATGTTGTTATACTATTGATTTGTTGATTGTTGTTGGTGAGAAGTGTCTTAAACACTTTGACAAGCACTTAGGGAGGCTTGGGTGTTTAAGATGCTTCTCACCCTTGAATAAATTGTGACTTGTGTTGTTTTGATCTTGTTTGCTGCATTTTGTGAAATAAAATGATGATTTGAAGCTTGTTGCATTTCGCCTATTAGGAAAAATTAGGGTTCATGTGATTTTTGTGCATTCCTTTGCTTAATCATGTGAATCTTTGTCAAAAAGATTAATCTATGTTGTTCCTCTTGCATTATTTTGTTGTTTTCATGAATAAAATGAAGTTTAGAGTCTATTTTCATTTCACATTTTTCAAATAAATTAGGGTTTAGAGATTTGTGATGGGTTTGGTTGTGTAATCTTGTATTTACTTGAAATTAGGCTTTAATCTTGATGGTTGTTTGCTTGAAACTTGTTATTCTCATGAACTTGTTTATAAATCACGCATCATGTTGATGATTGGCAAGAGGACTCCCACTTGTGCCTTGTGCACTTTACTCTAAGTGATGAGGATTGCCTAAGATGATTCAACCTCTTTTGAGCTTATGAGTTTGTTTGTTCTTATGAATTGGTTTGTAAGTTATCTTGTGTTGATGATTGGTAAAATGATTCTCACTGGTGCGTTGTGCACTTTACTCTAAGTGATGAGGATTACCTAAAATGTTTCAACTTCTTTTTGCAATTCTTAATGAACAAAAATGCAAGTTTTAAGTTTCTTTTCTTGTTAATTAATCTTGGTCATAAAAATAACTTGTAAGTGCTTTCATTTGGTCATTTGTAGTCTTGCAAATGTGGTATTCATTCTAGGTCTATAATTTGTTTTACTGTCGATGATTTGGTAAAAGGACTAGACACTTATGCACTTGTGCATTGTTCCAAGTGTCAAGGATTACCAAAAGGGATTCAACCTCGTGCTTTATCATGTGTTGATACCTAGATTGATTTGAATTTTTGCATCATCACTTTGTGTACTCTTTCTTGCAAGTTATGTGGTTAATGTTGATCTTATATATGCATGCCATTAAATGTTGGAGACTAATTGTCATCCTTGTGCGCAAATGTTATAATTGGTAATGTGTATGCCTATGCTTGCATTGATGATTTCTTTGCTTGCAATTTGTTAAAATTCGCACTTTGGTTCTTGACTTGGAAATTGATTGAATTCTCTACTTCTTCTTCTTCTTTTGGATGCCACGCTATCCCAACAAACTCTTTGTGATCAATATCACCCTCAAACTCTCTTCCCCTTTCTTCAAATCAATTCTTTTCCAAAGCTTTTTCCGAAGCTCAACTTTTCTCAAGTTGTTTTCATAAGACAATCAAATTCTTTCTAAGATCAATAACAAACCCTTGGTGATGCCCGTGCATGGAAGGCTCAGTCGAATGTGTCCAAGGAATTAGAAAGGAGCTTGCGGGTGTAACACCCCATTTCTACCCGGCAATTTAAAATAAAAATATCAGAGTATAAAAATTATTTTTCAATTCATCCAAACGGGATGCTACATTTACTTCAATTTCAACATACACAAATTTATGATAAATTCATCATTTTCAAAAAAAAAACATAATACGCAGCTCCTCAATAAATGGGGCGAACCCTCAAGTAACTCAAAAGTCTACAAAGAATGGTTCATCATCACGCAGTGGAATAAAAAGAAATAGTTTCTTAACCTCGTTGTAACAACATCGACACAACATCCAAGAGTGTCACATAAAATAAGACTAAAATAACTAATATTCGCCCCCCAGGTGCTACGTATCAGAGCAAGACCGACTCGAGGAATGAAGGGTTAAAAGCCTTCACGTACGGTTACCTGTAGAGTAATAATCAACATAAGGGATGAGTCTCAAACCGTATAATAAAGCTTATAATAAGCAATATGTCAGAGTATTGAACTATACCAAATCACAGCAATATATATATATATATATATATATATATATATATATAACAACTTCTACAATTTATATATATATAACAACAATTTATATATATATACATACATACAGCAACCATAACAACAAATATATATATATATATATATATATACAGCAACTATAACAACAAAGGTATATATATATATGTATAACAACAACCTTAATATATATATATATATATATATACACACATATCAACCAAAACATTAATCATCAATGGTAAGGATGAATGTATGAAGTGCAACATGCATGTGGTACCATCATCGTCAATAATTTTGCCAATTGGGCACATCGTCAATATTTGAGCCTTATCATCGTCAATAGCTCGAGGCTGAAGCCTTACATCGTCAATATATGCATATGTAATGCATGTGACTCATGAACAACAAGCAGATCATAATCATCACAACAACAACATCGTCCATATCATCATCATTAATTGGCCATTAGACCCGTCGTCATTAACAACATCATTATCATTTGGTCATTAGACCCATCGTCATTAACATCAACATGGCAACAAAAGATTGGCGTCCAGAAACTATCAGGAAAATAATCATTTTTCACCTTAAAGTAGAATATACATATAGAGGACTGAATAAGCTTCGCAACGCACTTTCAAGCACTTAAAACGGACACTCGAGTAAAAAGATATGTCAAAAACAAAATAGGAACAAAACTGAGACACATGCTGAAAATGGCGTCCAGGCACTGGGCGCCTAGCAGGGAACAGCGGCACACAAAACTGGCGCTGGGCAGCAGCACTGGCACCCAGGCGCCCCCCTGCACCAACATCCTGGCGCAACACAAAAACTGGTGCTGGGCAGCAACACTGGCGCCCAGGCGCCCCCCTGCGCCAACATCCTGGCGCAACACAAAAACTGGCGCTGGGCAGCAACACTGGCGCCCAGCACAGACACAAACAGCAACACAAACTAAGACACGCCTAGACACAGCAGCAACACAACAGGGATCCCGGCGCCCAGCAGGTGGCGCCCAGCGCCAGAATGGCGCAACACGCAGGGGATCCCAGCGCCCAGCACCTAGACACGCCTAGGCACAGGCGCACAACAGCAACACAAAATGGCGCCCTTGGCGCCTAGGGTCCTCCTAATCCAATTTTTTCTAAACCTTCATGCATTCACTCAACAACAATAATTTCAAACATCACATATTCATTTTAACATCATGAAATACAAATTCTATCGAGCAATTAGCACGCATTCTAATTCTCACATACATCCAACAAGTCGTACTACTCATCAACAACCATCTAGCGAGCAACAAATCTTCATCAAGATATTCATACACATAAGACAACATTGCAATCATAAGGAGAACGATATAGATCCTAAACCCCACATACATCCCATTATAAACCCTATTATACGGTAAGACCCACCCTTACCTTAGATTTTCCGAAGATGATGAGACCTCTACGAAAGCACCGAGGTAACTGTAACACCCCTTTTTCTACCCAACGGTTTCTTGAAAATATCAGAGTTTTTCGCGCCAAAAGAGTGTCACATTTTTCGAACCGGAAAACCACTTCGCAAACGGAGTACTTTAATTATAACTAAGTCTTTTCAAAAACATGCAGCGGAGAATAGTAAAAATATTTGAAGCCAAAACATCTCGGCAAAATACTCCAAATAGCGACAACAATAATGCTAGCAACCGACCCCCGGGTATCACCTATCAGAGCAAACACCGAACCGACTATGTGGAGATATACCGCCTCCACTCGAACTATCACCTGCAAGTTACCACCTAGGGTAACAACCACATAAAGGGGGTGAGATATCTCACACATAATAGGAATAAATGATGGGGCATATGTTAGAATATGACACCTATGTCTACCACGTCAACTACAAAACATCACATACAATATCAAGGGCAGAACAGGCATTTATCACATTAAGGGCACAACAGTCAATTGCATCATCGTCAGTACACAAATCATCAGCAGTAGTATAAGCCATCGTCAGTAACATCAAACAATCGTCAGTCATGGGAACATGCATGAAAATGCAGATGCATGTGGTACCAATCATCGTCTGTAATCATTGTCTGTAAATTTTAGGCCGAAGCCTCATCGTCTGTAATTTTAGGCCGAAGCCCCATCGTCTGTAATAATGCATATGGAATGCATGTGACACCATGAACAACGCACTAAAGCAATCATCAGCAACACAACAATTATTATTATTTTGGTCATAGACCCATCGTCTGTTATATTGCCAATAAAATAGGCACATCGTCTGTCTTATCATCGTCAGTAAACATCAACGCATCGTCAATAATTATCAAACATCAAACATCGTCAGTAGGCACCAAAGGACATCATCGGCCTTACGCACTCAAAATAGTTTTCAATGACAACTTTCAAATATAATAATTTTCTAAAATATTTTGAGACACCAAAACGCCTAAACGGACACCTTTGACAACACCAGAGACCAACGTCGGAAAATAGTTCATACTGCCCAGAAATTAGAATATTCAGGTGGGCACCTGAATAAGCTTCACAACGCATTTTGAAACGTTCAAAACGGATAACCGAGTCAAAAGATATGACCAAAACAATTTTAGGAAAAAATCCACCAAAACCGGAACGGCCACGGGCGCAACGGGCGCCAACGGCCAGAAACAAAGTCAGGCGCAAAGGGAGCAACTGACGCGGACAACACGGAACAGCAACGAAGTCGGGCGAAACGAGTAACGAAGTCAGGCCAATGCGCAACAGACACGAACAACACACGGAACGGAACAGACGCAGAAACCACGTATTTTGGCGAATTAATTAAAATAGCAAACGACATCGGATTTCAACAAATGAATACTCGTTGGAAAGCTCTATGTGTGTAGTTTTCATTCCTAAGTTCAGTTTTTCGAAAGGAGTGTTCAGTAAGTACAGTTTTTCAATTTACAACACTAGTACCAGAATTCGGACAGAATTGTTTAGTCATTTTGAAATCAAACTTTCTCCCTCGTTTCTCAGTGAAATTTAGTAAACCCAGTGCCTAATTTGTAGGTAATTGTGTCTAGTTTTCAAAAAGACAAACCATATAATTTTTAGACAACTAGAACATTCACGATCACCGAATTACTGAACTTGCACCAAAACCGCACCCAGAATTTTTCCAGCAACATCTAAGGGCGCCTAGGACCCATCCCAAATCAGATTTTTCACCAAATCATCCTAACACTTTAAATCCCCAAATAAAATCCATCAAGCCAATCATTAAATCAAAATCATTGGGCCACTTGGCCATCATCATAATCATCAAAAATCACTCCAATGCCACAAAATCAATAAAACAAGTAGTTGGCATGCGATCATGTTATAAACAACATCAACACTAAATTTTCATAATTAGCAACCATGATGAACAATCAAACATAGAAAATTGAAGAGGCATGCAATCATTCATCACACAAAGGAAATCAACATGCCCATCATCATAATCATCATAAATTTGCATAGATCTAAGTACGGCAACATAAAGGAATTCAATCATGCAAGTTACATCAAATCGACATATTCATGGCAACTAAGTGCCTATTCCCATAAACCCTATCATGAAAAACCCATTAGGTTAGAGAATCTCCCCCTTACCTCATAATTGAAGAACACCTATCTCTTGGTGAGCAAGCTACCATCAAAATTCAGCAACTAAGATCCTCCTCTCCCTCCTTGGTGCATGCGAAATCTTCCTCTCTCTCCTCTAGGGTTTTTGCGCCCTTCTCCTTTCTTCTCTCTCTTAGGGTGTCACGCCTCTCCTCTCTCCAAGCCGTCCCACTCTCTCTATTTTTTTCTAAAGTGTTGGAATGAATCACCAAACCCTAAGATTGGCATCATATAGGCGCCTAGCTTAATGGACATGGGCTTCCACTTAATGACCTAATCATGGGCTTCTCCTAATCCACTTCAACTCGCCACCACCATCTAAACCCAACCCTAGGTCCAATTATCCAAATAAATAATTCTATTTATTTAACACTCAAAACCCTAAATAATTAATTAAATCAATTAATTAATTATCTCCTACCACCTAAACCTCATTTAATTAACTAGAAAATTAATCTACTATTTTCGGGCTGTTACAGTAACCACAGCAACACCTCCTTGCTCCTCTTCTCTCTTGGCCGATCGCACCTCTTCTCTCTTCTCACTCTCTTCGCAAACTTTCTTTCTCTCTTCTCTCTTCTCTCTTTTGCGATTTCTATCATTCTTTTTCTCACCAAATGAGGCGCAACTCTCCTAACCCTTGGGCCTAGGAGCCTAAGTCAATGGGCTTGGGCTCTTGGGCCAATCTTACCGCTCCGTAATTACCGGATACTACTCCCTTCATTTAAAATAAAATAATATATTAATAACTTAATATAATAATAACAACGAAATACCTAAATAATTTAATTAAATAATTAATTAAATTATTTGGGGGTTACAACTCTCCCCCACTTAGAATATTTCGTCCTCGAAATTCTTACCTGATCCAAGCAGCTCTGGATAGGACTCCCGCATCTTACTCTCCAGTTCCCACGTCGTACTCTCACCAGCAGCTCCCAACCAAACCACTTTTACCAATGCAATTTTCTTGCCTCTGAGAACCTTCACCTCTCTATCTTCAATCCGCGCAGGGATAGTCTCCATAGTGAGATTATCCCGTACCTCCACATCATCAATGTGAATCACACGAGATGGGTCTGGAACATACTTCCTCAACTGCGACACATGAGACACATCATGCAAATTCGAAAGATTAGGCGGCAAGGCCACCCGATAAGCAACAGTCCCAACCCCCCCCCCCCCCCAAAATCTGGTATGGCCCAATAAAAAGAGGAGACAACTTCTTAGACTTCAAAGCACGCCCAACACCAGTCACAGGGGTGACCCTCAAAAACACATGATCGCTGGCTTGAAATTGCAAATCCTTCCTCCTCTTATCATGATAACTCTTTTGCCTACTTTGCGAAGCTTTCATTTTCTCACGGATCAACTTCACCTTCTCCGTGGTTTCTCGAACAATCTCAGGCCCGAGCACCACACTCTCTCCAAATTCGTACCAACATAAAGGAGTCCTACATCTCCGACCATACAGCGCCTCAAAAGGTGCCATCCCAATACTAGAATGATAACTATTATTATAGGTAAAATCAATTAATGGAAGATGAGAATCCCACGCACCCCCATGCTCAAGAACACAAGCTCTCAACAAATCTTCTAACGACTGAATAGTCCTCTCTGACTGACCATCAGTCTGCGGATGATACGCTGAGCTCAACCTCAACTTAGAACCCAACGCCTCATGCAAACTCTTCCAAAATTCAGAGGTGAATCTAGGATCTCTATCTGAAATAATACTCGAAGGAACTCCATGAAGCTTCACAATCACTCGGATATAAATCTCCGCCAACCTAGGCACCGGATAATTGATGTTAATAGGAACAAAGTGAGACGACTTCGTTAGCCTATCAACAATCACCCAAATAGCATCATGCCCCTTCGCCGTATTAGGCAATCAAGTCACAAAATCCATAGAAATGCTATCCCACTTCCACTCTGGAATTTCCAATGGCTGCATCAGCCCTGCAGGCTTCTGATGCTCAACCTTTGACTTCTGACAAGTCAAACAGGCATATACAAACTGGGCTACATCCCTCTTCATCCCCGGCCACCAAAACAACTTCTTCAAATCTTGGTACATCTTCGTAGCCCCTGGATGGATACTCAACTTACTTCTATGACTCTCCTCAAGAATCACTCTCTTCATCTCTGCATCATCAGGAATACAAATCCTATCTCGGAATCTCAATATACCCTGGGAATCCATCCTGAAATTTCCGTCCTCAGCTTGATCATTCACAACCATCAGGTCTACTAGTTTCACATTTGACTTCTGAGCCTCTCGGATACTACTCAAAAAGTCATTGCCAATCTTCAACATTCCCAATCTAACACTCTGAGGTGTTACTTCACAAACTAAACTCAAGTCTCGGAATTGCTCAATCAGCTCCAACTCCTTAACCATCATTGCCGACATATGCAAGGTCTTTCGACTTAAAGCATCAGCCACGACATTAGCCTTGCCTGGGTGATAGTTCAAGCCGAAATCATAGTCCTTCAACAATTCTAACCAACGTCTCTCTCTCATATTCAACTCTTTCTGATCAAACAAGTACTTCACGCTCTTATGGTCACTAAACACCTCAAACCTAGTACCATAAAGATAGTGCCTCCAGATCTTCAACACAAAGACAATTGCAGCTAGCTCCAAATCATGCGTAGGGTAGTTTTTCTCATGGGTCCTCAACTGTCTAGACGCATAAGCTACTACCTTACCATCCTGCATAAGCACACCTCCCAAACCCATCTTGGAAGCATCACAATACACCACAAACGGTTGGTCCGGAACGGGCAAAGTCAAAATAGGAGACGTTGTCAACCTCTTCTTCAACTCATTGAAGCTCTCCTCACACCGAGCATCCCAAACAAAAGCCTTTCCCTTACAAGTCAACTGGGTCAACGGAAGGGCTAGCTTAGAGAAACCTTCGATGAACCTTCTATAATAACCAGCCAACCCCAAAAACCTTCTAATCTCAGTAGCTGACTTCGGGCTCTCCCATTGCAACACAGCATCTACCTTGGCCGGATCCACAGCAATACCACTACCCGAAATAACATGCCCAAGGAAACTCACCTCATTCAGCCAGAACTCACATTTAGACAACTTCGCATACAACTTCTTTTCTTTAAACACTTCCAGCACTACTCTCAAATGCTCTGCCTGTTCTTCTTCTGTCCTAGAATACACAAGAATATCATCAATAAACACCACCACGAACCGATCCAAGTAAGTATGGAAAATACGATTCATGTATTCCATAAATACTCCCGGCGCGTTGGTAACACCAAACGGCATCACGGAATACTCATAGTGCCCATATCTAGTTCTGAAGGCCGTCTTCTGAATATCTTCGTCTTTCACCTTAATTTGATGATAACCCGAACGCAGATCAATCTTGCTAAACACCTTAGCACCCACCAACTGGTCCATCAAATCATCAATCCTCGGAAGCGGATACTTATTCTTAATCGTCACTTTGTTCAACTGCCTATAATCAACACATAGTCTCATACTCCCGTCCTTCTTCTTTACCAACAACACAAGAGCTCCCCACGGTGACACACTCGGCCTTACGAACTTCTTTTCAAGCAGGTCCTCAAGTTGCTTCTTCAATTCAGACAATTCAGATGCAGACATCCTGTATGGTGCCATAGAAACAAGTCTGGTACCAGGTACTAGATCAATAGCAAATTCAACTTCCCTCTCCGGCGGAACACTCGGGATCTCATCAGGGAACACTTCGGGAAACTCACACACCACCTGCAATCCTTCAATAATGGCTTGACTCTCAACAGACAACGACGCCATCAAAGCAAACAGATTAACTTCCTCCTTCAGTACCTTATGCAACTGACCAGCCGGCAACAAAACAGATTCTTCCTCTTCGGGAGAAGGGAAACTCACAGACTTACTAAAGCAATTAATATGAACATGGTTATCCACTAACCAGTCCATACCAAGAATAACATCCAACCCACCCAACGGCAAACAAATCAAATCAACAACGAAATCTCTGCCGAAGACCGACAGAGGGCACTTAGCACACACAAGAGAGGTGGTTACCGAACCCTTAGCTGGAGTATCGATAATCATCTCCCTCATCAAAGAAGACAATGCTAGACCCAATTTCTCAACACATATAGCAGCAATGAATGAATGCGTGGCACCGGTATCAACAATAGCAATCAAAGGGAGACCATTAATAAAATATGTACCTCTTATCTCATTAGCCGCTTCTGATCCCGCGAGAGCAAACACCTTCTGTAACACCCTAAATATTTAATTAATTTATTTAATTAAGTATTTAGGAATTTAATTTAATTAATTGGATATAATTTAATTATTAGAAATTATATTAAAATGGTGTAGGTGGTATTAGGAGATGAAGGCGCCAATTAGCTAGACTTGGGCTTAAGTGAAAAGCCCAAGCCCATGATCCACGTGATATGCGAATACACAAGGTCTTGTGAGATTAGGGTTTGTGTGAATCATTTTGCGAATTTGGAGAGAATAGACAGGGGAGAGGCGCCGTAGAGAGGAGAAGAGAAGGGAGAAGGGCGCGAGCTCAAGGAGGAGGAAGGGACGTGACCTGTTGCCGTTGTTCTGTTCGTGACTGTCTCTAGGGCTTCTACTCTTCGAATCCAAGGTAAGGGGAGTTCTATCCTTCTATATAATAGGTTCTATGATAGGTTTTAAGTAGGAATGGCTTAGATCTAATCCATGAGTATGAATTATGCGTGATTTCATGTTGTTGTTACGATTAGCATGTTGTTTGATGAATCCGTTGCTCAAAGATCCGTTGTTAGTATTTGGGCGCCTAGGGCGCCATGTGTGTGCTTGTGATGTTGCTGAATTTTGAGGTTTGGTGGATGATTTTTGATGATTCTATATGTGTTCATGATTGTTGTAATTGGTGTTGTGATTGATCATGTGAAAATTTGGAAAAAAATGCTGAAGTTACTGTAGCAGGGCGCCATGGGCGCCAAGTTGCCTGTGTGTGCGTGTTGTGTGGGTGCGTGTGGCGTGTGTGCTGGGCGCTGGGCGCCAGGCGCTGGGCCCCAAGGGCGCCAGTGCGTGTGCGTGTGTGTTGCGTGGGCGCTGGGCGCCAGGCGCCAAGGGCGCCAGTGCGTGTGTGTGTTGCGTGTTGCTGGGCGCTGGGCGCCAGGTGCCAGGCGCTGAGCGCCCAGGGCGCCATTTTTCAGGATGTTCCCAACTTTTTTATGAAAACTGTTTTCGCTATATCTTTTGACTCGGACATCCGTTTTGAACGTTTCAAAAAGTGTTGGGAGGCCTTTTCAGTTGTCTACCTGTGTGTCTCATTTTTAAAAATAAAAACTTATTATTTCTGAAGGTTGCTGGGCGCCCCAAGTGGCTGTTCCCGGTGGTCGTTGCTGCGACATTGAAAAATCGTTTTGGGGTCTTTAAAAATCCTTTTTTTGCGTATAATCAGTGGTTTTAGCGTCCAAGTGTCAAAAGTGATGATTATGACGATGATGCCCTTAGTGGCTAGTTAAATGACTTTTTTCCCTTAGTGGCTAATATTATTTATGATGATGTGTAAATGACGATGATGCCCTTAGTGGCTAGTTAAATGACGTTTTTGCCCTTAGTGGCTAATATTATTTATGATGATGTGTAAATGACGATGATGCCCTTAGTGGCTAGTTAAATGACGTTTTTTCCCTTAGTGGCTAATATTATTTATGATGATGTGTAAATGACGATGATGCCTTTAGTGGCTAGTTAAATGACGTTTTTGCCCTTAGTGGCTAATATTATTTATGATGATGTGTAAATGACGATGATGCCTTTAGTGGCTAGTTAAATGACGTTTTTGCCCTTAGTGGCTAATATTATTTGTGATGATGTGTAAATGACGATGATGCCCTTAGTGGCTAGTTAAATGACGTTTTTGCCCTTAGTGGCCAATATTATTGATGATGATGTGTAAATGACTGTTTTGCACTTAGTGGCGATTGTTTGTTTGGTGACGTTTATGGATAAGTGACGATGAGGCCCAAAGGGCTAAGCGACGATGATAATAAGCGACGATGAAATATAGCGACGTTGTGGTATGTAATTATGAATTAACAGGTGCTGTGCCTCTTATTGGGCAAATTGGTAAGTGACGTTGACTGTGATTGTGTGTTTGTGTGTGGTGCATGTCATAGTGTCTCATGTATTCCATGTGCATGAACCCAGCGACGATGAGGCCATAAAGGCTAAGCGACGATGAGGCCATAAAGGCTAAGCGACGATGATGAAAGGTACCTCATGCATATGCCCGCGAGTGGGTTGCATTTCACATAAGTCACATGACATAGTGATGTTGATTGTTGTAAAGACGTAATTGATGATTTGTGATGTGATTACTCTAGTGCCGTGACTGGACTTATTGCTTATCATGTGATTTATTATATGGATTGAATTGGACTCACCCTTCTGTTTGAATGTTACCCCCATGCGGTAACGTGCAGGTGATCACGAGTGAAGACATAGGTATCTTCACTAATTTTGAGTCGGGTCGTCATGCTCTGATACGTAGCACTCAGGGGGGGAAACGAACTCGATGTTTTTAAGACTATTTAGTTATTATATGTTATTTTGATGGTTTTCTCCAGTTGATACTTTCCGCTGCGTAGTTGGTTTTATTAATGTCACGGTTGTGGTGACAATGAATAATGTTTGAGTTTTTCCCCATTGGGGGCGTGGTACGTATTGCGCACTTATTTGATGTTGAACTATTTTATTGGAAGTACGATGTTTTGATTTGAGTATGTGTAACATTCCCTGCGATGAAAAGAAATTTTGAAACTCCGATTTTTCCCAATTAAATTAACGGGTAGATAAGGGGTGTTACATTAGTGGTATCAGAGCAGTTCGGTCTGTCCGGCCAATGTTGTCCTATCATAGTGTCTTATGACAATTAAGAAATTGTTAGACTAGTTCTAAATTTTTGGTTTGTGCTGCAGTGATAGTTTGAAATGGCTGGGAGAAACGATGCTGCTCTTGCTGCTGCACTGATAGCTATGGCTCAGGCTGTGCAGAATCAGCAGAATCTTGGAGAGAACGCTGGTTTTCGGAGTCTGACTACTTTCCAGAGGGAGAATCCACCCACTTTTAAGGGCAAATATGATCCAGATGGTGCTATGGCTTGGTTGAAAGAGATCGAGAGGATTTTCAGGGTGATGGACTGCACTGTTGAGCAGAAGGTCCGTTTTGGTACCCACATGTTAGCCGAGGAGGCCGACAACTGGTGGTTGGCTACTAGACAGAGGTTGGAGGCTGTGCAGGAAGAGATTACCAGGGAGGTATTCAGCAGAAAATTTCTGAGAAAATACTTTCCTGAAGATGTCCGAGGAAAGAAAGAGATAGAGTTCTTGGAACTGAAGCAGGGTGGTATGTCTGTGACTGCGTATGCGGCGAAGTTTGTGGAACTGGCAAAATTCTATCCACACTACAGTGAGGCTACAGCTGAGTTCTCAAAATGCATCAAGTTCGAGAATGGGTTGAGGCCTGATATCAAAAAGGCCATTGGTTACCAGAAGATCCGTGTGTTCGCTGATCTTGTTGATAGCTGTAGGATCTTCGAGGAGGACAGTACTCCACATTACAAAGCTACGTTTGAGAAAAAGGGTAAGTTTCCGAATCGAAGCAAGCCGTATGAGATTCCTGCGGGTAAGAGTTATCAGAGGACTGCTGGAGGTAAGAAGACTAGTGGGGGAGATGCCCCTGCTAGCATTGTCTGTTATAAGTGTGGCAAACCTGGCCACAAGAGTAATACATGCAGGTCTGATGAGAGAGTTTGCTACCGTTGTGGTAAAAAGGGTCATATGGCGGCCGAGTGTAACGTCAAGGATGTAGTGTGTTTCAGTTGTGGTGAGTCTGGGCATATCAGTGCAAAATGTACAAAGCCGAAGAAGGAAAGGTCTAGTGGGAAAGTGTTCGCATTGGCAGGAGAGGAGCCTGATGAGAAGGATGGTCTGATTAGAGGTACGTGTTTTATTAACGGTACTTCTCTGAAATCTCTTATTGATACTGGTGCTACCCATTGCTTTATCTCTGTTGATTGTTGTCAAAGATTGGGTCTTGTTTTATCTGCTATGTGTGGGGATATGGTTGTCGATACTCCTGCGAAGGGGTCGGTGATTACTTCCCAGGTGTGTTCTCAGTGTCCCGTGTCGATCTTCGGCAGGGACTATGTTGTGAATTTTGTTTGCTTGGCGTTGAGAGGCCTGGATGTAATCTTGGGCATGGACTGGTTAGAGAATAACCACGTCCATATCAACTGTCGTAGCAAGTCGGTTAGTTTCGGGGATCGACGATTTGATGGATCAGTTAGTGGGTGCCTGTGTTTTCAGCAAAATTGATTTGAGGTCCGGATATCATCAGATTAAAGTGAAGGATGAAGATGTTCAGAAGACAGCGTTCAGGACAAGGTATGGGCATTATGAATATTCAGTGATGCCGTTCGGTGTGACCAATGCACCTGGTGTATTTATGGAATATATGAATCGTATTTTCCATAATTACCTAGATCGGTTTGTGGTGATCTTCATAGATGACATTCTAGTTTATTCTAAGTTGGAGGAAGAGCATGCTGAGCACCTGAAGACAGTATTGGAAGTTCTGAAAGAGAAAAAGTTGTATGCTAAGTTATCAAAGTGTGAGTTCTGGCTGAAAGAGGTGAGTTTCCTTGGGCACGTGATTTCTGGTAATGGTATTGCGGTTGATCCGGCAAAAGTGGAAGCAGTGTTGTAAAGACGTAATTGATGATTTGTGATGTGATTACTCTAGTGCCGTGACTGGACTTATTGCTTATCATGTGATTTATTATATGGATTGAATTGGACTCACCCTTCTGTTTGAATGTTACCCCCATGCGGTAACGTGCAGGTGATCACGAGTGAAGACATAGGTATCTTCACTAATTTTGAGTCAGGTCGTCATGCTCTGATACGTAGCAATCAGGGGGGGAAACGAACTCGATGTTTTTAAGACTATTTAGTTATTATATGTTATTTTGATGGTTTTCTCCTATTGATACTTTCCGCTGCGTAGTTGGTTTTATTAATGTCACGGTTGTGGTGACAATGAATAATGTTTGAGTTTTTCGCCATTGGGGGCGTGCTACGTATTGCGCACTTATTTGATGTTGAACTATTTTATTGGAAGTACGATGTTTTGATTTGAGTATGGGTAACATTCCCTGCGATGAAAAGAAATTTTGAAACTCCGATTTTTCCCAATTAAATTAACGGGTAGATAAGGCGTGTTACACCTTCCCACTGAACTTCTCTTTCTTCGGCTTAGGACACTTAGTACTAATGTGTCCACCCTCACCACAGTTGAAACAGAGAATATCTTTGCGCCTACACTCAGACGCCAAATGACCCTCTTTGCCACAACGGAAACACATTCTCACCCCCGACTTGCATTCGTAGCTCTTATGACCCGGTTTACCACACTTAAAACACACAAGGGTGGCAGGAGCATCCCCCCACTAGTCTTCTTACCATCAGTAGCTCTCTGTTTACCTTTACCAGCAGGAACCTCATATGGCTTATTACGGCTCTGAAACTTACCCCTCTGCTCCCTCATAACCTTAGAGTGAGCACCACTGTCATCTTCAAAAATCCTACAACTGTCAATCAAATCTGAGAACACACGAATCTTCTGGTACCCAATTGCCTTCTTAATATCAGCCCTCAACCCATTCTCAAATTTGATGCACTTGGAGAACTCAGAGTTAGCATCAACGTAATGCGGATAAAATTTGGCCAATTCAGTGAACTTGGCAGCATATTCTGTCACAGACATATTTCCTTGCTTCAGCTCAAGGAACTCAATCTCCTTCTTTCCCCTGACATCTTCTGGAAAATACTTTCTTAAAAATTCTCTGCGGAATACAGTCCAAGTAATTTCTTCATTAGCAGTCTCTAACCTCTGCCTAACCTCCAACCACCAGTCATCAGCTTCTTCTGCCAGCATATGTGTACCATACCTGACCTTCTGAGCTTCAGTACAATCCATAACACGGAAAATCCTTTCCACTTCCTTCAACCACGCAAGAGCACCATCAGGGTCATACTTGCCCTTAAAAGTAGGCGGCTTCTCCCTCTGAAAGGTAGCCAGACTGCGAGTCCCAGCATTTTCACCATCATTCTGCTGGTTCCCAACAGCCTGCGCCATAGCTTGCAAGGCACCAGCAAGAGCAGCGTCGTTCCTTCCAGCCATTTCAACTTACACTGCAGCATAAACAATAATTCAGAACTAATCTAGCAACACTTGCTAGTGAAAGACACTAAGACTGGAGAACTTGGCCGGACAGACCGAACTGCTCTGATACCACTAATGTAACACCCCATTTCTACCCGGCAATTTAAAATAAAAATATCAGAGTATAAAAATTATTTTCCAATTCATCCAAACGGGATGCTACATTTACTTCAATTTCAACAGACACAAATTTATGATAAATTCATCATTTAAAAAAAAAAACATAATACGCAGCTCCTCAATAAATGGGGCGAACCCTCAAGTAACTCAAAAGTCTACAAAGAATGGTTCATCATCACGCAGCGGAATAAAAAGAAATAGTTTCTTAACCTCATTGTAACAACATCGACACAACATCCAACAGTGTCACATAAAATAAGACTAAAATAACTAATATTCGCCCCCCAGGTGCTACGTATCAGAGCAAGACCGACTTGAGGAATGAAGGGTTAAAAGCCTTCACGTACGGTTACCTGTAGAGTAATAATCAACATAAGGGGTGAGTCTCAAACCGTATAATAAAGCTTATAATAAGCAATATGTCAGAGTATTGAACTATACCAAATCACAGCAATACATATATATATATATATATATATATATATATATATATATATATAACAACTTCTACAATTTATATTTATATGTAACAACTATAGTAATATATATATACAACAACTATAACAACAAATATATATATATATATATATATAACAACAATCTATATATATATATATACATACATACATACATACATACAGCAACCATAACAATAAATATATATATATATATATACATACATATATATATATATATATATATATACAGCAACAAAGGTATATATATATGTATAAAAACAACCTTAATATATATATATATATAAATATATATATATATATATATATATATATATATATACATATGAACCAAAACATTAATCATCATTGGGAAGGATGAATGTATGAAGTGCAACATGCATGTGATACCATCATCGTCAATAATTTTGCCAATTGGGCACATCGTCAATATTTGAGCCTTATAATCGTCAATAGCTCGAGGCCGAAGCCTTACATCGTCAATGTATGCATATGTAATGCATGTGACTCATGAACAACCAGCAGATCATAATCATCACAACAACAACATCGTCCATATCATCATCATTAATTGGCCATTAGACCCATCATCATTAACAACATCATTATCATTAGGTCATTAGACCCATCGTCATTAACATCAACATGGCAACACAAGATTGGCGTCCAGAAACTATCATAAAAATAATCACTTTTCACCTTAAAGTAGAATATACATATAGAGGACTGAATAAGCTTCGCAACGCACTTTGAAGCACATAAAAAGGACACCCGAGTAAAAAGATATGTCAAAAACAAAATAGGAACAAAACTGAGACACATGCTGAAAATGGCGTCCAGGCACTGGGCGCCTAGCAGGGAACAGCGGCACACAAAACTGGCGCTGGGCAGCAACACTGGCACCCAGGCGCCCCCCCCTGCGCCAACATCCTGGCGCAACACAAAAACTGGCGCTGGGCAGCAACACTGGCGCCCAGGCGCCCCCCTGCGCCAACATCCTGGCGCAACACAAAAACTGGCGCTGGGCAGCAACACTGGCCCCCAGCACAGACACAAACAGCAACACAAACTAAGACACGCCTAGACACAGCAGCGACACAACAGGGATCCCGGCGCCCAGCGCCAGAATGGCGCAACACGCAGGGGATCCCAGCGCCCAGCACCTAGACACGCCTAGGCACAGGCGCACAACAGCAACACAAAATGGCGCCCTTGGCGCCTAGGGTCGTCCTAATCCAATTTTTTCTAAACCTTCATGCATTCACTCAACAACAATAATTTCAAACATCACATATTCATTTTAACATCATCAAATACACATTCTATCGAGCAATTAGCACGCATTCTAATTCTCACATACATCCAACAAATCGCACTACTCATCAACAACCATCTAGCGAGCAACAAATCTTCATCAAGATATTCATACACGTCAGACAACATTGCAATCATAAGGAGAACGATATAGATCCTAAATCCCACATACATCCCATTATAAACCCTATTATAAGGTAAGACCCACCCTTACCTTAGATTTTCCGAAGATGATGAGACCTCTACGAAAGCACCGAAGTAACCACTGTAACACCCCATTCTACCCGGCTATTTATTATAGAGATCAGAGTTTCAAAATTTCTTTTCGAATGGAATGCTACACATAAGCTTAATTTAACAACGGTCAAATCGGTGTAAGCCTTCGTTACACACTTATAATACGCAACACCATTAAATAATTTAGGGTACACGTGACTTCACCAATAAAATCCACACATTGTAATTTAGATGACTCGCAGCGGAAAAATAACACAATCTCCAAAATATGCCGAACAACAGGCTCATCAAAAATCATCAACTCAAAGCATATAAAATTCAACGACAAATGAATAACATTAAAATCCCTAATCCAACCCCCTAGGTGTCACGTATCAGAGCAGACCGACTCGGGAGTGAAAGGAGTAGGCCTTCACTCAGGACTACCTGTGGTAAACAACAACAGAAGGGTGAGTCTCAACTACATAATAAAGATTATAATAAGAAGTATATTACGTCATAGCATCACACTCACACAGTCACACAGTAGCATAGTCCATACAATCACCAACTAGCATGCTTATCATGAGGATGTATGCAATACAGTTATGCATGTGGTACCATTTTCCCAGACCGCAGCCTTATCATCATAATATCAACTCAGACCGCAGCCTTATCATTTCACTTTAGAACTCAGACCTCAGCCTTATTATCATAATTAACAACTCAGACCGCAGCCTTATGTATGCATGAGACTCCATGACAAAACCACGATCATAATTATTAACAACACGGTCCATGTATCCTATATCACATCTTTAATTAATCTTAGTTTTAGCCCCCATGGCCTCATCATCAACCAACTCATTATTTTCTCCTCACAATCACGTCCCTAGGACTAGGATAACACTTAGGGACCAATCTAGCACCATTAGACCCGAAACTCGAACACAAGTCATGGGCGCCCCACTTGGCACCCTGGGCGGCCACACTTGGCGCCCACACAACACCCAAACGCACAAACAAAGTAGGCTACCTTAAAAATTGAAACCGCTCTAGCCAAAAGGTTCAAAATGGGATTTGGTCACGTGAATACAGAATTTGGCTTGGGAAAATATGTTCAGGAAATGAGATGCATCCAAGGCACCCCTAAAACAAGCCAAGCGATGCCCAATAGGACCATTTCAAAACCACAAGTGCAAATCCAGAAATTCTTTAGCCAAAGTGTTTTAAATAACATTTGGTCAGGTCAATACAAAGTTTGGCTCGGTAAAATATGCTCAGAAAATGATGTGTGCACAAGGCACCCCTAAAACAAGCCAAAATGATGCCCAACCGGACAATTTCAAAACCACAAGTGCAAATCCAGAAATTCTTTAGCCAAAGTGTTTTAAATAACATTTGGTCAGGTCAATACAAAGTTTGGCTCGGTAAAATATGCTCAGAAAATGATGTGTGCACAAGGCACCCCTAAAACAAGCCAAAATGATGCCCAACCGGACAATTTCAAAACCACAAGTGCAAATCCAGAAATTCTTTAGCCAAAGTGTTTTAAATAACATTTGGTCAGGTCAATACAAAGTTTGGCTCGGTAAAATATGCTCAGAAAATGATGTGTGCACAAGGCACCCCTAAAACAAGCCAAAATGATGCCCAACCGGACAATTTCAAAACCACAAGTGCAAATCCAGAAATTCTTTAGCCAAAGTGTTTTAAATAACATTTGGTCAGGTCAATACAAAGTTTGGCTCGGTAAAATATGCTCAGAAAATGATGTGTGCACAGGGCACCCCTAAAACAAGCCAAAATGATGCCCAACCGGACAATTTCAAAACCACAAGTGCAAATCCAGAAATTCTTTAGCCAAAGTGTTTTAAATAACATTTGGTCAGGTCAATACAAAGTTTGGCTCGGTAAAATATGCTCAGAAACTGAGTTTACCCAAAAACATGATTTATGCGCCTTGCCTAAGCATAGGCAGCAACCTGGCGCCACCCCAGGCGCCACAGGCAACAACACAGGCGCCCTGCCCAGAACACCCACACGCCCAGCAACAGAAAACAGCGCCCAGGGCGCCAATTTCCCCCCCCAGCACTAGGCGCCCAGGCGCCCCAACACAACCAAAACACCAAAAATTCTTACTCATCTTTCTAAACCAAATCACCATAACATTCACAAATTACATTGTGCTCATACCAACAACATTGAATCTCATATATATATTAGGAACACATCAAGGCACAAAATCAACACATGAAATCCAAACCTTAGCATAGGGAAATCGAATTAACCACAACAATTATCAAATTCAACTAACCTAAACAATTCTAACAATTAACAAGTAGTGTCAAGTGGAATCCTATGGTTTACATACAACCTATTATATTCTCTATTATAGAGTGAGACTCCCCTAACCTTGATTATGCCGGAATTATAGCTCTTTCCACCGAAGCACCGACAACCACCACAACAACGAATCCTCTCCTTCTTCTTTCCTCTATCACGATAGCGCCCTCTCTCTCCCTTTCTCTTGGACCATTCGCGAATTGCACAACAATAGGAAGGGTTAGGGAAAACGAAACTTAAGCACTTGATAGAGAAAGGAAATCGAATCATAGAAGGTTAGGAACCCTTACCTAGGATCAAGATGCACAAACCCTAACTCCAAGCTTGAAGTCGCTCCTTCCTTCTCTTCTCCTCTCTTCGACTTTCTTTCTTTTCTTCTCTATTTCGACTTTCTTTCTTTCTTTTGACACTAGTGAGGCGCGACCTAGACCCCTAGTGTCTAAGGAGCGCCTAAGCCAACGGGCTTGGGCCTCTTGGGCCGTCACTTGAAATTCCGGTATTACCAACGCCATCCCCTTCAATTAAAATAAAATACTATATCATCACATAATAAAATAAAAATAGTGCAACACTTTAAATAATTTAATCAATTACTTAATTAAATTATTTTAGGGTGTTACAACTCTCCCCCACTTAGGAAATTTCGTCCTCGAAATTCATACCTGAGTCAAATAGCTCGGGATAGGACTCCCGCATCCTACTCTCCAGCTCCCAAGTCACGCTCTCGCCAGTAGCTCCCAACCACACCACCTTCACTAAAACAATGCTTTTCCCTCTCAGCACCTTCACTTCTCTATCATCAATCCTCACTGGCATAGTCTCCACAGTGAGGTTATCTCGCACCTCAATATCATCCATATGGATCACATGAGACGGGTCCGGAATGTACTTCCGAAGTTGCGACACGTGAAATACGTCGTGCAAGTTCGAAAGGTTAGGCGGTAAAGCCACCCTATAAGCAACCTTTCCGACCCTCTCGGTGATCTGATACGGCCCAATAAATCTAGGAGTCAACTTCTTTGCTTTAAGTGCACGCCCAACACCAGCCATAGGCGTGACCCTCAAGAAAACATGCTCTCCAGCCTGAAATTCCAAATCCTTTCTCCTTCTATCATGGTAACTCTTTTGCCGACTTTGAGACTCTTTCATTTTCTCCCTGATCATTTTTATCTTCTCTGTAGTCTCTCTCACCAATTCAGGTCCAAGAACAACACTTTCGCCAGATTCATGCCAACACAAAGGAGTTCTACACCTCCGCCCATACAGTGCCTCATAAGGAGCCATCCCTATACTCGAATGGTAGCTGTTGTTGTAAGTGAACTCAATCAACGAAAGGTGTGTATCCCACGCACCTCCCTGCTCTAAAACACACGATCTCAATAAGTCCTCCAATGACTGAATGGTTCTCTCTGTCTGCCCATCAGTCTGAGGATGGTAGGCTGAACTAAACCTCAATCTGGATCCCAATGCCTCCTGCAAGCTCCCCCAAAACTCCGAAGTAAACCTCGGATCTCTGTCAGATACAATACTCTTCGGGACACCATGCAACTTCACAATCACCTTAATATATATCTCGGCCAATCTCGCTACCGGATACGTGATGTTGATAGGAAGGAAGTGAGCAGACTTCGTCAACCTATCCACAATCACCCAAATAGAATCAAATCCCCGAACGGTTCTCGGTAACCCAGTCACAAAATCCATGGAAATGCTATCCCATTTCCATTCCGGAACATCTAAAGGTTGCATCAATCCCGCAGGCTTCTGGTGCTCAACCTTTGACTTCTGGCAAGTCAAACAGGCATACACAAACTATGCTACATCTTTCTTCATACCAGGCCACCAGAATAATTTCTTCAAGTCATGATACATCTTTGTAGCCCCTGGATGAATACTCAGCTTGCTCCTATGACTCTCCTCAAGGATCATCTTCTTCATCTCAATATCATCGGGAACGCAGATCCTGTTTCTAAATCTCAACACACCTTGGGAATCCAACCTGAAATCCCCATCCACATTCTGATCACCCGCAACTAACAAGTCAACCAGCTTCACATCCAACTTCTGGGCGTCTCTGATACTAACCAAGAAGTCATTACCAATCCTCAGCATACCCAGCTTAACACTTCGCGGGGTCACTTCACAAACCAGACTCATATCACGAAATTGCTCAATCAACTCCAACTCTTTTACCATCATTACTGACATATGCAAAGTCTTTCGACTTAAAGCATCAGCCACGACATTAGCTTTGCCGGGGTGATAGTTTAAGCCAAAATCATAATCTTTCAGCAGCTCTAACCAACGCCTCTGCCTCATATTCAGCTCCTTCTGATCAAACAAGTATTTCAAACTCTTGTGGTCGCTGAATACCTCGAATCTAGTGCCATACAAATAGTGCCTCCAAATTTTTAGCGCAAACACAATAGCAGCCAATTCCAAATCATGAGTAGGATAGTTCTTCTCATGAGTCCGCAACTGTCTGGACGCATAAGCGACTACCTTCCCATCCTGCATCAATACGCCCCCTAAGCCCATTCTGGAAGCATCACAATATACCACAAACGGTTGATCCGGCACGGGCAACACTAACACTGGAGATGTTGTCAACCTTTTCTTCAACTCTTGGAAACTCTCTTCACACTTAGCATCCCAAACAAAAACTCTCCCTTTACACGTCAATTGAGTCAACGGAAGGGCTAGCTTTGAGAAACCCTCAATAAACCTCCTGTAGTAACCGGCCAACCCCAAGAAACTCCTGATCTCAGTCGCAGACTTCGGGCTCTCCCATTGTAACACTGCATCGACCTTAGCTGGGTCTACAGCTATGCCGTCACTAGAAATTATGTGACCCAAAAAGCTTACCTCACGCAGCCAGAACTCGCATTTGGACAACTTAGCATAAAGCTTCTTCTCTTTCAATACCTCGAGCACCAATCTTAAGTGCTCTGCATGCTCCTCTTCAGACTTGGAGTATACCAGAATATCATCTATAAAAACTACCACAAACCGATCCAAGTAACTATGGAAGATACGGTTCATGTACTCCATAAACACCCCTGGTGCATTGGTGACACCAAACGGCATCACAGAGTATTCATAATGTCCATATCTCGTTCGAAACGCTGTCTTCTGGACGTCTTCATCTTTTACTTTAATCTGGTGATACCCTGACCTCAAATCAATTTTACTAAAAACTTTAGCACCCACCAGCTGGTCCATCAGATCATCAATTCTCGGAAGAGGGTACTTATTTTTGATAGTCACTTTGTTCAACTGTCTATAATCCACACACAGGCGCATACTCCCATCTTTCTTCTTTACTAACAAAACCGGAGCTCCCCATGGTGACACACTAGGCCTCACAAAATTCTTTTCAAGTAACTCTTCCAACTGCTTCTTCAACTCAGATAACTCAGAAGCTGACATCCGATACGGTGCCATGGACACAGGCCTAGTACCAGGCACAAGGTCAATCCCAAACTCTACTTCCCTCTCTGGTGGCACACTAGGAATCTCATCAGGGAACACTTCAGGGAACTCACACACCACCATCCTTCATTACCTTATGCAGCTGATCCCCAGACAACAAAACAGACTCTCCCTCCTCAGGAGGAAGGAAACTCACAGACTTGCTGAAACAGTTGATGTGCACATGGTTATCCACTAACCAGTCCATACCAAGAATAACATCCAACCCTCCCAAAGGCAAACATATAAGGTCAACCAGAAAATCTCTGCCGAATACTGACAGAGGACACTTAGCACACAATAGAGAAGTAGTCACCGAACCCTTAGCCGGAGTGTCGATAACCATTTCCCTTTTCATATCAGACAATACTAGATTTAACTTTTCAGCACAAACAGCAGCAATAAAAGAATGCGTAGCACCAGTATCAACTATAGCAACTAAAGGGGAACCATAAATAAAACAAGTACCTCGAATCTCATTGGGCCCCTCTGAGCCTGCTAGCGCGAAAACTCTTCCATTGGATTTTTCTTTCTTCGGTTTGGTGCATTTAGAACTAAAGTGACCAGCTTCACCACAATTGAAACACACTGATTCCTTACGATCACAGTTAGACGCCATATGACCTTTCTTCCCACAACGGTAACACATTACCTCTGTCTTGCAATCGAAACTTTTGTGACCCGGCTTGCCACACGTGTAACACACTATATCAGCGGGAGCACCTCCCCCACTAGGCTTCTTACCCTCAGAAAATTTCTTGCCAGCACCTGCCTTCCACTTATTCTTACCTCCAGACACATCATATGGTTTGCCCCTAAACTGAGTATTCCTCTTTTCTTTCCCAATCTTGTAAGCAGCAGAACTGTCCTCTTCATAAATTCTACTCTTGTCAACTAATCTAGCAAAATCTCGAATCTCATGATATCCAATTGCCTTCTTAATATCGGGTCGCAGGCCACTTTCAAATTTCACACATTTAGAGAACTCTGAATCAGCATCATTGGCGTAGTAAGGACAGAATTGTGCCAGTTCTTCATGTAACACCCTAAAATTATTTAATTAAATTATTTAATTAAATAATTGGGGATTTAAATTAAATTATTTGATGTAATTCGATTAATTAGAATTTTTATTTATTTTGGTGGTATTAGGAGGGAGTGGAGGCGCCACTTGCATGACTTGGGCTTAAGTGGAAAGCCCAAGCCCATGATCCACAATAGGCGAAGTGGTTAGTTGGAGGGGGGCTAGGGTTTGTGGCATTTTGCGAAATCAAAAGAAAGAAAGAAAGAAAAAGCGTGAGATAGAGAGAGAGCTAGGAGGGGCGCCGTAAGGAGAGAAGAGGAAGAGGAGAGAAGTCGCAAGCAAGGAAGAGCGAGGAGCGTGATTTTGTTGCTGTGATCCTGTGCGTGGCTATCTCCGGAGTCTCCGTTCTTCAATTTCGAGGTTAGGGGAGCTCTATCACTCTATCTAATAGTTTATATGATGGGTTCTAGATCTAGGATTTGTATTAGAACCGTATGTTTCTTGATGTTCTTGGCGTGTTTGATGTTCATTACGTTCTTGACGTTCTTGATGTTAACTTTCGTATATATATGTATATCATGAGTCTATGCGAATTGATCTATTGTTTTTGTTGATCCATGAATTTCGTTATTGGTGATGTTTTGCGTGTGTGATGAGAATTAAAATGTTAATCTATGCGTTGGTTGTTGAAGGATGTGGTCGCATAAGGGGTTGTTGATGTTGGGCGCCTAGGGCGCCATGGTGAGGCTAGTGACGTTGTTTGATTTTAATTGAGTTTTGATGAAATTGAGTTTTAGTGTTTTTTTTTAATGAGATAAATGCGTTTTAGTTGCTGGGAAGAATTGGAGATTGTATGTTTTAAATTGTGAAGAAAACGAATTTTTAGTTGTTAAAGAGGTGTTGGACAAATTCTGGATGTTGTTGCTGGTTTCTGGGCGCTGGGCGCCTATGCTGGGCGCTGGGCGCCTGTTCTGTGTTGTTGTTGCGCGTGGGGGCGCGCCTGGGCGCTGGCGCCCGTGTTGTCTGTGTGTGTGCGTGTGCGCGCCTGGGCGCTGAGCGCCTATGGCGCTGTGTTGTGCGCGCATTGTTGCCCCTGGGCGCTAGGCGCCCGTGTCCGTGCCTTGTTTTGTGTTGCGCTGCGTTGCGCGTGTTCCCCTGGGCGCTAGGCGCCCGTGTTGTGTTGCGCTGCGCTGTGCGCGCGCGTTGTTGCTCCTGGGCGCTAGGCGCCCGTGCTGTGTTGCGTGCGTGGTTGTTGTTGCCTGGGCGCTGGGCGCCTGTGCACTTGTTGCCTGGTTGCCTGGGCGCCTAAGGCGCCTGTTCCCAGGGATGTTGCATAATTTTTTCCAAAATCGTTTTTATCATAACTTTTGATTTAGATGTCCGTTTTGAACGATTCGAAAAGTGCCGTGAAGCTTATTACGTTGTCCATTCGTGGGTTCAATTTTTAAAATGAAAAATTGTTATTTTCTGACGGTTTGTGGGCGCCCAAGTGGCTGTCCCCGGTGGTCGTCCCAGTGACATTGAAAAATGACGTGGAACTCTTTAAAAATCCCTTTTGGTGTATAAACAACAGTTTTAATCACGGTAGTGTCAAAATGACTGTTTTGCCCCTAGTGGCCAAAGTTAATGATGATGATGTGTAAATGACGAGGATGCCCTTGGTGGCTAGTCAAATGACTGTTTTGCCCCTAGTGGCCAAAGTTAATGATAATGAGGTGTCAATG